>QXEO01000553.1:1382500-2025394 GCA_007115705.1 Dactylis glomerata
GTAGCCAACAGATTCGCCGATGGAGAAGATGCATATAACAATAAAAGGGGACGTTCACCAGAAATCGACAGAGCAAGCAGGCAGAGGCAAAGATATCGCAATGGAGATAGCCACGCAAGGCGAAATCAGGTAGCCGCAGGATACGAAAGAAGGGACGAGGAAGGACACGAAAACAAAGAGTTCCAGGCAAGAGGAAATCATGGAGTAGAAAAACCAAAGTACTCTGGCCCATCGGCAGAGGACATGCTCTACGGACCTTGTTGAATCCACTACGCATACCTAGATGGAAAGAGAGTTTCTAACCATCAGATGAAGGATTGCAGAACCTTCTTAAGGTTACAAAATGCCATGGACTCAAACCAAGGAGCACAGCAGGGAAAGAAAAGTATGAGTCAAGGATACCAAGTACAGAGACTAGCAAAACATCTCGAGTCGAAAGTATATATATCTGCAATGATTCAACCGGTGCCAAAGTCCAAGAAGGAGCAGAAGAACATATCTAGACAAGTAAACCTAGCTATATCATCACCACCAGCTACTACAGAGTACCTACAGTGGTCTAATCAACTAGTCAGGTTCAGCAGAGCAGACCACCCGAGGAAAGTGCCCAGGCCGGGGCACTCACCGATGGTGCTGAAGGCGCAAATAGGAGGATATGATATCGGGAGAGTATTCATGGATGCAGGAAGTGGCATAAACCTAATATACGCAAGAACTCTGAAGGCAATGTGCATTTCACTGAAAAGTCTAAAGCCAACAGATTGTTCTTTCCACAGAATAGTACCAGGAGGCGCAAATTTCCCTCTCGGAAAAATAGAACTCAACGTTTGCTCCAGCAACAGCAACAATTATCGCAGAGAGAAGCTGGAGTTTCAAGTCATGGACTGGCCTTCACAGTATCATGCTATCCTGGGGCGCCCAGCATTTGCACAATTCATGGCAGTACCTCACTACGCATATCTCACACTCAAGATCCCAGGACCCAAAGGAACGATCACGGTGCAAGGCAGCTTTGAAGTATCCAACACTTGTGACAAAGAATTTAATAGGCTGGCGCAAACTTTTGGCATGACAGCAGAGTACGCAAGATTGAAAGGCGAAACTGACCACAACGTGCTACCCGACGTCGGGCGATCCCTGCCAGATCAAGCTTTCGATGCAACTCAAGACTCGAAGAAAATCTAGGTCCACCCCACAGACCCGAACAAAACCACCTCTATAGCAGTGAACCTGGATCCCGCATAGGAAAGCGCGCTCATCGAGTTCCTCCGTGAGCGCTGGGAAATCTTTGCCTGGTGTCCTTCAGACATGCAAGGGGTTCCCAGGGAACTCGTCGAGCACGCACTAAATGTGGATCCTAAAGCGAAGCCAGTAAAGCAACCACTACAAAGATTTGATGAACCCAAAAAAAAAGCAATAGCATCAGAGCTACACAGGCTAGAAAACGCCAGATTCATCAGAGAAATCAAGTCATCAACATGGGTACCCAACCCAGTCATTGTGCCCAAGAAAAACACAGACGTACAAAGATTGTGTGTCGACTACACATCTCTCAATAAGCACTGTCCAAAGGATCCCTTCTCGCTACCTCGCATTGATCAGATAATCGACTCAACAGCAGGGTGCGCCAGGCTTTTCTTTCTAGATGCATATTCTGGTTATAACCAGATCAAACTGAAGAAGGAAGACAAGGAAAAGACAGCTTTCATCACACCATACGCCGTGTTTTGTTATCAAGTCATGCCCTTCGGCCTAAAAAATGTAGGGGCAACCTACCAGCGGATGATGCAAAATTGCCTCGGAAGCCAAATAGGACGCAACATCCAAGTCTACATCGACGACATGGTCATCACCACAAGGAAAGAGGAGTCTCTGATCAGCGATTTGGTAGAAACTTTTGACAACCTGAACAGGTACAAGCTCAAGCTTAACCTGACAAAATGTTCTTTCGGCGTATCAGCAGGACAACTCCTAGGGTTCCTAGTATCAGGAAGGGGAATAGAAGCAAACCTAGAAAAGATTCAAGCAATCCTAACAATGGGGAAACCAACAAAACTGCATGACGTACAAAAGCTTGCAGGACGCGTCGCAGCACTAAGTCAATTTGTTGCTCGATTGGGAGAGAAAGCACTCCCTTTCTATGCACTCATGAAAAAATCAGATGACAAATTCGAGTCGATGGAAGAGGCAGATGTAGCTTTCGCGCAGTTGAAAAAAATGCTCTCCACGCCACCAGTGCTGGTCGCACCAAATGAGAAAGAGCCACTACTACTCTACATCGCTGCAACACACCAGGTGGTGAGTACAGTATTGGTAGTCGAAAGAAGTGAAGAGGGAAAGGCTCACGGTGTCTAGAGGCCAGTATATTTCGTCAGCGAAGTACTGTCTCCAACAAAGCAGAGGTATCCGCACTATCAAAACCTCGCATATAGTGTATTCACAACAGCATGAAAACTATGGAAGTATTTCGCAGTACACCCAATCATAGTGGTTAACGACGCACCATTATCCAATATATTGAATAACCCTTCAGCAACAGGACGTGTCTCCTTATGGGGAATTGAGTTATCACCCCTGGACATCACGTACGAAAAGCAAAAGGTGATCAAATCACAAGTTTTACTAGACTTCACAGTAGAGTGGCTGGAGTTGCAAAACACAGGACCGCCAGATCTATCGAGTTTATGGACAATGTACTTCGACAGCTCAAAAAGAATCCAAGGAGCAGGAGCAGGAGTGGTCTTGATATCACCACAAGGCGACAAGTTGAAATATGTGTTAAGGATGAGTTTTCCCCAAGCTTCTAACAACGAAGCCGAATACGAGGCATTACTCCATGGGATGAAAATGGCTAAGGCATGCGGAGCAACTTGACTGAAAATATTTGGAGACTCGAATCTCATCGTCCAACAAGTGATGAACAAGTGCGACGCCATCAGTGACAACATGACAGCGTATAGAAACTTATACTATTATCTAGAGGGAACATTCGATGGATGCAAAGTTTTGCACATCAGCAGAGCCAGTAACGAGGAAGTCGACAATCTAGCAAACATCGGGTCCCAGTGCTTACCCGTACCACAAGGAGTCTTTTGGGAAGAAATCATAGAAAGATCAATAAAAAGCAACAAAACTTCGACTATAGAGGAACAAGGCCAGCACCAAGCAACAGGCTCGAGGACTGGAAAAACAAGCATAGCAGAACCAGAAGAAGTCATGATGATAGAAGAAACTTGGATGCAACCATATCTGGCATACATGATAAACAAAACACTACCCGAAGACACAGTAGACGCAAAGAGGATAATACGACGATCCAAGGCTTTCGTCGTGTTACAAGGAAAATTATACAAGAAAAGTATATCAGGCGTTTTGAAATGATGTGTCACTCCTCAAGAAGGGCAAGAAATCTTAAAAGATATCCACGCAGGAGTATGTGGACATCACGCTAGCAGCAGAGCCATTGCAGCCAAAGCTTTTTGTGCAGGGTTTTATTGGCTCACAGCCATTGAAGACGCGAAAGATATAGTGAAGAAGTGCGAGGCCTGTCAATGTTTCGCATCTCGGCCACACGCACCAGCAGCAGAATTGCAACCAATACCATTATCATGGCCCTTTGCGCAATGGGGTCTCGACATGGTAGGGAAATTGCACAAATCTTGGCAAGGAGGGCATGTTTATATGCTGGTGGCAGTCGACAAGTTCACCAAGTGGGAAGAAGATGATGCGGCGGAAGAAGAAGCTAATAACTGTATTAGGGTTTTTACCCTCGCCAGACGTGCTTTATTTATAAGTGCGCACTAATGGGCCTTTACAAAGGTAAGGTCCAAAGTATATTTACGGGCTTTTATATTCTGCCAAGCGCAGACGATAAAAGAAGGATCAACGTATCAAGGGGGAAGGTATGAACAAAAAAGAGAGAGAGGAAGAAAAAAAGTTATCTATCAAGAAGCACAGTGTACCTCGTCTTGGACTCGGGGGCTTAAGTCATAAGAAAAGAAGAGCAGAATCACCAGAAGGGCGAAATATGTCGATAAATATCGAAAGACATAGTATATGGGACAGGTATGTCTATAGTTTTGAGCCTATACCCGAAAAAATTCTGCTATAGCCTCGGGGGCTACTCCCATCGGGAGCGCTGTCGCGCACCCGATAGAAAGATGTTGATGAAAGAAAGGATGAAAAAGTTGTGACAAAAAGCCTACTGGAGGATGCGTGATACAAGCATAATCGTCTACATTTCGTCAACAATGAACTTCGACTACATTGTCGACAAAATAAACATCGATTACTCCCATCGGGAGATATTTAGGAGAGCTGCAAAGGATAACTCGAATATTTTGTATATTGAAACAGTCAAACAAGGGTGTGAAATATGATTCTCGAGTTGCGTCATCGCGATGAAACTTGAATGTCGTGGTTCAAATATATCATGAAGGTAAGACCCTAGGATCCGTCCTGTGTGGCCCGGTATACGCACATGGATGCTCTCTGCTGGTACTTATCCATGTCTATGACGCGAAAAAAAATCCTGGTGGACGCACTAGGTACCCTGAGAACTACTGGGATTCATTCTTTATAAGTCCTAAATGCGGCAAAAGAATGGGTTTGACCAGTTTCCCGAATTCAAGTCCAAGGGGATTGAATTTGAAGTAGGTGACAAGTATCTGCTCCGGCAGTTAACTGGCCTCTTGATCCATCAGAGTTGTCAGGCTTGTTCATCAAAACCCCTTGCGAGACATTATAATAAAAGATAAAGTCAAAAGACCAAATCGAAGATTTGAAGAAGTCAAGTATTGATCAAGTCAAAGATCTGAAGATCTGAGATTCAACCCGAATCTACAATTCTGGTAGAATCTCGAGGGCTACTGACAAGGGTATAGATAATAGAGCCCGTCAGTTGAGTACCCCTAAGGCCCGTTAAGTTAGGCCCAATTGTAATATTAGCCGAAATACGAGTTCATGTCGTATGTCGGTATTGTAATCTATATCGGATCCCACCCGATCCTTGAGACCTGGCCACCTATATATAGGGGCCAGGAGGGGACAGTGAGGGACAGATTGAAAGCAAGCCAGGTTCTACACCCACATTTACTTTCGATATACACCTTGTTTGACAGATTTTACCTTCGAGTTCAACCGACGCCCTATCTCCCCGATCTTAAGTCCTTCATCTAGGACATTTGTCGAGTTAACCCTTGTCACTTACCTACTCGAGGACGAGTAGGAGTTAAGCTTGGGGATGCTTGATACATCTCAAACGTATCTATAATTTTTGATGCTCCATGATTGTTTATGCACCATTTGCTTTGTGTTTGGTTACACTTCATGGCATTTTTATGCGTTTTCCGAAACTAACCTATTAACAAGATGCCACAGTGCCAGTTCCCTTTTTTCTGCTGTTTTTGTGTTTCAGAAAAGTTACACAGGAAATATTCTCGGAATTGGACAAAATGAAGCCCGAACCTCCTATTTTTCCCGACGCGAGAGGAAGTCCGAAGGAGAGCCGGAGGGGGGCCAGGGACCAGCCACACCATAGGGTGGCGCGCCCCCCTGGCCTGTGCCACCGCATGGTGTGGGGGCCCTGGTCCACCTCTGACATCGCCCCTCCGCCTATATAAATTCACCATTGCGAAACCCTAAATCAATCGGCATTTTTGCTAGAAAAGTTCCGCAGCGCCACCACCGTTGAAGACCAATTTTGGGGGACAAAAGTCTCTGTTCTGGCACCCTGTCGGGATGGGGAAGTGCCCCCGGAGCCATCTCCATCGACTCCATCAAATCCACCACTGTCTCCATCGACTTCACCGCCATCTCCATCGACGTTGCTGTCTCCCATGATGAGGAGGGAGTAGTTCTCCCCCGGGGCTGAGAGCTCTATTGGTAGCTATGTGGTTCATCTCTCTCTCCCATGATGTGATCTATATGTAATCATGAGCTTTGTATCTAGTTGAATTGGTAGATGTTGTTCTTCATATACTATGCTACTCCAATGCTTTATTATTGTAATCTCCGAAGACACCTTGTACCATGATGTGAAGGTGACAGTGTGCGCATTATGTGTGTCTCTTTGGCTAGAGTCTCTATGAATTGTTGGTGTTTGTTGGAACCATCTAGTGCGCTCAAGGTGATAGTGTGGGGCAATCTAGTTTGCGGAAATGTGAACTTTGAGGAGTACTTCGTAGCCCTACACATGATTAGTGTTCGTTATCCATCGGAGAATAGTTTAGAATGGCATAGTGAAGATAGATATTTATGTGTTCAATTATGTTATCTTTGTTGAGAGTGCCCACTAGTGAAAGTATGATCCCTAGGCCTTGTTTCTAAGCATTGAAACACCATTTACATTCAGTTCTGTTACATGTTTGCTCGCAGCGATATTTATTTCAGATTGCATTTACTACTTATAATCATCCATATTACTTGTATTTCACTATCTCTTCGCCGAACTAGTGCACCTATACATCTGACAAGTGTATTGGGTGTGTTGGGGACACAAGAGACTTCTTGTATCATAATTGCAGGGTTGTTTGAGAGGGATACCTTTGACCTCTTCCTCCCTGAGTTCGATAAACCTTGGGTGATCCACTTAAGGGAAACTTGCTGCTGTTCTACAAACCTCTATACTTAGAGGCCCAACACTGTCTACAAGAATAGAAGCGTGCATAGACATCATGGGGCCCTGCCGTGATGTGGGTCCTGCTCTTGTTGGGTCCCACTTTTGGGGGGACCCACGTTTGTTGGGTCCTACTTTGATTGGGTCCCACCTAGGTAGATACGGTGAAGGTCCGGCGGTGAGGTAGATGAGTTGTGGGTCCTGCCATCAGTTGACTTGTTGTATGTGGGTCCTGCTCGGCTCACATAATCCAAGTAGATAATGCTAGCTCTTGCACTTAAGGCCTGTTTTGCATGTAGGCTATTCGGGCCATAAGATTGGTCACATAGGAGCTATTTCATATAACGATGTCGCTTTTCGCCCTATTAGCTGGAAATATCTCGCTGCTGAGCTATTGGCCTGCTCACATGAGCCAATCTCTTAGGGTATCTCGATGGATCAATCCAGACTCCAACTGGATGATTACCAAATGCACCGGCGATGCAGCTCGTCAGGTTTCCAGTCCAATGTTCCAATGATGGTTCCTACATCTTTAGGCCCCGCCAATCTGGCTCCAGTGCTCGAGTCTCATCCAAGAAATGGCATCAATGTCTAGGGAATCCATCTGATAATACTGTGGAGTCTGTCGTTCGTACAAATAAACTTCTGTGTGATGTTAGTTGAGTTGGATGCATGTCAATGTGCCATGATTTGAGAACTAATTACTATATACTTTGTCATCTCAAATGACCACCTATCCTCTTGAACTTATTCATACTGACTGTCTAGGGTCATGTGGTTTCTCTATATGATGGATATAATTATTATGTGTCTTTTCTAATGATTTTAGCCATCTTACCTAGATTTATCTTATCAAACACAAATCTGATGTTGAACATGTACTTTGTCGTTTTCAATCCCATATAGAGCGTCTCCTTAACTCTAAAATTTGATCGTTCAATCATACTAGGGTTGAGAGTATTAGCGACTTCATGCTTATTATCAGTGTACAAGCATCTCTCATCAAGAGTCATGTACGTCCTCACACATGCCAGCAAAACAGTATTGCAGAATGCAAACATTGCCATCTTTTGGCACAATCGTCGCTTCCCCTTCGATTTTAGGATGAAGTTTCCCTATTGCATGTCATCTCATTAAACCGATGGCGGGAGTGTCTAGCAAACCATACATCTTTGTTTCATCTCCTTAAAAAGGGAGTTAAAACAGTAGACTCAATAGCTTGCTTACATATGGAGTTATCCAATGGAACTAATATTTTGAAGTTTAAAGATTGCTACATCTGAAAACTTATCTTGTTGTCATATAAGATATTACTTCATGTGTGCCTTATGAACCATTATCGTACTCTGCGAGAAATTGACGATTCGCTGACCTATGAATGATCTGCTTGAGTTAAATCTTATATCTTGGCTATTGAGGTTGTTAATGTAAAAACAATGCTACTGAACTAATTAGTATTTTGTTTTTCTCTCATAAATGTGTTTTTTCTTGGGCAAATTTGTACACTCCCCAAACCAATGATCGATCAAACCTGGGTTAAATCTTGAATAATGTTCATGAGTGGATGTCGATTGTAGCATGAATGCTACGCCAGATATTTCAACTTATCCTACACAAAATTCAGTTTGCATATACCACTTATAGGCATGGTATCTTTTACTGAGAGATATATATTCCAAAACAGAACAACTAAAATTAGCACTTGAGTGCCTTGTCTTGATACCAATTACTGTGTACTATCAAAATCTCTATTTTTATTTGTGCTTGACAACTAATCGTGCTAATATTTGACTTTGCAAAAAAATTTGCAAATAAGGTGATCCCAACTGTCTGCTCTCATGGTAAATTTAACTTTGACATGTTAGATAGATGTTTTAACCAAATCTCTAGTGGTATGGATCTCAAAACATCATACATGATTGATCTTGCGTTACCTTTTATGAGTACATGTTGTTGTATGAGTACATGCTATCTTGCACTACAAAAAAACTAAAATGTATTTATAACAATAATGACCATATACACGCTGATCGAAAGGTCTAATGGTGGCGTGACACTCATGGATGTTTTTGTCAAGAAGACAACATCATAGTGGAGCTCGAGATAGAGAAGTTTCTTCATGGTGGAGTGGTAGGTCACTAGGAATGAGTTCAGAGTGGCCCCATTTGGCTCTCGCGAGGCTTCAGCTAGTCTTTTTGTGGTTTCATGATGCTGCAAATATTGTTCCAATGTGGTATGATGGTCTATCAATTTTGTTTTGTATATAGAAGCAACACTTATACAATGATTTATGGGTGTATATTCCAAAAGGTTTTTCTCAAATGTTGCAAATCTATTTATGTGATGTTGGATTCCTTGGACACATCTGTTGGATGAGAATGTTTATTTTGTTCCAAATAATGGCAAACTTAATACGCATTTTTCTGCAACAAAATGAGGATTAGCATATCCCATGACCTTATGTTTTGATTGATTGTAATCATTCGTATGTTGATGTATTATATAAGTAGAGATGGAAGTCTTGGAAGACAGTATGGGAAAACCTAGACTTCTCTTTATGTTAGAGAATTTCACATCTCCCATCTCCGCGCGCTTCTGACCTTGCTCGTCATGACATCCAATAGACTATCATACTCCACCTTCAGCGCGATCATCTCAGACACCACCGGTGCACTCATCTCAGCTCCCACAGCCACCTCTTTCATCCTGGGCCTCTCACCCATAAATTTTCGGTTGTGGATGACCCAGATTTCCCCGTGCTCACATGAGCCAATCTCTTAGGGTATCTCGATGGATCAATCCAGACTCCAACTGGATAATTACCAAAGGCACCAGCGATGCAGCTCGTCAGGTTTCCAATCCAATGTTCCAATGATGGTTCCTACATCTTTAGGCCCCGCCAATCTGGCTCCGGTGCTCGAGTCTCATCCAAGAAATGGCATCAATGTCTAGGGAATCCATCTAATAATACTTTGGAGTCTGTCGTTCGTACAAATAAACTTCTGTGTGATGTTAGTTGAGTTGGATGCATGTCATTGTGCCATGATTTGAGAATTAGTTACTATATACTTTGTCATCTCAAATGACCACCTATCCTCTTGAATTTATTCATACTGACTATCTAGGGTCATGTGGTTGCTCTATATGATGGATATAATTATTATGTGTCTTTTTTAATGATTTTAGCCATATTACCTAGATTTATCTTATCAAACACAAATCTGATGTTGAACATGTACTTTGCCGTTTTCAATCCCATATAGAGCGTCTCCTTAACTCTAAAATTTGATCGGTTCAATCATACTAGGGTTAGAGTATCAGCGACTTCATGCTTATTATCAGTGTACAAGCATCTCTCATCAAGAGTCATGTATGTCCTCACACATGCCAGCAAAACAGTATTGCAGAATGCAAACATTGCCATCTTTTGGCACAATCGTCGCTTCCCCTTTGATTTTAGGATGAAGTTTCCCTATTGCATGCCATCTCATTAAACCGATGGCGAGAGTGTCTAGCAAACCATACATCTTTGTTTCATCTCCTTAAAAAGCGAGTTAAAACAGTAGACTCAATAGCTTGCTTACATATGGAGTTATCCAATGGAACTAATATTTTGAAGTTTCAAGATTGCTACATGTCAAAACTTACCTTGTAGTCATATAAGATATTGCTTCATGTGTGCCTTATGAACCATTATCGTACTCCACGAGAAATTGACAATTCGCTGACCTATGAATGGTCTGCTTGAGTTAAATCTTATATCTTGGCTATTGAGGTTGTTAATGTAAAAACAATGCTACTGAACTAATTAGTATTTTGTTTTTCTCACATAAATGTGTTTTTTTGGGCAAATTTGTACACTCCCCAAACCAATGATCGATCAAACCTGGGTTAAATCTTGAATAATGTTCATGAGTGGATGTCAATTGTAGCATGAATGCTACGCCGGATATTTCAACTTATCCTACACAAAATTTAGTTTGCATATACCACTTATAGGCATGGTATCTTTTACTGAGAGATATATATTCCAAAACAGAACAACTAAAATTAGCACTTGAGTGCCTTGTCTTGATACCAATTACTGTGTACTATCGAAATCTCTATTTCTATTTGTGCTTGACAACTAATCATGCTAATATTTGACTTTTCAAAAAAAATGCAAATAAGTTGATCCCAGGTGTCTGCTCTCATGCTAGATTTAACTTTGACATGTTAGATGGATGTTTTAACCAAATCTCTAGTGGTATGGATCTCAAAACATCATACATGATTGACCTTGCATTACCTTTTATGAGTACATGTTGTTGTATGAGTACATGCTATCTTGCACTACATAAAACTAAAACGTATTTATAACAATAATGACCATATACACGCTGATCGAAAGGTCTAATGGTGGCGTGGCACTCGTGGATGTTTTTGTCAAGAAGACGACATCATAGTGGAGCTCGAGATAGAGAAGTTTCTTCATGGTGAAGTGGTAGGTCACTAGGAATGGGTTCGGAGTGGCCCAATTTGGCTCTCGCGAGGCTTCAACTAGTCTTTTTGTGGTTTCACGATGCTGCAAATATTGTTCCAATGTGGTATGATGGTCTATCAATTTTGTTTTGTATATAGAAGCAACTCTTTTACGATGATTTATGGGTGTATGTTCCAAAAGGTTTTTCTCAAATGTTGCAAATTTATTTATGTGATGTTGGATTCCTTGGACACATCTGTTGGATGAGAATGTTTATTTTGTTGGAAATAATGGCAAACTTAACACGCATTTTTCTGCAACAAAATGAGGATTAGCATATCCCATGACCTTATGTTTTGATTGATTGTAATCATTTGTATGTTGATGTATTATATAAGTAGAGATGGAAGTCTTGCAAGACAGTATGGGAAAACCTAGACATGTCTTTATGTTAGAGAATTTCACATCTCTCATCTCTACGCGCTTCTGACCTTGCCCGCCATGACATCCAACAGACTATCATACTCCACCTTCAGCGCGATCATCTCAGACACCACCGGTGCACTCATCTCAGCTCCCACATCCACCGCTTTCACCCTGGGCCTCTCACCCATAAAATTTCGATTGTAGATGAACCAGATTTCCCCGTGCTCACATGAGCCAATCTCTTAGGGTATCTCGATGGATCAATCTAGACTCCAACTGGATGATTACCAAAGGCACCAGCGATGCAGCTCGTCAGGTTTCCAATCCAATGTTCCAATGATGGTTCCTACATCTTTAGGCCCTGCCAATCTGGCTCTGGTGCTCGAGTCCCATCCACGAAATGGCATCAATGTCTAGGGAATCCATCTGATAATACTGTGGAGTCTGTTGTTCGTACAAATAAAATTCTATGTGATGTTAGTTGAGTTGGATGCATGTCAATGTGCCATGATTTGAGAATTAATTACTATATACTTTGTCATCTCAAATGACCACCTATCCTCTTGAACTTATTCATACTGACTGCCTAGGGTCATGTGGTTGCTCTATATGATGGATATAATTATTATGTGTCTTTTTTTGATGATTTTAGCCATCTTACCTAGATTTATCTAATCAAACACAAATCTGATGTTGAACATGTACTTTGTCATTTTCAATCCCATATAGAGCGTCTCCTTAACTCTAAAATTTGATCGGTTCAATTATACTAGGGTTGAGAGTATCAGCGACTTCATGATTATTATCAGTGTACAAGCATCTTTCATCAAGAGTCATGTACGTCCTCACACATGCCAGCAAAACAGTATTGCAGGACGCAAACATTGCCATCTTTTGGCACAATCGTCGCTTCCCCTTCGATTTTAGGATGAAGTTTCCGTATTGCATGCCATCTCATTAAACCGATGGCGAGAGTGTCTAGCAAACCATACATCTTTGTTTCATCTCCTTAAAAAGGGAGTTAAAACAGTAGACTCAATAGCTTGCTTACATATGGAGTTATCCAATGGAACTAATATTTTGAAGTTTCAAGATTGCTACATGTCAAAACTTACCTTGTAGTCATATAACATACTGCTTCATGTGTGCCTTATGAATCATTATCGTACTCCACGAGAAATTGACAATTTGCTGACCTATGAATGAACTGCTTGAGTTAAATCTTATATCTTAGCTATTGAGGTTGTTAATGTAAAAACAATGCTAATGAACTAAGTAGTATTTTGTTTTTCTCACATAAATGTGTTTTTTCTTGGGAAAATTTGTACACTCCCCAAACCAATGATCGATCAAACCTGGGTTAAATCTTGAATAATGTTCATGAGTGGGATGTCGATTGTAGCATGAATGCTACGCTGGATATTTCAACTTATCCTACACAAAATTCAGTTTGCATATACCACTTATAGTCATGCTATCTTTTACTGAGCAATATATATTCCAGAACGGAACAATTAAAATTAGCACATGAGTGCCTTGTCTTGATACCAATTAGTGTGTACTATCGAAATCTCTATTTCTATTTGTGCCTGACAACTTATCGTGCTAATATTTGAGTTTGCAAAAAAAATATAAATAAATAAATTGCAAATAAGGTGATCCCAAGTGTCCGCTCTCATCTAGATTTAACTTTGACATGTCAGATAAAAGTTTTAACCAAATCTCTAGTGGTATGGATCTCAAAACAGCATACATGATTGAGCTTATGTTACCTTGTATGAGTACATGCTGTTGTATGAGTACATGCTATCTTGCACTAGGAGTACATAAAAACTAAAACGTATTTATAACAACGCTGACCACATACACGCCGATCGAAAGGTCTAATGGTGGAAAGGTCAATGTATACTCAGCTGTTGTGCTGCGAATGCAAACTATGGATAAAATACATGCTTGTATTTGACTAATGAAGAACCAAATGAGAAGCAGCCAGACTACCCAGTCTAAATTCGAATATGGCAGCTCATTCCAAGCAGCTGACTCAAAAAAATAGGGACACAATGTCTATATAAGTACATACAAAGCAGACATGAAATTAGTTTCCAAGCGGGGCCAAACTTAGACTAGGGCCTGATTCTGAAAAAAAAATTACGGTTCCTGACGTGCGCTTCACATGTCAAGACTTGTCTGAAACTCTGAATCCCTTCGCTTGTTCTGAATTCCTTCGCTGCTATATATGAATGGCAGTCCCTTCCTTGAATCACAGACACAAACTCATCAGCCATCAGAAGTCCGCAAGAACTTGCCTGCGGCATCGGCCAGTGGTGCACTGACCCACTGACATGACGGTGGCCGGCTGCGTGATCACCGAGGAGTACGCCATGGCGGTGTCCGCCGACCGGATGTGGAAGGTGGCCTGCTCCGGCGATGCGCTGCTCAAGGCCTGTGCCGGCTTAATCGACGCCGTGGACGTGGAGGGCGATGGTGGCCCCGGCAGCGTCATGACCATGACGCTCAGCGCGGCGGGAGCAGCGGCCGCGGGCGGCGGTTTGATGAGGCGCCGTTTGGTGGCGCGCGACGACGCGGCCCAGCTGCTAAGGAATGAGGTGCTGGAGGGCGGCAAGGTGAACGGGCAGCTCAAGTCGCTGATGACCGAGCTGAAGCTCGAGGCGGCCGGCCAGGGGGCCTGCGTGGCCAAGTTCAGGCTGGAGTACGAGCGGCTCAACGGCGAGGCACTGACGCCGGAGGACCAGGCGGCGCTCGCCAGGGAGTACCTCGGCCTGCTCAAGAAGGTCGAGGCTTACCTCGTTGCCAACCCTGCCGAGTACGCCTAATTCAGCAAAGGTTATTTACCCAAAAGTTCATCAGCCTCTAGTTACGAGCCACCCACCTATAGTTATCTTTTTTACTTTCAAGTCCTTACTGGATATTTCACCAAAGCACAATCAACTTTGGGTAGATGATCCAAGACTGATAAACTTTTGGGTAAATAACCAATTTTCCCTTCAACCAAGAAGAAGAGAAAGATTACGGTGATTCCAGGAGGTGACTAGGTGAGTGTATCATCCGTGTTTGCTTCTTTGGGGATGAAGAAAAATTAAAGAGGTAGTATAAGGGGTGAGAGAGGTTTATGTCAGTGTTGATCCTCCTTATTGTTAAGCTTGTGTCTGTTGTATATTATGGTGCTTGTGACTTGTGAGAGTATGTTGCTTCAACAAATAATACGATTTATGTGTTAATATGTGTGTGTGGTCGTTTTTGTTATGAAAGTATCACACAGTGACTACTATACATGTATGATGTATGTTGTACATGGGTTTCTGGAAAATATTTTTGGCTCCCCACCTCCAATGATTTCTTTATTTAATGTTTTTAATTTTTTATATTTAAAAATTATATGAAAACAAATCTAGACATAGTCAATCATGTAACCTACAACTATGTAAAATTTCAACACTAAATTTGTTATATTGTAGGCTACACAAAAATGAAAAAAAATCAAATAAAAATTATAGATTTGAAAATATATATACTCAAATCTACATGTTCATCATTTTGTGTAGCCTAGAATATGAAATATTTGAACATAATTTTGTGTACGTTTGTGAGATAAATAATTAGCTTAAGAGTAATAACTTCAAACATGGCCAGCTACATACCAATATGATTTTTATTTATTTTTTTAAATGAGAACACTAGTGTTTATGTGCACCAAATCTTCGCTCATGGCTAATTATCAAATAATCTTTATGAATGTCTCCGTAAACATTTCAGTTTGATGCAAGCAAACGTTTTTAGGCAAAAGCTCAACAACCTCTAAAGTTCCAAGAAACACTTTGGGAAAGTTTGAATGTGTAGTGCTGACATGACAACGCTAAATTAAAAAATTGACGAAAAGGCAGCGTGGCCTGCTTTTCATTGATGTTAGGAGGATAGTACATTGTGTGCACATGTCTTTCCAGCAAATTGCTTCTTGTAGGATTAGGACGCCGCTGAACTAATCACACTCTGTAATTAAATTACAACAAATTCCTAAAAAAATTGGTTTATTTCCTAGGCTGAATTAGGGAGATTCAGAAATGTGATAAACCTGTGATAAAATTTTGTAATAACCAATAAGGAAATATTTAGTGTTAGAATTGCATGCTCTAGCCAGTTCGATCAAAAGATCAATCTGATGGAAGAGACTAGGCAATTATATTTCAACACCCCTCCTCACGTCTAGGCCTATGCGGGGCTTTTCTAGACGCATGTCTAGGCTCGCGGACCTAGTACGTGGATCATTGAATCTTTTTAGGGAGGCCACAAATATTTATTTTATTGCATTGGCCAGGATTTGAACTCGGGAGCTCTAATACCATGTTAGAATTACATGCTCTAGCAAGTTTGACCAAAAGACCAATCTGATGGAAAAGACTAGGAAATTGTATTTCAACATTTAGCATCAACACCGTGTGACAATATGATCCTCCACGACAAAAAAGACAGCACCTGGTTAAGCTTGGTTTCTCTTTGATCCATAGTTAAGAAGTGCAAAGATGCTACGATCCAAGTCGGCTTCCAGCCGTTGAAGGTAGTAGGAGTTGAAATGCCACTGTCGGTGCTGCCGACGAGGTCTTGTCCTATATATTATTGTTCGACATGTTTTTTCTTCTATTGCGGTTGATGAGTTTTTCTTCCGACAAAGCAACTATGAGGGTTTTGCAGGTAAAAAGAAGTCCCTCTAAGGCACAGTTGACTGAGAACTAGCTTCTTAGTCACCACATCGGTCTTCTCCCGAGCCATGGCCCCATAGCCATCGTCGGCCGAACTGCCGTCCTCCCCGCCCGCGGCCGGCACGCTGCCTCGCCGCCCCGCCTTATCCGAAGCTTATCCTATGCCGGTCCACCACCACCATGGGCATTCCTCTAAGCCTCGCCCCCTTCTCCTCCGACGTCACAGCCCTGCATCTGCACCCCCTAACCCTAAGTTTCTTCCTCGCTGGTGAGGAGGTGGCCACCTCTCTCATCTCTCTCTGTTTTCTGGTGTGGTTTGTGAGCGAGGTAGAAGAGAATCGTGCCGTGAGGAGGTTGGGGAAGAGATAAGGCACGGTAAGACTCACTAGCACAAATCTTGAAACAATGATTCAACGGTGAAGGAGGTGACTGAGTACTAAGTTTTTTTTTTTTGAAGTATGACTGAGTACTAAGTTAGTAGTTCTTAGGTAGCTGATAATTGGCAAAACCGAAAAAAAAATACTAGGAGGGTTCGCTCGCCTTTCTTTTACCTAACAAAGGGACCCATAAAAAAAACTTGACAACACTGAATCGATCCAAAGTAATCGGCCCGGTTAACCTAGGCGGTAGGCCTATCTGTCGGACACCCCCTCATCATCCCCGTCGAGCAACTCCCCGCCGCCGTCGACCTCCCAGGCCACCGCCCCGCCCCTCCACCTCCTCTCCTCACCTTCCAGCACCGCTCCGTGCGTCCTCCACCCCCGTGAGCCGCCGCGCCCCTCCTCTACTTCCATCCTGTGCGCCGTCGCCCCAGAATCCCCGTGCGCCGCCGGCCCGCCGCACCTCCTCTCCTTCCACCGACGTGCGCCACTGCGCAAGTAACTCCACGGGCCCTCCTCGCCTTCCGCAGCCCGTGCACCGCTGCGCCAGTACTCCGCCGTACTCGTCTCCAACACCGACCATGCCGCCGCCGTCGCGGCTGCCGGACGAACTCCTCGAAGAGATCTTCCTCCGCCTCCCGCCGGACGAGCCCGCCTGCCTCCTGCGCGCCTCCCTCTCCAGCAAGCACTGGCTCGGCCTCCTTACCGGCCCTGGCTTCCGCGCTCGCTACCGCGACTTCCATGGAGCTCCCCCAATGCTGGGCTTCTGCCCCATGGAGGACGAGCTGCATGAGCGACACTCCGTCAACCGCTGCTACTTCTCCACCACCAAATTCGGCGCACACATTCCAGATGACAAGGAGTGGAGGAACCATGAATACGAGGTGTGTGACTGCCGCCACGGCCGCGTTCTCCTCTACCGTGACGATTCAGACATGACCATCTTTTGGGACCCCATGACGGGCTGCTGGAGTAAGCTGCGTGCTCCTATGACCATCGGCCGCCGAGACTACTACAGCCACGCTGAGGCGGTGCTCTGTGCAGTCGCTGGCTGTGACCACCGAGCCTGTCACCAGGGCCCCTATCTGGTCGTCTCTGTCGGCAAGGAAGGTTATGATGCTTGGAGGCGGGCCTATAATGGCTATTTAGCGCTCACTTGGTCGTCCGAGACAGGTGAGTGGAGCGAGCCATGCTATAGTCCTGCTCTTCGGTCTCACGCAGAAATAGAGCAAAAGCCATCCGTCCTCGTCCGAGACGCGCTGTACTTCATGATCTCGTATCGACTTGGGGGTCACATAGCATTTCTAGAGTATGAACTGGGTTCCGATACCTTGTCGGTGCTTGATGCGCCACTTGAGGGGGCTTTTAGTGTCAGTGCTTCTATTCACATGGCTATGGAGGATGGCAGTTTGGGATTTGCACATGTCGATAGCTTGGCCCTCAATCTGTGGTCAAGACAGACAGGTTCCGACGCATGGACTCAACTTAGAGTCATTCATCTCCAGGAACATCTCCCCGTTCAAAATCCCAGTGGAACACTTGTACCGGTTGGATCTGTGGAGGGCGGTGGTATTATCTTTGTGGCCACAGACCTTGATGTCTACGAGATTGATCTCAAGTCACTGCGGTGGAAGAAGCTATGCAAGAGAGAGAAAATATGTGCTTTGATTCCGTACATGAGTTTCTACAATCCGCTAGGTATATATCTTTATGTTGATGAAAACGCAAGTTTGTTTCAGTTTGTGACAATATATGTGCTCAACCAAACTTTGAGTCACTCAAAATGTTACGCCTAAATATGCTTTCCTACTTAATTGCCCTTTTTTATAGTATCATATTATCTCCTTTTGGAATCACACTCGCAAATCTATGTGTGCAGAAAGGGCGAGCTCCTGTAATGCGGCGCATTGAGAGTGTATGGTTGAATATACTTAAGGGCAGGAGGCCACTCTCATCAACAAGCAAGACGACCATCTTGGAGGCGACATGAGTCTTGTGAACAAGGGCGAAAACTAGTGCTTAGGCTAGGGTGCAAGCAGAAGTAGTGTCAACTAGTGCAAAAATATGGAGATGTTGATTGCTTTAGGACATGATTGATTCGTTTCTCCTCTCACAAGTTAGTACAAGTTAGGATGGATATCCATCTGTATATCTGCTCCTGCATGCTTTATAGAGGTTAAGCAATGATTACACAAAGTTCCTGGTCTATTTCCATACTAAAATGTAGAGTGGTTGGTATAAAGTGAATACAGTGTCTTGAGTAGCTTACATTGTTCTCAACTCTGATCATGTTCAATTTTGTTTTGCTGAACATTTATCATGTAGACACTCAAAACTAAATGAAAACTTAACTGTGTATTAAGCATCTTTGTCCTTGTCCCGTGCACTTCATAAAACATTTGATTTTCCTTCAAAATATAATGTGTTCCTTTTTCCTTAGAATGAATCATGTGTGGAATGTTTTTATAACTGAAGATAGAACCACCATAAGGAAAGCTACAGTTGCTTTGTCTAGTTATCTTGAAGGTGATTTACATGCTGGCAGATTAAACGTCGCAAGCACAAAGCTCCCACGGGCATTTATCTTTTCCCTCAAGGGGATGTCAAAAGTAAAAGCCTCCAGCATATATCATCTGTTATACTATCAATCTTGCTGGAGGTTTGATTGGCAAGAAGTTAAGGTCATGCTTAATTGCTTATTAAAATCTTTCAGGATGAAAGTAGAGCTTTTATTGATGTATGCAATCCTTTCAGCTGTTGCATGGAACGTTTGACAATTTTAGCCTGATTGAACCTTTTGCTTGCAATTCTCTATTTTCTCAGATGTTTTTTTATTTCGAGATTCATAATCATAATTGTGTGTGCTTTTTCTATTAATCATACTCCATTAATTAAATTTTCAATGTAGAGTCCATGACCATACTCCAAAGTACAATCGTTTGTATCTTTGAAAGATGGAGAAGTTGAAAACAAATGGGCCAATTTAGTTGTTTAGTTTGTTTAGATGGTGGTGCTATAATAAATGATATAGTGAAGTCAATAGGAGCAGGAATTGAGATTCTGGATGTTCCAGCATTTGCCTCCTCACTCTGTGAACGAGTTGTGCAGGCCAGGCATAGCACTTTTCTTAAACGAAACGCCATCATATACTATGCAATTTTGTATGTACTTGTTTCTGCAGTGATGTATAGTTCATTGATCTGTGAACAAACATCAACCAATTGCTTGGCAGATCGCCCTTATAACTTGAGAATCTTCTTTTAGATACAAAGAGCATTATTGCTGCTGGCAGAGTACTTGCTGCATTCTTCGCTTCCGAAAATGCCATGCCGATCTCCTCCCTCTCTGTGCACCTCTGCTCCGGTGTAATAGGTGGAAGGAGGCGTGCCGGTATGCTGCTGTAGCATGAGAGCCACGGAAGATGTCACTGTGGAGGTGAGGTGTAGGAACTACAAAGAGGATCAACCAGCCCCAAGGTTCATAGTTCTTATCCTCTTGTCTTTATATCTTCCAGAATAGCCTTCTCTTTCTCTGATTTGCTGAATCACGTGATCTCATCCCATCAATAGCTCTTCCCATGTTGGATCGGTAGTACTAGTACTTCCTGTAGTAGAATATATGTAGGATATACGATCTCCAAAGCCAGTTGACACTATCTGTAAAAAAAGAGAGCGCTAATCTCTTGATATGATAAGTAAATAGCTGAGATAATGCATCCTGTATTCTAAATGGTGTTTTTTATTCATGCACCTGTTCCTTATTATTTACACAGGAATCATTCATGCCCTTATATGAAGAAAGCGTTTTGCTACTGGATTGATTCTCCAGACCCTCAATGCCATGCATGGAAAAGAATTAAGAAACTACCTATTCTGATTCTACTGATAGCGCATTCAAGTGCTGCAACTTGTGAACTAATTACAAGCTTCAGAGGTTCCTCCTATTCTCTTTTTAATTTCCTCATGTCTAGGAGTAAGTAGTAGCCAAGATAGATTCTTTTCTCGCTTGCAGGTTGCATCCTTAATTCGAAAACTGAGTTTATTAGATTCCCCATTTGTTTGTCTTAATGTCCCCCCTGTGGCAGCACATATGACATTAGCTAGTGTTGCAAAATGATAACATGCTTGGCTTCATACACGGCATGTAAGCTTCCAATGACGCCTTCCCTACACCCGCAGTTGCAGCAACAGAGCAATCAAAATGATTCTGATTCTTCCAATAGCGCATTAAAAAACTTGTGACACTGGAAACATAAGCTGCCTGCACAAAAAGGAAAGAAACGCCCACCATCTGAGAAGAAGTATTATTTGCAGTTTCTAAGCACAGGTTTGTCTATTAGTTGCTGATCCAAACAAAAATTTGAAATTCTGATTGCTTTTTAAAGGGAAATTCTGACTGTAAGTATATATGCTCTGGTTTCATAAGAAAACACTAGTGTGTAGTGATTCTCAGTTTTCACCGGTTTGGGGTGTTATTCACTTCTTTTAGACGTTACTTAGTATCTGAATTTGAAATTTTAGAAAAATCTGCTTTTATTGATTGATTATTGAGAATGTTCTGAAATCAAGCAAAGATTATCTTAGCGAGGCTGTGAGCTTCAATAGAGCTTCTTTCATCCTGCGAAAACCTTCACAGAGCGTACCCCTCTGTTGACATCGAGTGTAGCGACCCATTTTGAGACAGTATCTATCTCTCGACTGGCACCCGAGCATCAGAAATTGAGGGTTTGCACGGTAACTCTCAGTCTGCGAGATAACTCGTGATAAATTAGTGAGTAAGGAGGGCTTTGAAACTCCCCTCATGCCTTCCGCCTAACAGTCCAGTTGGCCCCTTTTATCTGAATTAACTGGTCATGTATTATCTTTGTACCCAGGAATGGTTTTATCGAGCTTGCTTTTAAACATGATCTTGTTAGGGGCTTATCCAATGATCGGTAAGACAATCTTATCCTATGTATTGCATGTCGTTTCTAGAAGACTAAAAAACATGTTATACAAAGGCATCCGCAATGCAGAAAATTGTATGGGCTCTGTATTAGTTCCAGTGTGACAAGATCCTCCTGCTGCAGGAGTGTACCACCTGAAACAAGTAATCATGAATTCATGATCCAATAAAAAAATCACAGGAAAATAATTTTATTTTTTGAATGCTTTATAGGTGTAATTAACCTATTTCTGAACATAAGTTGTCCATCCAGATGTTTACATCTGAGAGTATTTGTTCAAACATGGTCAATTTCTCTTAAAAAATGGTTCACCGCACCCTATAAAAAATCCATAAACTTTTCATGATTATTTTCTGTGTCACAAGTTTTTTTTTTTTTGCAAAAATGAACATACCAAATATTTTAAGTGAATATTGATGTTTGTTAATTAGTGGGCGACTAATTATTTTCCTATCAATTTTTCAACATTCTACAATCTTTGTATATACAATAAGCACTGACATTCGGAGCCCAGCAGTCAGTTTGTCAAATCAGGCTAAAACTGTTGATTTGATGACCAACTGGTGGGAAGCTGCAACAGATTAGAGCAATAACCGGTGAAATGTGCAAAGAAGACGTCCAACTAGTGATTTGTGCAAAAGAGGGATGAGAAACTGGTGAAATGTGCAATTTCTTCCCTGAAATTTCTACCCAATTTTTTCACATGACTTACAATTTTATGGTTCACCACATCAATACAAAATGCCAATCCTTCCGAAACTTCTATTCTCTCCAATCAGAAAATAGTGTCAGATGGTTTAGTACAAGTCATTGAGACTATTCTCCGATCGGAGGGAGTAGCTCATTTGACATTTCAGGGAATATCATTTTTTTTTGTACTCTGAATCCATTAACATTTCAGTGTTCACTCACGATACAATGGGGGAAACATGTAAACGTTTTTCTTTTGCGATTCTTGTTTATCGGCGGACAACGCTTAGAGTTTCTGCTCCCAGAATACAAAAAAGGTTATTGCTGTCCAATTTACATGACAGAGCTAAACTGCAGCATCAGTTGACAGGTAACCTCAAGAACTACTCGAAGCAAATGTGCACTGCTTCCACAATGAACCAGTAACAAAAATGTGTGCACAATGGATGAATGACAAGATCCTGCTGAACTTTCAAGTTCAAAATGGATGAATGACTTAACATTGGTAAAGCTGATGTATTATGACAGTACACCTGTCACAGTACACAGTGACATTAGTCAGATATAGCATAGCTAAACATGTATTGAAAACATTGGTAAAACAGCAGTAGAGTTCAGCTGCTTAAGAATCCATCAGCAGTGACAGTACAGTTACATCAGTCAGATATAGCATAAACATGTCTTAAAAACAAACATTGGTAAAAACAGCAGTAGAGCTCAGCTGCTTAATATCCATCAGCAGACAAGCTACTTAATCACTAACACCACCTGGAAACTCCATGAAGCAAGTACTCCTTCATGTGAGATTCTTCCGATAAACTTACTACAACTATGGGAAGCTGAATCCAGCGATGCCAGCCCTGGCGCCGGGGGGCGGGCTGATGTAGACCCAGAGCAGCGAGACGATCATGCAGATGAGGCCGGACCAGACGAAGACAATGGTGGGCACGCGGCCGCGGCGTCCGAGGAGGCCCTTGGCGAAGGGGTAGAGGTGGCAGAGCACCCAGAAGCTGAAGAAGGCGCCGCCGAGCAGCTTGCTCCACTGCGGGAACTCGCTGTACACGGTCCGCGCCGTGGCCACGGCCATGGCCACGGCGTTGAGCATCATGATGGTGACGGGGGGCACCATGAGGAAGCTCCACCGCACCTCGTAGAGCTCCGCGAAGGTCTCCTCCTCGCCGTCTTCGGCGCCGCCCGGCTTGGAGGTGAGCGTGAAGGAGATGTCGACGCCGGCGACGACCTTGAGGAGGCCCTGCAGCACGGCCGCGGGGTGCGCGCTGGTGCCGCCGATGACCCAAAACTGCTCGTTGCGCCACCACTCGTGCAGCGTGATCCCGGACCACCTGATCTCCAGCAGCGCGAGCAGGCAGAGCGTGGTGGTGATGACGAGCAGGAAGACGAGGAAGGTGGCGTCGAGGTGCTGCACGATGAACTTGCCGGTGAAGAGGGAGACGGCCGGGAGGACGCAGTAGACGATGAGGAACATGGAGGTGAACGGGTACATGCCCACGTTGAAGTAGGCGATGCGCTGCAGGAGCTTCATCCGGCGGGTGGCGAACATGGCGTTGTTGCGGGAGAAGAAGATCTCCACGGACCCCGTCGCCCACCGGAGCACCTGGTGGAGGCGGTCGGTGAGGTTGATGGGCGCCGTGCCGCGGAAGGCGTCGCGCCGGGTGACGCAGTACACCGACCGCCACCCGCGGTTGTGCATCCGGTACCCCGTCACCACGTCCTCCGTCACCGACCCGTAGATCCACCCGATGCGCCGCCCCCACTCCGTCTTGTCCTCGTAGAAGCACGAGATCACGCTGATGGCCTCACCGACGGTGGCGGCGTCCAGCGGCTCGCGGGGCACGGCCAGGGCGCCGGCGGGACGGCCCTGGTGCACCCCTGGCATGTCCTGCAGCAGCCTCCCCTGGTACTCTGCCACCGGGATCGATGACACGAACGTGCCCGAGCTGCCGAACCGCTTCGGCATCAGCGTGGACGACTCGATGTCGCTGAGCTGGTTGTGGTCGTCGTCCTCGAGCGGCGGCAGCATCGACTCGTGCTCGCTCTCTCTGTCCGTCTTCTTCCCCATGCTGGGCTTCTTCCTCAGGAACAGCTTGATCTTCTTCCTCCCGAGCCAACCGTGGTGCTCCGTGGCGCGCGGCGGGCTAAAACCGTACAGCGCGGTGCGGCGGAAGATGCACCCCGTGCCAACGTACATGGGGCCCTGCAGCCCGTCCATGGCGCGCATCGCGACGTCGAAGAAGACGAGGTTGTGGTTGGCGTACCGGTCGTTGGGGTCGATGCCCTCGAACCGCTGTGGGAACTGCACATAGCAGATGCGGTCGCCGCCGCGGTCGAGCATGTAGCACATCCCTTCCCGGAGCGCCGCCGAGTTGTGCACGTAGTGGTCGCAGTCGAGGTTGAGGATGAAGGGCCCGTTGGACATGATGGCGCTCGTCCTGACCAGCGCGTTCATGGCGCCGGCCTTCTTGTTGTGGTCGTACCCAGGCCTCTTCTCGCGCGAAACGTATACCAGCATCGGCAGCCGGATGTCCACGCCCGTCGTGTCGATCAGCGCGCCCGAGTCCGCCGGCTCGCCGCCCAGCACTGGCTCAGACGTCGGCGGCGCAAGCATTGCCTGCGGGTCCATCAATTGGATACATCAGTACTTCGAATCGATTGAACAGACAGACAGTTAAGGATTTCTGTCAGCGACAACAAGTATGGGGAATTGGGATTTGATCGATCACCTGAATGATGCCGGCGTGGTCGCCGCGGGCATGGTCCGTTGCGCCGGTGAGCCAAGTGCCATGCCACTGGGAGCCGTCAGACATCCATGTCGCCTTGACGGCCACAGTCTCTGCCAAGGGAGCAGTTCCGAGCATGCCACCGGCCGCCACGGCCTCCTCTTGCTGCAGCCTCCTGGTACGCAGCTCCTCGCCGGCGTTGTACGCGTCTGAGCGCCGCCTGATCGCCTCTGGCAGTGAGTTGACGCGGACCTTGAACTCGTCGTACTCCCGCTTCACCTTCCTCCGCTCGCGGACGAAGTCCAGCCGCACCTTGTTCTTGAGGAAGTCCCGCTTCTGGCCAAAGTACGCCTCGGGGCAGCGCGGCTCGACGCCGTGCTTCCGGCAGAAAGGCACCCACGTGCGCGCGAAGCTGGCGGTCTCGGCGAGCGCCTCAAAGGTGAGGAGCGCGCCGCCGTCGTCGGAGAGGTAGCAGGCGAGCTTCTCGACCGGGTAATCGGCGGCGAGGATGGAGAGGATGGTGTTGGCGGTGACGAGCGGCGGCTCCTTCTCCGGGTCGGCGGTGGAGACGAAGACGTCGATGCCGGGGAGGTCGGAGCGGCCCTTGGGGTTGCGCGCCGTGGGACACTCAAAGCGGTCGGCGAGGACGTCGAGGTCGCAGGCGCGGTTGACGGGGCAGAGCTTGGGGAGGCTGTCGAGCAGCCATGAGAGTGCGAACCACACCTCGCACGTCACCGACAGCGCCCACAGCCACATCGCGTCCGGGTTAGGGTGCCTGATGCGCCACGACAGAAAGAACCCCAGCGCCACCAGCCGGATCGCGATCAGCATCCTGCATCGGCAGCAAGAAACCACAAGTCAAATTCGAGCTGCAGGGGAACCAATTCACGTGAAAGATAAGACACAGGAAGCATTAGTACCTGTACGGGCTGAGGATGGCCTGGGAGACGCTGGTCTTCCTCGTCAGTGGGCGGCGGCAACGGGCGCCGAAGTTGGGCGGCTCCTCGATGCCGACGAATCCGGTTGTGGCCCCAGCAGCGGCGGCGGCGCCGCCGTGTCCATTCTTGGGCCAGAGAGCGTTGCCGTAGCCGTAGGTGCCCTTGGTCTCAAAGAGCCACCTTGCGTGGTCGAAGTCGGCCGGCTTGCCGTTGGTGCTGGCCATGGGCATCTTGATGGAGTGCACCATGGAGAAGCGCTTGGCCATGGACGTCATGGGTATCCGGTCCCTCTCCTCGGACGAGGAGACGGCCTCGTCGTCGTCCTCGTCGACGGAGTCGTCGGTGTCGCTGCCGGCGGAGTAGGGCTCCTTGCAGCCAGGGCAGTTGCCGTTGCCGGCGGCGGCGACGCAGTCCGCGTAGCACTCCTGGCAGATCATGAAGCCGCACTCGCAGGGCGGGTGGCCGCCGCGCCCGGCGCCGAGGAACGCCGGCATATCGCAGCCGCGCATCTTGCACGACATGTTGGCGGACGCGGCAGGCCGAGCGGCGCCGGCGTCGGCGAGCACGTGGCCGCGCGTGGCGCAGTTGAGCCCGCCGGTGAAGATGGTGGCAGAGACGTAGCTCCTCTGCGGGCGCACCTCCTCCTCCGCCGCGGGTGCGTCCGTGGACGCGGCGGCGGACGCCACCGTCGCCCTGTCCGGCGTCGGCGGGATGTGCACGGTGTAGTGCACGAACTCGGCGCTCCCGTCCGCGGCGCCATCCCTCGACGCGTACCGGCTCCCGCCGCCGCTCCGGCGCACCGGCGAGACCTGCAGCGTCGCCGTGGACGACCCGATCGAGTGCCTGGACACCGGGCTCGTGATTCCGGACCCCCTCCTCACCACTCCATCCCCGGGGCTCCCGCTACCGCCAGTCTTCCCTCCCAGCGGCGACACGGTCACCGTCACCGGCGAGCCCGCCGGCAACGACAGCCGCCGCGACATCCCACCACGAAACCACCTCCGCCTCCCTCAAATCAGCCGAAAACTCCAACCGAACAACAGTCACCAGCTCAGCTCAGCTCAGCTCGAGAACAACAAAGAAACAGAGAGAACTCAGCTCAAACCCATTGCGCGCGCTCAAAGAAAGAAAGGGGGAAGGAAACGAAAGCTGCTCGCAGCGGCCCGAGCTTGAAATTATGGCGAGATCTAGAAGGTGGGGCGGTGGGGATGAACGATTGAGCAATCGATTGCTGAACCTCGGGGACCGAGACGAGGATCTGAGCTGTGGCAGAGGCGGTCGCCGGCGCGGCGTTATTTATTCCCCTTCTCCGGTTTCGAAAACGGCGAACCCAACGGTCGGGTGTGAGACGGCTCTGACGTGCGAGCGTTACGAGTGGCGCAACGGTCGGTGCGAACCTGCCGTCGGATGGCAGATCAACGGCCGAGGTTTGATTCGGCTGAGCGGGGGCGTGTCTGAGGGGAAAGGCAGGTAGCCGTTCGGCCGGGAGTGTGGCGAATTTTTGTTTAATAGTGCACTTTTTTGCAGCTATTACAAAACTAGAATTCATTTGCATGTAATTCCAGAAGTAGGACAGAGTTCCATCCGGCGGATACAAATAGGGCTAATCCCATCTGGCAAGTGCGACATGTTGGTGTGGAGCCTGGCCCGCATCTGGCATGGCTGCAATCGCATCCGCCGGATACGAAAACCTGCTGTCGCGCTGGCTAGACGCGACAGGCCGTTTGGTCGCTAAGCGCACCCGGCTGGCTACCCAGAGAAGTATTTTACGCAACGTGCACCCGACGAGTCACTATTTCATAATTTTCAAGAGTTTTTAGTCGCGGCAAATATTTCGATAATAATTGTTGAAGTCACATTTATATTAATATAAAAATTGCGTGAAACATCGGTAATCTATACCGTTAATAATATTAAAATGCGTGATACATCGGTATTACATACCGCTAAGTAGAGGAAATAAATTGCGTGATACATCGGTATTAAATACCGCAAACTAAAATAGAAATACATGATTCGGGATAACTAAAATTAAGATAGAAATATAGTACGAATAACTAAGGCTTGGCGACTCTCTTGCCCTTTGTTGAAGAAGCTTTTTTGGCCTAGTCGCTAGGCATGAAGTCGTCGTCGTCGTCTTTGTCAAACTTCAACGGTGCAGTTCCTTTGCCCTTGCAAGCAGCGCCCTTGGGCTTTGACGAGGTAGATTCTTTGCTCTTCGATGACGCCCCTTTCTTCTTGGCCCAATCGCTAGGCATGAAGATATCTTTATCTTTGTGGGTGTCGTTGATCCAGAGCGCGGTATATTGAATCCACCAGCTCATATCTTCTCCTCTCTTCTTTATATCTGTCCAGTGCCCGTAGATCTTAATAAGTTCTGCATGGACCTCCTTCCAGGTGCGAGATGGGCCTGTCGACTTGCTCTGATTGTAATCATATGTGACCTCAATGAGATCGCTGGGGCTATTGACAAGCTCATCAAATGGAACAAGCTCACGGTTCCTTCTATATCTACAGGCTGCTTTGAAAACCTCTACGGACATAACTGTTTTCTAACTACGATTGGGAGGCGCCATGTTGGGCAAGATACAATGAGGTAGAACTGAAGTTTAGGTGGTCTTATATAGGACTTGAAGACTAGAAATAGCGGGAAAGAAGACACGGAATGCAGAAGGCGGGAAATAAGAAGCGGGAAAGGAGTTGACGGGAAAGAACAAGCGGGAAAGGAGTTGGCAGGAAAAGCGGGAAAGAACAAGCTGGAAAAACGAGCGGGAAAGAACGAGTGGGAAAGAATATGCGGGAAAAAGGTTTGCTAGAGAAATCGAGCGGGAAAGAAGTTTGCGGAAAAGAACGAGCGGGAAAAAATTTGCTAAAAATAACGAGCGGGAATGGAGTTGGCGGGAAATAACTAGCGTGAAATAATAGGCGGGAAAGAACGAGCGGGAAAGAATAGGCGGGAACAAATAGTCGGAAATAAATCGTGACAAATATATGTGTCTCATACATCATCGGATAGTAGTACAATGAGAACCACAAACATGCTTACAAATATATGTCTAATACGAATGTGCATACAAATTATTAGGATACAAAGATACAAAGATCACATAGATCATCGACAGCGCGGAGCACGTGGTGGTCCTCGTGGCGGAGGCGTCGTCCATCCATACCTGTTAGGGGCCGCTCGATAGTACTGAGTGCTGTCGACCTCCTGGTTATCGGTCTGTGACTACTGTGTGGGATCAGGTGGAGGAGTAGTAAGCAAGGCCATATAACCACCCATAGGGTCCGAGTTAATATCGATGTCACCTATCATCCAAGTCGATCCTTGCATAGGCGACGTCCCTCCCTATGCTGTAGCGTGCAATGCAACAAAATCTATTAGGAAATTATGGCTATGTATAACTTAAGAAATACAACAACTCTGAACTGCATGTACCTTCTGGCATGGCCATCTGTGGAGTATAACCAAAAATCTGCTGCGCTATACCTCCATACTGCTGCTGGCTCAAGTAGTTGTACTCCGGCTGCTGCACATAGCCTGAATCTCCAGGCTGGTAAGGATCAGGCTACTGCTGATGCTGCCAAGCTGAACCTCCAGCCTGCACATATGAACAAGAAATATTAGTACAACGTAAACAAAGTAACAAATCAAAACATAGTTCCTCACATATTACAAATAAAAATGAAGTTCCTGATATATTACAAATAAAAACGTAGTTCCTCACATATTACAAATAAAAACGTAGTTCCTGACATATTACAAATAAAAACGTTATTCCTCACATATTATAAATAAAAACATAGTTCGTCACATATTACAAATAAAAATGTAGTTCCTCACATATTACAAATAAAAACGTAGTTCCTGACATATTACAAATAAAAACATAGTTCCTCACATATTACAAATAAAAACGTTGTTCCTCACATATTACAAATAAAAACATAGTTCGTCACAAATTGTTTAGGTTCTTCCTCTTCCACGACCTCTTCTTCCTCGATTCGTACGTCCTCTAGTAGCTCGGTTTAGGTAGAAAGTGGGACATTTATCATCCTTATGTCCCTATGCACTGCATAGAAAGCATTGTCGAGTTGGTCCACCGGCTTCAGATTCATCCATGTCATTTCGGATGCGCCTACACTGTCTTCTACCCCTGTTCGTGCGCTTTAGACTAGGATCTGGGATGTACTTCCTTTCCCCTGGATCTACCGTGTTGAAATTACCGATAGCACGATATCCATGCATCTCGTCAGTCCAAGTGTAAACCACAGCCATGCTCCCATAGTAGGGGGACACGAAGGACATTGGGTCCATTTGAAGCATCCCGCACGCAGCCAAAACATGTGAGCAAGGTAAGTGAAGTAACTTTGGTTTGTTGCATGTGCACTCACAAGTTGGAAACTCCTTAGTTCCAATTTTCACTTCATGCGTCCTCATGATATTGCCAGTACCAAACTTGTCCGTTTGTAAACGCACCTCAAACCTTAGTTCCTCATTTCCGGTGGCAACGACCATGTGTCCTCTACCCTTTTCTATCTTCTTCTCCATGTATTTTGCTATCTTCTCACAGTATGGTGTGTTAGGATTTCTCAAATTATGCATTTGAGCCTCCTTCCGTCTCTCTTTAAAATATTTCAGTGTGCAATAGAAAATTCCCTCCACAATTGCTGTTAGTGGGAGTGCCATATTTCCTCTAAGCACAAAGTTGTATGACTCAGCTAGGTTAGTGGTCATACAGCCGAACCTAGCTGCATGAGCATCGTGAAGCAAAGACCACCTCTCCACAGGCTCATGCTCTATCCATTATGCAAAGTTCTTTATGCGAGACCCAGGACGCCTCCTAAGAGGGGGGGATCAAATCCTGGCAGATCGCAAAGTCCTATTGGTTCTTCCTCTGGGGGTAATGTTGTTCCTTGTTGAGTTGCTACTAGAGCTGCATGAGCTGCTACTGCGGCTGTGCGGGCTGCTTTTCTATGTTTAACATGCTCTCCAGTTAGTTTATGCAGCTTCTTTGTGAGAAATGCATACTTCCATTGATGGTTTTGCTTGCATAACTTTTTGAATAGGTTCATAAGATTCTTACTCCTGAACTGTGAGAAAAAATTGGCACCTAGATGTCTCATGCACCACCGGCTCTGCAAGTCAAGCCATGGTGTTTCTTCATCGGGACCGGCCTCTTTCAGCGTCTTCACCGCCCTCAGTATACCAGCATGTCTATCATGAATTATGCAAACATTCGGCCTCTCCTTCACAATTGCTATCTTTAACTGTCTGAAGAACCACAACCAACTCTCCGTGTTTTCGCTCTCCACAAAAGCAAATGCCAGTGGGATGATTTGGTTGTTTCCATCCTATCCAATGGCCGTCAAAATCTGACCCTTGTACTTGCCTGTCAAAAATGTTCCATCCACACATAACACCGGTCGACAGTATCTAAATGCTTCGATGCATATGTTAAACGAGAAAAACACTCGTTCCAAAACCTTCACAGTGGAGTCCTCCGCAAACCATGAGTCTTGGATGTCAACATAGGTGCTCGGATTTCTTTCCTGCAACGTGTGCAACATACGGACAACCGAGTCGTACGAGTCAAAGAATGACCCAAATCGCGTCTCCAACGCCTTCTGCTTAGCCCTCCAGGCCTTACCGTAAGATATGTTGTACTTGTATCTCTGTTTCACTGTCTTCTGGATAGCCTTTACCTCCATAGCTTTGCCCTCGACTATCTGGGTATGAAATAGTCGAGCTACGAGAATGGAACTCAGGTTCTTATGATCCACCAACTGGTTTCTAATAATACATGTGTGCTGCACGTGGTCACTCACCACCCAGAAGGTGTCATTCTTGCGGAGGTAGCCATGCACCCTAGCGGGACATCTCTCCTTGGTACATTTCACTGTCAAATATTTCTTGTTTGAGGCGACTGTTTTAAATACCCTTTGTGTGGACATTGCCCAGCTAGTTATTGCATCCTGAAGACGTTGCTTGTCGGGATATAATGAACCGACTGAGATGCTGTTCGGGTGATACTCCCATGCCGAATCGTGCCCCTCGTTCACTCTCATTAAATTTGAGAAGTCCTGATTCCATTCTTTCGGAATCGGGGCCTCGTCCTGATCATCTTCTTCATCTTCTTCATCAGAGTCAGACGAATTAATATCATCAGCATCTCCATCAACATCTTCAGCTTCCATCTGCTGCTGCAAAACCTCATCTTCATCGTCTGAAAATATCTCGCCACCTGCATCATCTGCCGCTGCACCTAATGCATGACTGCTCTGTCCTGTTTCATACCCAATGTCGTTGGCATATGACATGGCCACAGCAGGCTCATCACCTGGTTGCATGCTCTGCCAAGAACCAAAACCCATTGCCTGGCTGCTGTGGCTTGACTCGGCCTCCCCTCCAACAGTAATCGGCTTCGCAACCACAAGGGTGATCGGGGATGTTTGCCGGCGCTCACACCCTTTCAACCAGCCGACCCACTGAGAGGTACGCTCTATCTCTTTCAACAGACAACATATATTGCTAGTTGAGTTGCTCCACAATGCTTATAAGCTGACAGTGTACACCTTACGATCCCATCCTAAGAACACCATTAACATCCTTTTGAATTCCCCAATACGGATACTCTGAGGATCAGTGAAGTTCACCTCATGATACTCAAAGTCACTAAGATCTGCTCCAGCATCACTGCTACGGACCGCACCGTACCCATAATGAATAACAAATCTAACTAATTCAGACATGACTCCTGCTACATAAAAAATCCTACTTCCGTCAACTGCACCGCTAAAATATATATACACAAAATTACACTACCACCATTTGAGAATAAGATTTTTACCCTTGTAGCGTGCGAACCACCACCTCAAAACTTGCTCACGTCACACCACTTTGAACGCACCGGAATCAACAAGAACACTATAACCTGGAGAATATAAAAACAACATCAAGAACACTACATAATATAATAAGAACACTAGAACACCTACAATTTTTTTTTACACAAACTACATCTACATGCCACTATACGCACCATAATTATTTCTCCATAATTAAGCCCATATCTCTACGCCGCTAAACTATATCAACAAAAAATACACGAACACCGTATGATATTAACATTTTACCCTTTAAGCTTGAAAATCACCACATTGCAACAGCCTCACGTCACACCTCTTCTGCAGCTACGAAATCAACCTGTAGAAGACAAGAACAATAAGAACAATATCAAGAATAGATGAACAGCTACAGGAAAACTAACACCAACTACACCAAAATGTGACTAAACGAACCAACGAAATTTCTCTACAAGCTAACCCATATGTAGATCGGGCTCTCCTCTACTTCTTGCAAAATATCTCACTTAATTTCATCAAGAAATGACCTCAAAATCGAAAGAAAACTGATTTGAGAAGAGAGTGAGCTGTGAGAGAGAAGTGAGCTGAGTGAGTGAGAGGAGAGAGTGACAGAGCAGGGAGTGAGTGAGAGAGCACGGGGGCGAGGGGACGCCGAATGTTTTGGCCGGGGCATGCGCGCTTATCGCGTCCGCCGGATTCGACATGTCGAATTCGTGTCGGCCGGACGCGACAACAGCTTTCGCGCGCCTCGAGGCCGTGTCGGCATGCAGGGAAGGCTGGAGTCGTATCCGGCGGATTCGACTACCGCCTAATCGCATCTGCCAAGTACAATTAGCGCTAATCGCATCGGCCGGTTAGGAAGCTGTCCTAGTTTCCGAATTACTCCAAAAAAACGTCTTACTTCTGTAAATACTGCAAAAAAGTGCATTATAAAAAAAAATTCGCAGGAGTGTGCGGGTGTGGCCCACGTGACGTGAGGCTGGCCGGCGGTGGCTGACGGGTGGGCCATAGGAAAGGGACGTGGCACCGGTTCTTCATGCTGAGCTCGTGATGATTGGGGTTTCCATTCCATTTGACCATCGGTAAAGATTGGGAGTTTTTGTCTCGTGTACAGCTCTTAGCTTTTGAATGATGGAGATTTTACCTGAGACACGTGGTAAACTCGATTATCATCATAACTAATCACATGTCTATGTTTGCTTGGCCAGGGTTTATGGCTGTTGTGTCTTAATCGTGTAGTGGGTCGATGGTATGCTTCACATATGCGCAAAACATTTGAAAGAACTTTGATTGATCTTGAATTTGTGACGATATGTAGAGCTATGATTGAATTTCTCTTCATGTAATGTAACCGACATGTGGACCCGACTATTGTGTGGCCCACATGCCTGGGACCTCATTGCAAGGTTCGTATGTCACATGATCCCTTTCATAAATTCCTGGAGCTACGGATTCAAGCGAACAAGTGTTTAATTTGTTTCGAGTCATGCGCATATGATATCATAGTCACGGAAAATGGTTGGAATTCCCCTTTGCAAACAAGTTTCAATGTTCCATCTGCCCTTTCACTCCTAAATACATAGGCGGGTATAACATAGGGTCACGAGGGCCCATGAACAATGTGTAGAAAAAAAATTTACTCACGCTTCAATGTTCCACCTGCCCTTTCACTCCTAAAATGAATATATCTAGATATATTTTAGTATTTAGATACATACATATTAGCGATATGTTTATGGAACGAAAGGAGTATTAGTTTATGAAATATTAGTCTTGTCCAAATTATGGTAATTTATCTTGTTTAATACTCCATAAGAGATAATGTGATATATGCTCACATAAAAACCTACAAGAAAATTGCAAAAAAAGTACTAAGATCACATAAAGTGATATGCCCCCACTTAAACAAAATCATAGATCCGACACGGCTCATATGTTAGCTTAGCTTGCATGTTTCTTTGGGAGTTGACACTCTTAATTCCCTTTGCCCTTGCCTAATCAAGTCTCTTTAACCCCAACCATCCGGCATTGTAAATGAATGTAGCGCTCGTTACACTTGCGAAATGTTACGCCCGAGACCAAGCGACACTCACACGATCGGATCTCATCCGGCCTCCGCGCCAACGTCGTCGCGGATCGCCCCGTCTATGTGGCCTTTGGGCCATGGAGGCGCGGTGGATCTTAGTCCTTGTCGGTGGGAGGGCTCCACAACCTGTTTTGAGGGCTGTGTTCTCCGTTTTTAGGGTCAAGGTTTGTAGGGGCAGCACTCAGGTGGTTGTGGCGGCGCCTCATGCAATAAGGTCTCTCCGGCATTAACCCCATCTCGGCGGCAACATCAAGAGGCTTGTGGGAGTGGTGTGGTCTTCGAGGATTTCATCTGGCTGTGGGGATCTTCGGATTGTTAAGGAGCTTCATTAGCAGTTCTTCCTTCTTCTTCGTCTCCAGGATGGATGTGGTCTTCTTGAGCCGTTCTGCGACTTTCCGTCTGTAACCAACAATGTCAGGCCGACTCAGGGAGGAGCGGCAGCGGCGGCGCGCTGTCGACACGGTCTGGAGGTTAAAGATGAAGGGCTTCTCAAGGATCTCATTGTAATTTTCGTTTTTTTAGGTGCTTTGTACAGTTCGTTATTTCTTTTAATGCTAGAATCCTATTCGCAAAAAAAGCTTGCATGGTTTCTATCCTAATCTTTTGACATGTTCACATATGGATATGGTTAAGGCTTTGTTGGACACCGGCCATCCTTAAGCAGGCGATATTGGCAATCATCGTCTCACAAATCATTGACAAGGGAAAACCTTGGAGTATAGCTAGTGCTAATCTTTGTAGATTTTTATCTCAAAATAGTAGGCTTTCGTGATGCTTTCGGTTTTAGCCAACACATTTGTTTTTTAACAACCTCTAAACTCTTTTTTTACCGTGAACTCTTCTTGCTCAACTATGAGAAACCACTAGTAGAAAAAAGGGCTTTCATTTGGAGTTGCTCGGAGCTTTAGCACCGGTTGTGTTACCAACCCAGACTAAAGGGTGCATTAGCACCGGTTCATAAGGCCAGGATGTCGCAGAAAACTCACAGGGCTTTAACACCGGTTTTGTAAGGAACCTTTAGCACTGGTTTGAGCTACGAACCGGTGCTAAAGGGGTTGCGTGCAGGCGGTCACCCTTTAGCACTGGTTCATGGCTCAAACCGGTGCTAAAGGTCCCTCCTTTTGCACCGGTTTGAGCCACGAACCGGTGCTAAAGGTTGGTGACCTTTAGCACCGGTTTGAGCCACGAACCGGTGCTAAAGGGGGGACCTTTAGCACCGGTTCATGGCTCAAACCGGTGCTAAAGGGTACTCACCCATTTTTTGCTCTCATGCCTACCCCCCTCTCCCCCCTCCCCCCCCCCGCGCAGAAAAAATGTCTAAAAAACTTCAAATTTCAAAATCCTTTGACAGACATGTACCTAACGCAACCAACTTTTTTGGAAAATTTTCAAATTTGAATTTTGATATTTTTTGCAAAAAAAGGTTGTTCCAATTTAAAACGGCTTTAACTTTTGCGTACGAATTCAAAAAAAAGTATAATATATCAAAAACTATCTACGCAAAATTTTACATCCGATTTCAACAGCCGTAAGCCGTTTGCACAAATTCTACTTTCTCAAAATTCCAAAGGGAAATATGAAAGCAGGAAGATTTTAGATTTTGTCAAAAAAATAGAAAAATTGACTTTTTTGAAAATTTTGAATTTCTTTTGTTGCTTATTTCAGTTTTTAATTATTTAGAATGTTTCACATTACATTGGAATTTTTGAATATTTTAAAAAATGGATTTTCATTGTTTTCTAAAATATTTCAAGTTTTTAATTAATAATTGAATATGCATGAAGATTATTTGAAATTCACTATTGCTTATTAGTAGTTAATCATTATTGCTTATTTTTAAAATTATTTGGAATTAAAAAAAATCATATCTTATCAAAGTCTAAGGGTTAATACAATTCATAGCGTATTGTCAAGAAATCGCGAGTGGAGTCTTCGAAGCTAGTAGGGAAGGAATGAAAAAGTTAAGTGTGCTAAGGGTGGAGCAGTGTGAGGATAGGTGACCGACCGGGAAGTAAGGACCACGAGTATGTAATTTGACATAAGATTAGGGGTGATTTGAGATTAGAGTGGAAACTGTCAAACAATTCAAATATTTGAAAATAGAGAAATTTAAAAAATTCCAAAAAATAAACTGGTGCTAAAGGATCCTCCAGCCGCACGAGCCATGTGGAACCCCTTTAGCACCGGTTCGCAGCACAACCGGTGCTAAAGAGTGAGCCTTTAGTGCCGGATGCAACCGGTGCAAAAAGGCAGTTACGAACCGGTGCTAATGCCTGAGTTTTCACTACTGAAAGATAAAAGTTTTTTGCCTCGGTTGTAAAAATGTTGAACGTTGTAGATTTTTCTCTTAAAACTGAGTGCAAGTGACTCGTAAGAAAGAGAAGGTCCGAAAAGTTACTAATCCTACAAACAATCTAAACCAAATAAAAACAAAAAATTCATATCCTACAATATTTCAATTTTGAAAACCAAATAAGCCTTTACTTCTAGACGATGCATGGGAACAGCAATTTTTGCTCGCGTATTCATCATGATGATCTTACGATTGGCGAATCATTTGTTTTAGCCATTGATTAGTAGTGCCACAGCGCAGAGTGGCTCTTTTCAGAACCTGGGCCCGCCGTCAGTATTTCCCTTTTACGCTGAGAAAGTCAACTTCTTTGGCAAAACAAGTTGACTCTCATTCCAGCCGTTGGAGCGTGTACGCTCTGCAGTATCTCAAAACGAGATCGAATATTCTTAGCACCAAAGAGAAATTCCTGGTCATACGATTGAGATATAATTGAAGTTTTCGATCGGATCAAGATTCACTTAGCTCATGTATTGAAAAAGGAAGATTGTAGGAGTAATTGCATTCACTTGACCCGAAAAAAAAAATGCATTCACTTGAAGAGTTTGGACTGAAAACTAGGAGGAGCGGCGCCAGCACATGAAGCAAGAATTAGACCATCGTCGATGTCATTTTGAAGCTGCATCTGACTAAGAGCATCTCCGGTAAAATCCCCCACCCATAAAACCTAAGTATAGGCCACCATTCTCGTGAATAAAGGCTCGAGCAGCACGGCGCAGATAGTCCCTCTGAATGGAACTCTAATTTTTTTTAAAAACTTCGTGCAAGGATTTTGCAACGATTATCATCAGTCGTCACTAGTTCAGACGAAATCATATCATATTTTTACAAAATCATACATATTTTCTATGATTCTAGCCCACCCGAGAGAAATCTAACCCTGCCGCATCCGATATTGACTAAAATTTGGCCCGGAAAGAACTCATCGGGGCATACGGGCGCGGTGGAGGGCGACGACGACGGCGGTCTACTCGTCATCGAGATCGATGATCACCTTCTTGATGCGGCGAGTGGCCGCCTCCACCTGCCACTGCTTGTACTCGCAGACGAGGGCGAGGTGAACGCGCGCCTGTAGTGCCGCCCGCTGCCGAGCCGCATCAGCCTCCACCTCCAAGAGACGGTGTGCAAGCTCGAAGGCGTGCCGCTCGGCCTCCTTGTCATCGGCGATGAAGTCATTCGGGCCAAGGACCCGTTGCGCTGCCTGCACCTCCACCTCTCGTTGCACGCAAGTTTAATTTACTTCATTCATGAGTACTTTAAGAGGAGTTCATTTGTCTGTTGTCTTGTCGTCCCGGTATGTATTGCCTTTGCAAAAAGATACAAATCTAGAAGGCACTGTGTACAGGTGGCATGGAGATACCACTTTGCGAGCACTTAGTTAAAACTATATGCACACGATGAGAGTCTATGGTAATTCTAGAGTTTAGTAGAATGAGGTGAAGGTACTATTAATCACGGGGTATGAGACCTACACCTAGTAAAGTGTTGATCATGTAAACCATACTACTCTTCACTACCGTTGACTTGAGTTGCACGATTCTCAAAATTATATTTTCTAATTAGCTTTGAAGCTTGGCACATATACTCCCTACTAACTTTTAGTGGTTGTTTATTTAAGAAAGAGAAGAATGAAAAAAAAAGAAAAAAGAATTCCAAAGCACAAGCGCTTGCATATTTAATGTCCATAGTACTTTCATTTGTTTATGCACTTTGTTATTGATTGTTGGACATCATTGAGTTGAATTAGAAGTACCACTTTATGTCTCATTTGCTTGTTGCTGTATATTAAAGAATGAATCATCTATCATATACATTACTAATTATTTTCATTGAAGCAATAAACTCTAAAGCTCTTGTTTTATTTTATCACCTTTATACTCAAGGATGAGCATGGGCTAAGCTTGGGGATGTCGATGCATGCAAAATACATGCATGATCTTTATAGTTTATTGATGCATATTTCTACATATTATAATGTTACTAGCACAATACCCGTGCATTGTAACGGGTCTGAATTGACAAGGCAAAATGATATTCAATTAATTTACGTGCAATGACTGTATAGTAATAAGACTATGACCATCCAGTAAGTAAATATTAAATAATTAAGTAAGCTTGCCAGAGTAAATATATAATTGGAACTTGTAGATACGACTTCATTTCTTCTACTCGTTTTCAGAATGAAAACGTTCCAAACTTTCCCTTGAAAGGGCTGTGTAAACTGTGATCGTAACATGTCGATGCTACTTCATTTCTTCTATTTGTTTTGAATTTTTATCCAGAATTTGAAGTTGTTTCTATGAGCTTAGTGTTACGATAATTACGCCATGCAAGATCACAGATGACACCGAGGCACGATGTTTGGTAACACAGTTTTCTGGCTCCGTTGCCGGGGAGAAAAAAGATTTCTGCAAGGGGAGTCTCTCACTTCCAGTCTTTTACTTTATTATTGTTTTGCTTTATTTTATTTTTGCGTGCATCTTTTTATCAAAAATACAAAAAAATTAGTTCCTTTGATAGTTGGCATTCCGTTACTTTTACTTTTAGTTCATTATGTTATTCCCTAAGTATGCTCTGGAGGACCTTACAATAGGTAGTGGTTCTATAATTGGGAAAGGTAACATTGAGGAGTTCTTTAACCATGTTAGTATGCATAAAGATGTTGAGAATAGATCTTTAGCTGAGCTTGCTCCTAATTATGAAGTTGTTGCTGCTTATTTAGTTCACATGTTGGAGGCTAGGTTTGTTAACCTTAATCCTTTTATGCAGCAAATGTTTCTTAAGCTTCATGATATCGAAGACTCCAAAAAGAAAGATTTTAATTTGGAGACTTTGCGTAAAGAATTTAGAGATGTTGTTATAGAAGCTAGGAAAGTTTTTGAGCATTTTAATATGCTTGGCTCATGTGTAGAGGTTGTTGGTACAAACAAGGAAGAAATCAAAGTACCAATACCTTGCAAACTCGTAGGATTGCATGAAGCTTTGGAAAAGAATTTTGATTGGATTTGTCCTGGAAATATTTTTGATGAAAGGAGTGAACCCAAGAGTGTTCATAAGGGATCTTCAAAAACTCATTTGGATACAATACAATGCCTTGTTGAAAAAACTTCTGCAATTGATCTTAATGCTCCATCGCTTGAAAATACATGATTTCCACTTTCTGCGCCTAGCTCAAAGGCGTTAAAGAAAAGCACTCTTGGGAGATAACCCAATATCTTCTTTTCAGTACTTTTTCTTTTATTTGAGTCTTGGAAGTTATTACTACTGTAAGGACCTCTCCTTATCATTTTTATTTTGTTTTGTGCCAAGAATAACCTCTAATTGGAGGAAGGTAAAATTTGGGGAAGTTGTTATCCTGAAAACAGATTTCTGTGCTGCACCGTAAACATTCGTGAAAATTCTCAGAATATCTTTTTGGTATGCGATTTCTTGTGCATATGCCCCAGGTTATTTACAAACTTTTATTAGTTTTGCACTTTTCTATTTGAGCAACAAAAGGTCCTCCAAAAAATCGATCTTTGTCAGCTGCTCTGTTTTGATAGATTTCTGCCACTATTTGTGTTTGCCTCTCGATCGCTTTCTTTTTTAGTTCTTTTGATCACAGAACTTTTGAGGAAGTTGCTACAGTAGCTTATGCTTTGATGGATGGTATATTTGAGTTTGAAACTGAACCAAAAGAGTAGATTTACTATCATGCTTACTGACAAGGGTATAGATAATAGAGCCCGTCAGTTGAGTACCCCTGAGGCCCGTTAAGCTAGGCCCAATTGTAATACTAGTTAAAATACGAGTTTATATCGTATATTGATATTGTAATCTGTATCGGATCCCACCCGATCCTCGAGACCTGGCCATCTATATATAGGGGCCAGGAGAGGACGGTGAGGGACAGATTGAAAGCAAGCCAGGTTATACACCCACGTTTACTTTTGATACACACCTTGTTTCACGGATTTTACCTTCGAGTTCATCCGACGCCCTATCTCCCCGATCCTAAGTCCTTCATCTAGGACATTTGTCGAGTTAATCCTCGTCAATTAGCGCCGACCGTGGGGAGCTTGGGCGTTGGAATCATGAATTCGACGGCTTTTTCACTTTTAGCCAACAGCAATCCAGAAGTCGACGAAATCCAGATACCCTTCGGAACCGTCAATTTTCAACCTCACCAGTCAAGTTTCATGCAAGTATTTGAGAGCATGGATCAAGATATGGATTTGATGATCGAAAGTCTAAACTTTCGCGTCGGATCGCTTGGTTCGATTCGCCTTTCAGATCCAGCGAAACCGGGTCCGTCGGCAAGTGAACCCAAGACAGTAGCAATGTCGAAATCATCAGAAGGCTCTTCCAGCGAGGTAAACTCGCCGGTCGGCTTAGCAGAAATAGAAGAAGGAAAAATCGCAGGAGGCGACGAAACCATAGAGAATTTCGATTTAGAAGTTCAACTCGAAGATCTCATGATCTGCCACGATGACACGTCAGACAAATCGACAGACACCTAGAAGACAGGATTAGAGCTTTCTGAAGATGACAATTCGATCTTCTCAAGTTCCAACAGCAAACTCGACAATCGATACCAGGTACTCGCAATCACAGGAGACAACTCAGAAGAACTCGACGAAAACAACAATCCAGTGCTCAATCCAGCAAATATAAACAGAGGAGCGAATCATTTAGCAGAAGGAGAAACTGCAGACTCCCTAACAACTAGGGAGAAAGTTCGACTATCAATCGACGAGTGGAGAACAATCAAGACAGCCGTGGAGCACGGCACGCCAATACCAACAAACTCTAGCAAAAATATGCTTTTGGGGTACCACTACGCCCTAAGGCAGTAGGCAAAGCAACTAGCAAAGGAGAGGATTGAAATACAGAAGAGGAAAGACTCGGCCATTGCAGCAAGCGACGCTACTCGCAGAGCACGTAGTGACGCGTCATACATAAAGAAAAGACATCATCGACATGGATCAAGGTATGAAAACCTCGAGTACTCAGAAAGGCAAAGCATCTCCAAAAACCTTGACTCGTCTTTCCTATCGGTCGATGAGCAAGGAAACATTATACCAAAAACTCCTGAAGCAGCACTGGTGGCAGCTCAAGCATACTTACATACAACACCACCAAATCCAGGAGACCCGAGGGAACATATGCACCGAGCAGCACTAAATGGGTTGAAGATGGTAGGCAACAAATTATCAGCAAAAGAGGAGGAGGCATATTGCAACAAAGGAACCCATAAGCCAAGATCACCACGCCATCACAATAGTCCTCGGCACAGGAGCGGCAGTCGATGATCTAGAACACCATCACCAGGGCGACACAAAAGCCCAAAGTACAGAGGAGCCCGAAGATCCAGGTCTCCAAACAAGACGTATGATTACAAAGACGATGAAAAGGAGATGGGGGCATCATGCTTTACCCATAGGGTTCGCACCACGCCAGTACCCAAAGGTTTCAAATTACCTCATGATCAACAAAAATACGATGGATCCCAGGAGCCACAGTCATGGCTCTCGGATTATCTGCAAGCAGTAAAAATATTGGGAGGAAGAAAGGAAACAACTATGCAAAGTTTGCAATTACACCTCACCGGCGCGGCAAGGTCATGGTTGAGCAAATTAGAAAAAGAAACAATTGGAAGCTGGGAAGAGCTCACAAAGCAGTTCACGAGTAACTTTAAGTCGACATATAAGCGGCCAGCATCCATAGAAGAAGTTAAAGCCCATGTACAGCAATGCGGTGAAACATTAAGGGCGTATATCCAAAGATGGAGCATCATCAAAAATTTAGCATTCAAAGTTTCAGACAAAAGAGCAATAGACGTATTCATAGTTGGGTTAAGGCGAGGAGACCTAGTCGAAGAGATGGGCAGAATCAAGCTGAAAACAATATCAGATTTAATGGATATAGCAAACAGATTTGCAGATGGATAAGATGCGTGCAACAACAAGCGGACACGATCGCCAGAAGATGATAGAGGAAACAGATATGGAGGCCAAAGGAGGAGATCCCGCAATTACGATAACTATGGCTCTCACAGCCAAGTAGCCGCAGGGTACAAGAATAATAGTTACCAAGGGAATGACCGTAAAAGCTCGGGATATCATAGCTACGGAAAAGATGATTACAAAAAGTTTCAGACAAGAGAATCCAGAGAGTACAACCCATCACCAGAAGATATGTTAAACGGACCATGTCATATACACTCCGCGTTTGTTGATGGGAAACGAGTATCCAGACATGCAATGAAAGATTGCACAACGTTCTTGAAACTACAGGAAGCAGCACTAAACAAACAAGCCGAAGCAAAACGGCAGGGATACGAAGGAAACATAAGCAATGCACCTCAAATCAGCAAGGAAACAATGGAGTTCCTCAAAATCAAGACCAGCCGAACCAGGGACGCGATGATGACGGAGGATATATTCCATCTAAAGGGCACATCACAGCGATGATACAGCCTGTGCCAAAGTCGAACAAAGAGGAAAATAGCATAACTCGACAAGTCAACCTAGCAGTAACATCGCCTCCAACAACAACGGAATATTTACACTGGTCGGAGCAACCCATAGAATTTAGCAGAGATGATCACCCAATAACAGTACCTCGGCCAAGAAACGCGCCTTTGGTACTCAAAGCCCAAATTGGGACATACGACGTCGACAAAGTATTCATGGATGCAGGAAGTGGCATAAATCTTATATATGCAAAGACCCTACGAGCAATGCACATCTCATTAGAATTCCTGAAACCAACTGATTGTTCCTTTCACGGAATAGTACCAGGGAGCACTAACTATCCACTTGGTCGAATAGCACTCAACGTCTACTTCGGAAATCGACAAAACTATAGAAGAGGGAAACTCGACTTCGAAGTCATGGACTGGCCATCACAATATCACGCGATCCTCGGGCAACCCACATTTTCGCGATTCATGGCAGTACCTCACTATACGTACCTGGTACTCAAAATGCCAGGGCCCAAAGGAATCATCACAGTCAAAGGAAGCTTCGAACTCTCAGATCAATGCGGCAAGGAGTTCCACAAGATGGCTCAAAACTTCGGCATGGTGGCAAACTACGGAGAACCTAAAGACAAGATGAAAAGCTCGACTACAGGAACCGTACAACAACCCGAAGCACACCCAGCAGAACCGGAGGTGAAAAAACCGCGGGTACAGCCATCAGAGCAACACAAGCCTATAGGAGAAGAAGAGAAGACCTCGGCGGCATAGGCGACAAAGTACGTCAAAAATAGAATAGAAAAATAAGGCTTTAAAAGCCACAAGCTGTTCCAAGGCAATGCGCTCTAGATCCAGAACACAGGTCATTGGCCGGATCTCTTGGGTCACCCTATGTATCTTATATTATAAGCATAAATAAAGACAAAGTTCCTCTTATTCGAGTTTACGTGTCTTTAAACAGAAATTGCGGCAAATGCACTAAAATGAAATTCTCTGAGAATAAATTCTGACAAAAGGAGTTAGAAAACAAAAACTCTCGCATCCTACACACAAAAACATACAGAAGTCACAGCAGTGGCTGATCAGAATCATCTACGCCCAAAGGATCCAAATAAGGATGCTCGTGGAAAAACGCGGCATCCTCCTGAAGTAACCTAGCTATGAGCCTCCTTGCTGGCTGAAGAGTAGCATCCATATGGACTCGCAACATAGCTCCCCCTGGAGGCAAACCTGGTGACATGGAATTATAATTAAGCCTTGGATGCCACTTACGTATCGAACCAAGAGAAAAATTGGCACCAGCCACTAAGTTGAGCTCTATCAGTCGATGAATTCGCTGACTAGATCTAAAAGCATCGAGTAGCTGTGGAAATCTTCCAGGAAGAGGATTGCGAGGGAGCATCACGGAGTACATGGTAGTCAAGGATCTTCGACAACCGTCAACAGCTTCTCCAATGTGCTGAGCATGATCTTGAAGCAGCACAATAGCATGGCGGCGCCGGGGATTAGACCACAAACTTGCGACTCCCTCTGAAGATTTCTCGAGAGCCGCAATTTGTTTAGAAACCCGACGTGTCTCACCAACGAAGTCCAAGCAAGTGACTGCGACAATGAGAAGTCATTAGCCACCAATAATGGAGTAAAAGGGGAAAGAGGAAGGTTGCAATGAACCTTACATCACAACATCTCGCAAACAGATTCAACAATACCAACAAGAAAAGAGTCGCATTCTTCAAGATGCACAATTTGGGTCGTCAGATCCGACACTTTATCCTCGAGTTTGGATATCTGTTTCATAAAGCCGTTAGATTTGCTGGCCTTGTTGATTGCCATCTATGCCTGGCGCTTCATCAAGGATAAACGACCTTCAAGGTCCGAAATCCTCAATGAATACTCAGTACATCGACAAGAAGGATGAGGAGGCAAGAAAGCTCCAGAGTCGAAAATATTGACAGGAGATGAAGCCCGATCGCGACCTGATGACCCACCAGCATGCATAGGCTGGAAGCCAAAAGAAAGGAAAAAAGAGCATCTCAGAAAATAAACACGACATTTCACAAAGGAGGAATATTTACAAAAAGCACAAGTCCTCTGACTAGTTCTTGGGCTCAATGTGATTAAAAGTTCACTACATCAGAATAAACTAAGATTACAAAGGGAGGCTAAGTCTATGCCACCTCAGCCTTAGGGTCCGCAGCAGCAGTAGGCGTGGAAGAGGTAGCCCCAATGTTGGGGGGAGGCATCGACGCACTTGTCGTCAGAGTTGAAGAAACTGGCGCCGAAGAGGTCGTCGAAGCTACCAAAGGAGAAACAATAGACACGATGCCTGGGGCATATTTCTTTGCCTTCTCGAAGAAACTCCGCAGCTCCGAAAGAGGTCGACCACGGGAAGAGCTCACCTTCTCCCAGTCGACCTCCTCGCCATGCGCATAGGTCAATGCAATGGCCCCCTCCATGCCTCGCTTCACAGAGCGGCTCTTCATCAGCAGGATCAGATCTTTGGGGGTGTCGAAAACTTTGGCAAGCTTCCTCAGGTCATTAGCTGGCATGTCCACTTTCTGCTTCGGCCATAACCCGACGAAGATCCGCGTGAGCACGCGGCTAGCCAACTCGAAGATCTCCTGGACAGAAATCCAGTTTGCCTCCAGCAAGTTAACTGCGGCCATGAGAGAATCATCGTCTGGCTGCAAAGATGACAGAGACACCCTAGTATGTTCTACACAACCAAGGAAACAAAGACAGAGGCAAAAGCACACATCAGTAAGCATAAGAGCGGGTAACTTGACAAAAAAGGGAAAAGCATGATATTCACCTCCAGCAAGAGCAGACATTTTATGGAGTCGTTCAATCATGGCCTGTTCCCGCTGGATGTGCTCCTTATTAGCGTCAGAAAGGGCCTTCTCCACTTTCTTTGCCCTCGCTAATGCTGATTTAGTGGACTTCTCAGCAGTGGTCTTGGCAGCAGTGGCGACATCCCAAGCTTTTCTAGAAGCTTCGAGTTCAGCTTCCAGAGATGAAATGCGAGCATTAGCTGCCTCCAAAGCATCTATAGTTCAAAAAAAGGGTGAAGAAAGTCGAATAAAGAAGCAGAGAAAAGCACTCGAGACAAGCAAAATATAGGAAAGAAGATTACCCTCACAAGCCCTAGTAGCTTTAAAATACTCGACACATTCAGTGCCCAAAGTGACAAATTTCTTTATCAAGATCTGTCCAGAAAAAACACGTGAGTATGAAGATTACGCAAGGAACCAAAGTAAAAAATACTAGGATCAACACGTACATCGTCGGAGGAACTCGTGGACTGATGGATCTCAAGGGAAGCACCAGCGTCTGTCGACTTTTTCAAACGCTTGGAACCACGAGTAGCGACGACCTTCTTAACAGGAGCCTTTGAAGCCTTTAGAGCCTTTGGATACTTCACGACCGGCTCAACCTCTTGCACAGAAGGTTTGTCGGCAGCCATAGTCTCAGCAGAAGGAGCAGTGGCAGAATCCCTCTTCGGGTCCTCGTTGTTGATGCAAAGAAAACAAAAGGCAAGAGATTTCACATAAGTCGAAAGGAAGAAAGCAAGTACAAAATAATAGTCGAGTTAGCAAAATACTCACGAGTCCAAGGCGTCTAAAAGTTCTTGCTCGTCCTCTAGAACAAGGGTCTCCCCGGCCACAGTTTTGTAAGCGGAGGCACTCGAAGAAGCGAATTCCTTGACATGTTTCCTCTTCTCGTCAATGCCAAGATCTTCAGAAAGCGCAGGAGGAGGCGGCGTTGTCGAGCTGGTCCTTTCCAGTGAATCTTTGCCTTCGTCTCCATCTTGGCTGTCCTCAGCCTCGGGGGCTTCGGAGGCAGCGGAAATAGGCACATTTTGAATGGCCCCTCCCTCTGGGAGAGGAGGGCGAGAAACAAGGGATTGGTGATCCTAAAAGGAAAACAAGCCAAGAGTTACAAGACAAACAATGATAAGATAAGAAGAAGGCGAATAAAGATAGTAAACATACTGCAGGCAAAGGATGCTCGGAGTCGAAGTATCTAGCGGCCAAATCCGCAATTTTGTGATCTTTAGTGAGAGTAGTAAGAGCTCTCACTCGCTTATCAAGATCCCTCTTCTCCATAAGATCTTCAGATACTCGAGAAGAATCTCCCAAGCCAGAAAATGTCCACAGTTTGGAAAGACGATGCTGCAGAGGTTGAACTCGATGTTGCAGGAAAAACGCCATGAGTTGAGTACCCAAAAGTGCACCTCCTCTACCGCTCTTCAGCTCTTGGATGCGGGCTCGAAGTGGTTTGATCTCCTCCATCTCAGCTTCCGTGGGAGGTGAATCCCACGAGGCCAATTTCTTCACTTCTTTGGAGGCATCAAAGGGGGCAATGCCGTACTGGTTAGAGGAAGAGACCTTCTGGTCTTTGATATAAAACCATTTCTTCCTCCAACCTTGTACTGAGGCAGCCATGGAAAACTCCAGTTACTGAGATTCAGCTCGGATAGAGACAACAGCACCGCCCAGTTCAGGCTTTTTTGTTAAAGCGACACTGGGGTGGAGCCGAAAGAGGTATTTCCAGAGAAGAAAATGGGGTTCGATCCCTAGAAACAAATCGCAAAGGGTAATAAAACAAGCAATGTGAAGAATCGAGTTTGGTGTGAGCTGGTGAAGCTGCACACTGTACATGAAAAGAAGCCCACGAAGGAACTCGTGGGCAGGAAGAGAAAGACCACGCAAGAGAAAAGCAAAAAACATCACCCGAAAGCCGCTCGGGGGCTTCGGGATGCGCTCAGTGCTAGGGAAGGTGACCTGATCGTCATCGGAGACGAGGCCGTCAGCTCGGGCCTTGTCCAGATCCTTCTGCTGGAAATCAGAAGGCACCCAGCTGGTCGCGTGTAACAACCCAAATATTTTTAATCCATTTCCTATTAATTAAAAGTGCCAAATTTTGGACCAAGATAAAACTTTTTAATTCATATTGCATGTATGCATAGATTTCTATTATATGTCTTTTATGATTTCATGTGTGTTATAATTTGTTGTGCAATATTTAGCTAATTCAAACTTAACCAACAGAAGCATTGGATAAGGATTATAAGAGCTAAAGAAACCAGAAACAAAAGAAAGAAAGAAAAAGAGAAGAAAAATTTGATCTAGGAAATATTATTGACTACCCTACTTTGGACACTTAGATTAAGCAATCTGTAACTCAAGTAAGGGTGTGGTCAGTTAGTTGAGCTTGACCAGGCTGCATACTAACTCAACCAAGAAGTTTCAAACAAAAATTCAAACTCTAACCTAACTCAAACATCTGCCAAACTTTGAATCTGATTCTGCAACCAAACCCTAATTTCAAATTCAAATTTTTGCAAAACGTGATATTTCTCCAGAACAAAAATATCTCTAGAATCCTTGTGTAATATGTTGACAACCCAAAGTGAAACTTTTCAAAAATTCGAAATTTAAATTATTGCGGGCATTGTGTCGAACACCTGGGAGGCAAAAATCCAGGAAATCGAAGTCACTGTGACCATCGCTGTTCACGCTCGCCTCAACCCTGTAGCCATGCTCGTGGACATCTCCGCGGTCGAGCCCAGCCCCCTCTGCCCCGACCCGAGCCGTGAGACATGGAGGAGAAGAGGAAGAACACGCCCAGGACCCCCTCTCTTCTCCCTCTGCTCTCTGCACGTTGCCGACCGGCGTGACCTCGCCAGTGCCGACCCACAGTGCCCCGTCGCCGCGACCAAGTCCCGCCAGCACGCGCCCAAAGCCGCAGCGCCCGGCTTTGCTCGCGCACATCGCCAGGACCCCCCTGCGCCGGCCACCTGCTGGACACCCTCGCCTCCGCCCTCCTGGCCTATAAAAAGCCCCTCCGAGCACGCGAATGAACTCACACCACTCCCAGCGAGCTCCCAGACATCTTCCCTTCCCCCAGCTCTCTTCCGTTCGACGTAGCCAGCTCCGCCGGCGAGCTACTGGACGCGGGTGGCGCCACCGCGTTCAGCCTCCGTTGGACGAGCAGCCACCGGGAAGTGGAGGAGAAGGGCCGCCGGAGTCTTTTCCGCCCCGCGCCGTCGAGTTCTGCTTCCTCTTCGTCGAGCCTCACCGTCGAACACTCGTCCCTGCAAACGCCGGTGAGCTCCAGCCCTAGCCGATGAGCACGACGCAGATGCGCCGTTGGATTAGAATCCAACGGCAGTGTACCGGTTCGGTCCCGTAAGTGACCTGACGAGTAGGCCCCACATGTCAGGTTCAATTTCGAACGTTTCCCGCCCCAGGCGAAGCGATACTGGGCCGGCCCATTCGGGTTTCTTCAGAAATCGGCCCAGTTCAGTTAGATTCGGTCCGAAACGTTTTTATTTATTTTCCCGCTCATTTCAAATATGTTTCAGATATGATTTTCAAACTTGAATTCCAAGAGGTTTAGAAATCCATTTGTAGTAAATAAATATGCGTTGGAAAGCTTAGGAAATTATGTAGCCTCTGAAACTAGTTAAAATCCAATTTGAGTTACGGATTTAATTCAATAAGAATACTTTGACCATAGTCTTATTAATCTTAGGACAATTCTAGAAAATTGTTTAAACCTCCTAAAATCTTGAAACTTGGTTTATGACCTCACAAATTAACCTACCTACTGTTTAGTCCAACCATAATCAATTAAAACCCTGTTAGTGGTATCAATTAGACCCTAATCCAACCTTAGTGTGTAGCATAAAATGATAGATCTTCATTATACACTTAGTGTAGTTTTTCCCTCAATACCAATTCACTTAATGAATCCCTCCCCACTTGAACTAGCCCTAATACCCCTAGTTTAATACCAATGCTTAGAAAGTAAACAACATATGGCACATGTTAAGAAAATCTAACTTACACACTTAACAAAAACTTGCAACACACCTCAATCAAATCCCACATGAAATCTATTGTTTGAAAACAAGTATGTGTGCTTGGAGTGTTGTTAGTATTGTGTAGTGATTGTGTGCATTGTGTTTATTCGTTATTAGACGCTAGTGTTGCTGAGGAGGATATTGAGGGGGAATTTTATCCAGAAGAAGAAGACTACCCCGGACACTTTGCCAACCAAGGCAAGCCATCTTTTGAATCATACTCCAAATGCCTAGCTTTACTATTGCATTCTACTTGTTTTTAAGTAAATTGCATGATTGAATTGCTAGAGTAGACTAATAGTTGTGTAGTGATATCTTGTTTAACAAGAGTATCAAGCTGAGTTTATCCAACCCTATTTAGTGGTATCATCACTCTATATATTTGCTTAGTCGCTAATAAAATTGAGGCCATCTATAAGGGGAACCCTATTTGAAATTGGTGACTTGAACTTGAAAACTTGAATTGGAGATTTCTCCTACATGATAGTTTTATGAAGGAAACTAATCTTGACTAAGGACTATGGAATGTATTTGCTAAATGATAATAAGTGATGTACCATGTGAGCCAACCATTACCATACAACCACATTACCCCTAAATGGGAAGGGGCTTAGTCTGTAGCTTGTTTATTCTAGTATGGGAGGTCTTGTATCATCCTTTATAGAAGTAATCCATGCGTGGGTGCTTCCGAACGGAGTGGAAAATTTCCATTCATGCAGCACTCTACAGCGGGCAAAACTAGGAGTGCCAAAATGGACTCTTAGGGAAGAATCCTATACTAGAGTAGACAAGTGAAGGAGTTTGTTTGATTATCTGAACCCCGCATACTTTGTGTATGACGATCCGTGGATTTCTCCCGGCAGATGTATCGAATCTTGTGGGTAAAGTGTACCCCTCTGCAGAGGTTTCAAAACTATTCGAATAGCCGCGTCCTCGGTTATGGACAGTTGGCAAGCTGTACTTGACTTTTGTCAAGAATGTTAAACAACTTATAGTGAACTTGGTGAATGACTTGACTTGACCTTGATATTGACACGCTTGAAGTTCCTCTTTAGATTGAACTTAGAGAACTAAACCTCTCTTCTACCAAATGAACATTCTTGGGAAATAAAACTAGCTTTTGCAAATAAACTTAGTGCTTAGTCCACCATATCAACCTAGCATATCTACTTCATCATTTTCCTTTATAAGATGGTTTGCGAGTGCATCCAATGTACTCATGGCTGTGTCCCTGGCTATCAACTTGGCCAGACTATGGGGAAGAGTATCCGGAGGAAGGTTATGAAGAAGAGTACCAGAACTAAGCTCGTCTCCTGAGTCGCCATTGCCTGTAGGGTGAAGGCATGGACCTGAAGACGTTATTTTCGCTGCTATATTGTGTTGTAATATGAACTCGGTCACTATGACCATTGTATTTGAACCATTCGTATTGTAATGTCTATGGAACTGGTTACCAACTACGTTATGTAAATCACAACAATGATTCTGGGATTGTGATGGATTACATAACGGGCACTTCGAATTTGTGATAAATTCTTGGGTGTCACAAGTTGGTATCAGAGCCTAGGCTGACCATAGGAGACCTTAGTTAGAATGGGCGTTAAATGAAACCTTTATAAAAGCAAAGAGATAAGTAATGGTTTAAAAATTGCTTAGTCTTTTCCTCTCTATTTACAAAGCTTTGTACATAATTCAGTTTTGCTTACTTAAAATTTTGCACACTTGAGTTGATCACTAATTTAATCTAATCTAAAATTTTGTAGATGGCCCCGGTGTTCACGGAGCAATACCAGTTGGGCCATGGTGGTAGCCTTTGTTTCGAGCGCGACCTCACCACCCTGACCTTGTTCCTGGATCGTCTGTATCCGGAGTTCAAGGGAGCCGTGCTCAATGAGCACCCAGATGGAGAGCTACGGTGGCTTATCAGGGCCAGTTGCCGTGGCAAGAAGGGAGATTTGAGTTCTCCAAGGATCAAGTTTGAGCTTGTGGAGAACACTTGGGCCGATGGTTTGGTCCGAGGTATGCAGGAGATGCATGCCCGCTTGTGCGGACTGCATGTGGAGGAGGTCCAGGGGGAGCGCTTTAGGAACTTTGCTCAGCGTGATGCAGAAGGGCGTCCCGCAAATATGCCAGGGCAAAATGAGCCGAGTACCTATATCGATCACATGGACTTCTTGCTGTACTCCACTCAGCAGGAGGCAGATCGTGCCCGTACCAAGGCCAACCTTGAGCACTTCGCACTGGTGGAGGCGAGGAGCACTATCAGGATTCTTGCTAGGGATCGCAAGAGCCTTCGCCGCTAGCGTGATGAAAGGGATCAGACCATTGAAGAGTTGAAGGCCAATGTGGCTGAGCTGACTGAGTACATTGAGGCTCTAGAGAGCCACCTTGGTGAGGAGGAAGGCATTGACCTCCGCAAGGAGGATAATGCCCTTGGTAGTGACGAGGATGACTTCATGGAGGACCTTGATGATCAGGAGAATGATGAGGATGCTGGATTCATTGAGGATGATGAGGAGGAAGATCCCGAGGAGCCCGATGTTTTGACTGGAGATCCCCGTGTTATCTAGTTATGAGTTTACTTTAAATCACTTCGTGTAGGTGTGAGCTGTATCCCCCTCTCTAGTAGACGAGTCGCCATGGTTTGATGTAAACCATTTGTAATGTGTGAACTCGTATGTGTGGTATGTTTGATGTTGGTTGAATGAAATATGAATTTGGCCCTTAAGGCCTTAGTAAGACAAAATTGCATCATCTATGTTACAATTAAATCTTAGCAATTAGTTTTTCCCTCTTGTCTTACACACATTATCTTCAGATGCCGCGAGCACCCCCACCCCCAAACCCGGAAGTAGCAGAACTGCTAAGGTTGATCATGGCAGACCGGGAAGCAGCTCGAGCTGAGCGCCAAGCTAACTTGGCCACTCTTCAGCAGCTAACCCAGATGGCAATGAACCACAACAATGGCAATGGAAATGGCCATGGTGAAGGAGAGAACAATGGCAATGGTGATCCCCGATCCAAGTTAAGGAGTTTCCAAAACACCAACCCACCTATGTTCACTAAGTCTGAAGAACCCTTAGATGCTGATGACTGGCTTCGCACAATGGAGAACAATCTGGAAGTCGCCAGAGTGGGCGAGAATGAGAAGGTCTTGTACACCACCCACTATCTTGCGGGAGCCGCAAGAGCTTGGTGGGATAACACTCGTGCAATGCAAGCCCAAGGGTATGTGATGCCTTGGGAGGAGTTCAAGAGCAAGTTTAGCAAAGCCCATGTTCCTTTGGGATTAGTTAAGAGGATGAGAGATGAGTTCAGAAATCTGAAGCAAGGTTCCCTATCTATGGTTGACTACCGTGACAAGTTCCTTACCTTGTCTAGGTATGCCCCAGATGACACCAACACCAATGAGAAGAAGCAAGAGAGGTTTCTGAATGGACTTCATGATGAGATGCAATGTGTCTTGGTCAGCATTCCCTTTGCAGACCTGGAGTCATTGGTTGACTCTGCCATTCAGATGGAAGGCAAACTCAAGCAAGCTGCAGAGAACCGCAAGCACCGTATGATGTATCAAGGCAACTCGCAGAAGCCAAGGGGAAATCCACCTATGGGTTTCGCCCCTAGACCTATGAGGCCCTCTGCACCTGCTCCCCGTCCCAACTTTCTGTAACAAATCAGAAAATTGTAATCCTTTTTCTATTAATTAAAGTGCCTAATTTTGGACCAACTAATTTTTTTTTCATTCATATTGCATGTATGCATGTATTTTCTATTATATGTCTTTTATGATTTCATGTGTGTTATTATTTGTTGGGCAATAGTTAGTTAGTTCTAACTTAACCAACAGAAGCATTAGAGAAGAATTATAAGAGCCAAAGAAACCAGAAACAAAAGAAAGAAAGAAAAAGAGAAGAAAAAGTTGATCTAGAAATTATTATTGACTACCCTAATTTGGACACTTATATTAAGAAATCTGTAACTCAAGCAAAGGTGTGGTCAGTTAGTTGAGCTTGACCAGATCACATACTAACTCAACCAAGAGGTTTCCAACAAAAACTCAAACAAGAAACCCACTCAAACATCAGCCAAAGTTTGAATCTGATTCAGCAACCAAACCCTATTTTCAAACTCAAATTTTTGCAAAACATGATATTTCTTCAGAACAAAAATACCTCTGGAACCCCTCTCCAATATCTTGACAAACCACAGTGGCCATTTTCAAAAATTTGAAATTTGATTTCTTGCGGGCATTTGATCGAACACGTGGTGGGCAAAAATCCAGAAAATCGACTTCACTGTGAGCCTCACTGTTCCCTTTCGTCTTGATCCTGTAGCCATGCTCGAGGAGTCCTCCGCGGTTGAGCCCAGCCCCCTCTGCCCCGACCCAAGCCGTGGGACATGGAAGGAGAAGGAAGAACCCGCCTGGACCCCCCTTCTCTGTCCCTCTTCTCTCTGCAAGCCGCCGACCGTCGTGGCATCGCCAGCGCCGACCCACAGAGCCCCGCCGCCAAGACAGAACCCCGCCAGCACGCGAGCAAGGCCACCGCGCCCGGTGTTGCTCGTCGCACGTCGCCAGGGCCCCCGCACCGGCCACCCACTGGACGCCCTCGCCCTCGACTACCTGGCCTATAAAAATCCCCTCCGATCACGCAGTTGAACGCACACCACTCCCAGCGAGCTCCCAGACACCCTCTCTTCTCCCCGCTCGCTCTCGTTCGACGTCGCCAGCTCCGCCAGCGAGCTACTGGACGCTGGCAGCGCCGCCGCGTTGGGCCGCCGCTGGACGAACGGACGCCGGGAACTGGAGGAGGAGTGCCGCCGGAGTCTTTTCCGCCCCTCGCCGTCAAGCCCTGCTTCCCCTACGCGCCTCGCCGTCGCCGTCGTCTTCCTCGCCGTGCGCAGGTGAGCTCCCGCCCTCACCGTGAACACGACGCAGAAGCGCCGTTGGATTAGAATCCAACGGCAGCATACCGATTCGGCGCGTTAAGTGAGCTAACGCGTAGGCCCCACCTGTCAGCTCGCTTTCGAACGTTTCCCGCCCGTGCGAAGCGGTATTTGGGCCGGTCCATTCGGGTTCTGTAGGAAATCGGCCCAGTTCAGTTAGTTTCGGTCCGAATCGTTTTTATTTATTTCCCGCTCCTTTTGAATTGTTTCAAATATGTTTCAGATATGATTTTCAAACTTTAATTCCAAGAGATTTAGAAATCCATTTTTAGCAAATAAACATGTGTTGGAAAGCTTAGGAAATGATCTACCCTCTGAAACTGGTTAGAATTCAACTTGAGTTAGGGATTTAATTCAATAAGAATACTTTGACCATAACCTTATTAAGCTTAGGAAAATCTTGGAAAATTATTTAAACCTCCTAAAATCTTGAAACTTGGTTTATTAACTCACTAATTAACTTACCTACCATTTAGTCCAACCTTATTCAATTAACACTTTGTTAGTACCATCAATTAAGCCAAATCCAACACTAGTGTGTAGCATAAAATAATAGCTCTTCATTATACACTTAGTTTAATTTTTTCCCTCCATACCAATTCACTTAGGCATTTCCTCTCCACTTGAACTAGTCCTAATACCCTTAGTTCAATACCAATGCTTAGAAAGGAAACAACCTATGGCACATGGTAGAAAAATCCAACGTACACACTTGATGAACACTTGGAAGAAACCTTGCAACCCAACTCAATAAAATCCAACATGAATGCTATGGTTTGAAAACAAATATGTGTGCTTGGAATGTTGTTAGCATTATGTAGTGATTGTGTATTGTGTTTATTCGTTATTAGACGCTAGTGTTGCTGAGGAGGATATTGAGGGGGAATTTTATCAAGAAGAAGAAGACTACCCCGGACACTTTGCCAACCAAGGCAAGCCATCTTTTGAATCATACTCCACATGCCTAGTTTTACTATTGCATTCTACTTGTTTTAAGTAAATTGCATGATTGAATTGCTAGAGTAGAATGATAGATGTGTAGTGATATCTTGCTTAGCAAGAGCATCAAGCTGAGTTTATCCAACCCTATTTTAGTGGTATCATTACTCAATGTAGTTGCTTAGTCGCTAATAAAATTGAGGCCATCTCTAAGTGGAACCCCATTTGAACTTGGTGACTTGAACTTGAAAACTTGAAATGGAGATTCTCCTACATGATGGTTTTATGAAGGAAAAATAATCTTGACTAAGGACTATGGAACATATTTGCTAAATGATAATAAGTGATGTACCATGTGAGCCAACCATTACCGTACGACCACACTACCCCTAAATGGGAAGGGGCTTAGTCCGTAGCTTGTTTACCCTAGTATGGGAGGCCTTGTATCATCCTTTATAGAAGTGCACCGTGCGCGGGTACTTCTGAACCGGGTGGAAAATTTCCATTCATCCAGCATCCTAGAGCGGGCAAAACTAGAGACGCCGGAACGGAGATGTCCGTGTCTCGGGCTCTAGGAAAGGATCCTATACTAGAGCGAGCAAGTGAAAGAGTTTGTTTGATTATCTGAACCCCGCATACTTTGTGTATGACGATCCGTGGATTTCTCCCGGCAGATGTATCGAATCTTGTGGGTAAAGTGTACCCCTCTGCAGAGGTTTCAAAACTATTCGAATAGCCGCGTCCTCGGTTATGGACAGTTGGCAAGCTGTACTTGACTTTTGTCAAGAATGTTAAACAACTTATAGTGAACTTGGTGAATGACTTGACTTGACCTTGATATTGACACGCTTGAAGTTCCTCTTTAGATTGAACTTAGAAAACTAAACCTCTCTTCTACCAAATGAACATTCTTGGGAAATAAAACTAGCTTTTGCAAATAAACTTAGTGCTTAGTCCACCATATCAACCTTGCATATCTACTTCATCATTTTCCTTTATAAGATGGTTTGCGAGTGCATCCAATGTACTCATGGCTGTGTCCCTGGCTATCAACTTGGCCAGACTATGGGGAAGAGTATCCGGAGGAAGGGTATGAAGAAGAGTATCAGAACTAAGATCTTCTACTGAGTCGCCATTGCCTGTAGGGTGAAGGCATGGGCCCGAAGACGTATTTCCGCTGCTATATTGTGTTGTATTATGAACTTGGTCACTATGACCATTGTATTTGAACTATCGTATTGTAATGTCTATGGAACTGGTTACCAACTACGTTATGTGTATCACAACAATGATTCTGGGATTCTGGTGGAATGCATAATGGCACTTCGAATTTGTGATAAATTCGGGGGTGTCACAAGTTGGTATCAGAGCCTAGGCTGGCCATAGGAGACCTTAGTTAGAATGGGCGTTAAATGAAACCTTTATAAAAGCAAAGAGATAAGTAATGGTTTAAAATTGCTTAGTCTTTTCTCTCTATTTACAAAGCTTTGTACATACTTCAGTTTTTGCCTACTTAAAATTTTGCACACTTGAGTTGATCACTAATTTAATCTAATCTAAAATTTTGTAGATGGCCCCGGTATTCACTGAGCAGTACCAGTTGGGCCATGGTGGCAGCCTTTGTTTCGAGCGCGACCTCACCACCCTGACCTTGCTCCTGGATCGTCTGTATCCGGAGTTCAAGGGAGCCGTGCTCAATGAGCACCCGGATGGAGAGCTACGGTGGCTTATCAGGGCCAGTTGCCGTGGCAAGAAGGGAGATTTGAGTTCTCCAAGGATCAAGTTTGAGCTTGTGGAGAACACTTGGGCCGATGGTTTGGTCTGAGGTATGCAGGAGATGCACGCCCGCTTGTGCGGACTGCATGTGGAGGAGGTCCAGGGGGAGCGCTTTAGGAACTTTGCTCGGCGTGATGCGGACGGGCGTCCCGCAAACATGCCAGGGCAAAATGAACCGAGTACCTATATCGATCACATGGACTTCTTGCTGTACTCCACTCAGCAGGAGGCAGATCGTGCCCGTACCAAGGCCAACCTTGAGCACTTCGCACTGGTGGAGGCAAGGAGCACCATCAGGATCCTTGCTAGGGATCGCAAGAGCCTTCGCCGCCAGCGCGATGAGAGGGATCAGATCATTGAGGAGTTGAAGGCCAATGTGGCTGAGCTGACTGAGTACATTGAGAGTATAGAGAGCCACCTTGGTGAGGAGGAAGGCATTGATCTCCGCAAGGAGGATAATGCCCTCATTAGTGATGAGGATGACTTCATGGAGGACCTTGATGATCAGGAGGATGATGAGGATAATGGATTCATCGAGGATGATGAGGAGGAAGACCCCGAGGAGCCCGGTGTTTAGATCGGAGATCCAAGTGTTATCCAGTTATGAGTTCACTTTATTTCACTTCGTGTAGGTGTGAGTTGTATCCCCCTCTCTAGTAGACGAGTCGCTATGGTTTGATGTAAACCATTTGTAATGTGTGAACTCGGATGTGTGGTATGTTTGATGTTTGATGAATGAAATATGAATTTGGCCCTTAAGGCCTTAGTAAGACAAAATTGCATCATCCATGTTACATTTAAATCTTAGCAAATAGTTTTCCCTCTTGTCTTACACACATTATCTTCAGATGCCGCGAGTACCCCCACCCCCGAACCCGGAAGTAGCAGAACTGCTAAGGTTGATCATGGAAGACCGGGAAGCAGCCCGAGCTGAGCGCCAAGCTAACTTGGCCACTCTTCAGCAGTTAACCCAGATGGCAATGAACCACAACAATGGCAATGGAAATGGCCATGGTGAAGGAGAAAACAATGGCCATGGTGATCACCGATCCAAGTTAAGGAGTTTCCAAAACACCAACCCACCCATGTTCACTAAGTCTGAAGAACCCTTAGATGCTGATGACTGGCTTCGCACTATGGAGAACAATTTGGCAGTCGCCGAAGTTGGTGAAACTGAGAAGGTCTTATACACCACCCACTATCTTGCGGGAGCCGCAAGAGCTTGGTGGGATAGCACCCATGCAATGCAAGCCCAAGGGTAGGTGATGCCTTGGGAGGAGTTCAAGAGCAAGTTTAGCAAAGCCCATGTTCCTTTGGGATTAGTTAAAAGGATGAGAGATGAGTTCAGAAATCTGAAGCAAGGTTCCCTATCTGTGGTTGACTACTGTGACAAGTTCCTCACCTTGTCTAGGTATGCCCCAGAGGACACCAACACCAATGAGAAGAAGCAAGAAAGGTTTCTGAATGGACTTCATGATGAGATGCAATGTGTCTTGGTCAGCATTCCCTTTGCAGACCTGGAGTCATTGGTTGACTCTGCCATTCAGATGGAAGGCAAACTCAAGCAAGCTGCAGAGAACCGCAAGCGCCGTATGATGTATCAAGGCAACCCAAGCAACTCGCACAAGCCAAGGGGAAATCCACCTATGGGTTTTGCCCCTAGACCTATGAGGCCATCTACGCCTGCTCCGCGTCCCAACTATCCCAACTGTCCGACCGGCAACAACTTCCACCGTGCACCTCAAAGACCTAATGGCAACAACTTCAACCCCAATACTCCAAGGCCGAATGGAGCAACTGTGCCGCCCAAGTCTGGTGACAAGTCTGGTGTTACCTGTTATGAGTGCGGACTCAAAGGGCACTACTCCAATGAGTGCCCCAAGAAGCTGAATGATGCATCCAAGACCACTGCTCCTTCTCAGCAGCAGCGCCGTGTGGGAAATGGCAAGAATTATCCACCCAGGAACCAGCCTCACCCTCGAGGCCGTCTGAACCACATGAATGTTGAAGAAGCTCAGGAAGCAACCGACGTTGTGCTTGGTATGTTCCCTGTTAATTCAGTTCCTGCAAGAGTTCTGTTTGATTCTGGAGCTTCACACTCGTTTGTTACTCAGTTATTTGTTGATAAAAGTGGACTCCAACCAACACCCCTGAAAAATACCATGTCTGTGCAAATACCTGGGTCAATAACAAAGGCTAGTTGGACCTGCTTGGCAGTGCCCATAGAAATCCATGGGATATCATTCCTAGCCAGTTTGATTGTGTTAGGAACCAAAGGATTGGAAGTAGTTCTAGGTATGGATTGGATGTCTCAACATCAAGGAATTATAGATTGTGCCAAAAAGACCATCACTATGAGGAGTAGCCATGGAATTGTAGTAAAGCATGTGTCAGTTAAACCCACCCAAATCCCCAGATGTCATAAGAGTATCTCAGGGCCAACTCTAGAGCAAGTCCCCATCGTCTGTGAATACCCGGATGTTTTTCCCGATGAGCTACCCGGAATGCCACCGGATCGGGATATTGAGTTTATCATTGAGCTTATCCCCGGAACTGGATCCATAGCCCAACGACCCTATCATATGAACCCAGCTGGACTAGTGGAGTTAAAGAAGCAATTGGATGACCTTTTGAGTAAGGGATTGATTCATCCAAGTTCTTCTGCTTGGAGATCACCCGTCTTGTTTGTGGATAAAAGTGACGGTTCCAGCCGACTGTGCACTGATTACCGCTAGCTAAACGATGTGACCATCAAGAATAAGTATCCTCTCCCTAAGATTGATGATCTGTTTGACCAATTGACCGGAGCTCAAGTCTTCTCGAAGATAGACCTTAGAACTGGATACCATCAACTGAAGATCCGTGCAACTGATATACCCAAAACAGCCTTCACTACCCGATACGGATTGTATGAGTATACCGCAATGTCCTTCGGATTAACCAATGCCCCTGCCTATTTCATGAACCTCATGAATAAGGTTTTCATGGAGTTTTTGGATAAGTTTGTTGTTGTCTTCATTGATGACATTCTTATCTACTCCAAGTCTGAAGAAGAGCATGCAACCCATTTGAGATTAATCTTAGAGACTCTGAGAGAGCATCAGCTATATGCCAAGTTCAGTAAGTGTGAGTTTTGGTTGAAAGAAGTTGGATTCTTAGGCCATGTATTATCAGCTGGAGGAATATCAGTAGACCCAAAGAAGATCAAATCAGTCCTAGAATGGGAAGCCCCTACCACTCAAACGGAAGTTAGAGGTTTTCTCGGATTAGCGGGATATTACCGCAAATTTGTTGAAGGGTTTTCAAGCATTGCCAGACCCATGACCCAATTGTTGAAGAAGGACAAGAAGTTTGAATGGACTCCTAAGTGTGAAGAAAGTTTTCAAGAACTCAAGAAGCGATTGGTGACTGCACCCGTCCTAACCATGCCCGATATCACCAAGAACTTTGATGTCTATTGCGACGCCTCCAAACTTGGACTTGGTTGTGTGTTAATGCAAGAAGGCAAGGTCATCGCTTACCTCTCCCGGTAGCTTCGACCTCATGAAGAAAACTATCCAACCCATGATCTGGAGTTAGCCGCTGTGGTTCTAGCTTTGAAGACCTGGAGGCACTATCTTATGGGAAACCGTTGCGAGATCTATACTGATCACAAGAGTTTGAAGTATATTTTCACCCAGAAGGAGTTGAACATGAGGCAAAGAAGATGGATAGAGCTGATCAAGGATTATGATCTGGAAATTCATTATCACCCCGGTAAGGCCAATGTAGTGGCCGATGCATTAAGTAGGAAGCCATGCACCTTGAATATGATGATCAAAGAGGAGCAACCCATGCTGTACCAAGAGTTTGAAAATTTTGGTTTGGAACTAGTTAGTCAAGGATTCTTAGCCAACCTTGAGTTTCAACCCACCTTGATGAGCCAAATCAAAGAAGCCCAGAAGGGAAATGAGAGTATTGACGGAATTAAGCGCAGAATTAGTTCCAGCAAGGTGCCAGGATTTGAAGAAGATGGTCAAGGAGTTATTTGGTATAAAGGACGTATTTGTGTGCCTGCGGACTCAGAATTGAAGGAAGTTATTATGAAGGAAGCCCATGAGACACCTTACTCCATCCACCCCGGTGGAACCCAGATGTATCAAGATTTAAAGGAACAGTTTTGGTGGCATGGGATGAAGCGTGAGATTGCATCATTCATATCCAAGTGTGATATTTGTCAAAGAGTCAAGGCTGAACATCAACGTCCTGCGGGATTGCTGCAACCTTTGCAAGTTCCAGAATGGAAGTGGGAATCTATTGGAATGGATTTCATCACTGGATTTCCAAGGTCTAGCCATGGAAATGACTCTATCTGGGTCATTGTGGATAGACTGACCAAAGTTGCCCAATTTATTCCTGTCAAGACCACTTATACCTCAGGACAGCTGGCAGATCTTTACCTATCCAGAATTGTTAGTTTGCATGGAGTCCCTAAAACCATCGTTTCTGATCGAGGAACCCAATTCACCTCAAGATTTTTGAGAAGTTTGCACCATGCCTTGGGAACCAAATTAGCCTTTAGCACAGCTTACCACCCTCAGACCGATGGACAGACTGAAAGGGTAAATCAAATACTGGAAGATATGTTGAGAGCCTGTGTTCTAGCCTATGGAGCTAAGTGGGAAGATTGTCTACCTTTCGCGGAGTTTTCCTACAACAACAGTTACCAAGCTAGTTTGCAAATGGCCCCATTTGAAGCTTTATATGGAAGAAAGTGTCGTACCCCTTTGAATTGGTCAGAAACAAGAGACAGTCAGATATTTGGACCTGACATTCTGCAAGAAGCTGAAGAGAAGGTTCGCATGATTCGTGATTACCTCAAGGCAGCCCAGTCTAGACAGAAGAGTTATGCCGACAAGAGACGTAGAGAACTGACCTTCAAGATTGGAGATTCTGTTTAACTTAGAGTGTCACCTCTCAAGGGAATGCAGAGATTCCAAGTAAAAGGAAAGCTTGCACCAAGATATATTGGACCCTTCAATGTACTAAGCCGCAGAGGAGAAGTGTCTTATCAGTTGGAAATGCCCCCTGAATTGTCTGAAGTGCACGATGTTTTTCACGTGTCTTTACTTCGGAAATGTCTTGAAGTGCCGGAGAAGCCAGAAATCTTCAAGAATATTGATCACCGTTCTGTGGACATCAACAAGGATTTGACCTATCGTGAAGTGACTATCCGTATCCTCGAAGAAGCATATCGAACCACTCGAACCCGAAGCATCAAGTTTCTGAAAGGTCAGTGGAGTAATCACACCGAAGATGAAGCCACTTGGGAACGAGAAGATTACCTTCAGAAAGAGTTTCCCAATCTTTTCAGTTCTTAATTAGTGAATCTCGAGGACGAGATTCTTTTTAAGGGGGGGAAGATTGTAACAACTCATAAAATTGTAATCCTTTTTCTATTAATTAAAGTGCCAAATTTTGGACCAACTAAATTTTTTTTTCATTCATATTGCACGTATGCATGTATTTTCTATTATATGTCTTTTATGATTTCATGTGTGTTATTATTTGTTGGGCAATAGTTAGTTAGTTCTAACTTAACCAACAGAAGCATTAGAGAAGAATTATAAGAGCCAAAGAAACCAGAAACAAAAGAAAGAAAGAAAAAGAGAAGAAAAAGTTGATCTAGAAATTATTATTGACTACCCTACTTTGGACACTTATATTAAGAAATCTGTAACTCAAGCAAAGGTGTGGTCAGTTAGTTGAGCTTGACCAGATCACATACTAACTCAACCAAGAGGTTTCCAACAAAAACTCAAACAAGAAACCCACTCAAACATCAGCCAAAGTTTGAATCTGATTCAGCAACCAAACCCTATTTTCAAACTCAAATTTTTGCAAAACATGATATTTCTTCAGAACAAAAATACCTCTGGAACCCCTGTCCAATATCTTGACAAACCACAGTGGCCGTTTTCAAAAATTTGAAATTTGATTTCTTGCGGGCATTTGATCGAACACGTGGTGGGCAAAAATCCAGAAAATCGACTTCACTATGAGCCTCACTGTTCCCGTTCGTCTTGATCCTGTAGCCATGCTCGAGGAGTCCTCCGCGGTCGAGCCCAGCCCCCTCTGCCCCGGCCCAAGCCGTGGGACATGGAAGGAGAAGGAAGAACCCGCCCGGACCCCCCTTCTCTGTCCCTCTTCTCTCTGCAAGCCGCCGACCGTCGTGGCATCGCCAGCGCCGACCCACAGAGCCCCGCCGCCAAGACAGAACCCCGCCAGCACGCGAGCAAGGCCGCCGCGCCCGGTGTTGCTCATCGCACGTTGCCAGGGCCCCCGCACCGGCCACCCACTGGACGCCCTCGCCCTCGACTGCCTGGCCTATAAAAAGCCCCTCCGATCACGCAGTTGAACGCACACCACTCCCAGCGAGCTCCCAGACACCCTCTCTTCTCCCCGCTCGCTCTCGTTCGACATCGCCAGCTCCACCGGCGAGCTACTGGACGCTGGCAGCGCCGCCGCGTTGGGCCGCCGCTGGACGAACGGACGCCGGGAACTGGAGGAGGAGTGCCGCCGGAGTCTTTTCCGCCCCTCGCCGTCAAGCCCTGCTTCCCCTACGCGCCTCACCGTCGCCGTCGTCTTCCTCGCCGTGCGCAGGTGAGCTCCCGCCCTCGCCGTGAACACGACGCAGAAGCGCCATTGGATTAGAATCCAACGGGAGCATACCGATTCGGTGCGTTAAGTGAGCTGACGCGTAGGCCCCACCTGTCAGCTCGATTTCGAACGTTTCCCGCCCGTGCGAAGCGGTATTTGGGCCAGCCCATTCGGGTTCTGTAGGAAATCGGCCCAGTTCAGTTAGTTTTGGTCCGAATCGTTTTTATTTATTTCCCGCTCCTTTTGAATTGTTTCAAATATGTTTCAGATATGATTTTCAAACTTTAATTCCAAGAGATTTAGAAATCCATTTTTAGCAAATAAACATGCGTTGGAAAGCTTAGGAAATGATCTACCCTCTGAAACTGGTTAGAATTCAATTTGAGTTAGGGATTTAATTCAATAAGAATACTTTGACCATAACCTTATTAAGCTTAGGAAAATCTTGGAAAATTATTTAAACCACCTAAAATCTTGAAACTTGGTTTATGAACTCACTAATTAACTTACCTACCGTTTAGTCCAACCTTATTCAATTAACACTTTGTTAGTACCATCAATTAAGCCAAATCCAACACTAGTGTGTAGCATAAAATAATAGCTCTTCATTATACACTTAGTTTAATTTTTTCCCCTCCATACCAATTCACTTAGGCATTTCCTCTCCACTTGAACTAGTCCTAATACCCTTAGTTCAATACCAATGCTTAGAAAGGAAACAACCTATGGCACATGGTAGAAAAATCCAACGTACACACTTGATGAACACTTGGAAGAAACCTTGCAACCCAACTCAATAAAATCCAACATGAATGCTATGGTTTGAAAACAAATATGTGTGCTTGGAATGTTGTTAGCATTATGTAGTGATTGTGTGTATTGTGTTTATTCATTATTAGACGCTAGTGTTGCTGAGGAGGATATTGAGGGGGAATTTTATCAAGAAGAAGAAGACTACCCCAGACACTTTGCCAACGAAGGCAAGCCATCTTTTGAATCATACTACACATGCCTAGTTTTACTATTGCATTCTACTTGTTTTAAGTAAATTGCATGATTGAATTGCTAGAGTAGAATGATAGATGTGTAGTGATATCTTGCTTAGCAAGAGCATCAAGCTGAGTTTATCCAACCCTATTTTAGTGGTATCATTACTCAATGTAGTTGCTTAGTCGCTAATAAAATTGAGGCCATCTCTAAGTGGAACCCCATTTGAACTTGGTGACTTGAACTTGAAAACTTGAAATGGAGATTCTCCTACATGATGGTTTTATGAAGGAAAAATAATCTTGACTAAGGACTATGGAACATATTTGCTAAATGATAATAAGTGATGTACCATGTGAGCCAACCATTACCGTACGACCACACTACCCCTAAATGGGAAGGGGCTTAGTCCGTAGCTTGTTTACACTAGTATGGGAGGCCTTGTATCATCCTTTATAGAAGTGCACCGTGCGCGGGTACTTCTGAACCGGGTGGAAAATTTCCATTCATCCAGCATCCTGGAGCGGGCAAAACTAGAGACGCCGGAACGGAGATATCCGTGTCTCGGGCTCTAGGAAAGGATCCTATACTAGAGCGAGCAAGTGAAAGAGTTTGTTTGATTATCTGAACCCCGCATACTTTGTGTATGACGATCCGTGGATTTCTCCCGGCAGATGTATCGAATCTTGTGGGTAAAGTGTACCCCTCTGTAGAGGTTTCAAAACTATTCGAATAGCCGCGTCCTCGGTTATGGACAGTTGGCAAGCTGTACTTGACTTTTGTCAAGAATGTTAAACAACTTATAGTGAACTTGGTGAATGACTTGACTTGACCTTGATATTGACACGCTTGAAGTTCCTCTTTAGATTGAACTTAGAGAACTAAACCTCTCTTCTACCAAATGAACATTCTTGGGAAATAAAACTAGCTTTTGCAAATAAACTTAGTGCTTAGTCCACCATATCAACCTAGCATATCTACTTCATCATTTTCCTTTATAAGATGGTTTGCGAGTGCATCCAATGTACTCATGGCTGTGTCCCTGGCTATCAACTTGGCCAGACTATGGGGAAGAGTATCCGGAGGAAGGGTATGAAGAAGAGTATCAGAACTAAGATCTTCTACTGAGTCGCCATTGCCTGTAGGGTGAAGGCATGGGCCCGAAGACGTATTTCCGCTGCTATATTGTGTTGTATTATGAACTTGGTCACTATGACCATTGTATTTGAACTATCGTATTGTAATGTCTATGGAACTGGTTACCAACTACGTTATGTGTATCACAACAATGATTCTGGGATTCTGGTGGAATGCATAACGGGCACTTCGAATTTGTGATAAATTCGGGGGTGTCACAAGTTGGTATCAGAGCCTAGGCTGGCCATAGGAGACCTTAGTTAGAATGGGCGTTAAATGAAACCTTTATAAAAGCAAAGAGATAAGTAATGGTTTAAAATTGCTTAGTCTTTTCTCTCTATTTACAAAGGATATTACCGCAAATTTGTTGAAGGGTTTTCAAGCATTGCCAGACCCATGACCCAACTATTGAAGAAAGACAAGAAGTTTGAATGGACCCCTAAGTGTGAAGAAAGTTTTCAAGAGCTCAAGAAGCGATTATTAACCGCACCTGTCCTAACCATGTCCGATATCACTAAAAACTTTGATGTCTATTGCGACGCTTCCAAACTTGGACTTGGTTGTGTGTTAATGCAAGAAGGCAAGGTCATAGCTTACCTCTCCCGGCAGCTTCGACCTCATGAAGAAAACTACCCAACCCATGATCTGGAGTTAGCAGCCGTAGTTCTAGCTTTGAAGACCTGGAGACACTATCTTATGGGTAACCGTTGCGAGATTTACACTGATCACAAGAGTTTGAAGTATATTTTCACCCAGAAGGAGTTGAACATGAGGCAAAGAAGATGGATAGAGGTGATCAAGGATTATGATCTGGAAATTCATTATCACCCCGGTAAGGCCAATGTAGTGGCCGATGCGTTGAGTAGAAAGCCATGCACCTTGAATATGATGATCAAGGAGGAGCAACCCATGTTGCATCAAGAGTTTGAAAGATTTGGATTGGAGCTAGTCAGTCAAGGATTTTTAGCCAACCTTGAGTTTCAACCCACCTTGATGAGCCAAATCAAAGAAGCCCAGAAGGGAAATGAGAGTATTGACGGAATTAAGCGCAGAATTAGTTCCGGCAAGGTGCCAGGATTTGAAGAAGATGACCAAGGAGTCTTTGGTATAAAGGACGTATTTGTGTGCCTGCTGATTCAGAACTGAAGGAAGTCATTATGAAGGAAGCCCATGAGACACCTTACTCCATCCACCCCGGTGGAACCAAAATGTATCAAGATTTAAAGGAACAGTTTTGGTGGCATGGAATGAAGCGTGAAATTGCATCGTTCATATCCAAGTGTGACATTTGTCAAAGAGTCAAGGCTGAACATCAACGTCCTGCTGGACTGCTGCAACCTTTGCAAGTTCCGGAATGGAAGTGGGAATCTGTTGGAATGGATTTCATCACTGGATTTCCAAGGTCTAGCCGTGGAAATGACTCTATCTGGGTCATTGTGGATAGACTGACCAAAGTTGCCCACTTTATTCCTGTCAAGACCACTTAGACCTCAGGCCAGCTGGCAGATCTTTATCTATCCAGAATTGTTAGTCTGCATGGAATCCCTAAAACCATAGTTTCCGATCGAGGAACCCAATTCACCTCAAGATTTTGGAGAAGTTTGCACCAAGCCTTGGGAACCAAATTAGCCTTTAGCACAGCTTACCACCCTCAGACTGATGGTCAGACTGAAAGAGTAAATCAAATACTTGAAGATATGCTGAGAGCCTGTGTCCTAGCGTATGGTGCTAAGTGGGAAGATTGTCTGCCTTTCGCGGAGTTTTCCTACAACAACAGTTATCAAGCCAGTTTGCAAATGTCCCCATTTGAAGCTTTATATGGAAGAAAGTGTCGTACCCCTTTGAATTGGTCTGAAACTGGAGACAGCAAGATATTTGGACCAGATATTCTGCAAGAAGCTGAAGATAAGGTTCGCATGATTCGTGATTACCTCAAGGCAGCCCAGTCTAGATAGAAGAGTTATGCCGACAAGAGATGTAGAGAACTGACTTTCAAGATTGGAGATTTTGTCTATCTTAGAGTATCACCTCTCAAGGGAATGCAGAGATTTCAAGTAAAAGGAAAGCTTGCACCAAGGTATATTGGACCCTTCAAGATACTAGGCCGCAGAGGAGAAGTGTCATACCAGTTGGAAATGCCCCCTGAATTGTGCGAAGTGCACGATGTTTTTCACGTGTCTTTACTTCGGAAATGTCTTGAAGTACCGGAGAAGCCAGAAATCTTCAAGAATATTGATCACCGTTCTGTGGACATCAACAAGGATTTGACCTATCGTGAAGTGCCTATCCGTATCCTCGAGGAAGCATATCGAACCACTCGAACCCGAAGCATCAAGTTTCTGAAAGTTCAGTGGAGTAATCACACCGAAGATGAAGCTACTTGGGAAAGAGAAGATTACCTTCAGAAAGAATTCCCCAATCTTTTCAGTTCTTAGTTAGTGAATCTCGAGGACGAGATTTTTTTTAAGGGGGGAAGATTGTAACAACCCAAATATTTGTAATCCATTTCCTATTAATTAAAAGTGCCAAATTTTGGACCAAGATAAAACTTTTTAATTCATATTGCATGTATGCATAGATTTCTATTATATGTCTTTTATGATTTCATGTGTGTTATAATTTGTTGTGCAATATTTAGCTAATTCAAACTTAACCAACAGAAGCATTGGATAAGGATTATAAGAGCTAAAGAAACCAGAAACAAAAGAAAGAAAGAAAAAGAGAAGAAAAATTTGATCTAGGAAATATTATTGACTACCCTACTTTGGACACTTAGATTAAGCAATCTGTAACTCAAGTAAGGGTGTGGTCAGTTAGTTGAGCTTGACCAGGCTGCATACTAACTCATCCAAGAAGTTTCAAACAAAAATTCAAACTCTAACCTAACTCAAACATCTGCCAAACTTTGAATCTGATTCAGCAACCAAACCCTAATTTCAAATTCAAATTTTTGCAAAACATGATATTTCTTCAGAACAAAAATATCTCTGGAATCCTTGTGTAATATGTTGACAACCCAAAGTGAAACTTTTCAAAAATTCGAAATTTAAATTCTTGCGGGCATTGTGTCAAACTCCTGGGAGGCAAAAATCCAGGAAATCGAAGTCACTGTGACCATCGCTGTTCACGCTCGCCTCAACCCTGTAGCCATGCTCGTGGACATCTCCGCGGTCAAGCCCAGCCCCCTCTGCCCCGACCCGAGCCGTGAGACATGGAGGAGAAGAGGAAGAACACGCCCAGGACCCCCTCTCTTCTCCCTCTGCTCTCTGCACGTTGCCGACCGGCGTGACCTCGCCAGCGCCGACCCACAGTGCCCCGTCGCCGTGACCAAGTCCCGCCAGCACGCGCCCAAAGCCGCAGCGCCCGGCTTTGCTCGCGCACGTCGCCAGGACCCCCCTACGCCGGCCACCTGCTGGACACCCTCGCCCCCGCCCTCCTGGCCTATAAAAAGCCCCTCCGAGCACGCGAATGAACTCACACCACTCCCAGCGAGCTCCCAGACATCTTCCCTTCCCCCAGCTCTCTTCCGTTTGACGTAGCCAGCTCCGCCGGCGAGCTACTGGACGCGGGTGGCGCCGCCGCGTTCAGCCTCCGTTGGACGAGCAGCCGCCGGGAAGTGGAGGAGAAGGGCCGCCGGAGTCTTTTCCGCCCCGCGCCGTCGAGTTCTGCTTCCTCTCCATCGAGCCTCGCCGTCGAACACTCGTCCCTGCAAACGCTGGTGAGCTCCAGCCCTAGCCGATGAGCACGACGCAGACGCGCCGTTGGATTAGAATCCAACGGCAGCATACCGGTTCGGTCCCATAAGTGACCTGATGAGTAGGCCCCACATGTCAGGTTCGATTTCGAACGTTTCCCGCCCCAGGCGAAGCGATACTGGGCCGGCCCGTTCGGGTTTCTTCAGAAATCGGCCCAGTTCAGTTAGATTCGGTCTGAAACGTTTTTATTTATTTTCCCGCTCATTTCAAATATGTTTCAAATATGATTTTCAAACTTGAATTCCAAGAGGTTTAGAAATCCATTTGTAGCAAATAAATATGCGTTGGAAAGCTTAGGAAATTATCTAGCCTCTGAAACTAGTTAAAATCCAATTTGAGTTAGGGATTTAATTCAATAAGAATACTTTGACCATAGTCTTATTAATCTTAGGACAATTCTAGAAAATTGTTTAAACCTCCTAAAATCTTGAAACTTGGTTTATGACCTCACAAATTAACCTACCTACTGTTTAGTCCAACCATAATCAATTAAAACCCTGTTAGTGGTATCAATTAGACCCTAATCCAACCTTAGTGTGTAGCATAAAATGATAGATCTTCATTATACACTTAGTGTAGTTTTTCCCTCAATACCAATTCACTTAATGAATCCCTCCCCACTTGAACTAGCCCTAATACCCCTAGTTTAATACCAATGCTTAGAAAGTAAACAACATATGGCACATGTTAAGAAAATCTAACTTACACACTTAACAAAAACTTGCAACACACCTCAATCAAATCCCACATGAAATTTATTGTTTGAAAACTAGTATGTGTGCTTGGAGTGTTGTTAGTATTGTGTAGTGATTGTGTGCATTGTGTTTATTCGTTATTAGACGCTAGTGTTGCTGAGGAGGATATTGAGGGGGAATTTTATCCAGAAGAAGAAGACTACCCCAGACACTTTGCCAACCAAGGCAAGCCATCTTTTGAATCATACTCCAAATGCCTAGCTTTACTATTGCATTCTACTTGTTTTTAAGTAAATTGCATGATTGAATTGCTAGAGTAGACTGATAGTTGTGTAGTGATATCTTGTTTAACAAGAGTATCAAGCTGAGTTTATCCAACCCTATTTAGTGGTATCATCACTCTATATAGTTGCTTAGTCGCTAATAAAATTGAGGCCATCTATAAGGGGAACCCTATTTGAAATTGGTGACTTGAACTTGAAAACTTGAATTGGAGATTTCTCCTACATGATAGTTTTATGAAGGAAACTAATCTTGACTAAGGACTATGGAATGTATTTGCTAAATGATAATAAGTGATGTACCATGTGAGCCAACCATTACCGTACAACCACATTACCCCTAAATGGGAAGGGGCTTAGTCTGTAGCTTGTTTATTCTAGTATGGGAGGTCTTGTATCATCCTTTATAGAAGTAATCCATGCGTGGGTGCTTCCGAACCGAGTGGAAAATTTCCATTCATGCAGCACTCTACAGCGGGCAAAACTAGGAGTGCCAAAATGGACTCTTAGGGAAGAATCCTATACTAGAGTAGACAAGTGAAGGAGTTTGTTTGATTATCTAAACCCCGCATACTTTGTGTATGACGATCCGTGGATTTCTCCCGGCAAATGTATCGAATCTTGCGGGTAAAGTGTACCCCTCTGCAGAGGTTTCAAAACTATTCGAATAGCCGCGTCCTCGGTTATGGAGAGTTGGCAAGCTGTACTTGACTTTTGTCAAGAATGTTAAACAACTTATAGTGAACTTGGTGAATGACTTGACTTGACCTTGATATTGACATGCTTGAAGTTCCTCTTTAGATTGAACTTAGAGAACTAAACCTCTCTTCTACCAAATGAACATTCTTGGGAAATAAAACTAGCTTTTGCAAATAAACTTAGTGCTTAGTCCACCATATCAACCTAGCATATCTACTTCATCATTTTCCTTTATAAGATGGTTTGCGAGTGCATCCAATGTACTCATGGCTGTGTCCATGGCTATCAACTTGGCCAGACTATGGGGAAGAGTATCCGGAGGAAGGTTATGAAGAAGAGTACCAGAACTAAGCTCGTCTCCTGAGTCGCCATTGCCTGTAGGGTGAAGGCATGGACCCGAAGACGTTATTTCCGCTGCTATATTGTGTTGTAATATGAACTCGGTCACTATGACCATTGTATTTGAACCATTCGTATTGTAATATCTATGGAACTGGTTACCAACTATGTTATGTAAATCACAACAATGATTCTGGGATTGTGATGGATTACATAACGGGCACTTCGAATTTGTGATAAATTCTTGGGTGTCACATCGCGGAGTTCGCAGTGTGGCTCTTGCCCATCTTGTTCTTTTGCGCACAAGTCTTGACGCACATCGACGGCTTGCGCACGGGGGCTGTGCAGGAGTTTAGAGGCGTGCAAGATTTGCAACAATAGTGGCGGCGGAAGCGAGGAACTAGTAAACAGTAAATTTCCCCAATCTCCCCCTTATATAGCTTCCTGATGAAGGAACATGGGCTGAGACGTGGCGCAAGGAGCGGAAACGGCAGCCTACTAACGGGCAGGGAAATTGCGGAATTACTGCGCTGCCAATGAGTAACGGTCAGCGCCAAAATCAAAATTACACACAGTGTAATTATATTAATGATGTCATGAGAATTCGAGTAAAGGGAAATAAGACTATGACAATGAAAAGTCTGGAGTGACATATCTGCGTATTGATGATAACCAGGGAAGTCGACGAAAAATTGATATGGAAGCTACAGAGGAGTTAAGGAAGAACATATCATTCTTTGAGCCTATACCCGAAAATATTCGACTATAGCCTCGGGGGCTACTACCATCGGGAGCACTGAGCACGCACCCGACGATATTATCATACAAAGCTTCGATCTAATGACTAAGAGTAGACGCAATATATTTGAGCCTATACTCAAAATAAGACTTTTTCGACTATAGCCTCGGGGGCTACTCCCATCGAGAGCGCTGGGCGCGCACCCGACGATGTTTTGTCATGAATAATGGAGCGAGGAAGGTGAAAGAAGCTTTAGGAAGCATCATTACTCCCATCGGGAGCGAGTTTTTATTAATCAAGGTTGAATAACCCGAATATTTGGTACATTGAAACAGTCAAACAAGGCTGCAACATATGATTCTCGAGTTGCATCATCGCGACAAAACTTGAATGCCGTGGTTGAAATATATCGTGAAGGTAAGACCCCGGGATCCATCCTTTGTGGCCCGGTATACGCACATGGATGTGCTCTGCTGGTAGTTATCTGTATCTATGACGCAAAGAAAAATCCTGGTGGACACACTGGGTACCCTGAGAACCACTGGGATTCATCCTTTGTAAGTCCTAAATGCGGCAAAAGAATGGGTTTGACCGGTTTCCCGAATTCAAGTCCAAGGGGATTGAATTTGAAGTAGGTGACAAGTATCTGTTCCGGCAGTTAACTGGCCTCTTGATCCGTCAGAGTTGTTAGGCTTGTTCATCAAAACCCCTTGCGAGACATTATAATAAAAGATAAGTCGAAAGACCAACTCGAAGATTTGAAGATCTGAAGAAGTCAAGTATTGATCAAGTCGAAGATTTGAAGATCTGAGATTCAACCCGAATCTGCAATTCTGGTAGAATCTCGGGGGCTACTGATAAGGGTATAGATAATAGAGCCCGTCAGTTGAGTACCCCTGAGGCCCATTAAGCTAGGCCCAATTGTAATACTAGTCAAAATACAAGTTCATATCGTATGTCAATATTGTAATCTGTATTGGATCCCACCCGATCCTCGAGACCTGGCCATCTATATATAGGGGCCAGGAGAGGACGGTGAGGGACAGATTGAAAGCAAGCCAGGTTATACACCCATGTTTACTTTCGATACACACCTTTTACCTTCGAGTTCATCCGACGCCCTATCTCCCCGATCCTAAGTCCTTCATCTAGGACATTTGTCGAGTTAACCCTCGTCACTTACACTAATGTTGCTAATAGAATTGTGTGAAGTTTTGTATGAAGAAAGTTTTCAAGTGTAGGGAATGGAGAGTGATGAGATGAGATGAAGTATGGACAAAAGCTCAAGATTGGGGATGCCCATGTCACCCCAAGAAATATCCAAGAGGTACAAGCGTCAAAACTTGGGGATGCCCCCGAGGCACCCCTTCTTCATCGGCAAAAATCAGGTCACCTTTCAAGACACTATATTTTTATTGCTTCATGTACTATACATTTTTCTTGGAGCGTCTTTGCTTTCGCTTTCAGTTTTATTTTGTTTTGTTTGCTGCAATAAATGGTTCGACCCCAACAAATTTCTTTTGGAGAAGACACACTTCATTTTTCATTGCCAAGAACACTCTAGTTTTCACTCTTATCATTCAACGAGTGTTCTCTTTTTCTAGTACTACGTTTAGCTTTCGTTTTTCGCCTTCATTTTTGTTCAAAATTTGTTATTTATTTGTATCAAGGTGTATTTAGACCTCTGGTGTATGTTGGTTTTCATCAAAAAAAGGTTGTCTCAAAAAGGCTTGAATGGTGTTGGAAAAGAGAAAAAGTTTCATGCCTATAGTGGTACGAATGGGAGCTTGTTTAGACTACGGCTTAGACTTTTGCATATCATGCTTGATGTTGTTTTGATAGTATTCTTAGTAGTTTTTGTTGTAACATGACTTGTCTCAAATGACCGAGATTGCTTAATGAGCCTTTGAAAAAATCATGCGTTGTTTTTGTTATATGGGAGCATGTTATTGTGGTTTTCTCCTTTGATGCATTATTTGGGTTGACTTGGCGCATGCTTACAACATGTTTGACTCTGACAAGTCGCCATAAGCCTCTATGATCATTTGGTTTTTGACTTGTGATACCACTTTATGCTTCGGTTAATGATGTTTTGTCGCTATGCATGATTATGGCCGTTATTGCTCTCTTAGTTGGTCGCTCACAGTCGTTTGCTAGCCTTCATTTTGTACTGAGAGGGAATACTTCTCGTGCATCCAACTCCCAAAAAACCAAGTTTTCCAATGTGTCCACCATACATACCTATTAGCAATTTGCTATTCTAAGTACATTCGACTTGCTTTTATCTATCCTTCAAATTAAACTTTTTGGTGTTATGTGAAAATTAGTCAGTAAAGTTTTCACGAACCCGACGACACACTTTACTTTTCTCGTTTTTAATAATTTTGACCATTGTGGCTCTCTTATGTTGACGTTATGCTTGCTATTTGTAAGTTGGAGGTTAGCCCAACCATGTCGTCATGGGGCAAGCTTTCACCATTGCACTTTCTCTCATTTAGTTGATATCGTGATATTTTGTTTATGGATACTCACGATGTGAAATAAGTTGGAAACTTGTGAGCTCATGGAGTTTGTATATGTGTTAGAGAAATGCCTGGGCCGCTAATCTAAGCCATGCATCATTCATGGTGGAAATTTACAGCATGCCCATAGTGGACATTCGACGACGCATCTCATAATAAAAAGCTATACCAATGGTAAATAAAAGAGATGCTGAGGTGTTCATTGTCTGTTTGTCTTGTCATTTTGATGTGGGCTTGTTCCATGTAATAGGGCAAGAGGTACCCCGTTGGCGTTCTCGATGATACATGTATGCTTACAATGACAAGAACTTGCTTGGTACCTAAGTCGAGTAGCATGAGGTTTGGGTATTCGTACTTCACGAGACATGAGATTTTCAACTTATGATTTGTTAAGCATATGCTTCATAATTATACTCGCATTAACCTTAACCACTCAAGATGCCTATGATGGGGGCAATGAGAGCTCAAAGCTAGTAAGTATCATAATTTTTGGAGGTTTATAAAACTTGCAATCCCTGCTTCCCTCTGCAAAGGGTCTTTCTTTTACTTTTATGTTGAGTCTCCACCTTCTACCTTTATGCACCGTCTAAGAGAGCATATTTGTCATTCTGATTTTAATGTGCATAGTCCCAAAATTTATTATTGATTGATTCATGATTATGGTTTTGCTTGTTCTTAAATTATTTGTATCCAGTTGTCCTCTTAAACTTGAAGGTGTCCTATGCATTTATGTTTTGCTACTCCATGAAGGACAAGCTGAAAACCACTTTGCTATGTTTTTCTATATGGTTGAAACGCACACTTGACTTTCAATGCTTCATTACTCATGATCTTTTGTTTGTGTTACTTTTCATGTTATAACATGGTTGCTAAGTTTTATTGTCAAGATTATGTCTCTTATGCCCATGTTTTAAGTACTTTGATCTCAGCACTCAATGCTTTACATCATTGATCAAGATTGTGATGGTGCATATCACCTCAAAAATTATTGTTTTGTTATCACTTACCTACTCGAGGACGAGCAGGAGTTAAGCTTGGGGATGCTTGATACGTCTCAAACGTATCTATAATTTTTGATGTGCCATGCTTGTTTATACACCATTTGCTTTGTGTTTTGTTACACTTTGTGGCATTTTTATGCATTTTCTAGAACTAACCTACTAACAAGATGCCACAGTGCCAGTTTCCTGTTTCTGCTGTTTTTGTGTTTCAGAAAAGCTACACAAGAAATATTCTCAGAATTGGACGAAACAAAAGCCAAAGTTCCTATTTTTCCCGAAGCGTGACGGAGTCCAAAGATGAGACGGAAGGGATACAGGAGGCGGCCGCACCACCCCATGGCGCGGGCCACCTCCAGGCCGCGCCAGGGGCAGGTGTGGACCCCTAGTCCACACTCTGACGTCGCCCTTCCGCCTATATATTCCCCTCGATGGGAAAACCTAAAAGCCCCAATCAATTTCTACAAAACATACTGCAAGCCGCCGTCGTCGACGCGAGATCGGGAGGGTCCAGAAGCTCTTCCCGGCACCCTGCCGGAGAGGGGAATCACCGCCGGAGGCCTTCTTCATCACCATGCCTGCCTCCCGAGTGATGCGTGAGTAGTCTACCTTAGACTACGGGTCCATAGCAGTAGCTAGATGGTTGTCAGCTCCTCCATGTGCTTCATGTTTAGATCTTGTGAGCCGTCTATCATGATCAAGATCATCGTTGTGTAATTCTACATGTTGTGTTTGTTGGGATCCGATGAATATTGATACTGTGTCAAGTTGATTTGCTAAATTATTATCTTTATGTTATCTCTATGTTGTTTATGATCTTGGATGCTCTCCGTTGCTAGTAGATATCTTGGCCGAGTAGATGCTAGTGACTCCAAGAGGGAGTATTTATGCTCGATAGTGGGTTCATGCCTCTAGTAATCTGGGGGAGTGATAGAAACCTCTAAGGTTGTAGATGTGTTGTTTCCACTAGGGAGAAAACAACAATCTTGTGTTCAAGGACATTTGTATTGTTTACATTACACACTTTGCTTAAGGCGATAATCTATTGCTTGTAACTTAATACCCAATGGTTACTCGGACGACATCCGGAGGGTGGATTATTAGTCATAGATGCAGTTGGATTATGGTCTATGTATTATGTTGTAATGCCCATAGTGAATCTCATAGTGATCCTCATGACATTTGTATGATTGCTTTATTCTATCAATTGCCCAACTGTAATTTGTTCACCCAGCATGTTATTTACTTTATGGAGAGACACCACTAGTGAACTGTGGACCCCGGTCCATTTTCTTACATTGTTATTACCGTTTACCATTTACTCGCTTTATTTACATTCTTGCAAACTACTATCTTTTACCACTCGATATGCTTAATCCTTTATTTACAGCAAACCGGTGAGATTGACAACCTCACTATGAGTTGGGACAAAGTACTTGGTTGTGTTGTGTGCAGGTTCCACATTGCTGCTGGTGCAAAGCTACGCCCTGGACGAGGCACCATATATAAATTGTCCGGAGCTGTCATGAAGTTAGCGAGCATCAACCTTTGGAAGTTGGTTCTTTCTCCTACTGGTTCGATAAACCTTGGTTTCACACTGATGGAAGACTTGCTGTTGTGCTCATCATAACCTTCTCTTGGGGTTTCCAACTAGGCGGTCATATATAAAACTCCTATATCAACACCGCACCACCAAGCATTTTCCAAGGAAGAAGGTGAATGTTCAAAGATACAAGTGCCCTCATGAAACTTTCCCTTATTGAAGCAATAAGGTAAAATCCTAGCTACATGGCTATAAAGAAAGCGCTTTACGGGAGGCAACCCGGTAGTATTTACTTTATTTCAGTCTTATTTTTGTGTATTTTCTGTAGCAAGAAATTTTGTTTTAGTGTGTCTACTTTAGAAAAAATAAAGTGCCAATTTTTACCTTTCTTGGATGATGAAAGATTGCAAAATTTATTTGGAGCTACTGAAATCTGCGCCACACTTTTTGTTGCACGATTTTTCATATTTTTTCTATAATTCCTATGGATCTGTTATTTTAGTATGATTTGAAACTTTTCATCCTCTACCTGAATATAAATTTATAAAAATTGCGTGATCTGTTTAAGTGGGGTGGAAAAATTTGGTATGTTGCTGCTATTTTTATTGGCAGATTCTGTCTTTTATTGTTTTGAGCATTTGTTTGGGTCTCAAGATGATTCTTTTGAGTCTTTTGAGATTTAGTGAATGTTGGAAACTTAATGCTCTCTCTGGAAACTTTGCATCAAATTTTGTTTGGGAATTTCTTTGCAGCACTTAAATTATCTTTGTGCCCTCTAATATCAGCCACTCTAGAAAAGAGGTGGGAAATAGTAATGGATAACACCATAAGCTTAGGGATGCCCCATGGCCAACCCCTGGACCTATCAACTCCTCGGTTTGCATACTATTCTTGTCTTGTTTTTTTAGCATCACTTTACTGTTGTATAAACTTGGAGCGTCACTAGTTTTAAATTTTTCGTTTGCATCCCTTTTGTTGAATAAATAGACCACAACCTGTAGGTAAACTTTATAATAATGAGAACGCTAATGTAGGATTTGAGAGAAAATTTGGGAAGGAAAGAGAGATAGCAACACAAGTAATGCTTATGTTCTATGCTTCATATGCTTTGATTGAATAAAAATTTGCTAGTGCCATATTGAGTGCTATTTCTTCTCTGCGCATTGTTTGTTAACATTCAATTACTTAGTTTGTTTATAAATTGTGCAATTCGAAGCTCATGGGAAAGTAGCAGTCTACGGTGGAGTTCCTTTATGTAAATTTCATGCTTGTCATTTTATTAGTCGGGTTAAGTTAAACTATGTTGTCATGGAACAAGACTTTCAACTCTAAATATGTTGTTGTCATACACCTTTGGTTATGCATATTTTCCCGGTGTGAAATGTAGGGGTGGGCATTTGGTCATGACCAACAATTCGGTCTTTGTACTTTGGTCTATTTTAAATTTGGTCCTTCAAAATTAAAGACCGAAATATATTTGTTTATTTTACTACCCGACAAATTCGGGTTTGGTCATGACCAAACAACATCGTCGATGTTGCCAACACAAAGTTTGGGCATTATTTAGTAAAAAAATGTTAGCATTTTTGCTATATTTAGTAGATTTTTTAGAATTATATCATTAGTAATTGGTAGAAATAAACGTTCAATAATTGAAAAAAATGTAACAATTCTATATATGTTTGATCACAATTCAACAACACAATAATTCACACACGTCACATAATTCTAGAGACTAGGGTAATATTATATAAATTTCGGTCTATTCGGTCTCTAGAAAATAATGACCGAATTTATCAAACTTAATTCGGTGTATAAAATTTGCTACCCGATTTTTTGATCGGTCTTTTCGGTGTCGGTCTTACCGGGTTTGGTCTCAGTCTTTTCGGGTTTGGTTTTCGGTCATCGGTTTTTTTGCCCGCCCCTAGTGAAATGAGTTGGGGTTATCATGTTAAAGATTTTAGTGTGCATATTTTTTAGAGAAGAGCATTGGGCCTGACAAGGGTATAGATAATAGAGCCCGTCAGTTGAGTACCCCTGAGGCCCGTTAAGCTAGGCCCAATTGTAATACTAGTCGAAATACGAGTTCTTACCGTATGTCGATATTGTAATCTGTATCGGATCCTACCCGATCCTCGAGACCTAGCCACCTATATATAGGGGCCAGGAGGGGACGGTAAGGGACAGATTGAAAGCAAGCCAGGTTCTACACCCATGTTTTACTTTCATAGCCACCTTGTTTGACTGAGTTTACCTTTGAGTTCATCCGACGCCCTATCTCCCCGATCCTAAGTCCTTCATCTAGGACATTTGTCGAGTTAACCCCTCGTCAATTGGTGCCGACCGTGGGGACTCTAGGCATTGGAATCATAAATTCGACGGCTTTTTCGCTTTTAGCCAACAGCAATCCGCAAGTCGACGAAATTCAGATACCCTTCAGAACTGTCGATTTTCAACCTCACCAGTCAAGTTTCACGCAAGTATTCGAGAGTATGGATCAAGATATGGATTTGACGATCGGAAATCTAAACTTTCACGTCGGATCACTAGGTTCGATTCGCCTTTCAGATCCGACGAAACCGGATCCATCGGCAAGTGAACCCGAGACAGTAGCAATGTCGGAATCATCAGAAGGATCTTCCAACGAGGTAAACTCGCCGGTCAGCTTAGCAGAACCAGAAGAAGGAAAAATCGCAGGAGGCGACGAAACCATGGAGAATCTAGACTTAGAAGCGCAACTCAAAGATCTCATGATCTACCACGACGACACCTCAAATCAATCAACAAACACCTCGAAGACAGGATTAGAACTTTTTAAAAATGACAATTCGATCTTCTCAAGTTACAACGGCAAACTCGACAATCGATGCCAGATACTCGCCATCATAGAAGACAATTCACAAGAACTCAACAAAAACAATAATCCAGTGCTTAATCTAGCAAACATAAACAGAGGAGCAAACCACTTAGCAGAAGGAGAAACCGCAGACTCCCTCGCAACAAGGGAGAAAGTTCGACTATCAGTCGATGAGTGGAGAACAATCAAAATAGCCGTAGAGCACGGCACGCCAATACCAACAAATTCCAGCAAAAACATGCTTCCGGGATACCATTACGCCCTAAGGCAGCAGGCGAAGCAATTAGCAAAGGAGAGGATTGAAATACAGAAAAGGAAGGACTCAGCCATTGCAGCAAGCGACGCTGCTCGCAGAGCATGCAGTGACATGTCATACGCAAACAGAAGGAATCATCGACATGGATCAAGGTATGAAAATCTCGAGTACTCAGATAGACAAAGCATCTCCAAAAACCTCGACTTGTGTTTCCTATCGGTCGACAAGCAAGGAAACATTATACCAAAAACTCCTGAGGCAGCACTGGTGGCAGCTCAAGCATACCTATATACAACACGACCAAATCCAGGAGACCCGAGGGAACATATGCACCACGCAACACTAAATAGATTGAAGATGGTAGGCAACAAATTATCAGCAAAAGAGGAGGAGGCGTATCGCAACAAAGGAACCCATAAACCAAGATCACCACACCGTCACAACAGTCCTCGGCATAAAAGTGGAAGTCGACGATCTAGGACGCCGTCACCAGGATGATACAATAGTCCAAAGAACAAAGGAACCCGACAATCCAGAACTCCTAACAAGACACATGACTATGAAGACGATGAAAAGGAGATGGGGGCGCCATGCTTTACCCGTAGGGTTCGCATCACGCCAGTACCCAAAGGTTTCAAATTACCTCATGATCAACAAAAGTACGACAGATCTCAAGAGCCACAGTCATGGCTTTCAGACTACCTACAAGCAGTGAAAATATTAGGAGGAATCAGGGAAACAACAATGCAAAGTTTGCAATTACACCTCACCGGTGCAGCAAGGTCATGGTTAAGTAAACTAGGAGAGGAAACAATTGGAAGCTGGGAGGAGCTCACAAAACAATTTACGAGTAACTTCAAGTCGACATACAAGCGGCCAACATCCATAGAAGAAGTCAAAGCCTGCGTGCAGCAACGCGGGGAGACATTAAGGGCATATATCCAAAGGTGGAGTATAATCAAAAATTCGGCAGTCGAAGTCTCGGATGAAAGAGCAATAGACACATTCATAGTCGGGTTACGGCGAGGAGACCTAGTCGAAGAGAAAGGCAGGATCAAGCCGAAAACAGTATCAGATCTAATGGATGTAGCAAACAGATTTGCAGATGGAGAATATGCGTGCAATAATAAGCGCAAGCGATCACCAGAGGATGATAGAGGAAACATATATGGAGGTCAACGCAGAAGATCCCGCAATTACGACAACTATGGCTCTCATAGCCAAGTAGCCGCAGGATACAAAGATAACTACTACCACAGCAACAACCACAAAAGTTCGGGATACCGTAGCTACAGCAAAGAAGACTACAAAAAGTTTCAGCCAAGGGAATCCAGAGAGTACAACCCATCACCAGAAGATATGCTCAATGGACCATGTCATATTCACTCTGCGTTTGTCGATGTGAAACGAGTATCCAGACACGCAATGAAAGATTGCACTACGTTTTTGAAATTGCAGGAAGCAGCACTCAACAAGCAAGCTGAGGCAAAACGGCAAGGATACGAAGGAAACACAAGCAACGCACCTGCAACCCAACAAGGAAACAGTGGAGCTCCCAAGGGTCAAGATCAATCAAACCAGGGACACGACGACGACGAAGGATATGTTCCATCTAAAGGGCACATTACAGCAATGATACAACTAGTGCCCAAGTCGAACAAAGAGGAGAAAAGTATAACTCGACAAGTTAACCTCACAATAACTTCACCTCCAGCAGCAACGGAATATCTACACTAGTCAGAGCAACCCATAGAATTCAGCAGAGACGATCATCCAATAACAGTACCTCGGCCAGGAAACGCGCCCTTGGTACTCAAAGCTCAAATAGGGACATACGATGTCGACAGAATATTCATGGATGCAGGAAGTGGGATAAACCTAATCTACGCAAAAACTCTATGGGCAATGCACATCTCATTGGAGTTCCTAAAACCAACTGATTGCTCCTTTCACGGAATAGTCCCAGGGAGTGCTAATTATCCACTTGGTAGAATAACAGTCAACGTCTGTTTCGGGAATCGGCAAAACTACAGAAGGGAGAAACTCGACTTCGAAGTCGTGGACTGGCCATCACAATATCATGCGATCCTCGGGCGACCCGTGTTTTCGCGATTCATGGCAGTACCTCACTACACTTACTTGGTACTAAAAAATGCCAGGACCCAAAGGAATTATCACAGTAAAAGGAAGCTTCGAGTTATCAGATCTATGCGACAAGGAGTTTCACAAGATGGCCCAAAATTTTGGTATGATGGCAAGTTACGGAGAACCAAACTACAAAGCAAAAAGCGCGACTACAGAAGTGATACAGCAACTCGAAGAAAACCCCAGGGAACCAAAAGTAAAGAAACCTCGGGCACAACTACCTGAACAAGAGAAGACTACAGGAGAAGAAGAGAAGGCTCAAGCGACATAGGCGACAAGACAAACAATTAAGTAGAGTAGGACAATAAGGCTGTAAAAGCCATGAGTTATTTTAGGGCAATGCCCTCTAGATCCAGAACACAGGTCACTGGCCGGATCTCTTGGGTCATCCCATGTATCTTACAGTACTTGCATAAATAAAAGACAAAAGTTCCTCTTATTTGAGTTTACATGTCTTCAAAAGCCGCGACAAGCGCATCAATATACGCACAAAGTAAAAATGCTCTGAGGATAAACTTTCTAACATAAAAAGTTAGAAAATAAAAACTCTCGCATTATACACAAAAATACATACAAGTATAACGTCATAACATTAGGTTATCAGAATCATCCACCCCCGGGGGATCCAAGAAATGATGCTCGCGGAAAAACCCGGCATCCTCTCGCAACAGCCTAGCTATAATCCTTCTGGTAGGCTGCAGGGTATTCTGCAGATGAACTCGCAAACTAGCTCCACCTGGAGGATAACTCAGTGACATGGAACTATAATTAAGCCTTGGATGCCACTTACGCATCCACCCAAGAGCAAAATTGGCTCCAGCCACCAAGTTCAGCTCTATCAGCCGATGAATTCGTTGACTGGATCTGAAAGTGTCGAGTAACAATGGAAAGCTTCCAGACAGAGGATTGCGAGGAAGTATGACAGCATGCATGGTTATCAGAGATCTTCGACAACCATCACTGCCTCTCCAATATGCTGAGCACGATCTTGAAGCAGCACAATAGCACGATGGCGTCGAGGATCAGACCACAAACTATCGATCCCCTCTGATCCCTTCTCCAGAGCTGTATTCCACTCACCAACCCGACGTGCCTCAGCAGCAAAGTCCAGACAAGTACCTAAGACAACAGAAGATATTAGACGGCAGTAGTGGAATAAAAGGAAACAAGAGAAGCCACAAGGAATCTCACATCACAACATCTCGCAAACAGACTCGACAATACCAATGAGGAAGGAGTCGCATTCTTTGAGATGAACGATGTTTTGCCATCAGACCCGACACCTTATCCTCAAGAATGGATATCGGTTTCATAAACCCGCAAGACTTGCTGGCTTTATCCATAGCCATCTGCGCTTGGCATTTCGCCAAAGACAAGCGGCTCTCAAGATCTGAAATCCTCGAGGAATACTCAGCGCATTGGCAAGAACTATGAGAAGGAGACGAAACTCTGGAGTCGAAAACATCGGCAGGAGATGGAGCCTGATCGCGACCCGACGATCCACTAGCACGCATAGGCTGGAAGCCAAAAGAAAAGAAAAGAGAAGCATCTCAGAAGCCAAACAGAACGTGATATTTTACAAAAGAAGAAATATTTACATAAGTACAAACCCTCTGACTAAAGTTCTCGGGCTACATATGACTAAGAGTTCACTACATCAAAGCAAAACTAAAAAATTACAAAAGGAGGCCAAGTCTACGTTACCTCGGCCTCACGATCCGCAGCTGAAGTAGGCGTGGCAGAAGCAGCACCAGCGTTCGAAGGAGGCACAAATCCGCTCGTCGTCGGAGTCGAAGAAATCGGCGTAGAAGAAGCCGCTGAAGGAGAAATCATCGCCACGATGCCTAGCGCAAACCTCTTCGCCTTCTCAAAGAAAGCCTTCAGCTCCGAGCGGGGGCGGGCGTGGGTAGAACTCACCTTCTCCCAGTCAATCTCCTCACCATGTGCATATGAAAGTGCAATGGCCCCCTCGGCACCTCGCTTCAATGAGAGGCCCTTCATATGAAGGATGGGGTCGTCAGTGGTGTCGAAGGCCTGGGCGAGTTTCTTCACATCATTATCTGGCACCTCCGCCTTTTGCTTGGGCCACAACCCGACAAAAATCCACGTAAGAATGTGGTTAACTAATTTGAAGATTTCCCGGACAGATATCCAGTTCGCTTCCAGTAAGTTAACTGCGGCCATGAGCGGATCGTTGTCTGGTTGCAAAGTCGATGCAGACACCTCAATGTATTCTACAAAACCAAGGAAACAGAAAACAGCAAAAGGGGAATATATCAGCAAGCATAAGAGAGCGAGCAAATCAACAAAAAAGAAAAAGAAAGGTATAGTATGTACCTCCAGCAGCCGCAGACATCGTATTCAGCCGCTCAGCCACGGCCTATTCTCGCTGGAGATGCTCCTTTCTTAGCATCATTCAAGGCCTTTTCTGCTTTCTTCGCCTTAGCCAATGCCGATTTAGTCGACTTCTCAGCATTGGCCTTGGCAGCAGTGGCGGCATCAAAAGCTTTCCTGGAAGCATCGAGTTCAGCTTCCAGCGACGAAATGCGAGCATTGGCTGCCGCTAGAGCATCTGCAGTTCACCAAGGAGGAACGGAAAAGTCAAGCAAAGAAGCAAAGAAAGGCATACATGACAAGCAAATATAGGAAAAGAAATTCACCCTCGGAGGCCTTAGCAGCCTTCAGATACTCGACACACTCATTGCCCAAGGCGACAAATTTCCTCATCAAGTTCCGTCCAGAAATAGTACGTGAGTATCAACATGCAAAAGTATAAGTAAGCATACCAGTACATACACGTACATCATCGGAGGAGCTTGTGGACTGATGGGCCTCAAGAGAAGCACCGGCGTCCGATGATTTCTTCACGCGCTTAGAACTACGAACAGCGACTACCTTCTTAACAGGCTTCCTCGGAGCTTTTGAAGATTTCGCTGCTGGATCAACCTCTTGTGACGGTGGTTTGTCGACAACAGGAGTATCAGTGATAGGGGCAGCAGCAGCAAATTTCTTCGGGTTCTCCTTGTCACTAAGAAAAAGAGCAACAGACAAAGTCACCCATCAAAGTCGACAGAGAAAAGATAGTATATGAAAATAAGCAGCATGACACTCACGAGTCCATGAGGTCGAAGAGCTCTACGTCGTCCTCTGGCGTGGGGTTTCCCCGGCCACAGTTTTATGAGCAGAGGCACTCGAGGAAGCGAAATCTTCGACGCGTTTCCTTTTCTTGTCAACAACAAGATCTTCAGAAAGCACAGGAGGAGGTGACATCGTTGAGCTGGTCCTTTCTAGCGAATCTTCGCCTTCATCCCCATCTTGGCTATCCTCAGCCTCAGGGGCTTCGGAGGCCGCAGAAACAGGCACATTTGGAATGGCCCCCCTTCTGGGAGGGGAGGACGAGAAACAAGAAGACGATGATCCTAAAAAGAAAATAACCTGGATGTTATAAGGCAAATGATGATAAGAGAAAAACAAGGCGAATAAAAGATAGTAAAACATACCACAGGCAAAGGGTGCTGGACGTCAAAATAGCTAGCAGTCAAGTCTGGAATTTCATCTTCTTTCGTGAGGATGGTCAAAGCCCTCACTCGCTTGTCGAGATCCTTCTTTTCAAAGAGATCATCAGAAACTTGCGAAGAATCGCCCAAACTAGAAAAAGACCAAAGCTTCGAAGGACGGTGCTGAAGAGGTTGAACTCGACATTGAAGGAAAAACACCATGAGTTGAGTTCTGGTTAAAGCATCACTGTCATCACTCTTAAGAGCTTGGATGCGTGCTAGCAGCGGCTTAACATCCTCCATCTCAGCCTCTGTGGGAGGCGAATCCCACGAGACCAATTTTTCCAGATTTTTTGCGGCATCGAAAGGGGCAATGCCGAATAAGTCAGAGGGAGAAGATTTTTTGTCTTTTATGTAAAACCATTTCTTTTTCTAGCCTTGTACTGAAGCCGCCATGGAAAATTCCAAATACTGGGATTCAGTACGAACAGAAATTACAGCCCCGCCCAGTTCAGGCTTTTTTGTTAAAGAAACACTGGGGCGGATTCGAAAAAGATACTTCCAGAGGAGAAAATGGGGCTCGATCCCCAGAAAGGACTCGCAAAGAGTTATGAAACAGGCAATGTGGAGAATCGAATTTGGTGTGAGCTGGTGAAGCTGCACATCGTAGACAAAAAGAAGTCCACGAAGAAATTCATGGGCAGGGAGAGAAAGTCCGCGCAGGAGAAAATCAAAGAACATCACCCGAAAGCCACTCGAGGGCTTGGGGATGCGATCAGTGCTAGGGAAGATAACCTGATCGTCATTGGAGATGAGGCCACCAGCTTGGGCCTTCTCCAGATCCTTCTGCTTGAACTCCGAGGGCACCCAGCTGGTTGCGGCATTCGCAGTCTTCCCCTTGGTCATCTTGTTCTTCTGCGCCAGATGCTTCACGCGCATCTAAGATTTGCGCACGGGGGCTGTGCAGGAGGTTAGAAGTGCGCAGAGATTGCAACAATGGCGGCGGCGGCGGAAGCAATAAACTGGTAAATAGTGATTTTCCCCCACTCTCCCCTTATATAGATTTTTGGTAATGGAACATGGGCTGAGACGTGGAGCAAGGAGCGGAAATGGTAGCCCACTAACGGGCAGATAAATTGCAGAATTACCGTATTGCCCATGGGTAATGGTCAAAATCAAGAGATAATTACAAACAGCCTAATGGTATTAATGACGTCACAAATGTGCGAGTAACCAGAAATGAAGACTATGGTAGCAATGGACACTGGTAAGATGAACATTCTGAAGATGGTTCGATATGGAGAATTTGTATAAGGGAAGATCAAGGAAGCCGATGAAAAATTGAGTCCGGTAAAGGAGAAATCATTCTTTGAGTCTATACCCAAAAATATTCATCTATAGCCTCGGGGGCTACTACCATCGGGAGCACTGAGCGTGCACCCGATGATTTTATTGAGTTATGTTATGATCTCATGACATGAAAGACGACACATTGTCTTTGAGCCTATACTCAAAATAAGTTTTTTGACTATAGCCTCGGGGGCTACTCCCATCGGGAGCGCTGGGCGCGCACCTGACGATGTTTTATAATGAACAATGGAGGAAAGGATGCAAAGAGACTTTGAGGATATCACTACTACCATCGGGAGAGAGTTTTATTAATTAAGGCGGAATAACCCGAATATCTGATATGTTAGAACAGTTAAACAAGGCTGCAACATATGATTCTCGAGTTGCGTCATCGTGACAAAACTCGAATGCCGTGATTGAAATATATCACGAAGGTAAGACCCCAGGATCCGTCCTGTGTGGCCCCGTATACGCACATGGATGCGCTCTGCTGGAATGTATCCGTGTCTACGACGCGAAGAAAAATCCTGGTGGACGCACTGGGTACCCTGAGAACCACTGGGACTCATTCTTTGTAAGTCCTAAATGCGGTAAAAGAATGGGTTTGACCGGTTTTCCGAATTCAAGTCCAAGGGAATTGAATTTGAAGTAGGTGGCAAGTATCTATTCCGGTAGTTAACTGACCTCTTGATCCGTCAGAGTTGTCAGGCTTGTTCATCAAAGCCCCTTGCGAGATATCATAATAAAAGATAAGTCGAAAGACCAAGTCGAAGATTTCAAGATATGAAGAAGTCAAATATTGATCAAGTCAAAGAAATTGAAGATCTGAGATTCAACCCGAATCTGCAATTCTGGTAGAATCTCGGGGGCTACTGACAAGGGTATAGATAATAGAGCCCGTCAGTTGAGTACCCCTGAGGCCCGTTAAGCTAGGTCCAATTGTAATACTAGTCGAAATATGAGTTCTTACCGTATGTCGATATTATAATCTGTATCGGATCCTACCCGATCCTCGAGACCTGGCCACCTATATATAGGGGCCAGGAGGGGACAGTAAGGGACAGATTGAAAGCAAGCCAGGTTCTACACCCACATTTTACTTTTATAGCCACCTTGTTTGACTGAGTTTACCTTCGAGTTCATCCGATGCCCTATCTCCCCGATCCTAAGTCCTTCATCTAGGACATTTGTCGAGTTAACCCCTCGTCAGGGCCGCTAACTGAAACCATGCCTAATCATGGTAAAAGTTTCAGCATGGACTTCCTCATTAGCTTAAACAATTTTAATTTACTTAATTCATAATTACTTTAAGAGGATTTTATTTGTATATTGTCATGTCATCCGAGTATGTATTGCCTTTGCAAAAAGATAAAAATCTAGAAGGCACTATGTACAGGTGGCATGGAGGTACCACTTTGCGAGCACTTGGTTAAAACTATATGCACATGATAAGAGTCAATGGTAATTCTAGAGTTTAGTAGCATGAGGCGGAGGTACTATTAATCACTAGGTATGAGACCTACAACTAGTAAAGTGTTGATCACGTATACCATATTTGCTCTACACTACCGTTGACTTGGGTTGCACAATCCTCAAAAATACATTTTCTATTTAGCTTTGAAGCTTGGCACATATACTCTCTACTTAGTTTCAATGGTTGTTTATTCAAGAAATAGAAGAAAAAAGAAAAAAGAAAAGAATTCCAAAACACAAGCGCTTGCATGTTTAATGTCCATAGTACTTTCATTTATTTATCACTTTGTTATTGATTGTTGGACATCATTGAGTTGAATTAGAAGTACCACTTTATATCTCATTTTTTGGATAAAGAGCGCATTATTACTTAATAGTTATTAAAGAATGAATCATCTACATATGCATTACTACTTGTTATTTTCATTGAAGCAATAAACTCCAAAGCACTTGTTTATTTTATCACATTCATACTCGAGGACGAGCATGGGTTAAGTTTGGGGATGTTGATGCACGCAAAATACATGCATGATATTTATAGTTTATTGATGCATATTCCTACATATTATAATGCTATTAGTTGTCATAATCATGTTTTATAATGTTTTATGGGGATTTTTCATCGACCCCCCTTATTTGGTTATAACTCTGTAGGACAGAAAACTCTGTTTTGCGTATTTTTAAGTTTCAGGAACCTTCCCGAACACAAATTAACCTATGATTTTTAGAGCATTAATATTTTACCACGAGAAGCACCTAGAGCACAAGAAGTCAATGAGAGGAGGCCTAGGGACCAAAAGAGACCAGGTGGCATGGGCCCCCAGCTAGGCCACGCCATCCAGTATTGTTTGAGGCTCGAGCCTCCGCTGTCACCCATCTTCATCTCCAGACGCTCAGCCTGACATAAAAACGCCTATATAAAGACCCCCTCGATGATCGCGATCAGGAGGCAGAGAGAAACATGAAATACAGAAACAGAGGCTATTCCAGCAAAGATTGGAGGGAGAAACGCTGCCGGAGTTGCCCCCGGTCGCTTATCCACTCTCTTTGACGTCAACACCATTATCATCGCCATGAAGAGGGAGTAGTCCACCTCTGGACTACAGGTTTGTGGCAGTAGCTTGTCCTATTTCTCTCTTGTACTTCATTGTTTAGACATCATATGAGCTGTCCAACATGATTATGATGCATAGTATGTAATTTCTATGTGGTGGATCTTTATATTATTTGATGATTGATGAGATGTGATATTATGTTCTTGATGTATGAGTAGATGCATATTATCACTCTATTCTTTATTACTTGTTCTGATCCAGCATATATGCGAGGGCATGAGGGGTATGGTGTGTATTGGTGAGATAACTAGGTAGTAATGAATGAATAGATGACAGTATTAATTGATCTACTAGGGTTGTGTACCTTCTTCCATGGTTACTTTTATTAGGGATAAAAAGAATGCATGTGTTATATTTTTTAGTGACAGCTAAGAATCCTATGTGACATTCATAGACATAGTTTCTATCGTAATATGTCCAAGTGGTAGCATATTTGTTGTTCAACATCATGTCAAATTATCTAAGGCTATACTCTGATAATTCTTAATACTAGATTGCTTGAAGTTTATTCCTTCTAGTGGAGTATAAGTAAGATGTGTTGCATCATCTTTAAATTAGGACGTGATGTCCATATGAATATTATCAAGTAACATAATAAAAATCATGTCAACATTTTGGTCATCCGCATTGCGCTTAATGTCACCACAATTCAACGAGAGAGTAGGCAAGTGAACCCATGAACCCCGGTCTAATTTACATCATAACAAACAGCTTTCCAACACTTTTGCATACACATTTATTTTCAGCACTAAATTATTCCGAAAATACAAAAACTTATTTACTACTTTAAATACACAATAAAAACCCAAAAAAATCATTACCATAGCATATCTACTTTATTGCATTGTTATTTACTTTACCGTACTGCATATCATATTTACTTTTACTTACATTCACAGCTTGTGTTTGACAACCACTCGGTGGAGTTGGGGACACAAGAACGTGGAATTGTTTTACAGGTTGCTGGAAGAAGAACGACAAGAGATTTTTTGACTGTTCCTCGAGAGTTCGATATTAACCCTGAGTTTCCCTCGTGGGGAAAACTACTCTTGCTACAACACTCTGCACTTGGAGTCCCAATGAAGCGGCAAGCAAGTGTGCCAAGTTGAGACTCCAAGTGTAGAGTGTTGTTACAAGAGTAAATTTCCTCACAAGGATGACTCAGGGTAAATATCGAACTCTTAGGAAACAGTCAAAAAATCTCTTTTCATTCTTGTCAGGCAACCTGCAAAACAAACTCCTTGTCTTGCGTCCCCAACTCCACCGAGTGATTGTCAAGCACAAGGTTGCGGAATAAGTACAACAAATAAAATAAAATAACAAAAAGTAAATGCATAAAGTAAACTAATGCTATAAATAAAGATGTTCTTGTGTTTTTGATATGATTGCAAAAATTCAAATATATTTTTATATTTTCGGATAAAATTATAATTGAAAATAAAAAAGACATGTGCAAGCACTGGAAAGGTCTTTCTTACGGTTAAAATTGGACCGGGGTTCATGGGTTCACTTGTCTACTCTCTCATAAAGTTGTGGTGGCATTAAGCGCAAGGTAGATGACCTAAACAACGACATCAATTTATAATTTTACTTGATAATATTTATATGGGCATCAAGTCCTAACATAAAGATGATACTACACATCTTACTGATACTCCACTAGAAAGGAATAACCTTCAAGCAATCTAGTATTAAGAATTAACAGAGTATAGCCTTAGGTACTTTGACATGATGGTGAATAACAAATATGCTACCTCTTGGACATATTACAATAGATCAAAGTCTATGAATGTCAACTTAGGATTCCTAGTTGTCACTAAGAATTATAGCGCATGCATTCTTTTTATCCCTAGTGAGGTAACTACGGAATTGGCAATCGCCATAGCAGTTCATAAAATTGTTGTCACAAATTCACTACTACTACCAACTTGCTCCATCTAATACACACCATCCCCCTCATTGTCTTGCATACTAGTTGGATCAGAATAAGTAATAAAGAACGGGGTAACAATATGCATCTAGTCATATATCAAGAACATAATAAAGTATCACATCTCATAGATCATCCAATAATATAAGGATCCACCACATAGGAATTACATAATATGGCCATAATCATGTTGGGCAGCTCATATAGCATCTAAACATCATGGCACAAAAGAGAAATAGAACAAGCTAGTGCCACAAACCCATAGTACAGAGGTGGACTACTCCCTCTTCATCATGGTGGCGGTATTGGTGATGTCGGAGAGGTTGGAGAAGTGACCGGGAGGGACTCCGGCAATGTTTTCCCCTCCAATCTTTGCTGGAACAGACTCTGTTCTGCCTCCTTGAGAGAACCCCTCAAGGTCTTTATATAGGAATTTTCAGGTCAAGCTGAGCAATCTGGAGCAAAGACGGACAGCATTAGAGGTCCGAGGACCACACAGACCATGGTGGCGTGGCCTGGCCTAGGGGCCTGTGCCACCTGGTCTCCTTTGGGCCCAGGTGCCCCCCTCTCGTACTTCTTGTCGTCAGGTTGCTTCTCATGTAAAAATATTCACGCCAGAAAAATCCTAGATCACTTTGAGTTCCGGAAGGTCCCTAAAATGTCCAAATACACAAAATAGGGTTTTCCTATTCTGCAGAGTTATAACCAAAATAAGGGGGATCGATGGAAAATCCCCATAAATCAATACAAAACATGATTATAACATCTCATAACATCTTTTTTTAATATGCATCAGTGAACTACAAATACCATGCATGCATTTTGCATGCATCAACATCCCCAAGCTTAACCCATGCTCGTCCTTGAGTATGAAGGTGATAAAACTAAACAAGGACTTTGGAGTTTATTGCTTCAATGAGAATAACAAGTAGTAATACATATGATCAATGATTCAAACTTTAATGAACAGCAACAAGCAAATGAGATATCAAGTTGTACTTCTAATTCAACTCAATGATGTCTAACAATCAATAACAAAGTGCAAAAACAAATGAAGTACTATGGACATTAAACATGCAAGTGCTTATGCTTGGAACTTTTCTTTCTTTCTTCTCTTTTCTTTTCACAACAAGTGGCCACTGATGTATGCAAAATACATGCATGAACTTTGTAGTTTATTGATGCATATTCCTACATATTATAATTTTATTAGTTGTTATAATCATGTTTTATAATGATTTATGGGGATTTTCCATCAATCCCCCTTATTTTGGTTATAACTCTGCAGAACAGGAAAACATTGTTTTGCGTATTTTTTTTGTTTCAGAGACCTACCCGGACTCAAATTGACTTGGGATTTTTTTTGAGAGTTAATATTTTACCATGACAAGCACCTGGAGGAGAATAAGTCAATGAGACGAGGCCCAGGGGCCAAACGAGCACAGGTGGTGCAGGCCTCTGGCCAGGCCGTGCCACCCATACCCATTTGGGCCTCGAGCCTCCGCTGCCATCCATCTTTGTCTCCATACACTTAGCTTGACCTGAAAATGCCTATATAAAGACCCCCTTCGATGATTGTGAAATGGGGCAGCGGAGAAACAGGAAACACAGAAACAGAGGCTGTTCCAGTGAAGATTGGAGGGGAAATGCTGCTAGAGTTGCCCCCGGATGCTTCTCCACCCTCTCCGACATCAACACCATCATCATCGCCATGAAGAGGGAGTAGTCCATCTCTAGACTATGGGTTTGTGGCAGTTGCTTTTTCTATTTCTCTCTTATGCTTCAATGACATCATATGAGCTGCTCAACATGATTATGATGCATATTTTGCAATTCCTATGTGGTGGATCTTTATATTATTGGATGATCAATGATATGTTATTATGTTCTTGATGTATGAGTAGATGCATATTATTACCCCATTCTTTACTACTTGTTCTGATCCAACATGTATGCGAGAGCGCGAGAGGGGGATGGTGTGTATTAGATGGAGTAACTAGGTAGTAGTGATTGGATAGTGACTGTATCCATTGATCTGCTATGGTTTTTACCTTTCCACGGTTACCTCACTGGAAATAAAAATAATGCATGTGCTATAATTTCTAGGTGACAGCTTGGAATTCCAAGAGACATTCATAGACATCGTTCTATCGTAATATGTCCAAGCGGTAGCATATTTGATATTCAACATCATGTCAAAGTACCTAAGGCTATACTCTGTTAATTCTTAATACTAGATTGCTTTAAGTGTATTCCTATCTAGTGGAGAATAAGTAAGATGTGTTATATCATCTTTAAATTAGGACGTGATGCCCATATGTATATTATCAAGTTAACATAATAAAAATCATGTCAAAGTTTCAGTCATCCGTTTTACGCTTAATGCCACCACAACTTTATAAGAGAGTAGACAAGTGAACCCATGAACCCCAGTCAAATTTTAATCATAAAAAACACCTTTCCAACGCATTTACATGTACTTTTATTTTTAGCATCATTTAAATCCGAAAATACCAAAACATATTTACTTTCAGTGGAGTTGGGGACACAAGACAAGAAAGTTGTTTTGCAGGTTGCTTGAAGAAGAACGACGAGACCTTTCTCGACTGTTTCCCGAGAGTTCGATATTAAACCCCGAGTTCCCTCGTGGGAAAAATTTACTCTTCCTACAACACTCTGCACTTGGAGTCCCGACGAGTTGGCACCTGTGCTTAGTGTCATTAGCCACCGAAAGTAAGTAGAGAGTATATATGCCAAGACTTTGATGCTAAAGAGAAAATTATTTTTATATTGTGCAAATCATATCAACAGTAGTGAATAAAAATATGGTTTAGATGATTAATACTTTACAAGTTGAAAGTCTCATGCCCCGTGGTCAATAGTACCTACCACCACACGCTACTCAACTTTGGAATTATCATATATTTTTATTGCATGCATACTGTTTTAACCAAGTGCTCGCAAAAGGGTACCTCCATGCCACATGTGCATAGATTTGCATATTTTTGCAAAGGCAATACATACCGGGATAACAGGACAACAGACAAATAAACTCCTCTTAAAGCATCAACTGAGTATTAAATTAAACTTGTGAAAGCTAATGAGGAAGTCTATGCTGAAAGTTCTACCATGATTAGGCATGGTTTTGGGTAGCGGCCCAATGCTCTTCTCTAACAAATATGCATACTCAAATCTTTAGCATGATAACCCCCACTCATTTCATATCAGAAAGGCATGCATAACCCAAGGTACATGACAACAACTTAATTATGGTGCAATGTTGAAATTCTTGTTCCATGACAACATGGTTTAACTTAACCCCAACTAATAAACTGTCAAACATGTAACTTACATAAATGAGCTCCACCGTAGACTACTACTTTCCCATGAGAATTGCACAAAAAAAAGAATTATGATTTTGAATGCAAAGTATGGCACATATACTATACTTGGAATAGCATTTTGCTATATAGGCAAGTATGGTGGAGATTTTGTGGAGATATATGGATCAATATATTTGGATACAACAAGTCTTTGCTTGTGGTTTTCTTTCTTTTATTTTCTTGGCCATTGGAAAGGTCTAATGTCACAAGCATGCATAATGTACATAATGCTACACATTTATTGATGAACTAAGTAACTCAAAGTTAACCATTAATGTGAAAGAAGAAATAACACTAAATATGGCACTAGCGAATTACTATAATCAAAGCACATGAAGCATAGAACATAAGCACTACTTGTATTGCTATTTTCCTTTATTTTCAAAATAAATTTACTTTTTTCTCCATTAGCTCTCTCATAAAAAATTATACCTACAGGTGGTGGTCCATTTATTCAAAACAAAATATGCAATCTAAAAACTAGATGCAGACGCTCCAAGTTTATGCAAGAGTAAAATGGTGCTCGAAAAACAAGGTTGGAATAGTATGCAAACCAAAGAGTTGATAGGTCCAGGGGGTTGCCATGGGGCATCCCCAAGATTATGGTGTTTTCCATTACTTAGATGACTCCTTGCTCAATGATTGTTCCTTCCCTATGAAAAAATTCACCACAAAACTATTTCCCATATCTTTTCTAGAGTGGATGACATTAGAGGGCATAAAGATAATATGTGTGCTGCTAAGAAAACCCCAAATAAAATTTGGAGTAAGGTGTCCATAGAGTATATTAAGTTTCCAACATTCACAAAATATCAAAAGACTCTATAAATAATCATCTTGAGACTCAAATTAATGCTCAAAACAACAAAAGACAGGATCTGTCAATAAAAATAGCAGCAGCTTAGCGATTTTTTTTGCCCACCATTAAAATGTTAGGAAATTTTGCTGATTTTTGTGCATGTATAGAATAAAAAGTTGCAACTTCAGTAAATTTTGCAGGTAGGAGTTATGAAAAAAATGAAAAATCAGGCAATAAAAAGTGTTGTGCAGATTTTAGCAGCTCCAAATAAGTATTGGAACCTTAAACATCCAAGATGGGTAAAACTTGGCACTTTATTTTATGCTACAGTATACACACTGAACCAAACTTTCTTGCGAAAGCACGAACACAAAAATAAAAGACAAAACAAAATACTCTCTTTCAAGAGCAACAAAAAAAACTTGGTGGGGAAAATACTATTTTTTTCATAGAATAGCCACCAGAAGTTTCAGAAGCAACTTCATTGCTCAAATTAGAACTGAGGATGACAGAATTGTTTGTGATCATGAAGAGAAGGCCTCAATTATTTGGCACAGTTTTAAAGAGCGTGTTGGGCAGACTAATGAACCTACCATGCTGTTTAATCTCTCTGATATTGTTCAGCCCAACACAGACATAGACTTCTCTGCTCTCGAGGCACCTTTCACCTATGAAGAAATTGATGCCATTGTCAAAAATATGCCAACTGACAAGTCCCCTGGTCCTGATGGTTTCAATGGTGCTTTTCTTAAACGCTGCTGGACATATATCAAAGAAGAGTTCTATAAGCCGTGTTTTGCTTTTCATGCTGGTAACCTGGTCATTCAAAGTATCAACTATGCTTTTATTACTTTGATTCCTAAGAAAGATAGCCCAGAATTTGTGAATGATTATAGACCTATCTCACTTGCCAGCCTGGCTCTGAAATTTCTCACTAAAATCTTGACCAATAGAATGCAGAAAGTCATAATCCCAGCCATTCACATGAACCAGTATGGTTTTATAAAAAGCAGAACAATCCATGACTGTCTGGCATGGGTTTTGAATATATCCACCTTTGTCATAAATCCAAGAGAGAAATTGTCATTCTCAAACTTGATTTTGAAAAGGCGTTTGATATAGTGGAATATAGTGCTATCACTCTGATGTTGAAACATCTTGGTTTGGGGGATATCTGGATTAACTGGATCAAATTCATTCTAAATTCTGCCCATACTAGTGTGCTTCTCAATGGTGTGCCTGGGAAGAAAATTCACTGCAAAAGAGGTGTTAGGCAGGGGGATCCTCTTTCACCTCTTCTCTTTGTATCAGCTACTGAGCTATTGTAGTGTGTTATTAATCGTGCATGGCAAAGTGGGGATCTCTCTTTCCCTCTGGATAACTCATTTGGTTTGGATTTTCCTATTATCCAATATGCTGATGACACCCTCATCATTTTGCCTGCTTGTCCTGATCAGCTCATGACCCTAAAAAGTTTGCTGGAACAGTTCTCTGCTTCTACTGGGCTCTTCATAAATTATAGCAAGTCATCTATGCTCCCTATTATTATATCTGCTGATAGATGCCTTCAATTGGCTTCTATGTTTGGCTACGTCCCACAATCCTTACTATTTACATATCTTGGCCTGCCTATGGGAACTACCAAGCCAAAAATGGATGATCTTATTGGCATTCTTCAGAGAATTAACAGGAGACTTGTTGGGATTGCTGACACACGTTCTTATGATGACAGGCTCACAGTGGTTAAATCTGTTATTGCAGCTATTCCTAACTATGGTATGTGCATTCTCAAATTGCCACTTGGTTTCTGGGATCATGTTGAAAATTCCTCTAGAAATTTCTTCTAGAAAGGGAAAGATATTGAAAAGAAAGGAAAATGTCTTGTCAAATGGGAGAAAGTGTGTAAACCCAAGAAGGCTGGTGGTCTAGGGGTATTAAACATGAGAACCCAGAACATTGCTCTGCTGATGAAGAATTTGTTCAAATTCATGAATAAACAAGACATTCCCTGGGTCCAGCTCATTTGGCAAGCACATTATAGTAATGGAAAAGTTCCCCAAAGTTCCAATGCTTGTGGCTCCTTCTGGTGGAAAGACTGTCTGTCTTTACTTAGCACTTCCCTTCAGATTGCTCAATGCAAGCCAGGAATTGGGGATTCTGTCAGAGCCTGGAAGGATAATTGGTGTGAGACTGCACTCAATTGTAGATTTCCTCACTTATTCTCCTTCTGCCTTGATGAGGACATTACCTTGCAAAAGCTTTCCCTGAGGTGCAACAGTGAGAATATTGATCAGGTTTTCTATCTTCCTCTATCTGTTATTGCCTCTCATCAATTTGAAACTTTATCCACAGAATTACAAAATAGACAGGTGTCTACTGCAATGGAATTTGGAATATGAAAGAGTCAAACAAACCATACTCCAGTAAAAGGGTCTATGAGATCCTATCTCCATCTGAACCTGCCCCAAAGCCCATGCTCTGGATTTGTAAATCGTGTTGTTTGCCCAAAATCAAGATTTTCTTCTGGCTATTATTGCAAGATAGACTCAATACCCGTGAACTTATTACAAGAAAAAAATTATATATTCCTTCTCAGTCATGTGCTCTCTGTGAGGATGCCAATGTTGAAGATTTCATTCACTTATTCTTTGCCCGTGACTTTAGCCAAAGGTTCTGGTGGAATCTGAATTTGGAATGGAATACTGAGCTCCCCATTTTTTATATGATTCTTGATGGCAAAAGAAGATACAACATATCTTGTTTCCTGGAAGTTCTTATGGCTGGCTGCTGGACTATTTGGAACAAAAGGAATCGTTTGATTTTTGATGGAGATGAGGTGGATATGCAAGACTCTATTATCCTTTTTAAGGATACATTTACTCTCATTAGGCATAGAGCAAAACCCAGCCTCAAGAATGGCATGTATCAGTGGCTTGACACACTATGAACTATTTTTAGTTTGTTTCATTTGCTTTTTCCCATCCTGTAATTACCCATTTTGTAACACCCCCTCTATTTATAAATGGAAAATTTGACGCAGTAGGGAATTTCCCTACTGTATTTGCGTCAAAAAAAGAGCAACAAAAACAAAACCAAAAAAGTAAAAACTACCGGGTTGCCTCCTGTAAGCGCTTTCTTTATAGCCATATAGCTAGGCTTCATCCATTTTCCTTCAATATGGGCAACTGTCTGATGCATGCAAAATACATGCATGATCTTTGTAGTTTATTGATGCATATTCCTACATATTATAATGTTATTAGTTGTTATAATTATGTTTTATAATGTTTTATGGGGATTTTCCATTGATCCCCCTTATTTTGGTTATAACTCTACAAAACAGGAAAACCCTGTTTTGTGTATTTTTGTGTTTTAGAGACCTTCCTGGACTCAAATTGACCTGAGATTTTTTTGGGCGTAAATATTTTACCACGAGAAGCACCTGGAGGAGAAGAAGTCAACGAGACAAGGCCTGGAGGCCAAACGGGTGGAGGTGGCGTGGGCCCCCAGCCAGGCCGTGCCACCCAACCTTGTTTGGGCCTCGGACCTCCGATGCCATCCATCTTTGTCTCTAGATGCTCAGCCTGACCTAAAAAAATGTCTATATAAAGACCCCCTCGACAATCACGATCATGAGGCGGTGGAGAAACACGAAACACAGAAACAGAGGATATTCCGGCAAAGATTGGAGGAGGAAATGCTGCCCAGAGTCGCCCCAGACACTTCTCCACTCTCTCCGACGTCAACACCTTCATCACCGCCGTGAAGAGGGATTAGTCCACCTCTGGACTACGGGTTTGCGGCAGTAGCTTGTCCTATTTATCTCATGTACTTCATTGTTTAAAAATCATATGAGCTGCCCAACATGATTATGATGCATAGTATGTAATTCCTATGTGGTGGATCTTTATATTATTGGATTGTTGATGAGATGTGATATGTTATTATGTTCTTGATATATGAGTAGATGCATATTATTACTCCATTCTTTATTACTTGTTCTGATCCAACATGTATGCGGGGGCATGAGGAGTATGGTGTGTATTGGTGAGATAACTAGGTAGTAGTGATTGAATAGATGACAGTGTTCATTGATCTGCTAGGGTCGTGTACCATCTTCCACAATTATTTTTGCTAGGGATGAAAAGAATACATGTGTTATATTTTCTTACTAACAGCTGACGATCCCGAGAGACATTCATAGGCAGAGTTTCTATCATAATATGTCCAAGTGGTAGCATATTTGTTGTTCAACATTATGTCAAAGTACCTAAGGCTATACTCTGTTAATTCTTAATACTAGATGCTTGAGGTTTATTCCTTCTAGTGGAGTATAAGTAAGATGTGATGCATCATCTTTAAATTAGGACTTAATATCCATATAAATATTATCAAGTAACATAATTAAAATCATATCCATGTTTCGGTCATCCGCATTGCGCTTAATGCCACCACAATTCTAGGAGAGAGTAGGCAAATGAACCCATGAACCTTGGTCCAATTTAAATCATAAGAAACACCTTTCCAACACTTTTGCATGCACTTTTATTTTCAGCACTAAATTATTCCGAAAATACAAAGACATATTTACTTCTTTTCATACACAACCAAAACCTAAAAACATCATTACCATAGCATATTTACTTTATTGCATTGTCATTTACTTTACCGCCTTGCATATCATATTTACTTTTACTTACATTCACACCATGTGCTTGAAAACTACTCAGTGGAGTTGGGGACACAAGAACGAGGAATTGTTTTGCAGGTTGTTGGAAGAAGAATAAGCAGAGCTTTTTCGACTGTTCCCTGAGAGTTCGATATTAACCCCGAGTTTCTCTTGTGGGAAAATTTTACTCTTGCTACAACACTCTGCACTTGGAGTCCCATCTTGGCACACTTGCTTAGTGTCATCAGTGTCATGAGGGCACTTGTACTTCTGAACATTTATCTTCTTCCCTGGAAAGTGCTCCATACATTATTCCGGAATCCCATGGTGTGCTCATCAAAATAATAGTCAAGCAAAAATATGGTACAGAGCACCACAAGATATGGAAATAATAACAACGAGGTCTCACCTTCTTCTAATAACAGAAATTATAGGCATACCATTGCATATTATCAGTAGGTGAACACATCATATCATTACTAGAAGCATAAAGAGGGTACTTATCACTTCCTCCTTCATAGTAGTTATAATTTGTAGAAGAAAATGTAATAGTGGGAATATTTGAATTATCCAACTTGGAAATTCTTGGCATATATAGAGGATCATAAGATTTATTAAGGCATTCATTAGTATATATGCTTTCCTCTTTCAAAGTAGTTACCAATATCATTCTTAATCATAGTATCATGGTTACAATAAGATTTTTTATAAGAAACTTGCAAACCACATAGGTACTTCCCAACATAAGCATGTTTCTCCTCTATGGTGTAGATAAGAGATTTCAAAAATAATATGAGACTCTGATACGTCTCCAACGTATCTATAATTTTTGATGCTCCATGCTTGTTTTTACACCATTTGCCTATTGTTTCGTTACAATTCGTGACACTTTTATGCATTTTCCGGAACTAACCTATTAACAAGTTGCCACAGTGCCAGTTCCCTGTTTTCTGCTGTTTTTGTGTTTCAGAAGTGATACACAGGAAATATTCTCGGAATTGGACGAAACAAGTTCCTGATGTCATATTTTACCCGGAAGCTTCCAGAGATCCGAAGGATAGTAGGAGGGGGGCCACCAGGGCCCCACACACATAGGTGGCGCGGCAAGCCCCTGGCCCGCGCCACCATGGTGTGAGAGCCCCTGACTCCACCTCTGACATCGCCCCTTCGCCTATAAAGACCCCCCGACGGAAAAAACCTAAGTACCCGATCAGATTTCCAGAACACATCGCGATCCACCGCCGCCATCGACCCGAAGATCGGGAGGGTCCAGAAGCTCTTCCCGGCACCCTGCCGGAGAGGGGAATCGCCACCGGAGGTCTTCTTCATCGCCATGCTTGCCTCCGGAGCGATGAGTGAGTAGTCTACCTTGGACTATGGGTCCATAGCAGTAGCTAGATGGTTGTCTTCTCCACCATGTGCTTCATGTTTAGATCTCATGAGCTGCCCTACATGATTGAGATCACCGTTATGTAATTCTATGATGTTGGTTTGTTGGGATCCGATGAATATTGGTGTTTATGATTAAGTTGTTGTACTGAATATTATCTTTTGTTATCTCTATGTTGTTTATGATCTTGCATGCTCTCCGTTGTTAGTAGCTATCTTGGCCGAGTAGTTGCTAGTGACTCCAAGAGGGGGTATTTATGCTCGATAGTGGGTTCATGCCTCTATTTCACCTGGGGGAGTGACAGAAACCTCTAAGGTGGTAGATGTGCTGTTGCTACTAGGGAGAAAACAACATTCATATGCTCAAGGGCATATGCTTTGTTTACATTACACACTTTGCTTAATGCAATTATCTGTTGTTCACAACTTAATACTTTTGGGGTGTTCGGATTGATATCCCCGGGAGTGGATTATTAGTCATAGATGCAGTTGGATGGCGGTCTATGTATTTTGTTGTAATGCCCAGAGTAAATCTCATAGTGATCTTCTTGACATATCACGTTTATCTTTATTCTATCAATTGCCCAACTGTAATTTGTTTACCCAGCATGTGTTATATTTATGGAGAGACACCACTAGTGAACTGTGGACCCCGGTCCTATTTCCATCATATTGCTATCACCTGTTTACTTTCTCGCACTGTTTACTTTATTCGCATACTTTTACTGTTTTCCACTCGATACGCTCATAACCTTTGTTTCAAGCAAACCGGTGAGATTGACAACCTCATCGTAAGTTGGGAGCAAAGTACTTGTTTGTGTGTGTGCAGGTTCCGCGTTGCAGCTAGCAAGCAAAGCTTGGACGAGGCGCCATATATAAATTGTCCAGAGCTGTCGCAATCTAGCAAGCATCACCTTCAGCCGTCACTGTCTGCTTTTCTCCTGAACGATAAACCTTGGTTTCTTAACTGAGGGAAAACGAGCTACTATACTCATCACACTTTCCTCTTGGGGTTCCCAATGGGCTGGTCATTCACCACGCATCAAACTCTTTTTCTGGCGCCGTTGCCGGGGAAAAGTGGAAGACTTCTGCGAGGGGCGTTTTCGCACGCACATCCTTTACTTTGTTTTATTGTTTTGCTTTACTTTATTTTATTTTACCTGCATCGTTTTATATCAAAAACCCAAAAAATATAGAATCCTTGGTAGTTGTTTTTACTTGTTTACTTTAGTTTTGCTGAAATGGCCAATCCTGAAAACACAAAGTTGTGTGATTTTACTAGCACGAACAATAGTGATTTTATCTGCACTCCTATTGCACCAACTGCTCCTGCTGCAAACTTTTATGAGATTAAGCCTGCTTTGTTGAACCTTGTTATGAAAGAGCAATTTTCTGGTGCTAGTACTGAAGATGTTGCAGCTCATCTCAACAATTTTGTTGAGCTATGTGAGATGCAAAAATATAAGGATGTTGATAGTGATATTATTAAGCTCAAGTTGTTTCCTTTTTCTTTGAGAGGAAAAGCTAAAGATTGGTTGCTGTCTTTGACTAAGAATAGTATTGATTCATGGGCTAAGTGTAAGGATGCTTTTATTGGTAGATACTATCCTCCTGCTAAGATTATAGCTTTGCGTAGCAATATTATGAAGTTTACTTAGTTTGATAATGAACATGTTGCTCAGGCTTGGGAAAGAATGAAATCTATGATAAAGAATTGCCCCACTCATGGACTGACTACTTGGATGATTATCCAAACTTTTTATGCAGGACTGAATTTTTCTTCAAGGAACCTACTTGATTCAGCTGCTGGAGGCACTTTTATGTCCCTTACCTTGGGCGCCGCAACAAAGCTACTCGACAACATGATGGTAAATTATTCTGAATGGCACACCGAGAGAGCTCCACAAGGTAAGAAGGTAAATTCTGTTGAGGAAACCTCTTCCTTGAGTGATAAGATTGATACAATTATGGCTATGCTTGCTAATGATAGGACTCATGTTGATCCTAATAATGTTCCTTTGGCCTCTTTAGTTGCTCAAGAAGAGCATGTTGATGTGCATTTCATTAGAAACAATAATTTTAACAACAATGCTTATAGGAACAATTTTGCTAGTAACAATTATAGGCCGTATCCTTCTACCAATGGTAATGGTTATGGTAACTCTTATGGTAACTCCTACAACAATACTAGGGCCGCGCCCTCCGAGCTTGAGGTAATGCTCAAGGACTTCATCGGTAAGCAAACTGCTTTTAATAAGTCTGTTGAGGAAAAGTTAGGCAAAATTGATATTCTTGCTTCTAAAGTTGATAGCCTTGCTCATGATGTTGAACTTCTGAAATTAAAAGTGTTTCCTAATGATGTTAAAGAGAACAATGTTTTTGCTACCGCTAATACTATTCAAGTTGGAATTGATGAAAATATTAGATTGTTAGCGGAATTGCATGCCAGGTGGGAAAGAGAAGATGAGATGGCTAGAGAGATGAAGGTATGTACCATTACTACCTCTAATGATGTTGCTCCTACTGATAGCAATCCTCTTACTTTGATTGGTGTAGAGAAAACTCCCACTCCTTGTGCTAAAAAGCCTAAAACTGCCAAAACTTTTTCTCAAAAGAGTGCTGGAATTTTTCGGAGTGTGGGGGATGATAGCTCTACTTCTTTTAATGATTTTGATGTTGATGGCTGCAATATATCTGAAGTTATCTTGTTCTTGCAAAAGCTTGCTTTGACTCCCAATGCTAGTTCTTTAAATATTGCTTTTACTAAGCATATTACCAATGCTCTCATGAAAATTAGGGATGAAAAGTTGAAGCAAAAAGCCTCTATTCCCAAGAAGTTAGAAGATGGTTGGGAACCCATCATTGATATGAATGTTAATGGTTTTGATTGCCATGCTTTAAGTGATCTAGGTGCTAGTATTTCTATCATACCTAGAAAGATTTATGATATGCTTGATTTACCGCCGCTTGAAAAATGTTATTTTGATGTTCCTATTGCTGATGTTGCTAAGAAGAAACCTTTGCGAAGGATTAATGATGTTCTTATTGTGGTTAACAATAACCTTGTTCCCGTTGATTTTCTTGTTATGGACGTTGAATGCCATGCTTCATGTCCTATTATTTTGGGAAGACCCTTTCTTCGAACTGTAGGTGCCATCATTGATATGAGGGAAGGCACTATCAAATATCAATTCCCACTAAAGAAAGGTATGGAACACTTCCCTAGGAAAAGGAAGAAATTAATTTTTGACTCTATTCTTAGAGCAAATTATGAGCTTGATGCTTCATCTCTTGATGTTACTTGATTCGCAATTTTCTGCGCCTAGCTCAAAGGCGTTAAAGAAAAGCACTCTTGGGAGATAACCCAATGTTTTCTTTTCAGTACTTTTTCTTTTATTTGAGTCTTGGAAGTCATTACTACTGTAATGACCGTGCCTTATCTTTTTATTTCATTTTTGTGCCAAGAGAAGCCTCTAATTTGAGCGAGGTGAAGATTTGGGGATGTTGCTGTCCTGAAACTGTTTTCGGTGCTGCACCGTATAAATTCTTATAAATTCTCTGTTTCTCTTTTGGACCTGCAATTTCTTGTGCATATGCCCCAGGTTATATCCAAACTTTTGTTAGTTGAACACTTTTTGATTTGAGCAACAGAAAACCTTTCAAAAATTCGGCCTTTGTCAGCTGTTCTATTTTGACAGATTTCTGCCAATATTTGTTTTTGCCACTTTATCGCTTTCTTTGCGAGTTCTTGTGGGGACCCCGGCTTACCACCCGGGATACCCGATATGCATACAATTCACGATCCCATGATCAGTGTGTCGTGAATCCATATATCCGAGTTGATAACAGAATTACATCATCCTTTACAATATCAAATAATATACTTACAATTGGTCACATGACCAAGCAAGATATTGCCACGCAGGGCAAGTCTATAACTAAGCAGCGGATACCAAGCAGTGTTGATGACCCAAGCCATGCCTACTACCCTACAGGCAACTGACTGGGAGACGTTCCTAGTTCGCACCGGCGTCGTCGAACTCCTCACCATCATCCTCATAACCTTCTTCATAATCTGGCCAAGTTAATAGCCAGGGACAAAGCCATGAGTACATTTTAGAATTGTACTCGCAAACCATCTAGGAGAAGATAAACACATGCTATTTGGGCTGTAGCAAGGTTGGCTTGGTTGAAGGCAGCTTAATACTAGAATATTTCTCTTGTCGATATAGCATGTCCTACGACATCTCTATATCCTTATTAAAGAAGATACTTACAAGAGAAATCTTTGCAAAAGCTCTAGGAAAGGGGAAACTCCTTTTTAAGAGAAAAGCCGGCGGTCAATCAAACATGACCACCATCCTTATTAATTCCAGTCAATCACACATGACCACTTCCATTCCTTCGGCGGTACCCTGCAAGTACTCCGAACCAATCCGTGCCACGGCAGTACCCTCCGAGTACTCCGTCCGGCACCCTTCTCCATTTTCTTCTTAAACCATTTATAAAACCAAAACCTGACATAGGGCAATGTAGTGATCTCCACAACCGTCCATAACCGAGGACGCGGCTATTCGAATAGTTTTACACTCTGCAGAGGTTGTACACTTTACCCACACCAACCGATAAATCCGCCGGGATACCACCACGGACCGTCATACATAAGTATGCGGGGTTCGGATAATCGATCAAAGCCTCCATCTATCTCCCTTAGTACGGGTGCCTACCCTGTGGAGTTTACCTCCCCGGCACGCCCCGGCAGTACCTCCTTCAGAGTGTCACTCCGGCGCCACGGCGGGAGAACCCATGTGTCTTCCGGCCGGATAAATCCCGAAGGATCCCGATTTACTATTGCCCATAAACTAGCGGCAACCCGGATTCCAGAGTCCTGCAAACCCCTATATAGTATGAGGCTCCCGCACTAAGGCAAATAAACTTCAAACTAAGCCCGTCCCATACCGGGTAATGTGGTTGCACGGTTTAATTGCTTCGAGCGACTACAAAGAAACACCGATGCCTTTTTCTAAATCCACCAACTCCTTTCCTCCGTAACCCAAGTGTCCATTTGTTCCAAAATCATTTAGAAAACACTTCAGTGGAGTAGGTACTACTCCAAGGTTTTCGTAACCATTTTCGAAACCTTTCCGGAAGTTATCCCATCCTAGAGTTTTTGGCTCCACTACAAGTGTTTTCCCAAAGACTTCGATGCTAATCATCGAGCCTCTACAATCATGGGTAATGGGTACGTGGTAAGGGAGTCATCCTCCATGAATGATAACAATGTGACTTGTGGAGCTAAGTCACCAACTATTGCTATCTAGGGATAATTAGCAATATAAGAAAAACAATGCATAGTAGTAAGAGCAGAGTAGAATAATGCATAGTGCCGTGATAGGATTCAGATATGCAGCAAGTAGATGGCTTGCCTTGGTTGGCTTGTCCCTGACCTCCTTCTTCTTGATACTCAAAGACCTCCCCTTCCTCGGTACACTCCTCGTTCGATTCTATCGCCGGAAAATAATAGCACACAATCAATATACATGCATACACAAGTCACAACAATTCATGCACTCAATAACACACAAGCAAAGAGTATCAGAAACAAACAAGTTTAGAAAACAAAACAAGATTTAAAGATTTTAGTTATTAAATTAATCCTATTATAAACTAGGGTTTTTCAAATGAAGCAATCACACACCAACTCATTTCTAACAAGCATGCAGGTGGTCTCATAGACCAAGTAACACACTCAGCATACCTACAGGTTGACAAAAATCTTAAGAACCTAACAAAGTTGGATTTATTAAAAAAACAAATTAGGGTTGATTTCCTATGAATAAATCAATAGGAAGTAATACTAGCACACCAAAATAATCCTCAGATATTCTCTGAGTTTCAGAAAAACATGAGGTAAAATGTTCTGGAAACCTCTTCCAGAACACAATCCCACAAAGTTGGATTCAACACAAAATTCTATTCCTACAGAAAATGATAAATCAACTAACATTAACTACTCACAAGGCCATATTAATTACTACTGTAAAAGTGCAAATCCTAAAATAGTGAAACCAGTGTGACAGGCAAGATAACATAATAAGCTACCATTGGAAATTGGAATCACCCAAAAATAATAATTATTCTAAGCACAATAAATAAAACCATGAAAAATCCTAATATCACTAAAGTAATTACTGCAGGAAAAATAATGCTCCTAAAATAACAAATCTAGTTTCTCAAGCTCCACAATACAACATGGCACCACTGAAAATTTGATTCACTCAATTTCAATATACAGAACTACAAATTTGGATTTTTGATTGAATCTAGGGTTGATTTGCTAGTTAAAATAAAGGTATTTCTACAGGGCTCTAAATGGAGTGGGGTCAGTGGCATTGGATAGACATGGAAAGAAGGATTTCGTATAAATTTGAATCAACTCATTTGGATGCATAGTTATTTTTCTATAAAATTTTCAAGTTCACAGATCTATGGAAAAGATTAAAAGATTTTCTAAAAATAAAAAAAATACTGCACAGGCCGGATCTGGCAGGGCTGGGCTGATCCGGCGCTGGCTGGCCCAATACGCCCGCGGCACGCGGGAAAAACACGGTCAAACCGCCTGCCAAGCGGGGCCCGCTAGCCAGTGGCCGCGAGGGGCCGAACCGGTATGGGGACGTGCAGGCCGTCCGATTTATGCGAGATCGATGGCTCTGCTTTGTCTCCTACCTCCGGCGGCCAGGGGCGAGGAGCAAACCCTAGCCGGCTCAGGCGAGGGCGGCGGCTCACCTAGGGGCGTCCCCCGGCGACGAGGACCGGACGGGGCGGCGCGGCGGACGACGGCGAGTCCGGCAAGGGGCGGCATGGAGGTTCTGGTTCCTGGGAGGCGGATCTGCATGTCGGCCATGGAGGACCTCGATTGGGGCTCCAGAAGGTCGCTGCTCCGGCGTCCCTGAGTCAAGAAAAGGGGGCGGGTTAGGTAGCCATTACCGAGAGGAGTACATGCTTGCAGAGAGACGGGTCAGAGATGGTCCAGGTCGGCGGCATTCTTCTCCTCTTTCTCGCATAACAAAATTAGGGTTCCTCCTCTTCTCCTCTGGTACAGAGCAAGGGGGCGGTTCTGGGTGCTCTAGGGAGGTGAGGTGGGGGTGAGGGAACCAAATGGAAGTCCAGAGAGGAGCTAGGGAATGCTGTGGCATTTTATATGGAGAGGGGAGTGAGTAGGTCGGTTTGTGTTATGTGGGGCAGCTTGGTGGTCTCTGGTTGGGCTAGAGGGATGGTGGAGAGTGTGGGTGGGGTCCAGGAGGGTGTCTTGGTCGAGAAGGATCAGAGAGAGAGAGGTGAGAGGGGCTGCTGCAAGTTTTTCCTAAAATATTGCACCAGATTGGCATGATTCTTCCCCTCCTCCTTCCAGCCACTAAAAGACAAGGGGGGAGGGTACTGCTACAGTACAGGCCGACCAGAGGGTGAGGGAAGTGCTAGACTAGTCAATGGAAGGCTTTGGTGGAGTTTTAAATGACTTTGTTTAATAGGGTGATCATGGTGATGGACACATGCATGCATAATCAAGTTTGGGTTTATGAACTTGATTCCAAATCCTTTCAAGCAAGGGCATGCAAGGATGGGTTAGATGGGTGTAACTTGGTGAGATAAATGATATTGCCAATTTGGAAGATTTTATTTGGTAATATACAAGATCACCAAAATTGGAATGTGAAAGTTTGCACCATACTACTTGAGACAATATTTTGAAAACTTGAAGATGAGCCACTAAGGTTTTTGGGTCCATAGGGTTTTATAGGAGTAGGAGAACATGGTAGGAGATTCTAGAATGCTTGATGAGAAGAAAAGTGCATGAAATAATATAGGTACCATTCATATGCATTGTATTAAGCAAGAAAGATGAGATAGAGAAATAGTTAATTTGATGGAGGGAAAGTGATAGTGTGCAAGAATAGCATTTCCCAATGCTAGTAGAGAGCAAATGAAATTGTGGAGGAATTTTATGATGAGTGTTGACCAATTATCAAGAGGGTCAAGGAAAACTAGAAAATGAAATCAGTTTTTGACTAGGGTTCAAAACCTAGTCACATAAATAGGTGGCATGCTTCAAAATGCACATGCAAGTGCATAGATAGTTAGAGTAGATCAAAAGGAAGAGGAATAGGTCAAAGAATGGTCTCTGAATAATTTATTTCGAATTCTAGAAGTGTGAGCAAGAGTGCATATGATAATAGTCAAATGGTCAGTGATTTGATTAGGGTCAGAAACAGGGTTAGAACAAATATCAGATGGCCTCAAATGGCTAGGTGGCAATGGAAGGAATGGAAGAACACATACCAAATATGAGTTCTAGGAAGGTACATTGCCATGGATAGAAAAGATGAGCTTAATATAGGTGTTGGAAAATTGAATCTGTTAACAGACATGAAGATGGTCCGCACACTAGGTGTTTGATAAAATGACTGCAAGAAGATATTTTGTGAAAACTGGGAGGAGCCTCTTAAGATGGGATGTAGATGATTCTAATAACACCATGGGTGCTTTCCTTGGGCTAGTTTGGTCAGTTTTAAGATCCCTTAAAATGGGGCTCCTAATGTCTCATGATAAGACTAAGACATTAGAGTTAGTGATTCAGGATTGAGAGGGAAAATAACCAGATAGGTTTCATTTGAAAGATAGGATGAAAATAACCTACATGGGACAAAATGTTACTTGGTGGGTGTTGAATGGGTTAGGCCACAGGCCTACCTAGGGATCATAACTACACACAAATAACACATCAAAGTCAAACAAGGTCACACAAAGTCAACTCACCACACAGGGTCAATCATATGCAGTTAATCTAGCATCACCAGAAACAATGATTGATCAAGTGATCAATGATGATCATGCCAAGGTCAAGTCGAAAAGAGTTTCGAATAAAGGAGTAAAGCTTTTGTAAATTTTTCAGAAACTAGGGGAGACATAACATCTCCTTTAGAAAGTTTTTCTTAAAGGTGTTTGAAATCCTTTTATAATTATCAACAAAATACAATTTTGTAAAATAGTGGGACCACTCTACTTTGTAGGTCCCAATAATTTTGTAAATACTAGTTTTGGCAAAAGCTTTGACTCAAAGATAAATCTTGGCTCTTGTCTTGGTCAAATAAGATAATTTGAATAAAAAGGGAGAGGTTGCCAAAATAACGGTTTTGGAAAAATTAATAGAAGCATAAATAAAGGCATGATCACAAGGGCACAAAGATTGTGTTGGTTCACAATAGTGTTCAACAAGCAACTCAATCAGACATCATTCTCATAACAACCAAGACAAACAAGCAAGAAATAGTACTTCCATAGGTTTGCTCAAAAAGTTTTTGTTGGCCCTCACTTTTGCATTACCAAACTTAGCTTAAACAGGGTTACAAAAAGTGGGGGTGTTACAGCTCTTTTGATCATGGAACTTTTGTGGAAGTTGCTACAGTAGTATTTACTTTATATGTGGTGGTTTTGAGTTGAAACTTGAAGCAAAAAGAGGTTGATTATCTGTTATGCCTACACTAATGTTGCTAATAGATTTGTGTTTAGTTTTGTATGAAGGAAGTTTTCAAGTGTAGGGATTGGAGAATGATGAGGTGAGTTGAAGAATGGACAAAAGCTCAAGCTTGGGGATGCCCATGCATCACCCTAAGAAATATCCAATAAGTACAAGCGTCAAAGCTTGGGGATGCCCCCGAGGCACCCCTTCTTCATCGGCAAAAATCAGGTCACCTTTCAAAACACTATATTTTTATTGCTTCATGCACTATGTGTTTTTCTTGGAGCGTCAGTTGTTTTAGTTTTCTTAGTTGATTTAGTTTGTTTTGTTTGCTGCAATAAATGGTTGGACCCCAACAAATTTCCTTTGGAGGAGATGTACTCGTTTTCATTTGCAAAGAACGCTCTCGTTTTCACTCTTATTAAAAATTGAGCGTTCTTCTATTTCTGCTACTGCTTTTGGTTTTCGTTTTTGCCTTGATTTGCGTTCAGACCTTGTCATATCTTTTCATCAAGGTGTATTTTTTCCTCTGATCTTTATTGGTTTTCATCAAAAGAGGTGTCTTTAAAAATTTCAAATGGTGTTGGAAAAGAGAAAAAGCTTTGTGCAAAATAGTGGTACAAGAAGGAGCTTGTGTAGACTGCGGCTTAGGCTTTTTCATGTCATGCTTGATGTCTTTTTGATAGTATGCTTAGTGGTTCTGCTGTAGCATGACTTGTCTCAAATAACTGAGATTGCTTAATGAGCCTTTGAAAAAAATCATGCGTTGTTTTTATTATATGGAAGCATTATTTTGGTTTTCTCCTTTATGCTTTATTTGGGTTGACTTGGCGCATGCTCACACATGTTAGACTCATACAAAGTCGCCAATAGCCTTCATGATCATTTAGTTTTTGACTTTTGATGCCATCTTATGCTTCTTTTAATGTCGCTTTGTCGCTTTGCATGATTATGGCCATTATTGCTCTCTTAGTTGGTCGCTCCCAGTCTTTTGCTAGCCCTCGCCTTGTACTGAGTATGAGCTCTACTCGTGCATCCAACTCCTAAAAGCCAAAGTTTTCCATTGTGTCCACCATACATACCTACTAGCAATTTGCTATTCCAAGTAAATTTGACTTGCTTTTATTTTCTCTTCAAATTAAACTCTTACCAGTGTTATGCGAAATTCGGTTAGTAAAGCTCTCACGAACCGGAAGGCACACTTTACTTTTTCCTGTTCTTAAAAATTTGACATTGTGGTCTCTTATGTTGAGTTGTTATGCTTGCAAGTTGTAAGTTGGATTCTAGCCCAGCCATGCTGTCATGGGCAAGCTTTCAACATTGCACTTCTTATTTGAGTTGATATCGTGATCTTTTGTTTATGGATGCCCGCGGTGTGAAATGAATTGGGAATCTTGTAGGGATCATGGAGTTTGTATATGTGTTAGGGAAACGCCGGGCCGCCAATCTAAGCCATGCATAATTCATGGTGGAAATTTGTAGCATACCCATGGTGAACATTCGACGACGCATCTCATAATAAAAAGCTAAACAAAAGGCAAATAAAAGAGATGTCGAGGTGTTCATTGTCTGCTTGTCCTGTCATTTTGGTGTGGGCTTGTTCTATGTCATCGGGCACGGAGGTACCCCATTGGCGGTTCTCAATGATATGCATATACTTACAATGACAAGAGCCTTGCTTGGGACTCTAAGTAAAGTAACATGAGGTTTGGGTACTCGTATTCACGGGGCACGAGGTTTTCAACTTATGATTTGTCAAGCATATGCATCATAATTGTTCTCGCATTAACTTTAACCATTCAAGATGGTTATGATGGGGGCAATGAGAGCTCAAAGCCGGTAAGTACCATAATTTTTGAAGGTTATAAAACTTGCAATCACTGCTTCCCTCTGCGAAGGACCTTTCTTTTACTTTTATGTTGAGTCACCACTTTCTTTCTTTATGCACCATTAAGAGAGCATAGTTGTCATTCTTAGTGTGATATGCATTGTCCCAAAGTTCATTGATTGATTCATATTGTTGGTTTCACTTGTTCTTAAATTATTTGTATCTAGTCGCCCTCTTAAACTTGAAGGTGTCCTATGCATTTATGTTTTGCTCTCTTTGAAGGACAAGCTGAAAACCATTTGTATGTTTTTCCTTATGATATGAACACACGTTTGACTTTCATTGTTTCATTTTCATGATCTTTTGTTTGTGTTCATTTGCATGTTTACAACATGGTTGCTAAGTTCTTATTGTCATGATTATATCTTCATGCCCATGTTTTAAGTTCTATTGATCCCAGCTCACCAATGCTTACATATATGATTAAGATTGTGTAGGTGCATGTCACCTCAAAAATTATTCTTTTGTTATCACTTACCTACTCGAGGACGAGCAGGAGTTAAGCTTGGGGATGCTTGATACGTCAGTTGTTTTAGTTTTCTTAGTTGGTTTAGTTTGTTTGTTTGCTGCAATAAATGGTTGGACCCCAACAAATTTCTTTTGGAGGAGATGTACTCGTTTTCATTTGCAAAGAACGCTCTTGTTTTTCACTCTTATCGTTCATCGATGCGTTCTTCTTTTTCTGCTACTGCTTTTGGTTTTCGTTTTCGCCTTGATATGCATTCAGATCTTGTCATATCTTTTCATCAAGGTGTATTTTTGCCTCTGATCTTTATTGGTTTTCATCAAAAGAGGTGTCTTTAAAAATTTCAAATGGTGTTGGAAAAGAGAAAAAGCTTTGTGCAAAATAGTGGTACAAGAAGGAGCTTATGTAGACTGCGGCTTAGGCTTTTTCATGTCATGCTTGATGTCTTTTTGACAGTATGCTTAGTGGTTTTGCTGTAGCATGACTTGTCTCAAATAACTGAGATTGCTTAATGAGCCTTTGAAAAAATCATGCGTTGTTTTTATTGTATGGAAGCATTATTTTGGTTTTCTCCTTGATGCTTTATTTGGGTTGACTTGGCGCATGCTCACACATGTTAGACTTTTACAAAGTCGCCAATAGCCTCTATGATCATTTAGTTTTTGACTTTTGATGCCATCGTATGCTTCTTTTAATGTTGCTTTGCATGATTATGGCCATTATTGCTCTCTTAATTGGTCGCTCCCAGTCTTTTGCTAGCCCTCGCCTTGTACTGAGTATGAGCTCTACTCGTGCATCCAACTCCTAAAAGCCAAAGTTTTCCAAAGTTTCCACCATACATACCTACTAGCAATTTGCTATTCCAAGTAAATTTGACTTGCTTTTATTTTCTCTTCAAATTAAACTCTTACCAGTGTTATGCGAAATTCGGTCAGTAAAGCTCTCACGAACCGGAAGGCGCACTTTACTTTTTCCTGTTCTTAAAAATTTGACATTGTGGTCTCTTATGTTGAGTTGTTATGCTTGCAAGTTGTAAGTTGGATTCTAGCCCAGCCATGCTGTCATGGGCAAGCTTTCAACATTGCACTTCTTATTTGAGTTGATATCGTGATCTTTTGTTTATGGATGCCCGCGGTGTGAAATGAATTGGGAAACTTGTGAGGATCATGGAGTTTTTATATGTGTTAGGGAAACGCCGGGCCGCTAATCTAAGCCATGCATAATTCATGGTGTAAATTTGCAGCATACCTATGGTGAACATTCGACGACGCATCTGATAATAAAAAGCTAAACAAATGGCAAATAAAAGAGATGTCGAGGTGTTCATTGTCTGCTTGTCCTGTCATTTTGGTGTGGGCTTGTTCCATGTCATCGGGCACGGAGGTACCCCATTGGCGGTTCTCAATGATATGCATATATTTACAATGACAAGAGCCTTGCTTGGGACTCTAAGTAAAGTAGCATGAGGTTTGGGTACTCGTATTCACGGGACACGAGGTTTTCAACTTATGATTTGTCAAGCATATGCATCATAATTGTTCTCGCATTAACTTTAACCATTCAAGATGCTTATGATGGGGGCAATGAGAGCTCAAAGCCGGTAAGTACCATAATTTTTGAAGGTTATAAAACTTGCAATCACTGCTTCCCTTTGCGAAGGGCCTTTCTTCTACTTTTATGTTGAGTCACCACCTTCTTTCTTTATGCACCATTAAGAGAGCATAGTTGTCATTCTTAGTGTGATATGCATTGTCCCAAAGTTCATTGATTGATTCATGATATTGGTTTCACTTGTTCTCAAATTATTTGTATCTAGTCGCCCTCTTAAACTTGAAGGTGTCCTATGCATTTATGTTTTGCTCTCTTTAAAGGACAAGCTGAAAACCATTTGTATGTTTTTCCTTATGATTTGAACACATGTTTGACTTTCATTGTTTCATTTTCATGATCTTTTGTTTGTGTTCATTTGCATGTTTACAACATGGTTGCTAAGTTCTTATTGTCAAGATTATATCTTCATGCCCATGTTTTAAGTTCTTATGATCCCAGCCCACAAATGCTTACATATGTGATCAAGATTGTGTAGGTGCATGTCACCTCAAAAATTATTCTTTGTTATCAGTTACCTACTCGAGGACGAGCAGGAGTTAAGCTTGAGGATGCTTGATACGTCTCCAACGTATCTATAATTTTTGATGCTCCATGCTTGTTTTTACACCATTTGCCTATTGTTTCGTTACACTTCGTGTCACTTTTATGCATTTTCCGGAACTAACCTATTAACAAGTTGCCACAGTGCCAGTTCCCTGTTTTCTGCTGTTTTTGTGTTTCAGAAGTGATACACAGGAAATATTCTCGGAATTGGACGAAACAAGTTCCTGATGTCATATTTTACCCGGAAGCTTCCAGAGATCCGAAGGAGAGTAGGAGGGGGGCCACCAGGGCCCCACACACATAGGTGGCGCGGCCAGCCCCTGGCTCGCGCCACCATGGTGTGAGAGCCCCTGGCTCCACCTCTGACATCGCCCCTTCGCCTATAAAGACCCCTCGACGGAAAAAACCTAAGTACCCGATCAGATTTCCAGAACACATCGCGATCCGCCGCCGCCGTCGACCCGAAGATCGGGAGGGTCCAGAAGCTCTTCCCGGCACCCTGCCAGAGAGGGGAATCGCCACCGGAGGTCTTCTTCATCGCCATGCTTGCCTCCGGAGCGATGAGTGAGTAGTCTACCTTGGACTATGGGTCCATAGCAGTAGCTAGATGGTTGTCTTCTCCACCATGTTCTTCATGTTTAGATCTCATGAGCTGCCCTACATGATTGAGATCACCATTATGTAATTCTATGATGTTGGTTTGTTGGGATCCGATGAATATTGGTGTTTATGATCAAGTTGTTGTACTGAATATTATCTTTTGTTATCTCTATGTTGTTTATGATCTTGCATGCTCTCCGTTGTTAGTAGCTATCTTGGCCGAGTAGTTGCTAGTGACTCCAAGAGGGGGTATTTATGCTCGATAGTGGGTTCATGCCTCTATTTCACCTGGGGGAGTGACAGAAACCTCTAAGGTGGTAGATGTGTTGTTGCTACTAGGGAGAAAACAACATTCATATGCTCAAGGGCATATGCTTTGTTTACATTACACACTTTGCTTAATGCAATTATCTGTTGTTCGCAACTTAATACTTTTGGGGTGTTTGGATTGATATCCCCGGGAGTGGATTATTAGTCATAGATGCAGTTGGATGCCGGTCTATGTATTTTGTTGTAATGCCCAGAGTAAATCTCATAGTGATCTTCTTGACATATCACGTTTATCTTTATTCTATCAATTGCCCAACTGTAATTTGTTTACCCAGCATGTGTTATATTTATGGAGAGACACCACTAGTGAACTGTGGACCCCGGTCCTATTTCCATCATATTGCTATAACCTGTTTACTTTCTCGCACTGTTTACTTTATTCGCATACTTTTACTATTTTCCACTCGATACGCTCATAACCTTTGTTTCAAGCAAACCGGTGAGATTGACAGCCTCATCGTAAGTTGGGAGCAAAGTACTTGTTTGTGTGTATGCAGGTTCCGCGTTGCAGCTAGCAAGCAAAGCTTGGACGAGGCGCCATATATAAATTGTCCGGAGCTGTCGCAATCTAGCAAGCATCACCTTCAGCCGTCACTGTCTGCTTTTCTCCTGAACGATAAACCTTGGTTTCTTAACTGAGGGAAAACGAGCTACTATACTCATCACACCTTCCTCTTGGGGTTCCCAATGGGCTGGTCATTCACCACGCATCAGACTCTCATGAATGAGAGCATCATCATGGATAACAAGTATATCATTTCTATCCTCATGTAAACATGGAGGGTTAACAATAAGCATAGGACCATCATCTAAAGCAGTATCATAAAGCATATCTAAGCAACACTCCTTATCATCAATAATTTCACTAGTAGCATTACTTGCCAATAAAGGAGAATCAAAATAAGAAGGTTTGTCAAGGTTTCAAATTCCCTCATAAGAAGTGTGTGGATTTTCATAAATGGCAATTAAGTTTTGAGTTTGAGTGTCACTATCATCTTTGGGAGGTTCCAACACATCCCTAATCTTAGGTGGAACTACGACTTCTTCATTTTCTTCTTTATGTAATAAGCTAGTGCTCTCTCGAATAGCCATAACCCTCTTATTATAGTCAACAACATAGACATTATCAATGAAGTTGGTTATGCAATATTGAAGGATATTAGTGATTGCATTTATAAATTTAGAAGCTACAAGACAATCTTCATGTTCATAAATGAAGGTTTCTAATTCATAAGTTCCCATAAAAGTAACAAATTGCTCTACTTGTTTTATCCCTAAATAAGCATAATCACACGTATGATAAGATTCAACAACATGTTCTTCATGGGATCTACATTGAAATTCTAAGTGTATAAAGTTTTGTTCAGAGCAACAATTTATATCATCATAATAGTCAAGCATCTCAATGGTAATACAATTTATCCTTCTCCTAAAATATTTTAATCTTATCCCTTCTTCTGACTCTCTATGTTTCTTAGCGATCTCGGCAGCATTCAAGTACTTAAACAAAGCATCATCGTTGTTCATACTTGTGCTCACAACAAGAGTATTTTTTTCCATTTTTCATTTTTTTGTGGTTTTTGTGTATAAGAGCAAAACTGAAAGTAAACAACTAAAAAAAGAACTAAAAAGACAAAAACAAGAAAAAACTGATTTGCAAATATAAAAGAACAGGAAGACTCACAATGGTGCAACCTCCCCAAACTTAGGAAATTTCACGGCTCCACAGAATAATCACAACGTCAGGAAAAATCTTATCTCATGGATTCAATTGTGAATGCTTTCCTTTGTTCCCCGGCAATGGCGCCAGAAAATAGTCTTGATGACACTAAGCAATGTGCCACTTTGTTGGGTCTCCAAGTGCAGAGTGTTGTAGCAAGAGTAATTTTCCCCACAAGGATGACTCGGGGTAACTACCAAAGTCTCGGGGAACAGTAAAAAAAGCTCTCTTCATTCTTGTCAGGCAACCTGCAAAACAAACTCCTTGTCTTGCATCCCCAACTCCACCAAGTGGTTGTCAAGCACAAGGTTTTACTAAATAAGTACAACAAATAAAATAAAATAACAAAAAGTAAATGCAGAAAGTAAACTAATGTTGTAAATAAAGATGTTTTTGTGTTTTTATATTATTGCAAAAAGTAAAAGATATTTTTTGTATTATCAGATTTAATTACAACTAAAAATAAAAAGACACGTGCAAGAGTTAGAAAGGTGTTTCTTATGATTAAAATTGGACCAGGGTTCATGGGTCCACTTGTCTGCTCTCTCATAAAGTTGTGGTGGCATTAAGCGTAAGATAGATGATCGAAACAACAACATGGATTTATAATGTTACTTGATGATATTCATATGGGCATCACGTCCTAACATAAAGATGATACTAAACACATACTTATAGTGCACTAGAAAGGAATAACCTTCAAGCAATATAGTATTAAGAATTAGCAGAGTATAGCCTTAGGTATTTTGACATGATGGTGAACAATAAATATGCTACCTCTTGGACATATTATAATAGATCAGAGTCTATGAATGTTAACTTAAGATTCCTAGTTATCACTAAGAATTATAGCACATGCATTCTTTTTTATCTCTAGTGAGGTAACTACGGAATTGGCAATCACCATAGCAGTTCATGAAATTGCTGTTACAAATTCACTACTACTACCAAGTTACTCCATCTAATACACACCATCCCCCTCATGCTCTCGCATATTAGTTGGATCAGAACAAGTAATAAAGAACGGGGTAAAAATATACATCTACTCATATATCAAAGACATAATAAAGTATCACATCTCATAGATCAGCCAATAATATAAGGATTCACCATATAGGAATTACATAATATGGCCATAATCATGTTAGGCAGCTCATATGACATCCAAAAATCACAGCACATGATAGAAATAGAACAAGCTACTACCACAAATCCATAGTACATAGGTGGATTACTCCCTCTTCATGATGATGGCAGAGTTGGTGATGTTGGGAAAGCGACCAGGGCAATTCCGATAGCGTTGATACGTCTCTAACGTATCTATAATTTTTGATGCTCCAAGCTTGTTTTTACACCATTTGCCTATTGTTTCATTACACTTAGTGGCACTTTTATGCATTTTCCGGAACTAACCTATTAACGAAGTGCCACAGTGCCAGTTTCCTGTTTTCTGCTGTTTTTGTGTTTCAGAAGTGATACACAGGAAATATTCTCGGAATTGGACGAAACAAGTTCCTAAAGTCTTATTTTACCCGGAAGCTTCCAGAGATCCGAAGAGGAGTAGGAGGGGGGCCACCAGGGGCCCACACACAGGGGTGGCGCGGCCAGCCCCTGGCCCGCGCCACCACCGTGTGAGGCCACCTGGCCCCACCTCTGACGATGTCCCTTCGCCTATAAAGACCCCCCGACGGAAAAAACCTAAGTACCCGATCAGATTTCCAGAACACATCGCGATCCGCCGCCGCCGTCGACCCGAAGATCGGGAGGGTCCAGAAGCTCTTCCCAGCACCCTGCCGGAGAGGGGAATCGCCACCGGAGGTCTTCTTCATCGCCATGCTTGCCTCCGAAGCGATGAGTGAGTAGTCTACCTTGGACTATGGGTCCATAGCAGTAGCTAGATGGTTGTCTTCTCCACCATGTGCTTCATGTTTAGATCTCATGAGCTGCCTTACATGATTGAGATCACCGTTATGTAATTCTACATGTTTGGTTTGTTGGGATCCGATGAATATTGGTGTTTATGATTAAGTTGATGTACTGAATATTATCTTTTGTTATCTCTATGTTGTTTATGATCTTGCATGCTCTCCGTTGTTAGTAGCTATCTTGGCCGACTAGTTGCTAGTGACTCCAAGAGGGGGTATTTATGCTCGATAGTGGGTTCATGCCTCTATTTCACCCGGGGGAGTGACAGAAACCTCTAAGGTGGTAGATGTGCTGTTGCTACTAGGGAGAAAACAACATTCATATGCTCAAGGGCATATGCTTTGTTTACATTACACACTTTGCTTAATGCAATTATCTGTTGTTCGCAACTTAATACTTCTAGGGTGTTCGGATTGATATCCCCGGGAGTGGATTATTAGTTATAGATGCAGTTGGATGGCGGTCTATGTATTTTGTTGTAATGCCCAGAGTAAATCTCATAGTGATCTTCTTGACATATCACGTTATCTTTATTCTATCAATTGCCCAACTGTAATTTGTTTACCCAGCATGTGCTATTTTATCTATGCAGAAATATAAGGATGTTGATAGTAATATTATTAAGCTCAAGTTGTTTCCTTTTTCTTTGAGAGGAAAAGCTAAAGATTGGTTGTTGTCTTTGACTAAGAATAGTATTGATTCATGGGCTAAGTGTAAGGATGCTTTTATTGGTAGATACTATCCTCCTGCTAAGATTATAGCTTTGCGTAGCAATATTATGAAGTTTACTTAGTTTGATAATGAACATGTTGCTGAGGTTGGGAAAGAATGAAATCTATGATAAAGAATTGCCCCACTCATGGACTGACTACTTGGATGATTATCCAAACTTTTTATGCAGGACTGAATTTTTCTTCAAGGAACCTACTTGATTCAGCTGCTGGAGGCACTTTTATGTCCCTTACCTTGGGCGCCGCATCAAAGCTACTCGACAACATGATGGTAAATTATTCTGAATGGCACACCGAGAGAGCTCCACAAGGTAAGAAGGTAAATTCTGTTGAGGAAACCTCTTCCTTAAGTGATAAGATTGATACCATTATGGCTATGCTTGCTAATGATAGGACTCATGTTGATCCTAATAATGTTCCTTTAGCCTCTCTGGTTGCTCAAGAAGAGCAAGTTGATGTGAATTTCATTAGAAACAATAATTTTAACAACAATGCCTATAGGAATAATTTTGCTAGTAACAATTATAGGCCGTATCCTTCTACCAATGGTAATGGTTATGGTAACTCTTATGGTAATTCCTACAACAACACTAGGGTCGCGCCCTCCGAGCTTGAGGTAATGCTCAAGGACTTCATCGGTAAGCAAACTGCTTTTAACAAGTCTGTTGAGGAAAAGTTAGGCAAAATTGATATTCTTGCTTCTAAAGTTGATAGCCTTGCTCATGATGTTGAAATTCTGAAATTAAAAGTGTTTCCTAATGATGTGAAAGAGAACAATGTTTTTGCTACCGCTAATGCAATCCAAGTTGGAATTGATGAAAATATTAGATTCTTAGCGGAATTGCATGCCAGGTGGGAAAGAGAAGATGAGATGGCTAGAGAGATGAAGGTATGTACCATTACTACCTCTAATGATGTTGCTCCTACTGGTAGCAATCCTCTTACTTTGATTGGTGTAGAGAAAACTCCCACTCCTTGTGTTAAAAAGCCTAAAACTGCCAAAACTTTTTCTCAAAAGAGTGCTAAAATTTTTCGGAGTGTGGGAGATGATAGCTCTATGTCTTTTAATGATTTTGATGTTGATGGCTGCAATATATCTGAAGTTATTTTGTTCTTGCAAAAGCTTGCTTTGACTCCCAATGCTAGTTCTTTAAATATTGCTTTTACTCAGCATATTACCAATGCTCTCATAAAGATTAGGGATGAAAAGTTGAAGCAGAAAGCCTCTGTTCCCAAGAAGTTAGAAGATGGTTGGGAACCCATCATTGATATGCATGTTAATGGTTATGATTGCCATGCTTTATGTGATCTAGGTGCTAGTATTTCTATCATGCCTAGAAAGATTTATGACATGCTTGATTTACCACCGCTTGAAAAATGTTATTTTGATGTTCCTATTGCTGATGTTGCTAAGAAGAAACCTTTGGGAAGGATTAATGATGTTCTTATTGTGGTTAACAATAACCTTTTTCCTGTTGATTTTCTTGTTATGGACGTTGAATGCCATGCTTCATGTCCTATTATTTTGGGAAGACCCTTTCTTCGAACTGTAGGTGTTATCATTGATATGAGGGAAGGCACTATTAAGTATCAATTCCCACTTAAGAAAGGTATGGAACACTTCCCTAGGAAAAGAAAGAAATTGCTTTTTGACTCTATTCTTAGAGCAAATTATGAGCTTGATGCTTCATCACTTGATATTACTTGATTCGCAATTTTCTGCGCCTAGCTCAAAGGCGTTAAAGAAAAGCACTCTTGGGAGATAACCCAATGTTTTCTTTTCAGTACTTTTTCTTTTATTTGAGTCTTGGAAGTCATTACTACTGTAATGACCGCTCCTTATCTTGTTTATTTCGTTTTGTGCCAAGAGAAGCCTCTAATTTGAGTGAGGTAAAGATTTGGGGATGTTGCTGTCCTGAAACTGTTTTCGGTGCTGCACCGTAAAAATTCGTGAAAATTCTCTGTTTATCTTTTGGACCTGCGATTTCTTGTGCATATGCCCCAGGTTATATCCAAACTTTTGTTAGTTGAACACTTTTTGATTTGAGCAACAGAAAATCCCTCAAAAATTCGACCTTTGTCAGCTGTTCAGTTTTAACAGATTTCTGCCAATATTTGTGTTTGCCACTTTATCGCTTTCTTTTGAGTTCTTTTGATCACGGAACTTTTGGGGAGGTTGCTACAGTAGTATTTGCTATATATGTGGTGGTTTTGAGTTGAAACCTGAAGCAAATAGAGGATTGATTATATGTTATGCTTGCACTAATGTTGCTAATAGATTTGTGTTTAGTTTTGTATGAAGGAAGTTTTCAAGTGTAGGGATTGGAGAATGATGAGATGAGTTGAAGAATGGACAAAAGCTCAAGCGTGGGGATGCCCATGCATCACCCCAAGAAATATCCAAGAAGTACAAGCGTCAAAGCTTGGGGATGCCCCCGAGGCTCCCCTTCTTCATCGGCAAAAATCAGGTCACCTTTCAAAACACTATATTTTTATTGCTTCATGCACTATGTGTTTTTCTTGGAGCGTCAGTTGTTTTAGTTTTCTTAGTTGGTTTAGTTTGTTTGTTTGCTGCAATAAATGGTTGGACCCCAACAAATTTCTTTTGGAGGAGATGTACTCGTTTTCATTTGCAAAGAACGCTCTAGTTTTTCACTCTTATCGTTCATCGATGCGTTCTTCTTTTTCTGCTACTGCTTTTGGTTTTCGTTTTTGCCTTGATATGCATTCAGATCTTGTCATATCTTTTCATCAAGGTGTATTTTTGCCTCTGATCTTTATTGGTTTTCATCAAAAGAGGTGTCTTAAAAAATTTCAAATGGTGTTGGAAAAGAGAAAAAGCTTTGTGCAAAATAGTGGTACAAGAAGGAGCTTATGTAGACTGCGGCTTAGGCTTTTTCATGTCATGCTTGATGTCTTTTTGACAGTATGCTTAGTGGTTTTGCTGTAGCATGACTTGTCTCAAATAACTGAGATTGCTTAATGAGCCTTTGAAAAAATCATGCGTTGTTTTTATTGTATGGAAGCATTATTTTGGTTTTCTCCTTGATGCTTTATTTGGGTTGACTTGGCGCATGCTCACACATGTTAGACTCTTACAAAGTCGCCAATAGCCTCTATGATCATTTAGTTTTTGACTTTTGATGCCATCGTATGCTTCTTTTAATGTCGCTTTGCATGATTATGGCCATTATTGCTCTCTTAGTTGGTCGCTCCCAGTCTTTTGCTAGCCCTCGCCTTGTACTGAGTATGAGCTCTACTCGTGCATCCAACTCCTAAAAGCCAAAGTTTTCCATTGTGTCCACCATACATACCTACTAGCAATTTGCTATTCCAAGTAAATTTGACTTGCTTTTATTTTCTCTTCAAATTAAACTCTTACCAGTGTTATGCGAAATTCGGTTAGTAAAGCTCTCACGAACCGGAAGGCACACTTTACTTTTTCCTGTTCTTAAAAATTTGACATTGTGGTCTCTTATGTTGAGTTGTTATGCTTGCAAGTTGTAAGTTGGATTCTAGCCCAGCCATGCTGTCATGGGGAAGCTTTCAACATTGCACTTCTTATTTGAGTTGATATCGTGATCTTTTGTTTATGGATGCCCGCGGTGTGAAATGAATTGGGAATCTTGTAGGGATCATGGAGTTTGTATATGTGTTAGGGAAACGCCGGGCCGCCAATCTAAGCCATGCATAATTCATGGTGGAAATTTGCAGCATACCCATGGTGAACATTCGACGACGCATCTCATAATAAAAAGCTAAACAAAAGGCAAATAAAAGAGATGTCGAGGTGTTCATTGTCTGCTTGTCCTGTCATTTTGGTGTGGGCTTGTTCTATGTCATCGGGCACGGAGGTACCCCATTGGCGGTTCTCAATGATATGCATATACTTACAATGACAAGAGCCTTGCTTGGGACTCTAAGTAAAGTAACATGAGGTTTGGGTACTCGTATTCACGGGGCACGAGGTTTTCAACTTATGATTTGTCAAGCATATGCATCATAATTGTTCTCGCATTAACTTTAACCATTCAAGATGGTTATGATGGGGGCAATGAGAGCTCAAAGCCGGTAAGTACCATAATTTTTGAAGGTTATAAAACTTGCAATCACTGCTTCCCTCTGCGAAGGACCTTTCTTTTACTTTTATGTTGAGTCACCACTTTCTTTCTTTATGCACCATTAAGAGAGCATAGTTGTCATTCTTAGTGTGATATGCATTGTCCCAAAGTTCATTGATTGATTCATATTGTTGGTTTCACTTGTTCTTAAATTATTTGTATCTGGTCGCCCTCTTAAACTTGAAGGTGTCCTATGCATTTATGTTTTGCTCTCTTTGAAGGACAAGCTGAAAACCATTTGTATGTTTTTCCTTATGATATGAACACACGTTTGACTTTCATTGTTTCATTTTCATGATCTTTTGTTTGTGTTCATTTGCATGTTTACAACATGGTTGCTAAGTTCTTATTGTCATGATTATATCTTCATGCCCATGTTTTAAGTTCTATTGATCCCAGCTCACCAATGCTTACATATATGATTAAGATTGTGTAGGTGCATGTCACCTCAAAAATTATTCTTTTGTTATCACTTACCTACTCGAGGACGAGCAGGAGTTAAGCTTGGGGATGCTTGATACGTCTCAAACGTATCTATAATTTTTGATGCTCCATGCTTGTTTTTACACCATTTGCCTATTGTTTCGTTACACTTAGTGGCACTTTTATGCATTTTCCGGAACTAACCTATTAACGAAGTGCCACAGTGCCAGTTTCCTGTTTTCTGCTGTTTTTGTGTTTCAGAAGTGATACACAGGAAATATTCTCGGAATTGGACGAAACAAGTTCCTGAAGTCTTATTTTACCCGGAAGCTTCCAGAGATCCGAAGAGGAGTAGGAGGGGGGGCCACCAGGGGCCCACACACAGGGGTGGCGCGGCCAGCCCCTGGCCCGCACCACCACCGTGTGAGGCCACCTGGCCCCACCTCTGACGACGTCCCTTCGCCTATAAAGACCCCCCAACGGAAAAAACCTAAGTACCCGATCAGATTTCCAGAACACATCGCGATCCGCCGCCGCCGTCGACCCGAAGATCGGGAGGGTCCAGAAGCTCTTCCCGGCACCCTGCCGGAGAGGGGAATCGCCACCGGAGGTCTTCTTCATCGCCATGCTTGCCTCCGGAGCGATGAGTGAGTAGTCTACCTTGGACTATGGGTCCATAGCAGTAGCTAGATGGTTGTCTTCTCCACCATGTGCTTCATGTTTAGATCTCATGAGCTGCCTTACATGATTGAGATCACCGTTATGTAATTCTACATGTTTGGTTTGTTGGGATCCGATGAATATTGGTGTTTATGATTAAGTTGCTGTACTGAATATTATCTTTTGTTATCTCTATGTTGTTTATGATCTTGCATGCTCTCCGTTGTTAGTAGCTATCTTGGCCGAGTAGTTGCTAGTGACTCCAAGAGGGGGTATTTATGCTCGATAGTGGGTTCATGCCTCTATTTCACCTGGGGGAGTGACAGAAACCTCTAAGGTGGTAGATGTGCTGTTGCTACTAGGGAGAAAACAACATTCATATGCTCAAGGGCATATGCTTTGTTTACATTACACACTTTGCTTAATGCAATTATCTGTTGTTCGCAACTTAATACTTCTAGGGTGTTCGGATTGATATCCCCGGGAGTGGATTATTAGTCATAGATGCAGTTGGATGGCGGTCTATGTATTTTGTTGTAATGCCCAGAGTAAATCTCATAGTGATCTTCTTGACATATCACGTTATCTTTATTCTATCAATTGCCCAACTGTAATTTGTTTACCCAGCATGTGCTATTTTATCTATGGAGAGACACCACTAGTGAACTGTGGACCCCGGTCCTATTTACATCATATTGCTATCACCTGTTTACTTTACTCGTACTGTTTACTTTACTCGCATACTCTACTGTTTTCCACTCGATACGCTCATAACCTTTGTTTCAAGCAAACCGGTGAGATTGACAACCTCATCGCAAGTTGGGAACAAAGTATTTGTTTGTGTGTGTGCAGGTTCCACATCACCTTCAGTCGTCATTGTCTCTCCTCTCCTGATCGATAAACCTTGGTATCTTAACTGAGGGAAAACTCGCTGTTATACTCATCATACCTTCCTCTTGGGGTTCCCAACGGGCTGGTTATCCACCACGCACAAGGACTGTCTGCAGCAACATTCATTTGGAGTAGCAAGCGTTTTCCCCTCCAATCTTCACTAGAATAGCCTATGTTTTGTGGTTTCGTGTTTCTCCGCCGCCTCCTTGAGAGAATGCTGATGCGGCACGGTGTTGATGGTTTTTCACCGTCGGGGGGTCTTTATAGGCGAAGGGGCATCGTCAGAAGTGGACCGAGGCGGCCACACACATAGGGGGCGCGTCCTAGCCCTGGGCTGCGCCGCCCTGTTGTGTGGGCCCCTTAGGGCCCCACTCTGTCTCCTCTTCGTTTCTCTGGAAGCTTCGGTGAATTTCTGGATGTTTGGCTTTTGTTTCGTCCAATTCCGAGAATATTTCCTGTGTAACTTTTCTGAAACACAAAAACAGCAGAAAACAGGGAACTGGCACTGTGGCATCTCGTTAATAGGTTAGTTCCGAAAAATGCATAAAAACGCCACGAACTGTAACGAAACACTAAGCAAATGGTGTAAAAATAAGCATGGAGCATCAAAAATTATAGATACGTTTGAGACGTATCAGCATCCCCAAGCTTAACCCCTGCTCGTCCTCGAGTAAGTAAGTGATAACAAAAGAAATAATTTTTGAGGTGACATGCACCTACACAATCTTGATCATCTATGTAAGCATTGTGCGCTGGGATCAAAAAAACTTAAAACATGAGCATGAAAGACATAATCTTGATAGAAGAAACTTAGCAACCATGTTATAACATGGAAAAGAACACAAACAAAAGATCGTGAAAATGAAACAATGAAAGTCAAACATGTGTTCAAATCATATGGAAAAACATACAAATGGTTTTCAGCTTGTCCTTCATGAGAGAGCAAAACATAAATGCATAGTACACCTTCAAGTTTAAGAGGGTGACTAGATACAAGTAATTTAAGAACAAGTGAAACCAACATCATGAATCAATCAATGAAAACTTTGGGACAATGCACATTATACTCAGAATGACAACTACACTAGTGGGAAAAGGCTTATAGATAGATGTTTTACTAGTGGAGCACATTATTCAATATGCTCTACTAGTATTTACTAGTGGCGCATTTTCAAATATGCTCCACTGATAATTTTTTTACTAGTGGCGCATATTGTTCAGAATGCGCCACCAATATTCACGTGGGACCCACCAGAAGGGACCTGCCAGGGTTATGCGTGGCGCATAATGCAATATGCGCCACTGATAATTCATATATCAGTGGCGCATATTGAATATGCGCCACTGATAATTCAAATATCAATGGCGCATATTGAATATGCGCCACGCATAACTAGATTTTTTTTTTCACCCGCCACACCCCCCCCCGGTGGGTCACATTTTTAGTCTTCTAAAAAATAAAATAAAATTATAAAAGGTTTGAAAAAAATTCAAAAAATTAGATTTAGTTATGTTATCAGATCTAGTAAGTAAGAAAAATAATAAACATGAATTTTGATGTTTTTTACAAAAAAACTTTATGTCTCGGTAAAACAGCCATAACTTTTGCATACGAAGTCGGATTAAAAAGTTTTTTATATGAAAAAGAATCAGACCGAAAAGTTACATCCGAATTCAACCACCTATGGTTGTTTTGACAAATTTTAGAATCTCAAAATTCAAAAGGGAAAATAGACTTTTTCGCACTTTCATATTTTCAAATTTTTATTTTTATTTTTATTTGTAGATCAAAATTTATATTGGATTAAACTTTTGGATTAGTTATATACACACATATAGCACACATGCAGATATATACACACATATACGCACATATACACACACATATACGCACATATACATACTTATATATGCACACATGCATATATATACACACATATACACATATATACACACATATACACACACATGTACATACACATATACGCATATATACGCAAACATACAGACATATATACGCACATGCACATATATACACATATGTACACACATATATACGCACACATACACACACATATATGCACTTATATATGTACACATGCATACATATATATATATATACACATATATACACACATGTATATGCACATATACACACACATACACACACATATACGCACATGCACACATATACACACATACACACACATATACACACATATATACACACATATACACACATGTGTACACACACATATACGCACACATACACACACATATACATACTTATATATGCACACATGCATACATATACACACATATAAACACACATATACACACATATACACACACATACACACATATATACACACATATACGCACATATACGTACTTATATATGCACACATGCATACATATACACACATATATGCACAAATATACACACATATACACGCATATACGCACATATACGCGGACATACATATACATATACACACACATATACACACATATATATAATACATATACATATACACACACATATACGCATATATGTGCCATATACACATAAACACACACAAGCACACATAGGCCTTAAGAGGATTAATATGATAGTAATATCAATAAGAACTTGGGTAGGTTAGGGATAGCTCATACAAATAGAATAGAGAAGTTAAACGTGCTAAGCCCGGAGTAGTCTAAGGATGGGTGACTAGCGGGAAGTCAAGAAATTCGGCGTGATTTGAAAATGTTTCTCGTGTGATAAAATCCTCAAAAAATTGAAATACAATAGTTTATTCACAATTTTTCGATTTTTATGATTTTCAAAAAAAAATTGGTTTTTTTTTATTTATTTTTTATTTTTTTGAATTTTTAAAGGCTACTAGTGGCGCATATAGCCAATATGCGCCACACATAATTTGCCTATGCGTGGCGCATATTGAAATGCGCAACTGATAAATTGTTACTAGTGGCGCGGCAATGGTGGCGCATCCCATATGCGCCACACATAAGCCAAAATAATGCGCCACCAATAGCCTTTTTTCCACTAGTGCTATGCTCTCTTAGACGGTGCATAAAGATAGAAGGTGGTGACTCAACAAAAAAGTAAAAAAAAAGGCCCTTTGCGGAGGGAAGCAGTGATTAAACATGTGCTAGAGCTTTTTATTTGTAAAATAGAGATAAAATTTGGGTTTTGAGAGGTGGTTGTTTCATGTCAACGACTGGCAATGGGGTCTTACTATCTTCCATAATAAACAAGTGAGAGCGGTTCCGAGTTCTTTAAAAATTTGGCACATTGGTGCTCTTTTATAAAGCTTTGGCACTCCTTCCCACCTTTTTTCCTTTCTCAAATCATGGCTAACCGATTCCATCGGGTGCCCACCAACATTCACATACCATGGAGGAGTGCCCTTTTTTTAGAATTAGATTGCAATGGTCTGACCAGCTCTCATGCAAAATTAATGATGAGTAGGTGAAGCTGCCTAGTCGAGAGGTACTTAATTTAATATGGAAAATAGCAATTCCGACCACTATGTCCACATGAGCTAAAAACAGTGGCACAAAACGAGAAGTAGTTGAAAGTTTTGAAAGGTAGCACATGAAAATTTACTTGGAATGGCTTACAAATACCATGCATAGGAATTTATAGTGGACACAAATGGCAAACTTGGTTTTTAGGAGTTGGATGCACGAGTAGAGCTCATACTCAGTATAAAATGAGGGCTAGCAAAAGACTGGGAGCGACCAACTAAGAGAGCAATAACGTCCATAATCATGCAAAGCGACAAAGCGACATTAAAAGAAGCATAAGATGGCATCAAAAGTCAAAAACTAAATGATCATAGAGGCAATGGAGACTTTGTAAGAGTCTAACATGTGTGAGCATGCGCCAAGTCAACCCAAATAAAGCATCAAGGAGAAAACCAAAATAATGCTTCCAAATAATTAAAACAACGCATGATTTTTTCAAAGGCTCATTAAGCAATCTCAGTCATTTGAGACAAGTCATGCTACAGAAAAACCACTAAGCATACTATCAAAAAGACATCAAGCACGACATGCAAAAGCCTAGGCCGCAGTCTACACAAGCTCCTTCTTGTACCACTTTTTTTTGCATAAAAGCTTTTTCTCTTTTCCAACACCATTCAAACCTTTTTTGAAACAACTCTTTTGATGAAAACCAACATGGACCAGAGGTCAAAATACACTTTGATGCAAATATATAACAAGATCTGAACACAAATCAAGGTGAAAAACATAAGCTAAACGCAGTTCTAGAAAAAGAGAACACTCGTTGAAACGATAAGAGCGAAAAACTGAGTGTTCTTGGCAAATGAAAAGCAAGGCAACTTCTCCAAAAAGAATTTGTTGGGGTCCAACCATTTATTGCAGCAAACAAAACTAAACAAAACTGAAAACTAAAACAACTAACGCTCCAAGAAAAACACATAGTGCATGAAGCAATAAAAATATAGTGTGTTGAAAGGTGACCTGATTTTTGCCGATGAAGAAGAGGTGCCTCGGGGGCATCCTCAAGCTTTGATGCTTGTACCACTTGGATATTTCTTGGGGTGCGTGGGAATCCCCAAGCTTGAGCTTTTGTCCATTCTTCAACTCATCTCATCATTCTCCAATCCCTACACTTGAAAACTTCCTTCATAAAAAACTAAACACAAATCTATTAGCAACATTAGTGTAAGCATAACATTGAATCAACCCTTTTTGCTTCAGGTTTCAACTCAAAACCACCACATATAAAGTATATACTACTGTAGCAACTTCCTCAAAAGTTCTGTGATCCAAAGAACTCAAAAAGAAAACGATCAAGCGGCAAACACAAATATTGGCAGAAATCTGTCAAAACAGAACAGCTGACAAAGGTCGAATTTTTAGAGGGTTTTCTGTTGCTCAAATCAAAAAGTGTTCAACTAATGAAAGTTTGGATATAACCTGGGGCATATGCACAAGAAATTGCAGGTCCAAAAGATATACAGAGAATTTTCACGAATTTTTACGGTGCAGCACTGAAAACTGTTCCAGGACAGCAACATCCCCAAATTTTACCTCACTCAAATTAGAGGCTTCTCTTGGCACAAAAACGAAATAAAAAGGATAAGGAGAGGTTATTACAGTAGTAATAACTTCCAAGACTCAAATAAAAGAAAAATAACTGAAAGTAAAAACATTGAGTTATCTCCCAAGAGTGCTTTTCTTTAACGCCTTTGAGCTAGGCGCAGAAAGTGCGAATCAAGTAATATCAAGTGAATCATTAAGATCAACTGTAGAAGTCTTTTCAATAAGGCATTGCATTTCATCCACATAAGTTTTTGAAGACCCTTTGTGATCATGCTTTGGTTCACTCAAATCACTAAAAAGATTTTTGGGACAGATCCAATCAAAATTATTTTCAAAAGCTTCATACAATCCCAAGAGCTTGCTAGGTATAGGTATTTCGGCTCCTTAATTGTTTGTACTAACAACCTTTATAGGCAAGCCAAGCTTATTAAAACGCTTAAGAACTTTCCTAGCTTCAATGGCAACATCTCTAAATTCTATGCGCAAAGTTTCCAAAATAAAAGCTTTCTTTTCAGGATCCTCAATATCATGAAGCTTAAGAAACATGTGTTGCATAAAAGGATTAAGGCTAGCAAAACTAGCTTCCAACATGTGAACTAAATAAGCAGAAGCAACTTCATAACTAGGAGCAAGCTCAGCCAAAGACTTTTCCTCCACATCTTTATGCATACTAATATGAATAAAGAACTCCTCGATGTTACTTTTTCCAATAATTGAACCAGTACCTACTGAGAGGTCCTCCAAAACGTACTTAGGGAACAACATAATGAACTAAAAGTAAGGAAATAACAACTATAAAGGATACTATTTTTTTGTGTTTTTGATAAAACAATGCAAGTAAAAATAAAGTAAAGCAAAACTTAAAACAAAGTAAAGGATGTGCGTGCAAAACTCCCCTTGCAGAAGTCTTCTTTTTCCTCGGCAACGGCGCCAGAAAAATGTCTTGATGCGGAATGGTGTTGATGGTTTTTCACCGTCGGGGGTCTTTATAGGCGAAGGGGCATCGTCAGAAGTGGACCGAGGCGGCCACACACATAGGGGGCATGGCCTAGCCCTGGGCCGCACCGCCCTATTGTGTGGGCCCCTTGTGGCCCCACTCCATCTCCTCTTCGGTTCTCTGGAAGCTTCGGTGAATTTCTGGATGTTTGGCTTTTGTTTCGTCCAATTCTGAGAATATTTCCTGTGTAACTTTTCTGAAATACAAAAACAGCAGAAAACAGGAAACTGGCACTGTGGCATCTCGTTAATAGGTTAGTTCCAGAAAATGCATAAAAATGCCACGAAGTGTAACGAAACACTAAGCAAATGGTGTAAAAACAAGTATGGAGCATCAAAAATTATAGATACGTTTGAGAAGTATCAAACGCCTCGAGGAGGGGGGGGTCTTTATATAGGAGTTTTAAGGTCAAGCTGAGCAATCTGGAGCAAATACGGATGACGTCGGAGGTCCGAGGACCAAATGGACCTAGGTGGCGCGGCCTAGCCTGGGGCCCACACCACCTGGTCTCGTTTGGGCCTAGGTGGCCCCTCTTGTACTTCTTGTTCTCAGGTTGATTCGCATGTAAAACTATTCATGCCAGAAAAATCCTAGATCAATTTGAGTTTCGAAAGGTCCCTGAAACATCAAAATACACAAAATAGGGTTTTCTTATTCTGCAGAGTTATAACCAAAATAAGGGGGATCGATGGAAAATCCTTGTAAATTAATGTAAAACATGATTATAACATCTTAATATGTTGAAATATGCATCAATAAACTACAAAGTTCATGCATGAATTTTGCATGCATCAACAACTAACAAAATAAAGAGTTTAATTGTTTCCAGGAGATTAACAATGGTATCGCCACTAGTGACTTAGAACCGTGCATCGACTGTGACTTAGAACCTTGACACTGGAGATTTACCCTAGCTAAACTTGGGGATAATAATGAGAGAATACCAACCAGGTAGGCCCATGAAGATGAAGACAACCTAGACAACTAAGGAGGCACGGTGACTTACGACAAGCCTTACCATAGTGGGCCCATGCCCAGAGACATGAACGGGCATGACACTAAGTCAATTCGTTTAAGAGACTACGGGGGTGAAGCTTGACGTACAATACAAGGACACAATGAAAACTCAAAGAAGGACTCTAGCAAGTTACCACCCTAGTATCCATGTAAACCCTAGGTGGTCGTGTATATAAAGCCACCGAGGATCGTCCCTCAAGGACAACGATTCAGAGCTTACCACAAGCTATAGCAAGTCGAGACACCGCCCGTCTTGAGTCCCCTCAACCACCACCTATGATATTGTAAACAGATCTCTATTACTCTGTAGTGATTTATAGCAGGAGTAGAGTACCACCACCGATGCGGAACTTGAACCTGGGTAACTTGTGTGTACCAATATTGACCTCCGGATTACCATCGAAGTCACCTAATCCCACAATTCAATCGCCACTACCAATGGCTGATGCTGTGATTTCCCCATGACATGCTAGTCATGCCCTCCAAGAAACTTTGTGATATGTTTCTCTTTATTTTTATTTCACATGTTCCTTGCATGAAAAAGACAGAGGATATTTGCGCTACAAACAATGTAAGTTACATCAATTTTATTCCTAATTGGCAATATTTCGGACAAAACCTAGCAAAGTGGTTGGAAAAATATGTGTTTGAGACGTAACCAATGTTTTCGCCAGGCCCACGACCAGAGGATATGTAAGTTCATTCACCTTCTTCATGTATTGACGTTCGTCCGAGCACTCAAAGCTTACCTATACTACCATTCTCTCTCGTAGGGTGAAGGGGAAGCAAGAGAGAGGTAACACCACAAAAGGAATCATGTCCCCTTTGATGAACCTACACTTTTTTTGAAATGGGGACCAGCCTCTGCATCAAATAATGCATATGGCTTCTTTTTATTTTATTATTCAAACAAGTAAAGTTTATTACAACTCAAGCATCACAAAGGGTTGATACATGGATCAACCATCGAAAAAAGGGAAACAAGTTTTGCCTTAAATACATCATAAGGCGAATCTATGAGCAAGCCACCAGCGCACTGGTTGTATAAGTCCCGTACTACCATCTCCAAACGGCTGCACCCAAAATCCATGTCTTGTCGATCCTCCACTGGTTGGAGATAAGACCACATACGGATCCAATGGATAGCCATGGGGATAACCTACAAAAAAATTGGGGATTTTGGTTTGTTAAAGATAAAATCATTTATAGCATTCCACATAGCCCATAGAATGGCGCAAACTCCAACTCTAATTTGCATAACTTCTTTCTTATGAATGCCAGCCAACCAATTGACAAACAGATCTATTACATTTTTTGGTGGGGCGAGACTAAAAGTCATATAAATAATGCGCCAAATGACCTTGGCAAATGTGTGATACGTCTCAAACGTATCTATAATTTTTGATGCTCCATGCTTGTTTTTACACCATTTGTATATTGTTTCGTTACACTTAGTGGCATTTTTATACATTTTCCGGAACTAACCTATTAACGAAGTGCCACAGTGCCAGTTTCCTGTTTTCTGCTGTTTTTGTGTTTCAGAAGTGATACACAGGAAATATTCTCAGAATTGGACGAAACAAGTTCCTGAAGTCATATTTCACGGGGAAGCTTCCAGACATCCGAAGACCTGACGGAGTGGGGCCACGTGGGCCCCAGACACAGGGGCGGCGCGGCCACCCCCCTGGCCGCGCCAGCCCCGTGTGAGGGGGCGTGGTCCCTCCTCTGACATCGCCCCTTCGCCTATATATACCCCCTGACGAGAAAAACCTAAGGCCCGATCAGTTTTCCAGAATACATCGTGATCCGCCGCCGCCGTCGACCCGAAGATCGGGAGGGTCCAGAAGCTCTTCCCGGCACCCTGCCGGAGAGGGGAATCGCCACCGGAGGTCTTCTTCATCGCCATGCTTGCCTCCGGAGCAATGAGTGAGTAGTCTACCTTGGACTATGGGTCCATAGCAGTAGCTAGCTGGTTGTCTTCTCCACCATGTGCTTCATGTTTAGATCTCATGAGCTGCCTTACATGATTGAGATCACCGTTATGTAATACTATGATGTTGGTTTGTTGGGATCCGATGAATATTGGTGTTTATGATTAAGTTGCTGTACTGAATTATATCTTTTGTTATCTCTATGTTGTTTATGATCTTGCATGCTCTCCGTTGTTAGTAGCTATCTTGGCCGAGTAGTTGCTAGTGACTCCAAGAGGGGGTATTTATGCTCGATAGTGGGTTCATGCCTCTATTTCACCTGGGGGAGTGACAGAAACCTCTAAGGTGGTAGATGTGCTGTTGCTACTAGGGAGAAAACAACATTCATATGCTCAAGGGCATATGCTTTGTTTACATTACACACTTTGCTTAATGCAATTATCTGTTGTTCGCAACTTAATACTTCTAGGGTGTTCGGATGATATCCCCGGGGGTGGATTATTAGTCATAGATGCAGTTGGATGGCGGTCTATGTATTTTGTTGTAATGCCCAGAGTAAATCTCATAGTGATCTTCTTGACATATCACGTTATCTTTATTCTATCAATTGCCCAACTGTAATTTGTTTACCCAGCATGTTATTTTATCTATGGAGAGACACCACTAGTGAACTGTGGACCCCGGTCCTATTTTAATCATATTGCAATCACCTGTTTACTTTTCCCGCACTGTTTACTTTACTCGCATATTACTACTGTTTTCCACTCGATACACTCATAACCTTTGTTTCAAGCAAACCGGTGAGATTGACAACCTCATCGCAAGTTGGGGACAAAGTATTTGTTTGTGTGTGTGCAGGTTCCACAAACACCTTCAGTCGTCACCGTCTCTCTTCTTCAAGATCGACATTAAACCTTGGTTTCTTAACTGAGAGAAAACTAGCCGCTACACTCATCATACCTTCCTCTTGGGGTTCCCAACGGGCTGGTCATCACCACGCACAAGGACTTACTGCTCCCACGTCAACTAAACGCCACAGTCTTTTCTGGCGCCATCACACGAGTAGCAGCTTCTTTTCTGGCGCCATTGCCGGGGAAGAGAGAAGACTTCTGCGAGGGGAGTTCTTCGCACACACATTCTTTACTTTGTTATTTGTTTTGCTTTACTTTATTTTATTTTACCTACACTGCTTTTTATATCAAAAACCCAAAAAAATTAGAATCCTTGGTAGTTGTTATTTCTTTGCTTTTAGTTTATCATGTCTAGTTTAGTTGCTACTACTATGTCCCCCGAGGACATGATCTTTACCTTTAAGCAGAAAGATGAGGAAAGCTTTAAAGAAGCTTGGTCTAGAATTTATGATTGGCATGGAAAAACTGAACCTAAAATGGCTTTGAGTTTGCTTCTTAGTAGTTTTTACTTTGGACTTTCTCTTTGTTATAGATATGCTTTGGATGCTACTTCTGAAGGAGATTTCCTTCATTGTGATGGAGATCAAGCCTTCAATATTATTAAAAAGTTGATTACAATTTATAGCATGCCAACCTATTTTGATTCCTCTCTTGTGAGCATTTTTAATAGACTTAATACTCTTGAGACTCACACTGCTAGTTTGAATTCTTGTTACAATACTTTGCGCCAGCATTTTGATTATGTGCCTATAAATTCTGAGCCTTCGAGTTGGTATCCTACAATAAAAATCACCATTAGTGGTGAAACTTTTCATGCTCGTTGTGATATTATGTCTGAATTTTGTCTCATGCCAAAGGATGTTTATGAATCTTTGAGCCTTTGGAAGCTTTCTGAGGGAGGAGAAGAAATTTTTCTTACTAACAATGCCACCATATCTCCCCTTGGAATAGCTGAAGGAGTCTTTACAAAAATCCTAGGAAGAATGATATCTACTGATTATCTTATTATTGAATGTGTAGGAAAAGGACAAATCACACTTGGAAGATCCATTCTGAAGCTCCTTGGCGCCATTATCGATGTGGGAAAAGGCAATATAACATTTACTACTCCACCTTGCAATAACCATGTCTTTCCCAGAGTCAAGAGCAAAGGTAAGAAAGGGAGACGTAAGGCACGTGCTGACCCTAGCACTTCATCACTTGATATTACTTGATTCGCAATTTTCTGCGCCTAGCTCAAAGGCGTTAAAGAAAAGCACTCTTGGGAGATAACCCATTGTTTACTTTTCAGTACTTTTTCTTTTATTTGAGTCTTGGAAGTCATTACTACTGTAATGACCGCTCCTTATCTTGTTTATTTCGTTTTTGTGCCAAGAGAAGCCTCTAATTTGAGTGAGGTAAAGATTTGGGGTTATTGCTGTCCTGAAACTGTTTTCGGTGCTGCACCGTAAAAATTCGTAAAAATTCTCTGTTTATCTTTTGGACCTGCGATTTCTTGTGCATATGCCCCAGGTTATATCAAAAATTTTCTTAGTTGAACACTTTTTGATTTGAGCAACAGAAAATCCCTCAAAAATTCGTCCTTTGTCAGCTGTCCAGTTTTGACAGATTTCTGCCAATATTTGTTTTTGCCACTTTATCGCTTTCTTTTGAGTTCTTTTTGATCATGGAACTCTTGTGAAAGTTGCTACAGTAGTATATACTTTATATGTGGTGGTTTTGAGTTGAAACCTGAAGCTAAAAGAGGTTGAATATATTTTATGCTTACACTAATGTTGCTAATAGAATTGTGTTTAGTTTTGTATGAAGGAAGTTTTCAAGTGTAGGGATTGGAGAATGATGAGATGAGTTGAAGAATGAAAAAAAGCTCAAGCTTGGGGATGCCCATGCATCACCCCAAGAAATATCCAAGAAGTACAAGCGTCAAAGCTTGGGGATGCCCCCGAGGCACCCCTTCTTCATCGGCAAAAATCAGGTCACCTTTCAAAACACTATATTTTATTGCTTCATGCACTATGTGTTTTTCTTGGAGCGTCAGTTGTTTTAGTTTTCTTAGTTGTTTAGTTTGTTTGTTTGCTGCAATAAATGGTTGGACCCCAACAAATTTCCTTTGGAGGAGATGTACTCGTTTTCATTTGCAAAGAACGCTCTAGTTTTCACTCTTATTAAAAATCGAGTATTCTACTTTTTCTGCTACTGCTTTTGGTTTTTGTTTTCGCCTTGATTTGCGTTCAGATCTTGTCATATCTTTTCATCAAGGTGTATTTTTGCCTCTGATCTTTATTGGTTTTCATCAAAAGAGGTGTTTATAAAAATTTCAAATGGTGTTGGAAAAGAGAAAAAGCTTTGTGCAAAATAGTGGTACAAGAAGGAGCTTGTGTAGACTGCGGCTTAGGCTTTTTCATGTCATGCTTGATGTCTTTTTGATAGTATGTGGTTTTGCTGTAGCATGAATTGTCTCAAATAACTGAGATTGCTTAATGAGCCTTTGAAAAAAATCATGCGTTGTTTTTATTGTATGGAAGCATTATTTTGGTTTTCTCCTTGATGCTTTATTTGGGTTGACTTGGCGCATGCTCACACATGTTAGACTCTTACAAAGTCGCCATTAGCCTTCATGATCATTTAGTTTTTGACTTTTGATGCCATCGTATGCTTCTTTTAATGTCGCTTTGTCGCTTTGCATGATTATGGCCATTATTGCTCTCTTAGTTGGTCGCTCCCAGTCTTTTGCTAGCCCTCGCCTTGTACTGAGTATGAGCTCTACTCGTGCATCCAACTCCTAAAAGCCAAGTTTGCCATTGTGTCCACTATAAATTCCTATGCATGGTATTTGTAAGCCATTCCAAAGTAAAATTTTCGTGTGCTACCTTTCAAAAACCTTCAAAATACTTCTCGTTTTGTGACACTGTTTTCAGCTCATGGGGACGTAGTGGTCGGATTTGCTATCTTCCATATTGCTTATTCCAAAAAAGAAAAAAAAGGAAAAAAAGAAAGAAAAAAGGCACTCCTCCAAAGAATGTGAATGTTGGTGGGCACCCGATGGAATCGGTTAGCCATGGAATGTGAAAGGAAAAGGTGGGGAGGAGTGCCAAGTTTTATAAAAAGAGCACAAGAGTGCCAATCTCTCTCTCAAAAACTTGCTTTATTTTTGTATGGAAGATAGTAAGAACCCCATTGCCAGTCGTTGACAAAGACAACCACCTCTCAAAATCAAGTTTTATCTCTGTTTTACAAATGAAAAGCTCTAGCACATGTTTAAATCACTGCTTCCCTCTGCGAAGGGCCTTTCTTTTACTTTTATGTTGAGTCACCACCTTCTTTCTTTATGCACCATTAAGAGAGCATAGTTGTCATTCTTAGTGTGATATGCATTGTCCCAAGGTTCATTGATTGGCTCATATTGTTGGTTTCACTTGTTCTTAAATTATTTGTATCTAGTCGCCCTCTTAAACTTTGAGGTGTCCTATGCATTTATGTTTTGCTCTCTTTGAAGGACAAGCTGAAAACCATTTGTATGTTTTTCCTTATGATTTGAACACACGTTTGACTTTCATTGTTTCATTATCATGATCATTTGTTTGTGTTCATTTACATGTTTACAACATGGTTGCTAAGTTCTTATTGTCATGATTATATCTTTCATGCCCATGTTTTAAGTTCTATTGATCCCAGCTCACCAATGCTTGCATATATGGTCAACATTGTGTAGGTGCATGTCACCTCAAAAATTATTCTTTGTTATCACTTACCTACTCGAGGACGAGCAGGAGTTAAGCTTGGGGATGCTTGATACGTCTCAAACGTATCTATAATTTTTTATGCTCCATGCTTGTTTTTACACCATTTGTATATTATTTCATTACACTTAGTGGCATTTTTATACATTTTCCGGAACTAACCTATTAACGAAGTGCCACAGTGCCAGTTTCCTGTTTTCTGCTGTTTTTGTGTTTCAGAAGTGATACACAGGAAATATTCTCGGAATTGGACGAAACAAGTTCCTGAAGTCATATTTCACGGGGAAGCTTCCAGACATCCGAAGACCTGACGGAGTGGGGCCACGTGGGCCCCAGACACAGGGGCGGCGCGGCCACCCCCCTGGCCGCGCCAGCCCCGTGTGAGGGGGCGTGGTCCCTCCTCAGACATCGCCCCTTCGCCTATATATACCCCCTGACGAGAAAAACCTAAGGCCCGATCAGTTTTCCAGAATACATCGCGATCCACCGCCGCTGTCGACCCGAAGATCGGGAGGGTCCAGAAGCTCTTCCCGGCACCCTGCCGGAGAGGGGAATCGCCACCGGAGGTCTTCTTCATCGCCATGCTTGCCTCCAGAGCGATGAGTGAGTAGTCTACCTTGGACTATGGGTCCATAGCAGTAGCTAGCTGGTTGTCTTCTCCACCATGTGCTTCATGTTTAGATCTCATGAGCTGCCTTACATGATTGAGATCACCGTTATGTAATACTATGATGTTGGTTTGTTGGGATCCGATGAATATTGGTGTTTATGATTAAGTTGTTGTACTGAATTATATCTTTTGTTATCTCTATGTTGTTTATGATCTTGCATGCTCTCCGTTGTTAGTAGCTATCTTGGCCGAGTAGTTGCTAGTGACTCCAAGAGGGGGTATTTATGCTCGATAGTGGGTTCATGCCTCTATTTCACCTGGGGGAGTGACAGAAACCTCTAAGGTGGTAGATGTGCTGTTGCTACTAGGGAGAAAACAACATTCATATGCTCAAGGGCATATGCTTTGTTTACATTACACACTTTGCTTAATGCAATTATCTGTTGTTCGCAACTTAATACTTCTAGGGTGTTCGAATGATATCCCCGGGGGTGGATTATTAGTCATAGATGCAGTTGGATGGCGGTCTATGTATTTTGTTGTAATGCCCAGAGTAAATCTCATAGTGATCTTCTTGACATATCACGTTATCTTTATTCTATCAATTGCCCAACTGTAATTTGTTTACCCAGCATGTTATTTTATCTATGGAGAGACACCACTAGTGAACTGTGGACCCCGGTCCTATTTTAATCATATTGCAATCACCTGTTTACTTTTCCCGCACTGTTTACTTTACTCGCATATTACTACTGTTTTCCACTCGATACACTCATAACCTTTGTTTCAAGCAAACCGGTGAGATTGACAACCTCATCGCAAGTTGGGGACAAAGTATTTGTTTGTGTGTGTGCAGGTTCCACAAACACCTTCAGTCGTCACCGTCTCTCTTCTTCAAGATCGACATTAAACCTTGGTTTCTTAACTGATGGAAAACTAGCCGCTACACTCATCATACCTTCCTCTTGGGGTTCCCAACGGGCTGGTCATCACCACGCACAAGGACTTACTGCTCCCACGTCAACTAAACGCCACAGTCTTTTCTGGCGCCATCACACGAGTAGCAATGTGCAGTCAAAGAATAGATGTTGGATTGTTTCTTCCTTGTGACAAAAACAACTAGTCTTGCAACCTTGCCAATTCTGCTTAACTAAATTATCTTTAGTTAATAAGACCTTACGATGAAGAAACCACATAAAATCTTGATATTTAGTGGTACTTTTATTTTCCATATATACTTTCTTAAGTATTTAGTGTGATCATTCATCATATCTAAGTACATTGATTGCAAAGTGAATAGTCCAGAATTAGTTAGACCCCACACAAACACATCTTGATGAGTTGAGAGATCTATATGCATGAGCCTATTCACTAAATGTAGCCATTTGGAGCATTTGTTACCTGTCAATGATCTACAAAAAGTTATATTAAAGGAGAGTGTTCCATCACGTCTGACACCAGAACTTGTTTCCGATGGACAATGGAATATAACTCTGGGTATTGACTTGCTAGAGGTGTATCTCCCAGCCAAGAATCCTCCCAAAACCAAAAAAATCTTCCTTCACTCTCATTAGGCCTTTCCAAAAAGGTGAATCAGACGGTTTCGCTACCACTTGTGATAGAGTTTTAGAATGAAGGTATTTTATTTTTAAAAGTTCCTGCCAAAATCCTTCCTCGTTTAACAATTTAAATAACCATTTGCTAAGAAGGCACTTATTTTTAAGCTCCAACAATTCTATGCCTAGCCCGCCTTGGTCCTTGGGGCAACATATAATATTCCACTTTGTGAGCCTATATTTCTCTTATGACCGTCACTTTGCCAGAAAAAACATGATCTATAATAATCCAATCTTTTCCTAACTCCTTTTGGTATTTCAAGAAATGATAACATGAACATAGGAAGACTTGTAAGTACCGAATTTATTAGAATTAAACGATCACCATAAGACAACAATTTGCCTATCCAACTACTCAATTTTCTCTCGAAACGATCCTCTACCGATTTCCATTCGCCATTTTTTAACTTGCGAAAGTGAATTGGTATCCCTAGATACTTGAATGGAAAAGCTCCAGATTCACATCCAAAGAGCTGTATATGTTCATCCAAAGAGCTGTAGGATTGAAACTCCTCCCTCAACTAGATGAGGAATGAGACCCTCTACCTGACCATCCTCTTTCGCCCGTTGAATAAGAATCGCAAGCATATCCACTACAAGATTAAACAAAATAGGTGATAAAAGATCGCCTTGTCTCAATCCTTTATGAGTTTGAAAATAGTGGCCTATATCGTCATTATCCGGATACCCACACTCCCATGACTTACAAATTGTTGCACCCATTCACACCACTTTGGGTCGAAACCTTTCATACGTATTGCTTGTTGCAAAAATGACCAATTTACCTTGTAATAAGCTTTCTCAAAATCAATTTTCAGTAAAAATCCACTCATTTTATTTCTATGAAGCTCGTGGATAGTCTCGTGTAGAACCACCACACCTTCAAAAATATGTCTACCAGGCATGAATGCCGTTTGTGTTGGCTTGACAACCGAATGTGCAACTTCTGAGATTTTATTAGTACCGACCTTAGTGAAAATCTTAAAGCTTACATTAAGAAGACAAATGGGCCGGTACTGTTGTATTTGTGTTGCATTCTCTTTTTTGGTTGAAGAATTATTGTGCCAAAGTTTAGGTGAAAAAGTGGAAGATCGCCTCTTTGGAACGCCATGAACATATTCATTAAGTCGTTCTTGATTACTTCCCAAAAAGTTTGATAAAACTCCACTGGGAATCCATTGGGGCCTAGTGCTTTATTCTTTTCCATTTACATTATTGCTTCAGACACCTCCTTGTAGGTGAAATCAGCAACTAGAATTCTATTTTCCTCCTCCGATATTTCTGGTATATCGGATATTCAGATTCAATCATACTAAAGTTATTCTTAACCGGCGCCCCAAAAAGAATTTTATAATATTCGGAGATGTAGACTTTTAAATTCTGTCCCCCCCCCCCCCCAATAGTGCCCTCGTCTTGCTCTAGTTGGAAGATCTTTTTCCTCCTATGATTTCTATTATAGCTATTAGATGGAAATACTTAGTATTATTGCCCCCCTTTTGCACATGTCTCACCTTTGCACGTTGGACCCATTTAGTTTCTTCATCACATCTCAATTTCGCTAAACTGTCATTGGCATCACGCAAGACCGTACATTCCGCATCACTAAGAGGTAAACTTTCTGCTTTTTTATCTAGTTAATCCATTAAGTAGGTGAGGCGTTCTTTCTCTTTCTTATAGATACTACTAATATTTTTAGCCCAACCCCTTAGAAAGCTTCTCAAGTGTCTGATTTTATTTTGCCAAATCTCCATGGGAATACGGGACTCCTCCCATGCGAATGGATTGCCATTCTCTATAACCATTTCTTTAAACCCTTCTTGCCTCAACCAAGATAACTCGAACAAGAAGTGGGACTTATTCCCGATGTGAGCCCTACACTTGGTGCCGCGTGGAATGGGAAGAGGCGTATGCTAGGAATAAAGAAAACAGAAAGTCGACCGTCACTTTTTTTTTTGAAACAATACTATGATATATTATAGCAACGAATAGTATATAGTAGAAATATATAAGCTGTCTCCAGCAATTATAAAATAAAATCTAAGAGAAAATGAGCTAATCTTTGAGGTCTTTAAACTCTTCTTCTTCCATAACATAATCTTGTATTTTCCTGAAGCCAGCCAAAAGATAATGACACAAATATCAAACCATAAACCTGTAAATACCAACAATGGTTCTTCTTCTTTTTTTGAGCCGCAGTGCCAAGGCTACGTGCACGCACGCAACCATTAAAGCAATCATACCATATTGATAAGAGTACCAACACTAGTATTCCAGAGAAGAGAAACCGAACAGCCTTGTCAACGTTGCTGGAAAGCCGAGAGTACGAATTATCATTGTCGAAGACGTAGCAGTCGGGATAAATATTGTGAGGATAACCTTCCTCGCGGCAACCAGGAGAAACAATCCAAAATCGATCTGGCGAAGCAAGATCTTGAAGACTGTACCTAAAAAACTGTAATCTTACAGCACCATCATTGACGTCGGGAAGAAGATCTCATCGCCGAACGAAGAGCTGAAGGTCACTTATTATGAACGATGAAATCTCCATTGACGTAGAAGCGAAGACGACTACCAAAACACTAACCTAATCTTTAAGAAATACTACTTTTATTAGAATCTCCACCCATAGATCGGGTTTCCCACCCCTCCCGACATCGGTAAAGCTGGCCAGAGGAGGGGGAACCGATCTATAGAAGAAGCGAAGCTTGGAGGCAGCGGCTAGGTCAAAAAGACGCTAGATGAGAAGAAACGATCTGATCTTGTGGCCGAAGTCGACAGTCACTTGGTAAAGAGCAAACAATAAATATGCCGTCCTAATGCCTATCGTGTTTAACGGTTGATCATCCGTGTCTCTTCGCGACGTACACCACACCCGCATCATTTAGCGATCTGCCTCACACGCGCGTCAGGGTGCATATCCTGAAATATTTGTTGAAAGTTCATCACATGTTTAGCCAATTTACTTCTGTATTTTCCTTCAAATGTATATAATATTTTGGTGGAATGCAATTTGTATACTTTAGTTTTATTCAGTATTTCCCCTCTTGGATTTGCGAAAATAGGATAATACTTGCACCTGTTATATTCAACCACATCTACGAAATTCTGATAAAAAACCATATATCTTTCTTACCCATCTCCCGGCCCTTCTTCCTTTTGACTCTTAAACACCAATATTTTTACTTACCTGTGAACATGTAAAGCTAGAATGAAATGCTGTTGTGCTTTTTTTTTTTGAAAGAAACGGGGGCAAAAGCGTTGCCCCAATCTATTAATTAAGAAGAAGAGAGATCCCAGTTAATTAACGAAAAACCGGGCGAAAACCGCTACAAGAAAAAACTACAAGCGAACAACACCCAACACAAACAACTTCCCGACCAACGAGACAAACCACAACAACCACTCCAAGCCTACATCAACCGAACTAACATCTAAATGATAACAACTGGATCACCACTAGCTGAAAAGGAACTCTCAACTAGTTGCGGAAGCTTTATTGTGATGCATCTCTTCTTTGTTCTGATCATAAGAGACTTCTCTACCTTCCTGATTAAGCTCTTTGAAGCCTTCCCCGTTAAGACGCAAGCAATCTCCTTGCCATATCCAGGGCTAGCCGCCTCCAGACTAACGAGCAAGTCGCAAAGCTCTTTTCCAAAGAGAGCCTCGATGTTAGGTGACAACACACCTCTAGTGTCTACAATGTCTGGCGGCTCAGACGACGGTGGTGAGGAAGTCATGACCTCAGCCACGGACTCCAAAGAGCCCAACTCCACCATCGACGTCATAGATGATTCCGCACATAGCTCCTGCAACCCAGGCATAATTCTGTTGACGATGTAGCTAGGCTCCACCGGTGGTGGTGCGGAAGCCACCTTCGAGGTCCCAAGGGGGGCCACCTGAAGATGCAACATCGACATAGACGGAGAGGGCTCTCCACACAACTCATGTAGCTCGGGCATGATTTCCATCACCGGAGCCACGATCTCATCAACGTCCACGTTCTCACAGACAACCGACATATCACGATGTGGCGACGGGCAAGGCCTGGCACGAGGGGAGAAACAACCAAAGCTGCATTCTTCCCCCACAACAGACGACTCATGCTCAGCAGACTCATCGGAAGTACGCTCCAAAGACCCATTAACACGCGCCAACAATAGCTTGATAGCTGCAACCTCTTCAAGTAGGGGGCGAGACACCTCCTCGATGCGTTCGACGACTATCTGGAGGAGCTCGGTGCGAAGCATAGCAAATTGGGACTGCAAAGAAGAGTCCAGATCGGCGATGGCAATGGAATCCTTGCGACACCCAGAAGGGGGCCTTGGCGGCACCAGGAGCGGCGAGTGGCCCACAACGTCAGCCCAAGTCCGTGTCAGCGAAGGGCAACAAGGCTGGACAGAGGGGGAGCAGCTCCGCTGACAAGAAGCATGAGTGCCCGGAGAGTGAGCACGAGCAGCCGGAGAGCGAGTGCGATTGTGACAGAACCGTGCCCGATGACCAGGGCGTCGACAACGAATGCATTTGAAGGGCTCCCGACATGAGGCGACCTGGTGGCCACGCTCAAGGCAGCGAAAGCACCTCCCACGAGCCCAGCGCTTGAAAGCGAGACTACGCTCAAGACCTTCCTTCTGAAGCAAAGAAGATGGCTCGCGGCTGGGGCGGCCGTCCTGACCCACTTGGACCCAGCCTTCCTCATCTCCCGGAGCGACAACGCCAGTAGTAAAGAGGTCGCTGTGAGGCTCCTCGAACGCCTTCTCAACATACAGATCAGTGGTGTCGAGCACCGAACCAGAAACAACAACTTTAACAGAGGCCAACACCTCATCATCAGCATCAGAGCTCAAAGAATCATCCCAAAGCAGGCTTGGAGATGGCAACACTGCACCAGGAAGGAGTACCTCAGAGTCAGAGAGAGCACCTCCCGAGGCAGCCGACGGCAGCAACAACGACCCAAGCCCTTCAACCACCACAGCAGTGTCACGCAACAGTCCATCAGAAGAACTAGAAGCTGCGATAGTCGAGAAAAGCCCTGTTGGCATCAACTTCAACAGCGGCTGCACACTGGAGATGGCACCCGCTGCCCGCGACGGCTGCAGGTCGGAGGCGGCGACGACAACCGCAGAGGAGTCGATGAGCAGCGTGCCCATAGTGGCGGCCGCCGTAGTCTTGGGAAGGGCTGTCCGGGCCGTCCGCAACGGCTGCAGGTTGGAGGCAGCGCCAGCAACCGCAAAGGTGTCGATGAGCAGCGTGCCCGGAGCGCCCGTTGCCGTAGTCTTGGGAAGAGCGGACCACGACGGTTGCAGGTCGGAGGCGGCGCCGGCAAGCGCAGGGCTCGGAGCGACTGCCACCGCAGTCTTGGGAAGAGCCGTCCGCGACGGCTGCAGGTCGGAGGCGGCGCCGGCAAGCGCAGGGCTCAGAGCACCCGCTGCCGCAGTCCGGGGAAGGGCCGTCCGCAACGGCAGCATGTCGGAGGCGGCGTCGGCAAGCAGAGGGCCCGGAGCGGCGGCGGCCGCAGACTTCAGAAGGGCCGTCCGCGACACCTTCATGCCCTGGTTCTCCTTCCTGAACCTACCAGCTGGGGGCACCCTCAACGAGCGGGAGGCAGCGGGGTCGCGTGAGCTCATGACGCTCGAGCAGCAGCTTGTGGAGGGCGGATGCAGAGAGGACCTGGCGGCAAGAAGAGCTCGGCAAACACAGAGCACGCGATGGAGATCCCGGATCTAGTCACGGCTGAAGCAGAGAAGGCCGGAGCAGAGAGATCAGGCGGCGCACTTACCCGGCGGCGAGCACGGTCGGGTCGCGAGAGGATGCCATTTTCTCGAAGCAGAGAAGTGCAACACTGATAGCCGGTGACACTGTTGTTGCAACTGTGAAATAACCGGTTAACAATTGATAGCCTATGAGTCCATGACACTGCACCTGAGTAGTGAACAACTGTTGAACTGAACATCGACTTGACTGATATTATTATTTGTTGCACGGCACAGGTTTCCATAGTTGATCTCTAGCTATGAAGCTGAAGAAATATTATGTTTCGTTCATTTTGTGGCCTGTGATGTACTGATAAGAATATGTCTTGTCATGCACTTGTACATTGCAAAGTGGACTGTAACTAACAGAATTTCTAGGATCCGTGCATTGTTGTTACTTTCATCACTTCAGTTGATACAACGGAACAGTTTCTTCAGGAAAACAAAGCACAACAGTGCTGACTCTTCCAGCTGATTAACGCAGCTATCAGGATGGTCACCATAATTTCATTGAGTGATTTTTGGCGAGAGCATCTACTTAGTGGTGTGTGTAGGCGTATACATCTGGGCTGTAATCGAAATTACGAAACAAAAGACCCTCTGTCCCCTCTAGCACAGCACAACAGCACCGTTATCCATCAGAGGAGGGTGGAAGATCACACAACTGTACTACGTAGTGTGTGACTGTGATGACATGTGAGTCTCTGCAATTAGTAATGGAATTGATTGACGATAAGATAATGGACAAATATCAGGTGAAACCCACTCTCTATGTCCTCGTGTGCTGAACTATTTTTACATTGTTTTGAAAAATCGTTGTTTTCTTATTAAATGGTAGTATATGTTGATTGGAAGAAGGTTATAGAGCACAAGGCAAGAATCAGCTCGAGGCTAAAAAAAATCATTGCTCTCGTTGAGAGTTGAACTCAAGACCTCCCGCTTACTAAACGGGTGCTCTAACCAACTGAGCTACGAGAGCTTTCTGTTTGGAAACTTATAATTATTTTACAAATTGACAAATTTATAGTTAAAAAATCTTTAGAAAGATTTTTCTTACTCATGCTACAGAAAGTGTATTGTATATATTCAGAGCACCCTCAATAAGGAAGTGTGGTATGGGGATTATTCCCTTTTAAGGCTGTTTATATATAGATTAGTCCTAGACTTATGTGACCAAAAAGAAACCCTAAAGTGTACACATGGAACGCATGAATTTCACCAGCAACTGAAATCTCCCAGGACTGGAGAAGAAATCACGTGTACGCTGTCCTAATATGACATAATCAGTTAGCCTCAGAAGCAAAATGACACAATTTTTCCAACTCTATGCCATCTGATGACTCAGCCCTGAGGGATTTCCAGCTGGGCTAGATGAACTGTAGTGTGTTTGTGGCTGCCAGCCCACTACCACTCGATGCAATTTCCACCGACTCCCGGGGGGTTTCTGCAACACAGCCTCCTTCCTCCCTAAGCTTCTCCCCTGTTCACCCAATAGCTAGCCACCCACACTCTCTCCCCTCCCCCGGCTGTGTCGGTGTCCTCCTCTCCCTCTCTATCCCCAAAACCCTAGACCTGAACCTGCCGCCGCCGTGCCGCCGTCCGCCTCCTCCCGGCGGCCGAGCTCTCCGGTCCGGCCAAGAAAGGCAGGGAACCCTCCCCCTCCGCAGGCGCCGCCGCCATGGACATGGACGCCTTCGAGCGCCTCCAGGCCGAGAGCAGGCTCCACGGTCCGTGCCCGGTGCTCAAAAGATCCGATCTTGGAGCGAAATCGCGCCGTTTTGAGGGTTTCGTGGGGAGGTTTTTGACGGGGTTTTTATGTGCGGCAGATGCGCTCATGCGGCTCGAGGATGCGGAGGGGACCGACGACGACGAGGAGAGGGGCGGGGAGGAGGAGGAGCTGGCCTGCCCCTTCTGCGGCGAGGAGTTCGACGGCGTCGGCCTGTGCTTGCACATCGACGACGAGCACCACGCCGAGACCAAGGCCGGGGTAATTTCATCTCAGACTTCATGGAAAGATGTACTACATACCTAGAGGTTTTGTAGGTGCCTATAGCTCAAGCATTAGGGTTTGTAGTTAATGTCTTATTCCTGTATCTTGGGGGGGTGGTGATTTTAGTTGCCATTCGATATCTTAATAGCAAAGGTAGGAATTTTGTGGTGTATGAGTTGCTCATGCTCGCACACTATCCATGCTTTACATGTTTTTAGCTATTGAGCTAAGATCATCCATCGAGAAGGATGAAGATGGTTGGTATTTTTGTGGGTGCATAAGGTTATTCTGCTCATCATTGCCTGATTGCCTCTGCTAGTGCAGAAAGCAATTTTTAGCTGCATTTAGGTGTTTGAACTAAGAAATGATAGTTCCTTTGCTCGTATACCACACATGACACATGTTTGAGCTGCTTTGAATTCTCAATCTAAGGTTCACTTGCAAACATAGTATTTATGTGGTGTCAAAGTTTTTTTTTGAACAAGTGGTGTCGAAGTTGCTTGCGTGTTACGTTATAACTTGTTAGACGTTTTACTTACTTTTACAGAATCCATTTCCCTTGCTTCGCGAGGAGGTGGTACCTTTTGGATGCTTTGATGTGATGTCTCCTTTGGTTCATTAGTGGCACTGCTATGAAATTTTTACTCAATAAGACTTCATTAACTATATCAGCTTTTCCCTGTTTACGTGAAGCATACGTATTGATTAAAGATCCAACGGTGTGGGAAATTTGGGTATAATGACGTGCATCTGTCATAATGGCAGTACTATTGAGCTGTTTATTTGTAAATATTAGAAATTTCCTTGATGAAATGTGTACAATCATCTAATCCATGTTTATGTTCATCTAGCCTATCATATGATACGTTGCTTTTAGTTTTTTAGTACATGCTTGAAGTTGATGTTACGACGGGAAAAGTTGTGTGGCTGAGTTGCTACAATCATATAATATCTTGAACATGTAGTTTTTATGCACATTCAGTTGGTGAGATGAATTATAATGATATTATTGGTTGAAAATCAGGAGTAAAATGTTTCAACTTGTTTGGAGTATGGGTGAGCTGCTTTTGGTGAATATTGTGAAGTATGTTAGCGAGTTCTCCACGTGCATAAGTTCATTTCTTTACTAGTTATTAAATGCCTTTTTTCCATAGATATGTGACGGTGTAGGTTTTTTTTGGGTGTTCTCAGTGTGGTATGCCAATTGTGAGGCCCTCAATAAAAGTTATCATGGTAGCTATTGTAGTTCTCTTAATTGGAAATTATGGTTCTGCCTTTTCTTTGATGTAGTGGCAATCTAATAATGGAACAACAGAGCCATGCTCAACTCAGAATCATAGTTTCACAATACTGCACCGTCATCGTATGTCAAATTAAAAGATGCACAAAATGCTGGAGCCCTCAACTGAAGTTGATCACTCACCATAGATTTTATGAAATGGTCACAGTCAAATCTAATTTCAAAGTATGTTGGATTCTCTTGATGGTAGTGGATTATAAGATAGTTTGCCCACATAACATTAGGCAACTAGACCAAAGATCACAGTCCTACGTTTCCAAATCAGGGAAAGTGGCATAGGGTCAATAAGAGGAGTTAGGGGGTTGGGGAGTCACTATTTGCACTTCCTGATTGTGTCTAGTGGTCTTTTATTTTTGGATTAACTCATGTTGGGGTATGATGCTTGTACAATCAATTATCTAATGAGATGTGCAGTGGTTGCTATTTTTCTGTATATTATTTTCCACTGGTACCACTGTAATATTGGTAGGCCAGCAGCGATAGCGTGCAGCTTTGTAAATTGATGTTTGGGCAATGAAAGTGCAGTAGCATTGTATTAGTTCTGTTTTTTCATGAAATATGCTGATTTAAGGATTGCAAATTTCATTTCTGTTCACATGTAATTTGATTATCAATAGCGTTGATATGATTTATGTTTCATCACCATGCCTACAAATTGTGTGTTAAGATATTTATGGAAATGTTTAATTGCAATGAAAGTGCAGTAGCATTGTATTAGTTCTGTTTTTTCATGAAATATGCTGATTTAAGGATTGCAAATTTCATTTCTGTTCACATGTAATTTGATTATCAATAGCGTTGATATGATTTATGTTTCATCACCATGCCTACAAATTGTGTGTTAAGATATTTATGGAAATGTTTAATTGAATCTCATTTGTATCTTCTGTTGGGCTTTAAGCATACTTTTCTCTGAGTTGACGTTGTACGCTTAGATTTAGCCTTACTTTTTTTTCAAATATCTACTGGCCACTTGTTTGTATGTGATTCATATTTTATGGAGTGATCTTTATATTTGCCCACAACTATGTCTGCCATCGTCAGTTTGGGTTCTTACTGATTGTTCTTTCCTTTTGTTCTTAGGTATGCCCTATATGCGAAGATAGGGTTGGGATAGACTTAGTTGGGCACATGACCTTGAAGCATCCGACTTCCTTCAAGGTATCAGTACTTTCAAAAGCTGGAACATTTATCAGCCAATTATTTACCAATACTATATATCAAAAATTGTTTGTAGTATATTGCTTTTACTGATCAATCATGATTGATATTTATAAGCCAGATCATGAAGTAACGAGTTTTTGACTCCCTTATACAAAATCCACATGCATGGAACAAACTTGTAACTACCGCCATAAAGATGGCCAGATGACACTATGTAGGGTATTTGGGAGTAGAACATAGGTTTGGGTAGACAAAGGAGGGGGGATAATAGATTATCAATTTCCTATTGCTTGATAATTGGTACATGTGATGCCCCTTATATAGCAGGTCCTTGCCCTGTAAGCAGAACTTAAGGATACTCTATGTGTATACTGTTGACTTCCCTATTTAAAGAACTTCCTAATTTACAATATAGTAATATTCCATATTTGTTCATATATTAACTAATCCTACGCCTATACACATATTATGCAGGGCAGGTGGAGAAACCAGCGTGTTTCATCTGGATCACATACTTCAACGTATTCCGCATTAAAAAAAGATGCGGCGTATATACAGTACCGTTATGGAGGATCTTCTCGTGCTCCCTCATTTAACACAGTGCCTGATCCTCTACTTTCCTCCTTCGTGGGTAGCTTCATTGATGAAGATTTGCCAAAAGATGCACAAGAAGAGTTCTTGGATCAAGTTATTGAGAAAAGTGATTCCTTGGAGCCGAAAGCAGCAGAAAGGTATTGAATTTTTTTCACAACCTCAGCATGTGATCAAGGGTTTAGTTTCCTTTTTACATGCAATCGCTTGATAATTCCAGTAGGAGACTAAGAATCATACCATTAAGGATGATTCATGAAGACATTAACTTTTAGTAGGCTATCTGTGCCCTTCTCTATGGAACATGTCTGATAAATATGATATCGTATGGACATGTTTCTTTTTAGTAATCATTGATTGTATGTCCTGTATGATGTGCTGCTGATTATGGTGTTTTCTTCGACAGTGTTGAGGAGCCTTTGCTCCCTGAGGTCAAGGAGGAGAAAACCAGGAGGAGCCAATTTGTGCAGGGGCTGGTGCTGTCCCTGATGTTTGATGACATCTTGTGAAGAATTATCTTGTTAGAATTGATTGAGAAGGCAGCTCTTGCTTCACCAAACAATAACTAGCGCAGGTAGCTGCCTTTTCCCGAGTTGCCATTAAAAACATATGGCAACATTGTTGTGGAGAAGATGACTGGTGTGAATATGGATGTTCCTTAGTAATGCGCGCCGGGTTGTCGCATGAACAATAAGATAATATGTATAGATTAGTGGTAATATTAAGAGTACCGGAGATGTTGTCAGGGGCTTCTGTCGCCCTGGTTGTATGTGGTTGTATGTATAATTGGGAGGCTTAACGACTGCCGAAATGAACTGGTCCTCTATTTGCAAACCGCATTTCATGTGTTTAGCATCTTCCCTGTTCTAGTTTATCATATGCTATGTTCTTGCCTTCCCTTATTTTTCATGTAAGCTTATTTGCTGCAATTATAATAGAGCAAATTGCTGATTTCATTATTCAGGCTGCTTATCATATGAGATCTATCTTCCATTGAATAATTTAATGATTCATTTATCAAGGTATTTGTAAACTGATGAAATTCAAATCCTTGCATTTCAAGAAGGAAAATGAACTTTCAGTGCGATGAGTTTCTGCAGTGTTTTTGGTTAATTGAACTGTGTTGCTGTAATGTACTAATATTTAAGTTCTCACTGCAGCTTGACCTTATGTTTGAATCAGCTGCTCCGTGGACTTCTGGCTCTACTAGTGAAATAATTTAACTTGAGGGGTGAAATAATTTGAGGAGTGAAATAATTTTCACTGAGATTTAACTTGAGGAGTGAAATAATTTGATCTGGAAAACTAAAATCGAGCAGAAAACTTACAAATTTTGGAAGCCATTGTAATTTGTAAAGCTAGCGACGACGAACGCACCGGAGAAGACTTGTGGCTCCTACCGAGTCCTGCACTGCCCCCACATTCAAAACGCGTAAGTGCTATATTTGTATGATTTATTTACGCCCAATTGCGCCAATGGCAAAAAAAGTCAGATCTTTGCAAGCTTCCTTGGCAGATGACATGATCAGGGCACGTCACATTGTCCATTCTTACTGTTCTCTTTACTGGTGCACTTATTTTCACATCTCAATCTATCCGTCCAGAACAGATTTTGTAAGATGGGTTCCAGAAATAAAGAGTAAACTAGAAGAGTACCCCGCGCGTTGCAGCGGGAATCTCTATAAAATCTCACTATGTATAAGATGCATGGAACATGCAATTATTTATTATAATCTGAAGATTCAATTGGTCACAATTTGCAAGCCCTAAATTTAATTAAAGTGAAATTGCTTTTTATTTGTGAACAAAAAATGGTGAAGTGGTTAATTGTATAGCTTAAAGGAATTGATGAGGTGGATATGTTGCATGTAAATATAATTAATTATTGTTAGTGGGATGACATGGACAATTGATTGGCCAATATAGCTAGTGATATGGATAGCTTGCATGTTGAGATAGACAACTTAAATGACCTTTTAGTGGGGTTTTGCTTTATAAGAAATATAGATAGATTAGTTAGATCATTTTTATCCTGAAGAAGATGTTAAATGACCCCAGTCTCTGCATCAAAATCATGCTTATGGTATTCATTACATTTATTCAATAAAGGTCTGACAAGAGTATACATCAAATAATATGAAGCCACCGTGCAACATCTACAAATCCGACAACAGGGAACCATGTAATCAGGGTCTTATGGCCTAAACATTCAAACAACACCCCACTAGCTAGGTACCGTGGACGTCACCAAATCATCCTTCGGCAAATCGGGAGCACACATCCGGTCTAGCATATCCACAACGTGCATCTGGTGCACACACTTTAGAAGGCACCATTGCCGTCGAATTGTCGACCCATCATCAGGGCAAACGTCTGCATAGTCCTCGCCCAGCCTGTTGTTGACATCGTCACGACTCCAGACAGCGCCCCACCCCACGGGAGTCCATCATGTCACATCCATGGCTGAGACCCTGATGCATCATGCCACCGAGAACCACTATTGTTTGACGTGGTAGATACAACATTGCTCCACCATCTGCCTCCTCCAACCTCCATCTTGCACTTGCCCCAAAAAACGATGCTCCTAGGAGGGAGAGCAACATCGAAGCGTTCTCATCGCCCGATCCGTGTAACATCCCAAGATTTTATCAAATTTTAGGGTAAATTTTTTGTTTTTGTTTTGCTTGTATTGATTGAAATTCACAGGGATTTAAAACTTTTGGGTTTATTCAAAAAAATTATTGGAAAACTATTTAAAACTTTCCATTATTTCTTGAAGAACTTCTTTGAGAAAACAAAGTATCAATATATTATCTTCTTTCTTTTATTCAAACCAAGCAAGCTTGTTTGCAAAGGAATGAATCACAAAAGTGTTATATTTACCAAAAGTTTGTTTCTTTCAAAACTATGATTGAGAGTGATTCTCAATTATTATTTTATAGAATATTATTCTCCTATTTTAAAAGGATCATTTTCAAACCCTAATCCAATATCTTGCATCATGCAAATAAAGCATTTTGGCCAATTTAAAAAGATCTTCTTGAAAATGATTTTTGTCTCTGAAAATATGTCACTTACTGGTTTGAAACATTGTGTTGACTTATAGAAAAATTTAGGAAGTGGTTTGAATTGATTTGATGCCTTTTTGCAAAAGTTATGAATTAAAACAGAAATCAGAAAAAGAAAAAGGAAAAGAACAAAAAAAATAGAAGAAGGCCGGGGGCGCCGTACCGGCCTAGCCCCGGATCGAGCCCACGGCCCAATACCCAGCCTTCCCGAACCGTTACGCTGGCCGCCCCCTCTCTCTCTAACGCCTGGGCCCCGCATGTCATCACCTAGCTCAGGCAGAGCTCTTCTCCCGCACGGGACTCCGCCCAGTCGTCGATCGCCCGCGCCAAAACCCTAGCTTCCCCTCCAATCCACGGCCTCCTTTAAATAGCCCACAGACTCCTCCCTCTTCTCCCTTTGCTTCCCCTCAAAACCGTCGACATGTCGCAGGGAAATCGCTCGACGGAGCTCCTCAGACCTGCAGACTTCCCCATCCGATTCTAGCGCCCACGATGAGCCCGAGATCTTTCCCCCTCTTCTACCCTCTTCTCTTCGACTCGGCGCACCTCCCTAACCCTTTTTCCTTGTTCTATTCGCAGCAAATCGGGCGCTGCACCATCGGCCGAAGCACATCGGCTTCTGCGCCCTCTCCAGCCACTCCTCTCCTCCTCTACTGGATGCAATCCACCCTGCCGTTCAGGCAGTCGAGTTTGTCTCGACGTTCTGCACCCCGTCCACCCATATGCCAGCTCCGGGAGCCCCTGGAACACCGCAGACGACCACCATCTGGCCGCAGTCTCGCCGGAAGTTCGTCGTAACCCTAGACGCCGGTGAGCATCTTTCTCCCTCTCGTCTCAACCACCAGATCTTAATGCAACGGTGCCAAATAGATCACTTACCGAACAGGTATCATCAGATCTGAGCCACTCAATCTTCTTTAAATCCAACGGCCCCAAATCGTTATCTGCCCGAACCGGTATCGACGAATAGGAAACAGCCACATGTCAGCCCCCGGTTCAAATAGAATTCAAAATTAGGATTTGAATCAGATTTGTGCTGAATCTTTGAAAATTCATAACTTTCAAACTAACCATCCAAATTTAACAAACTTTATATCATTGGAAAGCTAATCAAGTGTAGAATCCATTAGTGCAATAAACCTTCATAGTTTCAGTATTAAAATTAAATTCATTTTCAAATTGAATTAAGTCCTTTTGCCACACTAATAAATTCATATCTTTTGTTCTGTGCATCCAAAAATTACAAATTTGTAGTATTTGGAATACTCTAATCATGTAGAACATCATAGAATCAAGAAACATCAAAGTTGATATGTGCACACACTTTGTGCATTCAAATTTGTCTAAATCACTAATGTGATCATAATTTGAGTTCTAGAATTTATTTTAGGATGATTCCAATTGCAGTAGCTTTGTTTTACTGCAAGCTATTCAGTAGCATCACTTCTCAAATTTTTTGAATCACTTCTCAAACATTCAAATTCAAATATGAGGATTTGAGTAATTTCCACTATAGGAAATAATTCTATTTCTTTACATTATTGTTTCTTTCCACCATAGCAAATCTCATGATCATAGATAATTACTAAAGATCATATTGACATCACTTTGATCCGATATCATGTCCATCTAAATCCTACTTTTCTAGTTCACATATATTCAAATTACAACTGTGTTATTTGAGTAAGGTGTGATACATCTCAATCATATTCCACACTTGCTATTGTGGTGTTGATTTAATTCTACATCATAGTACATGATCATGTTCCAAAGTTGTCCAACAAACCCTCTGAGCCATATTCTTAAATGTCACCCACCCATACTCAATCTTGAGTTCACTTAATCTTGTTCACATGTATTGAACTATCCAATTTGCAAATGAGTTAATTGAGTAATACAATGCTTCATAAAATCTATACCCAAAGCCTAAGTGTAATGCATACTATTTATGAGTAATTGTTGTCACAATTATTCAATAGTATTGTTGTTGCACTATTTGACACTTATGTGATTTAATGCATGTGAGTCATCCCAAATTTCATTCATGTTTTAATAAAGCATAAAGACTTTATCAATTATACTTTGTTTAGTTCAATTCTCTCCAATCATATTGATCTTTCCCAACTAAGCTCTCAAATTCATATTTCGCAGTCTACAATTCTTTTGTCATATCTATTCTATCACAATATCTTGAGTAACCAAAATTGTTAAACAAACACTTTTCATTTGTTGTCTTGTTTGATTATGTTTGATTGGTATTGTATGTTTATGTTGTGTTATTTTGTGCTATAATTTGTGCAAAGAGCTACGTGCTTAGTTGAGAGAAGTGAAAAGATTGTGTTCTTCAAAAAGGCAAGTGACACACATATCTTCTACCTATTTTTACTACTGCATTAGTGTTTTCAGTAGTATGCATGATAGGTGGAATTATCAAATTGTTTTACAAAATGCTAGATCCTAGTAGTGAGTAGCTATCCATGAACCCTACCTAGGATGCTAAATACTTTGAAAAATATTGATGCCATGCTATGTTCATCTTATCAAAGTTGTTTTGTGAATAAATTAACAATTTCAACTAAAATGAACTACCTGGGTGGATTGGTTTGATAAGATGAGGTGGAGAAGGTGGGTTCTGGGGCACATGCCAGGGATGGATGTGTACTGAGGATACTGCTCGGGATGGCCACTCAGGATTAAAGAGATTACTATGTCTTCCATGTTTAGAGTACTTTCAGTACAGCCTTATGACACTATGAGCTATGTCTTGATTGAGTAGGATTAAGGGTTCAGCCATGGGTAGGGTGGTAGCAAAATATAGGGGGCACGGTCAGATCTGTTTGGTTGAATGCTTTTTCTGAAAGGTCTTGTCTCATTTTATTTATGGGGTAAAATGAGTCTTAAGGTGAAAGTGCACAACCCCTGCAGGACGTCAAAAATCTAAGCGTTTAGCCGAGTCCTCGGTTATGGACTACTGAGTCTCTAGTCATGGAATGTTCGGAAGAATCTCATCATCATTTCTGAATGCTTTAGAACTTGACTAGAAACCCTTAGGTAGGAGCTCAGGATCATGCCCTTCAAAAGGTGTGGTATTCCTGGTTGTTCCAACTTTGTTGAGTTTCGCCTAGAAACTATATACTGGCCAGTATGTAATGTATGGGGGTTATTTGACCATTATAAACTAAAATTTTAAAAGAAAGTTTTACAAAGACTGTAGGATAAAATTGGCTTTATGCAAATTATCCTTTGAGATCCACCAACCAAATGTCATGTAGTATAGTCTTTTCACAAATGCCACCAAATATGTGTCATTTGCTAGTACGTTGTTGTACTGACCCCTTTGGGGCTGCATATTCCAACATGTAGGATTTATTCGGAAAGGAACGACCAGTACGATCTTGAGTCTACATTCCAACATGTCTGCCTGTGGCATGTGATGAAGATGGAGGCTCACTGCAACTATGCTTTATGCTATGTACTCGTAAGGTTGAAGACCTATGTAACTGGATTTACATTGTAATATTTGATGCTATTGTAATGATTACTATATTTTGTACTGTGGTGCTATCTGATGATCCAGGGAGTAGCACATTAACACAGGAGTTCTACCTTTAGCAAAAGGTAGGGCGCTACAATCCGAGTGACAAGGGTATAGCTAATAGAGCCCGTTAGTTGAGTACCCCTGAGGCCCGTTGTGCTAGGCCCAATTGTAATGATAGTCGAATACGAGTTATTACCGTATGTCGATATTTGTAATCTGTATCGGACCCTACCCGATCCTCGAGACCTGGCCACCTATATATAGGGGCCAGGAGGGGACGGTGTAGGGCAGATTGAAAGCAAGCCAGGTTGAACACCCAAGTTTACTTTCGATACACACCTATTTCGACTAACTTTACCTTCGAGTTCATCCAACGCCCTATCTCCCCGATCCTAAGTCCTTCATCTAGGACATTTGTCGAGTTAACCCTCGTCAATTGGCGCCGACCGTGGGGACTTTGGGCGTTGGAATCATGAATTCGACGGCTTTTTCGCTTTTAGCCAACAGCAGTTCAGAAGTCGACGGAAGTCAAGAAGTAGAACTAACCATTGGAAGTTTGAGCATCTACATCGGGCCGTCGGGTTCATCTCGCCTTTCGGATCCGACGAAACAAGATCCGTCGGCAAACGAGTCTGAAGCAACAGCAATAATGGAGTATTCCGACGGCTCATCCAGCGAGGTAAACTCGCCGGTCAGCCTAGAAGAAGTGCAAATAGGGAAAATTGCAGAAGACAACAAAGCAAAGGATAACTTCAATGCAGAAATCCAACTCGACGATCTCATGATCTGCCTCAAAGACATCTCAGACAACTCAACAGATACATGGAAGACAGGGTTAGAGCTTTCTGAAGATGGCGACTCGATCTTCTCAAGCTTCAATAGCAATATCGGCAAGCAATGCCAGGTACTCGCCATTGTGGGCGACAACTCAGAAGAATTCGATGAAAATAACAACCCAGTGATAAACCCAGCGAACATCGACAGAGGAGCAAATCACTTAGCAGAAGGACAAACAGTGGAATCCCTCGCAGCCAGGGAAAAAATTCGACTATCAGTCGACGAGTGGAAAATAATAAGAGAAGCCGTAGAACACGGCACACCAATACCATCCAATTCCAGCAAAGACATGCTTTTTGGGTATCATTACGCCCTAAGGCAGCAAGCAAAGCAGTTAGCAAAGGAAAAGTCAGAGATACAAAGAAGGAAAAATTCAGCCATTGCAGCTAGCGAAGCTGCTCGCAAAGCACGAAGCGACGCATCATACAACAACGCGAGGAAAAATCGTCGACATGGCTCAAGGTATGACAATCTCGAGTACTCTGACAGGCAAAGTATCTCGAAAAACCTAGACTCGTCCTTCCTATCGGTCGACGAGCAGGGGAACATCCTACCAAAAACACCTGAAGCAGCATTAGTAGCAGCGCAGGCATATCTGCTCACAACTCGACCAAGTCCAGGAGATCCTAGGGAGCACATGCACAGAGCAGCATTGAACGGACTCAATATGGTGGGCCACAAGCTATTAGCAAAAGGAGAAGAAGCACATCATCACAAGGAAGCACACAAAGCAAGGTCACCTCGCCGTCACAATAGTCCTCGGCATAAAAGCAGCAAACACCGATCTCGATCGCCATCACCAAAACAGCACGGTGGAACTCGAAGATCGCGATCCCCAAATGAAAGGTGCGACTATGAAGACGACGAAAAAGAGATGGGGCATCGTGCTTTACCCGTAGGGTTCGCACCACTCCAGTTCCTAAGGGATTCAAGCTACCTCATGATCAGCAAAAATACGACGGATCACAGGAACCACAATCATGGCTCGCAGACTACTTACAAGCAGTTCAAATACTAGGAGGAACCAAAGAAACAGCAATGCAAAGTTTGCAACTACACCTCACCGGCGCAGCAAGGTCATGGTTGAGCAAACTAGAGAAAGAATCCATTGGAAGTTGGGAAGATCTCACAAAGCAATTTACAAGTAACTTCAGGTCGACATACAAACGACCAGCATCAATAGAAGAAGTCAAGGCATGCGTGCAGCAACGCGACGAAACACTACGGGCATACATCCAAAGATGGAGCCTCATCAAAAATTCAGCAGTCGAAGTTTCAAACGAAAGAGCAATAGACGCGTTCATCATTGGACTAAGGCGAAGAGACCTAGTCGAAGAGATGGGTAGAATCAAGCCTAAAACGGTGTCAGATCTCATGGACACAGCAAACAGATTTGCAGATGGAGAATATGTGTGCAACAACAAACGGACACGATCTCCAGAGGACGACAGAAGAAACAGATATGGAAGCCAAAGGAGACGATCCCGAAACTACGACACCTACGGCTCTCATAGCCAAGTCGCCCCAGGATATAAAGACAACAGTTATCAAGGAAACGATCGCAGAAGCTCGGGATATCGCAGCTACGGAAGAGAGGACTACAAGAAGTTCCCACCAAGAGAATCCAGAGAGTACAATCCATCACCAGAAGATATGCTCAACGGGCCTTGTCATATACACTCAGCGTTTGTCGACGGAAAGCGAGTATCAAGGCACGCAATGAAAGACTGCACAACATTCTTAAAGCTACAAGAAGCAGCAATCAACAAACAAACCGAAGCAAGGCGACAAGGATTCGAAGGGAGTAACAACCCTCCGACAAGCCAGCAAGGAAACAACGGAGCTCCTCAAGGGCAATACCAGCAAAACAAGGGACACGACGACGACGAAGGGTATGTCCCATCAAAAGGACACATCACAGCAATGATACAACCTGTGCCCAAGTCGAACAAAGAAGAAAAGAGTATAACTCGACAAGTTAATCTAGCAGTCCTGTCGCCTCCAGCTACAACAGAATATCTGCATTGGTCAGAGCAACCAATTGAGTTCAACAGAGAAGATCACCCTATAACAGTACCTCAGCCAGGAAACACGCCTTTGGTACTCAAAGCTCAAATCGGCGCGTATGATGTCGACAGAATATTCATGGATGCAGGGAGTGGAATTAACTTGATATACGCGAAAACACTCCGAGCAATGCATATATCACTAGAGTTTCTGAAGCCAACAGACTGTTCCTTCCATGGAATCGTACCAGGAAGTGCCAATTACCCGCTGGGTCGAATAGCACTCAATGTTTGCTTCGGCAACCGACAAAATTATAGAAGAGAAAAACTGGACTTCGAAGTCATGGATTGGCCATCACAGTATCACGCGATCCTCGGACGACCCGCGTTTTCGCGATTCATGGCAGTACCTCACTATACATATTTGGTACTTAAAATGCCAGGACCAAGAGGGATAATTACAGTCAAGGGAAGTTTTGAAGTCTCAGATCTTTGCGACAGGGAGTTCCACAAGATGGCGCAAAACTTTGGCATGATAGCCAACTATGCAGAAAACGTGAAAAGCACGACTACAGAAGGCATCAAGCTACTCGAAGGACGCGTCGCGGAGCCCGAGGCAAAGAAACCACGAGTAGGAACACCAGGGGAAAGCAAAAGCGCAGGAGAAGAAGGGAAAACTGCGACGTCACAGACATAGAGAAGAGCAGGACACAATGGCTAAAAAAGCCACGAGTTATACCAGGGGCAATGCCCTCTAGATCCAGAACACAGGTCATAGGCCGGATCTCTTGGGTCACCCCATGTATCTTATATTACAAGTATAAATAAAAATAAATCATTCCTCATATTCGAGTTTACGAGTCCTTTTTTCAAAGGAAAAATGCGGCAAACGTACGACTTACACAAACAACGCTTTGAGAATAAACTTTTCGACACAATAGTCGCAAAAGAAGACACTCTCGCGTTCCATATATACAAAACATTACAACAACGGGTTGTCAGAGTCATCTACGCCTAAAGGGTCCAAGTAATGGTACTCGCGAAAAAACACAGCGTCCGCTTCCAGAAGCCTAGCTACGAGTCTTCGAGCAGGCTGCAGCGTGTTCTCCATATGAACTCGAAGGCTAGCTCCACCCGGAGCCAAACTCAGGGACATAGTGCTGTAATTCAACCTCGGGTGCCACTTACGTATCCACCCGAGAGCAAAATTGGCACCTGCCACTAAGTTCAGCTCTATCAACCTATGAATACGATGACTTGATCTGAAAGCATCAAGAAGAAGGGGGAAAGTTGCAGGCAAAGGATTACGAGGAAGCATGATGGAGTGCATAGTTGTGAGAGCTCGTCGGCAACCATCAACTGACTCGCCAATGTGCTGGGCACGATCTTGGAGCAGTACAATAGCGCTTCGGCGTCGAGAATCAGACCACAAAGTCTCGTAACCAGTCGACATCTTCTCCAAAGCAGCATTTCGCTCAGCAACTCGACGCTCTTCAGCAGCAAAATCCAAACAAGTACCTGCGACAACAACTATATCACAAAAGCAGCAATGCACAAGAAGCCAAAGAAGGAGTCGAAAGAAAACTCACATCGCAACAGCTCGCAAGCAGACTCGACAATGCCAAGAATGAAAGACTCGCACTCTTCATTATGAACAACCTTCGCCATCAAGCTGGAGACCTTTTCTTCAAGGGAAGAGATCTTCTTCATATAGCCACTGGCCTGGCTAGCCTTCTTAACAGCCATCTGTGCTTGGCGTTTAGCCAAGGATAGGCGAGTTTCAAGGTCAGAAATCCTGGAAGAGTATTCCAAGCACTGACTGCATCGACTAGTAGTCGAAGAAATCTGGGGATCGAACCCACGAGCAGAAGAAGGAGCAGGATCATGAGTCAAAGGATCATGAACACGCATCGACTACAATAGAAAAAGAAAAGAGAAACAATTTCAGAGAGGAAGCATGAAAACTTCATACGAAGAGTATATATTTACATAAGAGTACAACCCTATGGCTAAAGTTCTCGGGTTGCACTTTACAATCAAAAGGAGGAAACTAAAAAGCTACAAAGAAGCTGAGTCTACGCCACCTCAACATTCTGATCCGTGGTAGAAGGGGGCGCGGCCGGTTCCTCGCTAGAAGTCGACGACGGCACTGGTGCTTTCGGTGCTGGAGGTGGTGCAGTAGGCACAGCAGAGGCCGCCGAAGGAGAAATCGTTGTCAGCAGTGCAGGCGCTAACTTCTTCGCCTTCTCGAAAAACACCTTCATCTCGTCACGGGTGTAGCCATGAGGGGAGTTAACTTTCTCCCAGTCAAAGTCTGTACCATGCGCAAGAGAAAGGGCAATGGCACCTTCGGCGCCGCGCTTAATGGACAGCCCCTTCAGATGGAGAGTAGGGTCTTCATCGCTGTCAAAAGTCTTGGCGAGTTCAGTCAGGTTGCCCTTCGGGATTGCCATCTTTTTCTTCGGCCACAACCCGGCAAATAGCCGTGACAGAACGCGGCCAACCAACTCAAAAGTTTCCTGGATAGATATCCAGTTTTCTTCGAGTAGGTTAACCGCATCCATAAGAGGATCATCGTCCGTTTGCAGGGACGACGGAGATACCCCTGAGAATTCTAAGCAATAGAAAAGAAAAGAAGAGGCAAGTGTCAACAAATACACCAGTGCAACAGGGGACGAAAACAGAAGACAAGTCGAAGAACTTACTTTCGGCAGCAGTAGACATGGTGTGAAGACGCTCTGCCACGGCTTGCTCTCGTTGAGCATGCTCTTTGTTGGCATCTGCTAACGCCCTCTCAGCCTTCTTCGCCTTGGCAAGCGCAGATTTCTGCGACTTCTCAGCAATTGCCTTAGCAGCGGTCGCAGCATCATAAGCTTTTTGCGAAGCTTTGAGCTCCGCTTCCAGCGACGCAATGCGAGCATTGGCTGTCACTAAAGCAGCTGTGAAAACAGACAAAAGGAAGTCAGATAAACAGCAAAAGACAAAGGGCAGAAGAAAAGTAATGATTGTATATCAAAATCGTACCTTCGGAAGATTTTGCAACCTTTAGGTACCCCGCACACTCCGTGCCCAGGGCGATAAATCTCTTCACCAAAGCCTGATAAAAGAAGAGTGTAAGAGTAGAAGTGCATGAAAGGAAAGAAGGGAAAAAAGAATCGCTCACATCATCAGAAGAAACTGAAGAAACATGGGCCTCCAGAGAAACCTTGGCTTCTTTGGTCTTCTTCGCGCGTTTGAGGTTTCGGGCTTGAGTTTGAGAAACCTTCTTTACAGAGGCCCTGGTAGTCCTCGGAGCAACATATGGTTTGACATGCTCATCAATCGCCACAGGAGAAGGTGGTGGAGCAACCGTCGCACATGTTGGTGGTTCATCATCGTCACTGCATGAAAAGTATAAGTTATAAGCAAGAGGCAAGAACAAAGCAATTGAAAAGTTCGACTACAATACTTACGATGCAAGCATGTCAAAGTACTCCATATCTTCCGCAAGAGCGGGGGTTTTTCCAGCCGCTGCAGAACTCGATGAAGCAATTTCGTCGACACGTTTCCGTTTTTTGTCGACACCAACATCTTCAGCAATAGCAGGAGGAGAAGACGTCGACAAGCTAGTCTCATCTTCTGATTCTTCGACATCATCTCCGTCCTGACTTTCGTCAGCCTCGGGGGCTTCAGATGCAGGAGATGCTAGATCAGCAGGAAGGGGCCCTGCCTCCGGAAGAGGAGGACGAGAAACAATAAATTCGTGACCCTGCATATTAATAAATCAGTAGAGTGCAGAGGCAAAGAATAATGCAAGTCGAAATTAAAAAAAAAGTTTGGCAAAAAGTGGATGCAGCAATGCATACCTCAGGAATAGGGTGCACGGAGTCGAAGAAATCTGCCTTCAAGTCAGCAACTGAATGTTCCTTGGTGAGCTTGGTAAGATTCCTGACTTGTTTGTCGACATCTTCTTTCAACATCAGATCTTCAGATACGCGAGTAGGATCTTCCAAGCCAGAGTAAGTCCAAAGCTTGGTGAGGCGGTGCTGTAGGGGTTGAACTCGACGTTGTATGAAAAACGCCATGAGTTGGATACCCGATAAAGCACCTCCTAGGCCTGTTTTCAGAGTTTGAATGCGGGATAGAAGAGGAAGAATTTGTGCAACTTCTGAATCTGAGGGAAGAGAGTCCCATGACTTCAATTTTTTCACTTCCTGAGAAGCGTCAAAGGAAGGAAGGCCGAATTCATCTTCAGGAGAGGATTTGCGATCCTGGATGTAGAACCACTTTGTCCTCCACCCTTGGACAGATGCGGCCATAGAAAATTCAAGATATTGCGCCTCAGGGCGCACAGAAACGACGGCTCCGCCCAGTTCGGGTTTCCTTGCCAGAGAAACATTGGGGCGGAGTCGAAAGATCGATCTCCAGAGAGCAAAGTGAGGCTCAATGCCCAAAAATGACTCGCAAAGAGTCACGAAGCAAGCAATATGCAGAAGGTAATTTGGTGTGAGCTGATGAAGCTGCACACCGTAAAAAAATAGAAGCCCACGGAGAAACTCATGGGCAGGAAGGGAGAAGCCGCGAAGAAGGAAAGCAAGGAACATTACCCGATAACCGCTCGGGGGCTTCGGGATCCGTTCAGTACTGGGGAACTTGATAGAGTCCTGGGCGGCGATGAGGCCGTCCGCCGTGGCCTTCTCCACCTCCTTCTTGGTGATGGTGGAGCGAACCCAGTTGGTGGCAGAGGACTTGGCCATATCGCTCTTGGTGGCCAGATGCTTCACGCGCATTCAGCACAAAAGCGCGCTTGGGGGCTCCGCAAGAGAGGAAGAGGCAGAGGAGATCGGCAATGGAGGCGGCGGAGGTAACGAGCTGGTAAACAGTACGATTCCCCACTATGCCATTTATATATCTTCTGGGAGAAGGATCGTGGGTTGAGACGTGGCGCAAAGATCGGAAACGGCAGCCCACCAACGGTCAAAAATCGTGCAGCCCGTTAAACGGTCATAAAATCGCGGAAGTTACAGTGTTACCCATAAAACGGTTCGCATTGATGAAGAGCTACGTCATCATTGACACGATAAAGTAAGTATATAAAGGTAAAAGGATGGCGCCGACAAATGCTGAATTTATGGAAAGGATCATCTATGAAGGATTTTTGGTTATAGCCTTGGGGGCTGTTACTTTCAAAACAGTCGAATACAACTCTTCATTAAAATGGTGGACTAATACTCGACGACAAGGTGTTCTTGAAAGTATCTCGAGTTGAAGAACTTCGAAGTTGAAGTGTTTCAAGTTAAAGTATGACGAGCTACATTATGTCTTGAGCCTATACTCGAAAAAATCCTTTTTTCGACTATAGCCTCGGGGGCTACTCCCATCGGGAGCGCTGAGCGCGCACCCGACGATATTCATTGGTAAAGCATTCGAGATTGGAGAAGTGTTACTCCCATCGGGAGCAAGTTTTATGGTTGTAGAAACCCGAATATTTTCAGTCAAAATTTGACTGCGACGTAAGATTCTCGAGTTGCATTATCGCAACAAAACTCGAATGCCGTGACTTGTCACGAAGGTAAGACCCCGGGATCCGTCCTATGTGGCCTAGTATACGCACATGGATGCGCTCTGCTGGTATGTATCCGTGTCTACGATGCAAAGAAAATCCTGGTGGACGCACTGGGTACCCTGAGAACCACTGGGATTCATTCTTTGTAAGTCCTAAATGCGGCAAAAGAATGGATTTGACCGGTATCCCGAATTCAAGTCCAAGGGGATTGAATTTGAAGTAGGTGGCAAGTATCTGTTCCGGCAGTTAACTGACCTCTTGATCCGTCAGAGTTGTCAGGCTTGATCATCAAAACCCCTTGCGAGCAGATTATTATCATGAAGTATAAGTCGAAAGACCAAGTCGAAGATTTGAAGATATGAACAAATTAATCAAGTCGAAGATTTGAAGATTAGAGATTCAACCTGAATCTACAATTCTGGTAGAATCTCAGGGGCTACTGACAAGGGTATAGCTAATAGAGCCCGTTAGTTGAGTACCCCTAAGGCCCGTTGTGCTAGGCCCAATTGTAATGATAGTCGAATACGAGTTATTACCGTATGTCGATATTTGTAATCTGTATCAGACCCTACCCGATCCTTGAGACCTGGCCACCTATATATAGGGGCCAGGAGGGGACGGTGTAGGGCAGATTGAAAGCAAGCCAGGTTGAACACCCAAGTTTACTTTCGATACACACCTATTTCGACTAACTTTACCTTCGAGTTCATCCAACGCCCTATCTCCCCGATCCTAAGTCCTTCATCTAGGACATTTGTCGAGTTAACCCTCGTCACCGAGAGACCAAGATCTGGGGGTTTCCCCAAAGAAACCCTACTGCAATAAGATGCCTTTGACAAGTTAATGACACATAGAAAGCCGACATCGTCCACCAGGTGCTCGGTGTTCACCTACATCCGCGCCTCCCTAACCTCGTCATCGACCGCCCCGCCCCATAGGAGGGTGGCCAACGCCTAGCGTCACCGCACGGTAGGGCGTAGCCTAGACCGAGCATTGACAGCTGCCGATGCCAACCACAATCGGCCACCCGAGATCTTCGACTGCAACCTCGAGAATTGTCCCACAGCCACAGTTAGTATTTCGGGCTTTGCTTGGAGGCGCCCTTCGGCAACAGCGGCGCGGAAGGGGAGGTTGGAGGCGGTGGCAATGGCGACAGTAGGTTAGTATGTTAAAATTTAATGGACATACTTCTAGATCATGTTGGAATAAAATGTGCACTAATAATTTTTATTGACACTCGATGCACGGTAATTTTTTATGGATGATGTGCTTGCAACCATGGATCATGTACCCGTCCTCAAATTCGTCCAGAGGAACGCCAAGACAGACACAACCATGCGGAGATCTTACAGATACGACCTCACATAATTGTGGAGATCTTGCAGACGCGATCTGAAATTTGCATCGGAAAAGGATGCAAAGGCCAAGAAAAAAAGCCTAGAAACAGAAGAAGAGGGGGCACCCCACCGTCGCCGTACGCCGGCGGCCTCCTCCTGTGGCGGCAGGGTGGTAGGGGCGGCGAAGATGGGGGATTTCTGGTGGCGGCACGGGAGGGCCTCCAGAGTTGCCTAGGGTGATCCGTGAGGCTAGGATCTGTTCTGTACCAGTTTGATCGCTCCAGGGTATAGTTCTTGGTTGACCGAATACTTAGAGCATCTCCAATCGCCCCCTAAAGGCCCATGATGTCCCACAAGTATAGGGGATCGTGTGTAGCCTTTTCGATAAGTAAGAGTGTCGAACCCAACGAGGAGCTAAAGGTAGGATAAATGTTCTCTCAAGTTCTATCAACCGCTGATAAAACTCTACGCACACTAAACGTTTGCATCATCTAGGAAATAAAACTAGAGCAACAATACGGGTATGAGAGATAGCTTTGCAAGATAATAAATACAAGAAAGTAATTGTTAGTGCTGCAGCAATAAAATATACTAAGTAACCATAAACTAATAGTACCATGAGTGTGGAAAAGTGGTGGTAATAGTGGTGGCTTTGTCTAAGTTCAATTAGTGAATAAATCGGGTTCATTGTCTTCGATGCAGTTTTCTATGTGGGAGAGGCTAAATATACAAGCACTTCACTACTCTGCAAATACAAGTACTATATGATTGGATTGTTAGCAATCATCCGCAAATACTAACAATGCATTAAAGTTTTCCTAACCATAGCCTTAAGTTAATGGTCCTCTTACTTCCATACACTACTGCAAAATAGCTTATAGCCTACATCACATTAGTGACGGGCAAAAACATGCATGTCACTGGTAGCAGGTATCATTGGTAATTTCACAAAATACTAGTGACGGGCCAACATAGTTCCTGTCGCTGGTGTTACGATTACCAATGACAGACTTATTTATATACCCATCACTGGTATACATCATCTACCAGTGATGTTCGGTTATGGCTGACCCACCACTAGTATGTTGCACCAGAGTCATTCAATTATTTTATATATTAGTTTGAACTACAACTCCCCTGATTCAACTCTATCCATACAGCCACCTGGCATGTCTCATGAAATTTAAATTTGAAATTCGCGAGCTGAATAAGTAACTAGTGACTTGACTCGACTCGCCTCAAATTTAGAGCATAACAAGCCGAGTTTCAAATTTAATAGTAGTAAAGTAATTCGCGCTAGACCAGTCGAGTTCACCAAGTGCTGTTTAGCTAGGTAAAAATCACATATATGTTGCACAATCTGGTCCATGCGTCCAGCTAGCTAAAAGCCTATTACAAATTTACTGCGCTCCAACTTCCCAAGGCCCAACCTCACCACAGGGACAAGTAGAGTTAGCGATATTCCCTAAAAGAAAGTAGAGTTAGCGATAATCCCTAAAAAAGTAGGGTTAGCTATAGCAACCTCAATCCACTCCTCGCCTCTCGTCGCTGAGGAGATGCGGCGCGGGCTGTCGTTGATCGCCGGCTGCTCTAAGCCACCCCCCGTTCCTGCCGGCCGCCCCAACTTTATCCCCCATCTCCGTCCGCCTTCACCCTCGCTCACGATCGCAGCGACTTGACACAACCGCTCCATCTTCCCCCGACGACAACCGCTCACCAGATCACCGCGTCGCGGCATCCTCGACGGACCACGGCGTTACGCCATCCTCGTCCAACCACCACACCATGGAGAAGCAGCCGAGCCTGGATTTGAAGGCCATGGGGAAGAAGAGGCAGCCTGGTCCATTCGCCTCTAGGTCGGCATCGCAGCAGTCCGTGTCCGTCACAGCACCGCCGTGCACCAAATCGGCAAGGCCTCCACGCTTTGGTGAACTTGTGGTCGTGCCTACTCCTTCAGCAGCTCCAGCTCCCCCATCGGTGAGATTATTATGGTTTTGTTACTTTTCTGATTGCAACAAAACAAATTATTAGCAACTTGCCCTCTTTTCCCCATACCCAGTTGGTAATCTCTTTCTCATCGTACTCACTAAGAGGTTAGAATGATTTGGTTGATATCTTGATGGGTCGTTCGGTTGCAAGTTGTCTGTTAGTAGTAGGGTGCAATGAGGCTGTTTGAAGAAATGCCTGTTAGAGCTGTCAGAACATATGCATGGCTTACTAATGTCTAATAATTCAACTGTTGTGCTGGGAGAGCTGAGTTGCCCGACGAGAAATTTTTGGTTAACTGATCTTTTGAGCGATTGGAGGAAAAATCGTGACAACTATACGCGTGTTTGCTGTTTATTAGCCAAGTTAGGTTGCTGAAACTGTGCGTGATTTTCGTCTTACTGAAACTGTGCATGATTTTCTTCTTACTGAAACTATGCGTGATGCTCTAGATTCTGGCGCTATCGATTATTGGCGCTGCTGTTGTGGCAGGAAAGGGAACCGGGGAGGGATGGTTGCCTTGGAGATATACTGGACCTCCATCATTGGCAAGCTCCTCACGGAGACGCTGGACGAGATGGTTGAAAGCGGCAAGCTCGCCCCCGAGCTCGCCCCTCAGGTCGCCCTAGGTCCAGCTGCGGTTAGACGAGGTTCGTTCTGTTCGACCGTGAACGCTAACTGACAGACATGTTCTAAATTGCAATGAGCGGCTTCATGTTTTGACACGTGCATGGTTTTTGTTTTAGTCCATGTACGCCGTGTTGGAGCATAAGGTGGCGAGCAATGCCTCCTTCAAGGTATGATACTATAAAATGTCATCTCTGTTTGGCAACGTATTGCATTCAGTCATTAATAACTTTACAAGTATGCACGTGATGATTTGCAATCTATCACAGCCGCCTAGCTAGAAGAAACTAGCAAAGATATCAGGTCCACCTACAGGAGGCATCACCGAAGATATACCAGTTTCATAATCTTTTGATCTTCAGTTTTAGTATGTGCTGAAGTACGTAATTTCTTCTTCTTCTGATGCCAACTAATTAATGAATTATGATCCTTTATGCAACTCTTCATACATGTATAATTTTAGTTTTTAAACCTTTCTACATATTACCAATTAAGGAATCTATGCATGAGTTGCTGCAAAAATATAGTGCATATAACGACCATTGCTTACTGAAATAAGTTGTACTTTCTAATGAATTTCTTGGTCATACAGGGGCATGTGCTTTAATCTCTCAAACCAATGATTGCTTCCTCTTCATCTTCCATAGGTGGAATCGACATTTTCCCAGAAGGTATTTGTATGTGCTGAACGTATGTTGTTTTGTTTAGTAAAAAATATTGACGTGCTTAATTTCTCAAGTATTATGATTTTTGTGCTGACTTACATATGCAAAAACCTGTCCCATAAGATATCAAATGGAGTATTGCTAACTACATAAATAATATTTGTCCCGGTGGATTTTTTTTTGGCAATGCTGCATATTCAAACTCCAATTGATATTCGGAAGCCTGCTACCTTTCATTTTTCGTGATGGATTGTGTTAGCTAGGTGCCAACATTCCTGTATGCTTTATTATTTTGATGTTTCCTATGAATTCATGGCAGTGCCGAAATTATTACTATTTATTTTAAAGTATGTACAATATAGTTTTTGATTAAGGATAAGCTATGTCCATTTCTCATTTATCGTGACTTTGAGTCACATGGTCTCGATGGTATAACGTTGGCTGTTTCTGGTTTGCATTTCGTCCAATTTGCATCGAGTAGAATGCCAAAGAGTGATGCAGTACTTTGTTGCTTGTTGTTGCTGCTAGAGAACGATTATGCATGTCTATTTTGTGTATAGGACCCGTGAACGGTTGGCAACATTTTTTTGGCACAACCGTATCTCCTTTTATGATGGGTCATGTGAGGATCTAAACAAGACTATTCGACAAATTAGAGAATTGTATGCAAACAATCTGGTAGCTGCATTAAAGAATGTGGTAGCTACCTCAAAAAAATAAACCGGAGCTCTAACAATCTGGTGTTTTCAACAAACCTGGCAACTGTATGAAAACAATCCGGTGTTTTTGACAAACATGAATTGTATGAAAACACTCTGGTAGCTGCATGAAGAATCCGGTAGCTACTTCAAGAAGCAAAGCTGGAGCTCTAACCAAGAACCTGGTAGTCATTTCGACAAACCTGGCAACTGTATGAAAATAATCTGATCGCCGCATCAAAAAATGCGGTAGCTACTTGAACAACGTAATTTGGCAGTTGTATCAGAGAATTTGGTAGTCGTTTTCGACAAACCAGGCAAATGAACCAAAATAATCGCTAAAAGTGTGGTACCCGGATAGTTGTGTAGAAACTTTTGTGTGTTTTGGATAACTGCATTGGTAGTGTGTAAATCTTTGCAAAAGATAGGAAATGCACGAGAACACTAGTTTTGAAGAGCGCCAGTCTACTTTTTAGAATCGGAATCGACTATTTTTTTTGAGACATGCATGTACATAGTGCTTCGGTAGTTTTTTATTCGACTCATTTCATTTGATGCTAGCGTGTGTTTATTTCTATATGATTCCATGCATGGGCGGGTACCCTGCCAAGCTTGTCGCGGCCGCTGCCTGCCACCCGACCTTTTACCCCCGGCTTTGTCCCGGCCTGCGCCCTCTCGTCACTGATTAGCGGCCCTGATTAGCCGGTCTGGCAACCGCCGCATGAAATGTCCAGTATGCGGCGCCGCTAGGTAGTCTGGTCCATTTTTCTTAGCTAGGAGAATCATGTGTATCCATTTTTTATATATGTGTTATTTAGTTCAAAATTATGAACATGTTTTTCGTAGATGTACTTTTTTGGTTGCTATGTGTCATCTTCGATGCACATTACTGCTCATTCAATCATTAATAACATTGGTCTCTTTTTTGTACTATTTTTTCTAACAACAGCCCCAACGGCTCTCATGTTGCTGTGCTACCATGGTCTCTCGCCCCCCTCGTGTGGTGGTAGGGTTGGCTGGCCCCTGGCGTGGACTACCTCGACTACTTCCTCGGCTCACCGCACTGCAGCCGTGGTGCTCTCTCGTCCTTGACTACTTTTCTTTGGTGATTTTTGGTTCATCCCTTGAGCTCCTCTACTTCTGAAGTACTATTACCACTGTGTCGTGGCTATCTCTGGTTGATGTCCAGCTGTGCTGATGCATGTATAATTGAGGGCTTGACCTTGTAGTTCTATTGCCTCTAGATATTGTCACTACCTATATTGTCACTGCTTGTTTGTTCTCATTCTAGGATTTTCATGTGGTCAGTATTAATTGCTTGTCTTTAATATATAGGTTATATGTGTTAAACATTTTAGTTTGTTTTTATTAGCTAGCTAGTTTGTTTGACACGTGAGCTAGGAGTCAAATACCATACCACTGAATTTCCTTCCATTTTCTTGTAGTATCAAAGAATGATGATGCACAAGTAGCTAATTACCCTGAGGACTATGAAGTGGACATGTGGACATGTCGATGTGGCTGGTAGCATTGTGGGAATATTTTTGGAGTGTGTTGTGTGTTTCGGATTGTCCTACACGTGATGTTAATGCCACGTTGTAATTTGGATCATGCAATTTGCAGTATGTCATTATGTTATCTTATTGATGCATCTTATTGTGCAATATGGAATATAAGTGAAAAATACATTTAATTTTTTTATTACTTAAATGGATACTAGTGACGGGCAGGTTATTGGGTCTGTCACTAGAAAATTGCACTGTATTGGGCCTTTGGTTAATACTAGTGACATGCATGTTTGATGTGCCTGTCATTGCTATACATATACTAGTGACGGGCAATCTACATGCCTGTCGCTGCTATCATATACCAGTGATGGGCAATTTGCCCGTCATTAGTAATTGATTACCAGTGACAACATACTAGTGACGGGCGGCTTGCCTGTCACTGATAAGCAAAATGGGCCTGTTTACACCATGCGCGCATAAATATAATGGACACTAAAGGATAGTACCATATCAACATACAACTCTAATGAACCAAAGACATTCAACAAATCAATCTAAGAACAAATAAACTATGCAAACATGACATAGATCATAGGATAAATATTATAGCATCAAACACCATGTTTACATAGGACAGTACAGAGGTGTGTGGGAGGATGAACCACTGCATAATAGGAGGAGTTGGTGATGGAGATAGCGGTGAAGATGGCGGAGATGAGCAGCGAGGGGCGCGGGCGGCGGCGCCGGCGCCGGCGGCAGCGCGGGGGACTCTCCCACCGCCGGCATCATGGGGGAGCGTCGTCCCTTGGCCCCCTTCCTTCATGGCTCCATGGGAGCCCTCCCCCATGGAGATGGGATCAATGGGGGAGGCGAAAACATGGCTCTGGTGGCTGCAAATTCGTGGGTGGAGATGTCCCCCACGAGTTAGGTTTTCTCCCCTTATATAGCTTCTCGAATTTCCATCTCCCCATCTTGGGCCGCACTAGATCGGGTCTAACTCGGCCGTCCAGACTCGGAATTAGGCGAATGTTATGTCCAAAACGTTTGCCGTGAAATTCCCTACAACTTTGTAGTTGAAGAGTTTTCCGTTTGACGCCGTCTTCGACCCATAACGTGACCATCTTCGAAAAGAGTTCTAGCATAGATTTCACGAAAGTCCCAATTTGACTCCAACAAGGTTTCCACTTGTATTCTTGGTAATTCCTACATATCAAAGTGTAAAACAAGAACATTGTGCACTTTTGCAACTATTAGCATGTTAGTCCAAATAAATTATAAAAGTGCCACAAAGTGTAGATAAAACATATAGCAATTGGTGTAAAACAAGCATGGAGCATCAAAAATTATAGATACGTTTACAACGTATCAGCCCCCCAAACGGCATTTGGGGGCGCCGACGCAGAAAATCTCGCCCAGTCGCGCCCTCAAACGTTTTTTTCATCCGGTGCGACGCAAGTTTTCATCCGGCGCACCCGATCCAAACCCTGTCCAGGGGGGGGGAGCGGGGGCGCCGGCTGGGCGCGTGGCTCGCCGCGTGGCCCACTGTCAGCGGCGCGACCGACGCTTCGTCGTCTCCACTCGTCTCGTCTCCCGCACCTAGTAATGGCGTTGCAAACGGAAATAGCTTTGCAGCGGCGCAGCGAGCCGTCCCATCGGAGCACGCGTTGGCGGGAAATGAATGCCATGTCGTGCTTCCCGCCCCTTCTCCTTCATTTTCCCGCCCCGTTTCCAGCTATAAATTGGTCGTCGCCTCGCCGGTAGGTTCACATCCTCTAATCGCCTATAGAAAATGCCTCGCTGCCGCCTCACAACCTACGCCATGCTCCCTCGAGGCGGTTCCGACGTGCCATCACCACCACCCCCCACCTCCACTGCTGCCGCCACCGCAGGACGCCGCACCGCCGCATGGCGAGGAGGAGGAGGACTCCGACAAGGAGGAGTTCCTCGCCCAGCTACCGACGGACGTGGAGGCGGATGAGGCCACCGCGGAACAGAGGGCCATCCTAGCGTCTTTCGAGACATAGCGCCGCGACCGGGCGGCGCAGGAGCTCATGGCTGCCGAGAGGAGGGCGGCAGCGGCAAGGCTGGCGGAGGACCATGCTGCCGCTTGCGCCGATGCCCACCGCCGCAACATCGAAGCGGCAAGGGCAGCGATGGCAGAGGTGGAGCAACGCCTCTTCCGGGCGGACGTGGCCGGGGGGCTGATACGTCTCAAACGTATCTATAATTTTTGATCCTCCATGCTTGTTTTTACACCATTTGCTTAGTGTTCCGTTACACTTCGTGGCACTTTTATGCATTTTTCGGAACTAACCTATTAACAAGTCGCCACAGTGCCAGTTCCCTGTTTTCTGCTGTTTTTGTATTTCAGAAAAGTTACACAGGAAATATTCTCAGAATTGGACGAAACCAAAGCCAGTCGCCCAGAATTTTACCGAAGCTTCCAGTGAACCGAAGAGGAGACGGAGTGGGGCCACGAGGGCCCCACACAATAGGGCGGCGCGGCCAGGGGCCAGGCCACGCCCCCCGATGTGTGAGGTCGCCTCGGTCCACTCCTGACGATGCCCCTTTGCCTATAAAGACCCCCCCGACGGAAAAAACCTAAACATCCGATCACTTTTCCAGAACACATCGCGATCCGCCGCCGCCGTCGACCCGAAGATCGGGAGAGTCCAGAACCTCTTCCCGGCACCCTGCCGGAGAGGGGAATCACCACCAGAGGTCTTCTTCATCGCCATGCTTGCCTCCGGCGCGATGAGTGAGTAGTCTACCTTGGACTATGGGTCCATAGCAGTAGCTAGATGGTTGTCTTCTCCACCATGTGCTTCATGTTTAGATCTCATGAGCTGCCTTACATGATTGAGATCACCGTTATGTAATTCTACATGTTGTGTTTGTTGGGATCCGATGAATATTGGTGTTATGCTTGAGTTGATGTACTGAATATTATCTTTTGTTATCTCTATGTTGTTTATGATCTTGCATGCTCTCCGTTGTTAGTAGCTATCTTGGCCAAGTAGTTGCTAGTGACTCCAAGAGGGGGTATTTATGCTCGATAGTGGGTTCATGCCTCTATTTAATCTGGGGGAGTGACAGAAACCTCTAAGGTTGTAGATGTGTTGTTGCTACTAGGGGGAAAACAACATTCATATGCTCGAGGGCATATGCTTTGTTTACATTACACACTTTGCTTAATGCAATTATCTGTTGTTCGCAACTTAATACTTGTGGAGTTCTCGGATTGATTCGCCACAAGTGGATTATTAGTCATAGATGCAGTTGGATGGCGGTCTATGTATCTTGTTGTAATGCCCAGAGTAAATCTCATAGTGATCCTCTCATCATATGCACGTTGTCTTTATTCTATCAATTGCCCAACTGTAATTTGTTTACCCAGCATATATTATTTTATCTTATGGAGAGACACCAGTAGTGAACTATGGACCCCTGTCCTATTTCCATCATATTGCTATCACCTGTTTACTTTACTCACACTGTTTACTTTATTCATATATTATCACTATTTTCCACTTGATACGCTCATTCCTTTGTTTACAGCAAACCGGTGAGATTGACAACCTCATCGTAAGTTGGGAGCAAAGTATTTGGTTATGTTGTGTGCAGGTTCCACGTTGCCGCTCACAAAGCAAAGCTCGGACGAGGCGCCCTATAAATTGTCCGGAGCTGTCGCAAGCTAGCGGGCATCACCTTCAGTCGTATTGGCTTCTTCCCCTTCGGATCGATAAACCTTGGTTTCTTACTGAGGGAAAACCTTGCTGCTATATTCATCATACCTTCCTCTTGGGGTTCCCAACTGGACGGTGAAAAACTATCAACACCATACCGCATCAGGGGCTCGCGAAGGTGGCGGCAGAGCGCCAGCGCCGTGAGCATCAGTACCCTCTTGACGGTGCCTAGTTGACGAGGGAGATTATTCTTCTTCAATCTGCGGCAACGGCCCCAGAAAACTGCTTGATGGCTTGTAGTAACAGCCCGCTGGGAACCCCAAGAGGAAGGTATGATGAGCACAGTAGCAAGTCTTCCCTCAATTGTGAAACCAAGGTTGAATCAAACCAGTAGGAGAAAGCCAAACTTCAGAAGGTGATGCTTGCTAGCTTTGCGACACTCCGGACAAGGGCGCCAGATCAACTGCTTGTCAGAGCGTATCTTTTCACCAGCAGCAACATGAAACCTGCACACAACACAACCAAGAACTTTGCTCCCAACTTACGATGAGGTTGTCAATCTCACCAGTTTGCTGTAAACAAAGGATTGAGCGTATCGAGTGGTAAAAGGGTAATAGTAATACAAGTAAAGTAAACAGAGCGAGTAATAGTAAAACGGTAAAGCTATGTAAAGGAAATCGGACCGGCGTCCACAATTCACTAGTGGCATCTCTCCATAAGATAAATAATAACATGCTGGGTAAACAAATTACAGTTGGGCAATTGATAGAGTAAAGATAACGTACATACATCACGAGGATCACTATAAGGCTTACTCTGGGCATTACGACAAAATACATAGACCGCCATCCAACTGCATTTATGACTAAAAATCCACTCGCGGGGAATCGTCCGAGGACCCCTTGAGTATTGAGTTGCAAACAACAGATAATTGCATTAAGCAAAGTGCGTAATGTAAATAAAGCAAATGTCCTTGGACACAAGAATGTTGTTTTCTCCCTAGTGGCAACAGCACATCTACAACCTTAGAGGTTTCTATCACTCCCCCAGATTAAATAGAGGCATGAACCCAACTATCGAGCATAAATACTCCCTCTAGTAGTCACTAGCATCTACTCGGTCAAGATAGCTACTAGAAACGGAAAGCATGCAAGATCTTAAACAACATAGAGATAACATAAGATATATAATTCAGCACATCAACTTAACATTGTACCAATACTCATCGGATCCCAACAAACACAACATGTATGATTACATAAAGATGATCTTGATCATGTAGGGCAGCTCACAAGATCTAAACATGAAGCACATGGTGGAGAAGACAACTATCTAGCTACTGCTATGGACCCGTAGTCCAAGGTAGACTACTCACACATCACTCCGAAGGCGACCATGGTGGTGAAGAAGGCCTCCGGCAGGGTGCCGGGAAGAGCTCCTGGATCCTCTCGATCTCGTTTTGACGACGGCGACGGCTTGCAGTATGTTTCGAGGAAAAGCGATCCATCCCTTAGGTTTTTCTCGTTGAGGGGACTTTATAGGCGAAGGGGCATCGTCAGGAGGTGGACCAGGTGGTCTCACAACAAGTGGGCGCGGACAGGGGCTGGGCCGCGCCCCCTGGTGGTGAGGCTGGTCCCTGGCCCACCTCCGTCTCATCTTCGGTCTTCGCAAAGCTTCGGTAAAATAGGAGGTTTGGCTTTTGTTTTATCCAATTCCGAGAATATTTCCTGTGTAACTGGCATTGTGGCATCTTGTTAATAGGTTAGTTCCAGAAAATGGCAAAAAACAGGGAACTGGCATTGTGGCATCTTGTTAATAGGTTAGTTCCAGAAAATGCATAAAAACGCCACAAAGTGTAACAAAACTCAAAGCAAATGGTGTAAGAACAAGCATGGAGCATCAAAAATTATAGATACGTTTGAGACGTATCAAGTATCCCCAAGCTTAACTTCTGCTCGTCCTCGAGTAGGTAAGTGATAACAAAAGAATAATTTTTGAGGTGACATGCACCATCACAATCTTGATCATCTAAGTAAGCATTGAGTGTTGGGATAAAAGAACTTAAAACATGGGCATAAGAGACCTAATCTTGACAATAAGAACTTAGCAACCATGTTATAACATGAAAATAAACACAAATGAAAGATCATGAATAATGAAACAATGAAAGTCAAACGTGTGTTCAAATCATACGGAAAAACATAGCAAATGGTTTTCAGCTTGTCCTTCATAGAATAGCAAAACATAAATGCATAGGACATCTTCAAGTTTAAGAGGGCAACTAGATACAAATAATTTAAGAACAAATGAAACCATAATCATAAATCAATCAATGATAAATTTTGGGACTATGCACATTAAACTCAGAACGGCAACTATGCTCTCTTAGACGGTGCATAAAGATAGAAGGTGGAGACTCAACATAAAAGTAAAAGAAAGACCCTTCGCAGAGGGAAGCAGTGATTGCAAGTTTTATAAACCTTCAAAAATTATGGTACTTACTAGCTTTGAGCTCTTATTGCCCCCATCATAGGCATCTTGAATGGTTAAAGTAAATGCAAGAACGTTTATGAGCATATGCTTGACAAATCATAAGTTGAAAACCTCGTGTACCGTGAAGTACGAATACCCAAACCTCATGCTACTCGACTTAGGGTCCCAATCAAGCTCTTGTCATTGTAAGTATACACGCATCATCGAGAACCGCCAATGGGGTACCTCCTTTCCCGATGACATGGAACAAGCCCACATCAAAATGACAGGATAAACAGACAATGAACACCTCGGCATCTCTTTTATTTACCATTGGTATAGCTTTTTATTTTGAGATGCATTGTCGAATATCCACTATGGGCATGTTGTAAATTTCCACCATGAATGATGCATGGCTTAGATTAGCGGCCCAGGCATTTCTCTAACACGTATACAAACTCCATGATCTAGCAAGATTCCCAATTTATTTCACATCGCGAGTATCTATAAACAAAAGATCATGATATCAACTCAAATAAGAAGTGCAATGTTGAAAGCTTACCCCATGACGGCATGGTTTGGCTAATTTCCAACTTATGACTTGCAAGCATAACATCAACATAAAAGAGCCACAATGTCAAAATTTTAAAAGCGAGAAAATTAAAGTGTGTCATCAGGTTTGTGAGAGCTTTACTGACTAATTTTCGCATAACACCAAAAGAGTTTAATTCGAAGGATAGATAAAAGCAAGTCAAATGTACTTGGAATAGCAAATTGCTAATAGGTATGTGTGGTGGACACATTGGAATTACTTGGTTTTTGGAAGTTGGATGCACGAGTAGAGCTCATACTCAGTACAAAATGAGGGCTAGCAAAAGACTGGGAGCGACCAACTAAGAGAGCAATAACGGCCATAATCATGCATAGCGACAAAACATCATTAAGAGAAGCATAAAATGGCATCAAAAGTCAAAAACCAAATGATCATAGAGGCTTATGGCGACTTTGTATGAGTCAAACATGTTGTAAGCATGCGCCAAGTCAACCCAAATAAAGCATCAAGGAGAAAACCAAATTAATGCTTCCGTACAATAAAAACAACACATGGTTTTTTTCGAAGGCTCATTAAGCAATCTCAGTCATTTGAGACAAGTCATGCTACAGCAAAAATCACTAAGCATACTATCAAAATGACATCAAGCATGACATGAAAAAGTCTAAGCCGCAGTCTAAACAAGCTCCTTTTTGTACCACTTTTTTGCATGAAACTTTTTCTCTTTTCCAACACCATTCAAACCTTTTTGAAACAACTCTTTTGATGAATACCAACATATACCAGAGGTCCAAATACACCTTGATGAAAAGATATAACAAGATCTGAACAAAAATCAAGGCGAAAAACAAAAGCTAAACGCAGTTCTAGAAAAAGAGAATACTCGTTGAACGATAAGAGTGAAAAATAGAGTGTTCTTGGCAAATGAAAAGCAAGTAAATCTTCTCCAAAAGAAATTTGTTGGGGTCCAACCATTTATTGCAGCGAACAAAACAAAAGAAAACTGAAAGCAAAAGTAAAGACGCTCCAAGAAAAACGCATAGTGCATGAAGCAATAAAAATATAGTGTGTTGAATGGTGACCTGATTTTGCCCGATGAAGAAGGGGTGCCTCGGGGACATCCCCAAGCTTTGACGCTTGTACCTCTTGGATATTTCTTGGGGTGACATGGGCATCCCCAAGCTTGAGCTTTTGTCCATTCTTCACCTCATCTCATCATTCTCCAATCCCTACACTTGAAAACTTCCTCCATATAAAACTTCACACAATTCTATTAGCAACGTTAGCATAAGCATAATAGTAGACTAACCCTTTTTGTTTCAGGTTTCATCTAAAAAACACCATATATAAAGCATAAACTAATGTAGAAACTTCCCCAAAAGCTCCGTGATCAAAAGAACTAAAAAAGAAAGTGATCGAGAGGCAAAAACAAATAGTGGCAGAAATCTATCAAAACAGAACAGCTGACAAAGGTTGATTTTTTCGAGGACCTTCTGATGCTCAAATCGAAAAGTGAAAAACTAATGAAAGTTTGTATATAACCTGGGGCATATGTACAAGAAATCTCAGGTAAAAAAGATATTCTGAGAATTTTCACGAATTTTTACGGTGCAGCACCGAAATCTGTTTTAGGACAGCAACTTCTCCAAATCTTACCTCCCTCAAATTACAGGTTCTTCTTGGCACAACAACGAAATAAAAAGGATAAGGAGCGGTTATTACAGTAGTAATAACTTGCAAGACTCAAATAAAAGAAAAAGTACTGAAAAGAAAATAATGGGTTATCTCCCAAGAGTGCTTTTCTTTAACGCCTTTGAGCTAGGCGCAGAAAGTGGAAATCAAATATTTTCGAAAGAGGCATTAAGATCAATTAGAGAAGTCTTCTCAACAATGAATTGAATTGTATCCAAATGAGTTTTTGAAGATCCCTTGTGATCACGCTTTGGTACACTACTTTCATCAAAAAGATTTTCAGGACAAATCCAATTGAAATACTTTTCCAAAGCTTCATGCAATCCTACAAGTTTGCAAGGAATTGATACTTTGATATCTTCTTTGGTTGTACCAACAACATTAACAGGCGAGCCAAGCATATTAAAATGCTCAAAAACTTTCCTAGCTTCAATAGCAACATCTCTAAATTCTCTATGCAAAGTCTCCAAAATAAAATCTTTCTTTTTGGAGTCTTCAATATCATGAAGCTTAAGAAACATTTGTTGCATAAAAGGATTAAGGTTAACAAACCTAGCCTCCAACATGTGAACTATATAAGCAGCAGCAACTTCATAACTAGGAGCAAGCCCAACCAAAGATCTATCCTCAACATCTTTATGGATACTAATATGATTAAAGAAATCCTCAATGTTACCTTTCCCAATAATAGAACCACTACCTACTGAGAGGTCCTCCAAAACATACTTAGGGAACAACATAATGAACTAAGAGTAATAAAGTAACAACTATAAAGGAAGCTAATTTTTTTGTATTTTTGATAAAAAGATGCAAGCAAAAATAAAGTAAAGCAAAACAAAGACAAAATAAAAAGATTGTGCGTGTGAGACTCCCCTTGCAGAAGTCTTCTTCCTCCCCGGCAACGGCACCAGAAAACTTGTTGATGGTGCCTAGTTGACGAGGGAGATTATTCTTCTTCAATCCCCGGCAACGGCGCCAGAAAACTGCTTGATGACTTGTAGTAACAGCCTATTGGGAACCCCAAGAGGAAGGTATGATGAGCATAGTAGCAAGTCTTCCCTCAGTTGTGAAACCAAGGTTGAATCGAACCAGTAGGAGAAAGCCAAACTTTAGAAGGTGATGCTTGCTACCTTTGTGGCACTCCGGACAAGGGCGCCAGATCAACTGCTTGTCGGTGCGTAGCTTTTCACCAGCAGCAACATGAAACCTGCACACAACACAACCAACAACTTTGCTCCTGACTTACGATGAGGTTGTCAATCTCACCGGTTTGCTGTAAACAAAGGATTGAGCGTATCAAGTGGTAAAAGGGTAATAGTAATACAAGTAAAGTAAACAGAGTGAGTAATAGTAAAATGGTAAAGCTATGTAAAGGAAATTGGACCGGGGTCCGCAGTTCACTAGTGGCGTCTCTCCATAAGATAAATAATAACATGCTGGGTAAACAAATTATAGTTGGGCAATTGCTAGAGTAAAGATAATGTACATACATCACGAGGACCACTATGAGGCTTACTCTGGGCATTACGAAAAAATACATAGACCGCCATCCAACTGCATCTATGACTAAAAATCCACTCGCGGGGAATCGCCCGAGGACCCCTTGAGTATTAAGTTGCGAACAACAGATAATTGCATTAAGCAAAGTGCGTAATGTAAACAAAGCAAATGTCCTTGGACACAAGAATGTTGTTTTCTCCGTAGTGGCAACAGCACATCTACAACCTTAGAGGTTTTTGTCACTCCCCCAGATTAAATAGAGGCATGAACCCAACTATCAAGCATAAATACTACCTCTTGGAGTCACTAGCATCTACTCGGCCAAGATAGCTACTAGCAACGGAAAGCATGCAAGATCATAAACAACATAGACATAACATAAGATATATAATTCAGCACATCAACTTAACATAGTACCAATACTCATCGGATCCCAACAAACACAACTTATATGATTACATAAAGATGATCTTGATCATGTAGGGCAGCTCACAAGATCTAAACATGAAGCACATGGTGGAGAAGACAACCATCTAGCTACTGCTATGGACCCGTAGTCCAAGGCAGACTACTCACACATCACTCCGGAGGCGACCATGCTGGTGAAGAAGGCCTCCAGCATGGATTCCCCTCTCCGGTAGGGTTCTGGGAAGAGCTCCTGGATCCTTCCAATCTCGTTTCGATGATGGTGGTGGCTTGCAGTATGTTTCGAGGAAAAGCGATCAGTCCCTTAGGTTTTTCCCATCGAGGGGACTTTATAGGCGAAGGGGCATCGTCAGGAGGTGGACCAGGTGGTCTCACCATAGGTGGGCACGGCCAGGGGCTGGGCTGCGCCCCTGGTGGTGAGGCTGGCCCCTGGCCCCCCTCCGTCTCATCTTCGGTAAAAAATAGGAGGTTCGGCTTTTGTTTTGTCCAATTCCAAGAATATTTCCTGTGTAACTTTTCTGAAACACAAAAACAGCAGAAAACAGGGAACTGGCACTGTGGCATCTTGTCAATAGGTTAGTTCCGGAAAATGCATAAAAACGCCACGAAGTGTAACAAAAGTCAAAGCAAATGGTGTAAGAACAAGCATGGAGCATCAAAAATTATAGATACGTTTGAGACGTATCCCCTCTCCGCTCCTTTGACGCGTCAGCGCAGCGAGAGGTGGAGCGCCGCACCTTCACCTCCTTCCTTGAGGAGGCCGAGCGCGACTGCCACTAGCGCGCGACGGAGGAGAATCGTCGCTGCCGCGGGATGGTTTCCGGCCGCCCGTCCGATGACGGAGCTGGGCCGTCCAGCGCTCCACCGCCACCATCGGGCGCATCGGGAGCCGACACCGTCAGCGCCAGCAAGGACTCGGACGAAGACCACCTCTTTTAGTTTATTTCATTCATGTTTCGCCGTAATATGTAAAACCATCTATATTTCAATGAAATTTATGAAGTTTGCTAAATTTTGTCGAGTTTAAATTTTGGGATGGGGGGCACGGCTGGGAAACCGCCGCCCCTATACCAAAATCGGCGCTGGCCCCTCCAAAATGGCCTAAAAAACACTTGCGCGGTCGCCGTTTGGGGGGGGCGAGTGGAGATGATCTTAGTACTACAGTTTACTTTGCTTCACCTTGTGTGGTTTTCTGTACCAAGCGAAGAAGATGTAAACTTGTACCCCTAGTCACTTCCCCAAAATCTGTAACAATCGTAATGTTAAGAACTAGTTGAGACACTAAGGATACACACAACCAAAGGATAAAAAGATAAAAGGGAAAAACCTAAACAGTCTGCCTCTAAAATGATCACCAGGAGGACCAGGGAAACCTTGGTCGGCTAGTCTGACCACGACTGTGGTGACTTCCTTGGGCATATCTCCCCTCCCTTGAGGGGTTGTTGATGTCCTTCACACTACCCAAGTTCTCTAGGTTGGACGGTGGCGGCGTCACTCTCCCCCTTAGGGGTGTCGTCAGGGGAACACTAGATCTGCGGGTGAGTGGGTCATGGATCATGGATGGTGGGCGGCTGTTGGTGCCGACTGCTGAGGCTAGTGTAGTGCTGGTGATTCGGTCCAGCAGGTCAAGCGATTATCATATGGGTGATCTCCATCATCTAGATGTTGATCTACCGTTGAGTCGGCACCCTCGGGCCTGGGCAGAAGGGGAACGTTGTTCCCCTTCCCGACGACAGTGGCTTGGTGAATGCGTCAAGTGGAGGTTACCCTCTGTGGTGGCTGGTTCTCACCGTGATGTCCTAATGGCGTTCTCGCTCTCTTTGCATCTTCTTCAAGCGTCTGAACCCAAGCTTCACCATTTTCCTTGGGCCTCCATGGGCAACAAGGTTGTGGCGAGTGTGGTGGGTTTTTGCAGTAAGGTAACCATGTGCAGAGTCGGCTCTTTGTTGGTCTTGAGAGTAGTTTCCATCCTTGCTCTAGAGTGAGCAGCTCTACCATCCGATGATGTGGCGCTCTTCAAACCGGAGCAAGAGAGTAGTGTGCTCTCTTTCGCGTTAGAGAAGGTTTGGGAATGAAGCTCCTCATTCCCCTGCAGATCTTGTATGCGTGTTCGTCTCAAGGTAGTGCCTGATCCTCCTCTTCCTCATCTGCATTGCCATCTCGGGGAGCCTGATGGAGGAGGCCTTCATCTATAGCAATCTGGGCTCCATTTTACTTATTTTTGTGTGTTGGTTATGCATTGTGTTGTAAGTTGTTTGATCAATACCATTGTACCTTTCAGTTCTTTGGGGCTTTAATAATTTGAATCCTAGCACTTGATCGCCTTTTATGAAAAACTGGTGTGTTGGTGGTGGTGTCTCGATATGATATACTCGAAGAGTGTTTTTCACCATGGTAAGTTTAAAGGAACTTATTTTATTCTTCCAAACGATAAAATATATGAGCTTAAAACATTTGTGTATTGAGTATTAACACCATGAATGAAACTACAATGTTTGAAACACTTTAGATATTTTGTACTCCATTTTTTCGATAAAGAGCGCTTTATTACTTAATAGTCATTAAGCTTACACCCGGCCTCTGCATAACAAGGATGCACACAGCCCAAAAACAAGTCTCAAGTAAAAGTATGAAGGCAAAATTACATATCATGTTGAGCAGTTGTAATAATGCCTAACTAGAAGCGCCAATCCATAATCTATGCGGCCATCCATGTTGGGAAAAAGTATCCCTCGCCGTAGCTTCTAGACGTGCACAAACCTCCATATAAAGGTCGCGATCCTATGGACGTTGCAGAGACGACCACAAACGGAGTGTACCAGTAGCTCTGTAGATAACCTGCAAGATAGAAGAGTTTTTGTCATTAAACACATTATCATTTCTACATAGCCATAGCGACCAAATAAAGGCAATCGCTCCCACCCTAATATGCTTTTTAAACCTATTGTCAATTCCATTTAGCCAATTCCCAAAAACATTGGTAATACTACTTGGTGGAAACAAGGTTGAAGCTACTTGGATTACTGACCATATAGATCTAGCAAAACAACAATGGAAAAATAAGTGCTTAATTGTTTCATCCTGATGACAAAAAACACACTTCTTACTTCCATGCCAATTCCGCTTTGCAAGATTATCTTTTGTTAAAACAACTCCTTTACGTAGGTACCATCCAAATACCTTTATCCGTAATGGAATCTTCAATTTCCAGAGCTTATTATTACTTATTTTATCAATTGGCACATCAGGTAAAATAAGAGCATTGTACATGGAAGCTACTGAAAATTTGCCAGTTTCGTGTAGGTTCCAATGGAATTCATCGTGCCCATCTTGTAGTTGGATGTTTGCCAAATGCTGAAGTAAAGCATTCCAAGCTACAAGTCTTTGCCCAGACAAATCCCTTCTAAACGCCACTGATGGTGGAGAAGTCTCCAACACTTTGGCGATAGTATCGCCTTTGTGACGCACAATGCTATATAAGGCCGGGTACTGTTCCCGAAGAGTGGCATTACCGAGCCACTTGTCTTCCCAGAACCGTACCTCTGAACCATCCTTAATCGAAAAAGAACCCAGACCAAAGAAAAACTTCTTCGTTGCCATGAGTCCAGCCCAAAAATGTGAATCCCCTGGTTTCCAAAGAACCTGAGATAAAGCTTTTTGACCAATATATTTCCCCTTAAGAATGGTTTGCCATGTCCCCTCCTCAGTAAGTAGTTTAAATAACCACTTCCCAGTAGAGCTGTATTTTTGACCTCAAGGTCATGAATACCAAGCCCACCCTGGTCTTTAGGAGAACATACGACACTCCATTTAGCCAATCGGTATTTCTTTTTCTCGGTGTCCCCTTGCCAAAAGAATCTAGACCGATAATAATCCAGTTTGTGCAAGACTCCTTTAGGCAAGAGAAAGAATGAAATCATATGTAGTACCATATTAGATAGTACTGAATTAATGAGTATCAGCCTCCCTCCCGGGGACAGCAATTTACCTTTCCAACTACTAAGGCGTTTTTGTAGTCTCTCCTCGACGAGTTTCCATTCGGCAAGTGTAAGTCTCCGATAATGAATCGGAATACCCAAATACCACATAGGAAATTTTCCCTGCCTACAACCGAATATATCAGCGTATGCATTGACCTCGTCTTGAGCCTCACCAAAACAAAACAATTCACTTTTATGGAAGTTAATTTTTAGACCTGATAGTTGCTCGAACGCTGAAAGAATAAGTTTCAGATTCTGTGCTTTCTCAAGGTCATGTTCCATAAATAGAATCATGTCATCGGCATATTGAAGGATGGATAATCCCCCATCAACCAGATGAGGAATAACCCCTTCAATGAGACCATCATTCTTTGCGCGTTCGATCATAATGGCAAGCATATCAGCCACTATATTAAATAGCATTGGCGATAAGGGGTCACCCTGCCTCAGACCTTTTAAAGTCTGAAAGTATGTACCAATGTCGTTGTTGACTTTGATGGCAACACTACCTCCAGTCACAAAGGAATTGATCAAAGCATGCCACTCATCAGAAAAACCTTTCATTCTGAGTGTTTGCTAGAGAAAAGACCACTTAACTTTATCATAAGCCTTTTCAAAATCTAACTTTAAAATTACTCCATTTAACTTTTTAGAATGAAGTTCGTGAACTGTTTCATGCAAGGTGGCAACTCCATCTAGGATATTCCTGCCTTGCATGAAAGCAGTTTGAGACGGCCGAACTACATGATCAGCAACCGTGTTTAGTCTTAAGGTGGCCACTTTCGTGAAAATTTTGAAACTAACATTAAGGAGGCAGATTGGCCTGTATTGTTGGATCCGTTCTGCCTCATTAACCTTAGGTAACAAAACAATATCACCAAAATCAAGATGAAACAATTCTAGTTGTCCTGCATGAAGACAGCAAAACAAATCTAGAAGGTCACTCTTGATAGTATCCCAAAAGGTTTGATAAAACTCAGCTGGGAAACCATCCAGACCCGGTGCTTTGTTGAGTTCCATTTGAAAAATGGCTTTTCTTACTTCCTCTTCCGAGTACTCAGCTGTAAGAAAATTATTTTCCTCAACGGAAACCTGGGGAATATCATCTATTTGAGACTCGTCCATAAAGAAGTTACCTTCCTCCGGTGCCCCAAACAAATTTTTGTAGTAACTAGTAATTTTTTTTGAGATTATCTATACCCTCAATCGTACCCTCATCCTGAACAAGAGTGTGAATACGCTTTTTCCTATGTCTGCCATTGGCCACACTATGGAAATAGCAAGTATTCGAGTCTCCTTCAAGGATAAACTGGCTCTTGGAGCGTTGGTACCATTTGATTTCCTCCTCCTGGAGTAGGCTCGCTATCTTAGCATTGGACTGATTTTTTAATTCAATCTCTTGTGCAGATAGGGGACCGATCTCAGCTAAGGCTTCCAGACTGTCAATGATGGAGGAAAGCCTTGCCTTTTCATTTTTAAGAACTCCTGTTACATGGCGTGCCCAACCACTTAGGTGACTACGTAAAGCACGTATTTTGGAATTCCACCTTTGTATTGGGGACGCCGCCGTAACTTGTCTAGCCCATATAGTTTTGACCATCTCAGAAAACTCCTCCCTCTGTAACCATCCAAGTTCAAACTTGAATTTGTGATTACCAGGTGGTTTAGGGGTTCCCGTAGTCAAGAGTATAGGCGCATGATCTAAAAATCCTTCGATACGTTCAAGAGCATGAACAGATACCATCAGAAATTTAGATTCCGGATCGGCATCCATTAGCACTCTATCCAGTTTCTCGAAAGTGGGGTTAGGAAGGTTATTCGCCCAGGTGAATTGTCTTCCGATCATTGCGACTTCTCTCAAATCCAAACTGTCTATAACAGCATTGAATAGAAAAGGCCAATGATCATCAAACCGGCCCTTACTTTTCTCATGACGGAATCTTAGCAAATTGAAATCACCCCCAATTAGAATTGGATAAGGGTTATCCTTTGCCAAGTTAACCAGTTCACAAAGAAAGTCTGCCTTATATTCTTCCTGTGCGGCCCCATAAACAGCAACTAGACTCCATATGAAATTATCCGCTCTATTACGGATATGGAGTTTGATATGATAATCTCCACCTGAACGAGCTATAACTTCCATAGTATCTGTCCGTACTCAAAGTAAAATGCCCCCCGAACGGCCTCGGGGTGGCTGGGATGTCCACTCAAAATCTACCCCACCAGAAAGGCGATCAAGTAGACGTTGAGAGAAGTCCCTTCTACCGGTTTCCAAAATAGCCACAAAATCTAAATTATGATCATTGATACAATGAGCGACCAGTAAATGTTTAGCCAAGTCCCGAAGACCTCTGCTATTCGAAAACATACCATTCATTGAGACACAATCTTAGATTTTGGAACTTTGCACCTCTTTGAGGACTTAGAGCAAGAATTTGACTTAGATTTGCGGCCAGATGCACACAGGTCATAAAATGAACCCGACATGGTTTCATTAAAGTCAATTTCAAAAACAACACCAACCAGACTAGAGAGAAGCTGACCATCTACTGTGGCAATCGCTTCCTCTTCGTCCAGTTCGGTATCCTCCACTATATTCTGCAGCTTAGGACTGACTGTTAACCTGTCATATTCCATATGCCTCAGAACATTTGCGGACAGACAAACCTCACTAGCATTCTTCCCTAGTCTAATGCCAACCGCATTCAACTTAGAAGAAATAACAGGAGTAGATAAAGAAATAAAAGAAGAGGACTTAGAACTCATACCAATGAAGTCGAGATTCACAGCGGCTTTGCACCGCATTGCCTTCTGCAAAGTATCCTCATCAGTCGCAGAGGAGCCATCATCCACCACTGAATGCCTCGAACTACGCCTCACCATAGGCGCACATGGCATAGAACATGGTGGTGGCGATGGGGAAGTAGCCTTGTCGGACGGTGCTGGTGGTGTAGACGATGAAGGAGCCCAGACTGGAGATGTTGGTGTAACATAACACCCCACGTCCCGCGAGAAAGGCTCCTCCACCACCGAGGATAGTAAAGCCAAAGAAGATACTGTCCCAGGCGTAGGCGAAGGCGCAGACGAAGCGGATGGGGGCGATGGTGGTGCAGGACCCCCACCCGGCATGGCCACACTAGCACCATGATCCTCAGACAGCGACGCATAGCCTTCCGCAGGAGCAGCAACATACCCGGTGGCAGCCTCCTTCACATCCGACGAGCCTGCAGCCTGCAGCGTGCTAGCATGGGCCACGTCCGATGGCGGGAGTAGGCCAGACTCAGCGTGAGCCGCAGAGGTCGGCGAGGAGGAAACCACCGCCCGGGCGGCAGAACGTGGCGACTGTCCCAATGAAGGTGGAGGGCTGGCAGGCCGGCCATCTCCCGCAGGAGAAGCTTGATGGTCCAGAGCCATCACGCCAGGCTGCAGCCCAGTCGTCGAGGGAGAAGGCCGCTGCACCGAGCGCCTCACAGGCGAGGACGCCCCCTTCAGAAGCCAAGGCGAAGTAGATCGAACAGCCTCGACGATTTCTTTCCCACGCGGTGTAGTCAGATTCGGATTGATGGGTGTCATAGCAAATGTGGACCTCTCCACCGGACCCATAGATATGGTCTTGCCGTGCGACATGGAATTATCTCCTTCAGGCTTGTCCACATCCATAGAGGCGGATGCCGAAGTGGCACCAGAATTACGAGCATCGTTTCCAGTATCACCCTGACCCAAACCATCAAAACTAGCATCATCATCACCTTTGCGCTTCCAGAAGTAAGGAGTGAAATTCTCATCCGGGACAAAGTCATGCGGCTCCCGACGAAAGAAGAAATCATAACCTTTGAGCTTAACTGTTACAGAAACACCAAGACAGGGATAACCCAATATATCATTCTGCTTGTCCAGGTTCTTAGGTTCATTCATCGCCACCAGAATACGCACCACACCATGACTCCGGAGAGAGACCAAGTCTACATCCAGCGTGGTACCAATGAGAGAACCGACAGCCCATAAACCCAGAAAATGTCTTACTGTATGAGGAACTCCGTCGACATGAACCCAAGTTGGTTGAAGCTCAAACTTGTGTGGAACATCTTGGGCCTTCCAAATGCTGACAGACATCTGTGCAGAAGAATTAGGCACACCCATCTGAAACCCATCAACCCTTTTCAGATCAGCCGCCGTGGGGAAACTCACCAAATAAGCGTCCTCTCCATGTGGAATAGCCTCCCACTTCCACTGAGCGCTCAGTGGACAAATCCGTGCCATCAGATCCTGAATGGCAGCGGCAGAAGCAGACCCACCTGAGATCTTAATAAAAGCTGTAGGAATGCCCTTCGGAGCAAGATGAGCCTTATACACGCTATTGGGCAGCCTCATGCAAAGCGACTCCTCACAAGCTGGTCCACCCACAAAAGCCTGGGGTTTAGGGAGCTTCAGAGTAGGGCACCTGAGAGTGGGGTGCGCCAAAGTATCACACACTAGGCAGTAATGCAGAGCCTTGCAATCCTTGGTAGCGTGAGTGTCCTCTGAACATTTCCAACATTTGCCAGACTTAACTGGTGCAACCTCAGTGACCCCCGAAGTACTCAAAGGATGAACAATAGATTCTTGCTGCAACACAGGCGCGGAGGTAACAGCCACCCCCACACCCCCAGATGGTGTAACAAAGGAGCCCTGCGGAGGAACGAAAGGCGCCTGCGGAGGATGCACCCCCTGTGAACTAGTCGCCCCCGCATTCTTCTTCTTCTTCCTTTTATTCTGGGTCGGGGCTGCAACATTCTGAACGGCGACATGCTGAAATGGAAGGGCTGCAGACACCTGCTGGTACGACCCACTTGGCTGCCCAAACATGGGGGGAGCATAGTAGGGCAAAGCCTGCTGGTAAGCGGGAGGCTGCTGGTATGGCCTGGCTGCCGAGAGGGCGGCTGCAGCGGCTGAAGAGCTCGAGGGGCAACCAGCGCGAATGACTGAGGGAACGTCGGCGCGCTTGAACCCTGCTACCCACCCATCGAGGAGGGGAAGGGCGTTGAAGCAGGAGTAGGTGGCCTTGCAGACGCCGCAGCCGAACCGCCCAGCTGGCCGGGAGCGGGCATCCTCGCAGTAGCTGTAGGCACCCCGGCCGATGGCGGCCCTTGCCCAGCCATGTATGCGGCCCGGACAACGAAAACAAAAGACCGGGAACCCGGCGAAGACGGCGACGAGGAAGCGCCCGGCGAACCAGGCGACGAAGGCGATCTTGACGGGCAGGAGGTCGGTGCAGCGGTTGATGCAGAGAGCGATGGCGGTCTTGGAGCGGCGCCTGTAGACGATGACGTCGAAGAAACTGGATTGGTCTCGGACCCTGGATGGATCGATACCGCCCTAGTCGACCGAGTCCTGGCCCACAAAGACCTGAAGCGTCGAGCCAGATGGCCCAGACCATAGCAGAGAACTGGTTCAATTGCATGGATGCGATCAACGTCAATCACGGGCGTAATGATCGGGCCGCTTTGAATAGACTCCCGATCCCTCACGCATGGAGTCGACGCAGAAACAGCGGCGCCTCCAGCGGCCGGCGCAATCGGCAGCGTCACCGCAGAACTTGACGCAGACGTTGACGACCCCGGAGACCTGCCGAGGAATTCTCCAAGCACCGGCGGCGGCGTGACTCGCCTCCTCGGGAGAGGTCCGCGCCAGGACCCGGCCCTTGGGCCACGAGCGATGCGCACCCCTGACGGCAATGAACAAGCCCCCCCTGCGCGACGAGCTCTTCGGTGGCGAGCATGACGAGGACTCCACCTTCCCTGCAGCTGTCTTAGACCTGCAAAACGAAAATTGCATACCTTCGCTCGGAGGATATCGACGAGCTCCCTCCCAGAACCTGGACACCGAAGTAGGGTAACCAATCTCACGCCAGAAATGCGCCACCGTCTCGGACCTCGTCTTCCTCCTCCTGGACACCGGCGTCCAACCTTCATCGGACTCCCCTTCCAGCACAGTTTGCGCCACCTCAAAGGGGATTCCTTCGTCGTCAACATCCGATCCTCTTTCATCAGATGCAAGCGCAGAGAATCGAGAGCCACACCCCCGGCGTTCGGAGAACAACCACCGGCGGAGGCCGGCGGCGCCCGGGGCGCCAGAGTCAGACGGCGACGCATCCGTCGTCTCGGAGAAGAATCATATATTTTCGGTTAGTGGACCAATTTGTAGCAAATATTTTGGTAGTAATCAGAGGGAAGGGTGGGCCATCGCTCAGGATGGTCCACCTAACACTCCGCCCCTGCTTGTCCCAAATTGGCTGTCTCAACATTGTCTTAATACACATGTATGCACACACTAAAACATGTCTAAATACATATGCATTTAGATAAAGTTGAGATAACTAATTTGGAACAGAAGGAGTAGCTTATTTCCCCACTTCAGATTTTATGGCGCACAAAATATATGGATTTTTTGAACATTGTATTTTTTCTACTATTTTGTTGACCTGCAAAAAAATACATTTACATGTTTGTCATTTAGGAGGAATTTTTTTGTGAATTTTCGACAAAAAACGGATATAGCATACCTATGTATAGGGGTGTGCAAAATCTCAAACCATGGAAACGTTTGGGGTGAAACTAATCCAAACTTACAGAGTAGTAAAAAAATAAAGTAGCAAAAACAGGTTAAATTGTGGAACCGTTCTCTTTCTTATACCCACCTTCTCGGAACGGACTTTCTTTCTACTTCTTCCAACCACTAATACTTGTCTCTAACATGATGTATCTAGACATATTTTAGCATTTTTCTTGGTGGTCCTCAAGAGGACGAGTGTTGTCGCGTTGTTCACTTCAATCTAGCGCCTCCCAACTTAAGACTTAAGTACTATTTGAACAGAAGCTATCGGCAACCTTTCTTTTTTAGGAATATTTCTTCCTATCTAGCATAATTTACTAGACCAGAAAAGCTTTCTATTCGCTTTATCTATACCTAATAATAAAGGACGTAAGGTTTCCGTGGTTCGTTTGTTGGTTCGTTCGTCCAACATTTTTCTGAACCGATATACCCTTCCACCAAAATACATATTACCCTCAATGCCACCGGTAAGTGAAAAAACTGTTCACCAAACTACATATTACCCTCAATGCCACCGGTAAGTAAAAAAACAGTTCGATTTATTTGTTGATTGACCCCGGGCAGGCCTTTGTGCCATGGGCTCAGGCGCTCAGCCGATCTTTACACCAAGACGAGCCGATATTTACCAGACACAATATCCGCCGAAATTGACCCCTGCATCTTCCCTGGTGTTTGAGGAATATAATTAGTGAAGAATCCGGCTAGAGAAGGGGAAAGGGAGGCGTTGGCGCATGGTGCGGCGGCGCCGGTCGCAGCAGGGCTGCACTCCAACCATCAGGCGTGGAGCGCTCAGCTCAATAGTTGGATTCTTTACATGGATGCGATCTTCCTGGTGTCTGGTCCTATCCTTGATTCTTATGCCTCTGAGCTCCATGACGCCTTGGTCTCTGGTGCCCTCTCGCCATGGCGCCTCCGTCTCCGGTGCCCCATGCCTGCAGTCTGCTGCTAATGAAGCTGCTGCCCTCGGCCTAAGTCGATCCCCAACTCCCGTCCCATGACAGTGAGGGTCACCACGCCTCAAGCGGCTAGAATCCTCCATGTGTGCATGTAGCAACCTGTCCAATCCACATGTGTAATTGTGCATCCTTCCAATCTAATCAAGGAACAATTCAGGTGGAGAACTGGAGGTGGAAGCCTTATTTTAGCGATTGCTGCTCCTAGGAGGAAGCCCACTGGAGGGTTGGTTGTCTTGCGATTGACTCGTGCCTGCCTCCGGGAGCGAGGGGTGCTCAAGCCATCCGGCGTCAAGGCCGGCGTGCACGCGGCGGTCGAGGCCCTAACGCTCAAGGTGGAGGCTGGCGCAGCCGCGCGCAGGCTGCTGTGCGCCGTCCAGTACGTCAGCGTCGCCGCGCACGAGGAGATGTGGCATGCCAGGTGAGCACTCTTAAGCGTATTGTGCTCTATATACCGCGGCGTCGAACATGTACGACTACAGGCCGGCCGGGTGCACTGTCAAATGCAACGTCCTGGCGTTTTGGTCTTGTGGAGGCAGATAAGTTTGTTATAGTGAGGACTTATTGTTATGAAATTTAATGCTTATAGCAGAATTGTCATTAACAACTTACTAAATTCAAAGATAGATACAATAACAGAACCAGCTACGATTTTTCAGAAATAAGACATTGAGCTAAAGTTCGTGCAAATCTTTCATGGTTTGCGGAATGCGAAGTTGCAGGTGAGGTCAGTACTATAATCTTGATTTACTTCATGACTAAATGTGAATGTTTGTAATTAGACAACTTCATTTGTTTTGTTGTTTTACTTAATCCTAAAAACAATCAATTGCTATTATTAACACCCGTCTCATGTGTCAATCAAACTTTGATTTTGTCATATAAAAGCAGAATACAGTAGTAGTGTTTTAAAAGATAGCATTAGGAGAGTGGAAGTAACTGTGTATATACTATATACACAGGCCACTGCGTTCAGAAGTGCTGGTGATTTGGTTGTTCTTTGTGTATTAAGTGGAAATATCAGTAGCTGTTCAAATAAATGAATACAAATTATGAGGAGAGTTATATTACTCAGTCTGTTGTGGTAGAAGGACTATGCATGGTTGATGCACCTGAAAACTGAAATATCTTGATAATCCAGTTAATTCGGGTTAGTTAACTTAATCGACACCTTGGTTCCTCCTGGACAATTTATCTGCCATTCTCTGCTTTCTCTACTTCTGACCATGAGAGAGATGAAGGCCTTCACATAGCGGGGTTGGGTGGCGCCGCAGCGCACAGATCTTGGTGGCCTCGCTTAGGTGACACATAGAGTAGGTAGTGGTGGCGGACCTCAACGTGACGCCGTCGTGGGCGCGATGGAGCTAGCTGGTTTATGCGGTGTAGTGACATAAATTTGTTTTACGTGTCCTGAACTCCTGATGCAAAAAAAATTATCTCCCCCGTTGCAACGCACGGGCATATTTCCTAGTCTCTACTAATAAAATTCGGATCGGGCGGTAGGTTCGTCCGTGCGTCGCGCCGTCTTGCGTTTTAGCCCCTAAAAAATATAGTAATGAACCCATAGTCCAAACAGTTTAGGAAGTTTTCATTTTAGCCCCTGAGTCCTATCCCCTTCCTCCTCTCGAGAGGTGGTGGGGTGGTGCTGTGGTGGGCTGGTGGCGATGGAGAAGGGGGAAGGAGGTCCGGCCATGCTAGGAAAGACACCTGATCAGTGGGTGAGACCATGAGAGGCTGGGGCGACGAGCGGCTCGAGATGGACTCCGATGGGCGGCGCCGTCCAAGACCCGTTCTATACGCCGGAGAGGAGGGGTGTGGAGCTGAACGGGCGGATTGCCGTGGGCAGCTCGGGCATGACGCGGGCGTTGCAGACGTCGGCGTCGACTGCCCTGGCGGCGGGCACGGCGGCCATGGTGACGGCACCACGAAACGCCCGTCACCTAGGAGGGGCGCCTGGGGTGTGCTGCGGCAGAGAGAAGAGGGGGGAGGGGCAGCTTTTTGGTTGGGCAGCTGCGCCGGGAATCGGTCTGGGGTTGGGTCGGGGTCCAGGTAGGCGAGGCGGCAAACGATGGAGCTCGTGGTGGTGCTGCTTGCTGACTGCTGAGTAGAGGCAGTCGTAAATGAACTTGTAGTTTGGTATTGGTGTGTTTTGATGCTAACTGAATGTGTCATCTTGGGACAGCTCGCCTCCATCTTTGGCTGCTCAGGTCCTGCCGCGCCCGGCCATGCCAAGCTCCAAACGCAGCCACGCCGCCGGCATACCTTAGCCCTGCCACTTCTTTAGCTCATCACCGTCAACCGCAGCCACGCCGCTGGCAGACCTTAGCACTGCCGCTTCTTGAGCTCATCACCGTCAGCCAGCCGCCTTCGAGGAGCACTGGGGCGTGTGTGCGGAGGTGTGAGGAGATGCCGACAGAGAGAAATAGAGGGAGATGGATCGACAGAAAACGAGAGTCAGCACTTCTGCAGTTCGAGAATCAACGGGGACAAGTCACAAGTGAAACAGGAGCTCCAAAAATCTCATCTTTCTTCACCCGTGAGAAAAATAGTGAGGAATCAACAGAGACGAGGAACAGAGACGAGGAACAGGACTTGGACTCGCTAGCCCGGAATATTGGAGCAAATCAGACGCCTCCAAAATTTTCTTCCACTTGTCTCAATCCCGGCCTGGAGGTTCTTCCACCACCACGGTTGATTGTTGTCACATGAACAGAGGGGAGAACTAATTTACTCTTAAAAATGAGCCCGCAGCGTTTTATGTTCTTTAGGTTCGTCTAAGCAGCTTTTGTAAGTGCTGTTTAGATTACTGAAGAGCACTGAACTAATAATATGTAGAAACGCATCCTCTTACATGAATATGTTTGCTTCCGGGAGGATTTAACTTCTACCGTATGATTAGTTTCAGAGTCATTCCCCAAAAAAAGTATATATTGCCCTGTTTACTGTAGCAGCCCCTTCAGAAATATTCATAGTTTATATTACTTTTCTGTTTTGTATTCTAGAGCCGGGGCACAATATGAGAATTTAGCATAGCATCATTTTGTGGTTATCTGGTCAGCACTCAAGAATTTCTGCATACCTTGCCAATAAATTTGTAGTTCTAAGTTTAGGAAGTTTATGTACTAATTGATATCTAGATTAAATGATTATCGACAAATGGGTGTGTTATGTTTGGCAACTAAATTTTCATTATAGATCAAATAGAATAGTATCAAAACATCTGCAATTGAATATTTGGCTATTTATTTTATGAATATTTTTAAAAAATATTAAAAAAATCGGTCCGTCGCAACGTACGGGCAAATTTGCTAGTCTGTTATACTCTCTTCCTCCCGTTACATCTTGGTTTATTGCCGTATTGGAATAAGAGTTAGCAAACAATCCAATTCGTTGGTACTTAGCTCACCTTCTCTTTGTAGATCGAACAGGGTTTGTAACATGCACTAAATTATTTGATCGAGCAAGAGTTGTGTCGATCCAGTGACATATGATCCCCTAGCCCAGCTCTCGAGGATCACCCCCTTTGGCCCGTTTTGCAGGTTTTTATTTCATAAGAACAACAAAAAAATAATGGTAGCCTTCGCTTAGGAATCTTTTCTGTTGTCCGATTAATCTAACCTAACTTTTGCATCAAAATAATGAGGGCGGGCCTCGCTGTTTATTTATACATACCTAAACACATCAGACTCAATATTACTGATAAAACTAAAGGCGACATTGTAAGGAAATGCACCTACAGAACTAAAGGAGACAAACAGGTTCAACAGTGAAGTTCAGCATATTTAGTTGCCATCGATCTGTGCTACTAACATCATAGTGGAATATGAATTACCAAATGTTATAAGTAATTCAACCTTAGTTAGTTTATTTGAATTATTAGCAGAGTATCCAGATGGCTACACCCGTATTCTTGACCAGCAAATTGCAATGGAGGGAGAGCAGCTTAAACTTCTCAACAATAATTACCACTTATAAGAAAAAACAATGATTGTGTGATCTGAATCAGTGTTTTTCAGTATTGTAGTACTATCATCAAGCTTAATGAGGCCAATCGATGCTTACAACCTCAAGATTTTTGCATACCACTGCTGACATGAAGACAAATATTTGGTACTTCAATGATGCATTAACCAAAAACAATATACTGCTGAAGGCAAACTGTACCTCAAATTCAGACACTTGTGAAAGGACACAGATGTCGCCTAGAGGGGGGGGGGGGTGAATAGGCGATATCAAATTTTACGAATGGCTTGAACAAAAGCGGAATTAAACTAGCATTTATTTTGTCAAGTACACAAAACCTAAATAAACTAGGCTCACCTATGTGCACCAACAACTTATGCTAAGCAATACAAGTAACAAGGTGATAGCAAGATATATAACTTCAAGCACGAAGGCTATCACAATGTAAAGTGCATAAGTAAAGAGCTCGGGTATAGAAATAACCGAGGCACGTGAAGACGATGATGTATTCCCGAGTTCCTCCCTTGAAAGGGAGTACGTCTCGTTGGAGGGGTGTGGTATCGCCACAAAGGCCTAACCAACGCCACAAAGGCCTCACCCTATTCTCCGATGTGAGCTTGCGCCACAAAGGCCTAGCTTACTCTTCCACTAAGGGGTTCCTCAAGGCGGAACCGGGCCTTTACACAAAGCTTGGGGCATGCATTAACAACTTAATTGGAGGCTCCCAAGAATAGCCACCAAGGCACCACAAAGCCACAAAGCCGTCTAGGGTTCCAAGAACCCAAGAGTAATAAGCTCACAAACTTTCACTTACTCAAATCTCCGGGGAGAACTCAAACCGATGCAACCTATGCAATGGCAAGAGCACACAAAGTGCTCAAATCCTTCTCACTCAAATCCTACCAAAGCAACTAATGCTATGGAGTGATATTAGAGGAAGAACAAAGGAAATCCACAAAGAACTTCAAGATCTAAATCCACATGAGGTTCCCCTCACTAAGAGGAGATTTTGATTGGTGGAAAGATAGATCTAGATCTCCTCTCTCTTTTCCCTCAAAAAGATGCAAGAAATATGGAAGGAATGGAGAGGGAGAGCAAGCTACTCAAGGTCAACAATGAAGGAGAGAGAGGGAGTAGCTAACAGCCCAAGGAAGAAGAAGGGGGCCTTTTATACCCCTCCCACGAAATATGGCGGTTGCAGGATTTTTAGGCCGGATTATCCGGCCCCCGGGGCAAAAATCCGCCCAAAAATCCGCCCCCCTTACAGGGAGACGCGCCTAAAAGTCCTTAGCAGAAATTCTAGGGCCGGATTATTCAAATAATCCGCCCCCCTTCCAGCCCGGATTATCCGGCCTGGAAGAGGACATCAATACGAAAACTGCCATAACTTTTGCATCCAGACTCCGTTTTTGATGATCTTGGGCTCGTTGGAATCACCACAACGAGCTCTACAACTTCATCCATAGAACCATCACAGTCCAACAAAGGAGTATGAAACCAAATGATAAAAGATTTGACTTAGCTATAAAGATGAACCGATAAAACCTCCAAACAACAAAAACGCGATAAGAGTTTCATGCGAAATCCGTTTTTGATGAGCTACAGCTTGTCATGGAAATAACCACAAGCTCTAGAACCTCACATGGATAAAACCCAAATGAGAACCAAGAAAGATGATGCCAAGTATGCAAAGGTTTGAGCTCTCTCCGAACGATTTAATTAAGTTACTCACTCGAGAGCCCCTCTTGATAGTATGGCTACCGATCCTATAACCCGGTCTCACAACTAACACCATGAGACCGATAAGAAAGAAACCCTAGCACTATCATACCTTTGCCTTAAGCATTCCACTTGAGGTGGATAATGACGATCTTGATCTTCTCAAGTTAGACCACCTTTCTTGATTGAGCTTGCTTGGTGAAGTCTTGCGGATTGCTCCCCCATACTCTACTATGGAAGAGACTCTCTTTAAGCATATCTTCACATATCCATGATCACAATATAGATGGCAAGCTTCAAGCATATGTTCTCTTCTAGTTGCTAATCTTGAACTTGCGCTTTGACTTGATCAATCCTCGAATCAATTGTTCTTTCTCCATAATGATGGTGTCTTGAGGATACACATGAGAGCTCACTCAATCTTATTCTTCAAGACACACTTGACATAAGCTCAACTCCCTTAAGACCAATCTTTGGATCACTCCTTGAATAACACCTTGGTCAACACATAATCTTCTTCTTACAACCTTGACTCCAACAAATGGTTCAAGCATTGTCTATGGACAAGTCCTACACATATAACTCAATGCAACCATTAGTCCATAGGGATTGTCATTAATTACCAAAACCACACATGGGGCTCGATATGATCTTTTAATCTCCCCCATTTTGGTAATTGATGGCAATCTCTTTGAGAGGGTTTATATAATGAATTCAAATAACCAAAATGGTTGTACTAACATCAAATACTACAAAAGTATGTGATGTTAGTAAAACCACCATATATAGAGCAAACTCCCCCACAATCTATGCACGTGTGAATAATCTTTGATTTCATTGCATATATTGCCAACCAAGGTTGTTGGTGGAGTTTCCACTATATACTCAACCATGAAAAGCATGCAAGGCAAATGCTTAAGAACAAACCAAAGCATAAAATCCAATTCCCTTTAAACCCTCGAAACTTCTCCCCCATTGGCATCCATTGCCAAAATGGGCGAAAAACTTAGAAGGCCAATATAGTGTGAGTTCCTCCAAAACGGTGTGCATATCCGAAAGAAATAAGTGAAGACACATGCACATATACAAAGACAAATATATGAAGGAAACCAAACTATATTGAGGATCAAAGATTGCAAAAAAAATAAGATAACACGATGGATAAACTTCAACAAATGAAGAGAGCAATCAAACAATCCAAAGAACAAATTGAATAAAGATATTATGATAAGATCGAAAAGGTGCTCTAAATAATATGAGGAAGCTCCCCAAGGTGTGCGCATAAAATATTCTATTTGAGTTGAAGTATAAGGTGCACACACATGGAATCATCACTCCCTCAATATTATTCAAAACAAAATGATACCAAGTGAAATTAAATACTATGCTAACCAAAAAATGATGCTTTAAATGAAATGAGGAAGCTACCCAAGGTACGTGCAAAAATTGGAATGTTTGTATTTGAATACAATTTGCACAACATGGAATCCTCACTCCCTCAATAACATTTAAAACGCAACCATTTGCAAGAGATCATAGAGAAGAAATTGAGCTTACACTTGCATCAAACAAATGGTTGAGCAACAAGCAAGGGACAATATCTTAAAAGGCTCAACCAAAGGAATGTGTGATAGGAATGACAAAGAATATTATAAGACTAACACAAGGATAAGCATAGAGCATCCACATAGTCTTCAATGAATGATATTGCTTAGCATTCCATCCCAACACATAAGGTCCAAATAAGATATCAAATAATGAGATATCATCTCTCATGTGCATAAGTTTCTAAGTAGACAATATCACAAATATAATTATCACAAAGAAACATGTACACACAAAACAGATACTAAGAATAGAACATGATATCCAAAATGAAGTCATGCAATATACCAATGATCTTTTTGATTTTAAAGCATGGCCAAAGGCTCAATTTATCTTATTGTATATTGACGAACTTCAACCACCAACATGTCAAAGACATCACAAATATCAACAAGGGAAAGAAGATAGTTGGGATGCTTTGATAAAAACAACAAGTATCATAACGAGGGATACCAAACGGAAGAAATAAATTTGCAATTTCATCAATTTTACACATGTGAGCTTATTGAGGAATTGATATGCAAAAAGATTGCTAAGTTGACATATATGGGATAGGAGAATCATGAGCACAATTTTTATATGTTCCCAATAATATGTCCTTATCTCAACTTGCTCACATTTGCAATAAAGAGGTTTCATTAGAATCCTTGCAAGAACCACACGATTTTCAAATAAAGATATCCATGCCAAGAAACAACCTACACAAGGTTGGACGCTAGAAAAGTATGCATAAAAAGATACTTGTTACCGAGATATTAAAGGTAGGATGTAGTAGATAAGAGTTCCTCAATAATCCCAGCTTGCCTCAAATTATCATTTAGTCACCACTTCATCCTTATTATTGAGACAAGCACCAATATATCTCCATATACCTAAAACAAAGTTCAAGTACAAGATGGTCCCCAAACTCATTGGGTCCAAAGTAGTTAGAAACTATAACATATAGGACAAACTCCACATAAATATGTGCATATATATATGAAATAGAATTTCATACACATCTTAGCCGATTTAGGATTTGATGGAGCTTCTCCTATATATTTGATCAAAGAAAGCAAAAGCATGCCATACAATATACATTTAGTAAATATGCATGCACAAGACTTTCAAGAGCCAAAGGAGATACAATTTGGACAAAACACCAAGAAGGACAAGCGAGCACACAAAATTGTGAAGCTACAAAAGGTTGTCCAAATTATATCAAAGAATCAAATCAATACAAGATTGACTCCAAAGTTCAACTAGTGAACCAAGCAAAAGCCAATGAGCATAAAGCATAACTAAAACACACATGCTCAAAGACATATCTCATTTTAAGAGTAAGAAATAAATAATAAGGAATGATATCACCAACTCCCAAAGAGAGCAAGGTTCAAACAAACAAACTAAACTCTCCATACTTTTTATGATGGCACACTAAGTACCAAAAAGAAAAGATTTGTCTTCCAACAAAAACCAATACCAAATGAAATAAACAGAAAGAGTGTGTTATAATAAATATATGAGAGCTCCCCCAAGATTAGTGCATTATTTATGATTTTGCATTTGAATACAAAATGCACACAAGTGGGATCATCACATCTACCTATATAGAAATAACACAAGATAAGTTCAACGAAATCAAATGGAATAACAAAAGTCACGAAAGATAATTGGAGCTAAAACAAATACATTTTTTGGCTAGAGATAAGGCAATTAAAAGCAATAGCCAATGTAAAGATGATCAATATACATGTGCCACATGATATAGTACCAATTGTCCAGGAACAAGAGGTATTTGGATTTATTTCCTGGTGGTAGTTTACATATAAATCTAAGATCATCTTCACAACAAAGAAGCATACGGAGAAGGATAAGAATTAAAAACCATGCTAAAGAAGATATTCTTGATAGACTCAAATAGTTAAACAATCATGCAAGGCAATGATTAGGATAACTTGAAGCGAATGGTTTTCCAACATTGATGTAGAATTCCACATTTTAGGAAAACCCTACCAAGAAAGTATCTTACAAACAAGATCCAAAACAAGAGGAATAAAACAATTTGGCAAATTGGAACTTGTTTGAGAAAACATGCCACATAGAAGCACGATAATTTACAATATCAACACTATGTGACACAACCTCAAATATACACATTATATTCGTTTGTAGTATGCACAAAGCATATTACTCCCCCATAATGTGATAAAACATTTATTTTTCACAAGAGGCAAATAGAATCCAACAAGATGATTAATGGACATTATAGAATTTGAATTCTCTCATGAGAATGACATACCACATAGAAACTAGATAATCTTTAAATATCAACACTAAGTGGTATTCCTCATGTACACACATTTTTAGGATTGTGAGGTGCAAAGCATATCACTCTCCCAAAATGGGATGGTCCAATAATCTCTCACAAGAGCCAAGTAAGATAAAACGAGATGCAAAAGGCTCAACAAGAACAACCGTACATGGTGTGCAAACCAACATGCACATACTTGATTACTCAAAATGAAGCAAGTAGGAAGCACAACATATACAAACACATGCAAGATACAAAACCCAACACATGCAAAGGGGCGAGTAACTTTCAAGGTAGATAAGTTGAATACATGTTACCGCAAGGAGGAACATTGGATATATGATAGAAATAAGATAATCCAAATGACTTGACTTGAGAAAATATAATTGATGAAGATCCCTTAATTCTTCATGATATAGCCAAGTCTCCAATGCCCTCCAACAACACCTATTGTTCAAGTAATGGCTTGTTGGTCCCCAACCAAGTTGGGTCCTAAGAAGTTAGAAACAATAGGTTTGGCAACCCAAATGGTTCTTTTCTTGACACCACTTTGAGCACCAACAAATTTAGCAAACACATTGCCAACCTTATCCTTGCAAAGTGAATAAACATCTTCAATTATGATAGGGTTGGATGAGTTACCACTAGTGCATGAAGAAGATAGGTGACCCTTCTCATGGCATATGTAGCAAGTTCTTTTCTTCACCTTCTTCTCACTTGATTTCTCCACAAGGGGAGCATTAGCTTGATTTTTCTTGGGAAGTGACCTTTCTTCAACTTGAGGTTGAGCAAGGGCTTGAACTTGAGGCCGCTTCCCTTGTTGATTCTCACTAAGTGCCTTTTTCTTCAAAGAGCAAGATCTAACATGGTGCCCTTCAATTTTGCACTTGAAGCAAACAATCTTGGCCAAATTCTTGACTTGTTCTTGGCCCTTCTTCTTCTTGTATATTTTGGACTTCTTCTTGTTGTTAGAGATAAATCCAAGTCCACTCTTGTCATTGGGGAATTTTGCACACTCAAGATCTTATTGAGTGTGGACTTCCCTTCATGACGTTTTTCCAAGTCTTTCTTCAATGAAGTAACTTGGGCCTTGAGCTCTTTGATTTCCTCTACATGGTTAGTGACAACACAAGTACTAGTGGAAGTAGAGGTTACATTGTTAGAGCAACAAGGCAAGGTGGGTAAGTCATCACTAGATGTAGCAATAGTATGAGTGAATGAATTACTAGGACTAGCACATGTCAATATAGCATTTTGAGAAATAGTGCTAGTGTCCACATGAGGCTCATAAGATGTTACCTTTATAGATATAGCCTCATGAGCTAACTTTAGGCGAGCATGGGACACTAGAAGATCCTCATTAGAGCTAGATAGCCTTTCATGACTTTCTTCCAATTTTGCATACTTGCTAGTTATCAACTCAAGTTGTGCCCTTAGCTCAACATTCTCCTTCAAAATAGATGCTTCACAAGAAGTAGAGTTAGTAGCACATGCATCATTATCATTACCAATAGGATAAGACAACTTGGCAAGAGCGAGGTCACGTTCTTTAGTGAGTTTAGAAATAATTTCATTACATGACTCCTCAATGGATTCAAGCTTCTCCTCAAGAGAAACCCGAAGCTCTTGCTCTTTCTCTAGAGCACATTTTAAATCATGGATATCATTGGCATACTCACGCTCAAGAGAAAACATTTTATCAATTTGTTCTTCCTTCATCTCAATGATTTTCGTGCTCTCAATAGCACAACTCATGATTTCAAAGAAGTTGGGCAAAACATTTTTATGGTTATGCAAAGCATCAAAGACCACCTTACCCTTCTTGTTTAAATACTCAATATAGTCTTCTTCATTTTCCTCATCCTCACGATTGTCCTCAACATCATTATGATTTGAAGACCTAGCCATAAGGCATATGTGGGAACCGTGAGAAGAAGATGAAGAAATACTTGAAGCTCCATTCAAGACCTTGTCTTGGCCCAAAGACTCTTCGGTTTCCTCTATATGGTTAGCATCACAAATACTAGAGGAAATAGAAGCATTTGTATCATGGCAACAAGACAAAGCAAGCATATCATCATGAGATTTATTCAAGAAATTTACACATGATATGCAAGGACTATCAACACAAGCATGTAAAACATTTATGGGGCTACAAGTGTTTAAGTACAAAGATGAAGCATTGCAATGAGATAGAGATGAAGGATCATCAAAAGTAAGCATACTATCACCATTGCAAGTTTCATCACCACTCACCATATCATTACCTTGTGTCTTGCCACACTTTGGTGAAGTGGATGAAAAGTTCATTGCGGCCGGAAGTGGAAGGAATATAATCATCCTCAATAATCTTGGACACACCATATTTTTCTTAAAGCTTTGTCCATATCTCATGAGCGCTCCAAAAAGGCGTGATGGAGAAGGTAACTACATCGCTCAAAGCATTAACAATCACATGAGTAGCTTGAGCATTGAGATACAAGTTTTTCTCATCCTCTAAAGATAGATTTTGAGTATCCTTTGGAGGAGAAAAACCCGCATTTACAATTCGCTCCATAGATGGGTCCATGACCCAAAAATAATTAAGCATGTGAATTTTCCAAGTATCATAATTTGTGCCATCAAATATAGAAGTGTTATTGTGCACTAATCCCCTAGCCGACATCTTTGCTCTCAAGGCGGTGAAGCCTAAAATGAGAGACCGGGCTCTGATACCAATTGAAAGGACACATATGTCGCCTAGAGGGGGGGTGAATAGGCGATATCAAATTTTACAAATGGCTTGAACAAAAGCGGAATTAAACTAGCGTTTATTTTGTCAAGCACACAAAACCTAAATAAACTAGGCTCACCTATGTGCACCAACAACTTATGCTAAGAAATACAAGTAACAAGGTGATAGCAAGATATATAACTTCAAGCATGAAGGCTATCACAATGTAAAGTGCATAAGTAAAGAGCTCGGGTATAGGAATAACCGAGGCACATGGAGACGATGATGTATTCCTGAGTTCCTCCCTTGAAAGGGAGTACGTCTCGTTGGAGGGGTGTGGTATAACCACAAAGGCCTAACCAACGCCACAAAGGCCTCACCCTATTCTCCGGTGTGAGCTTGCGCCACAAAGGCCTAGCTCACTCTTCCACTAAGGGGTTCCTCAAGGCGGAACCGGGCCTTTACACAAAGCTTGGGGCACGCATCCATAACTTAATTGGAGGCTCCCAAGAATAGCCACCAAGGCACCACAAAGCCACAAAGCCGTCTAGGGTTCCAAGAACCCAAGAGTAATAAGCTCACAAACTTTCACTTACTCAAATCTCCAGGGAGAACTCAAACCGATGCAACCTATGCAATGGCAAGAGCACACAAAGTGCTCAAATCCTTCTCACTCAAATCCTACCAAAGCAACTAATGCTATGGAGTGATATTAGAGGAAGAACAAAGGAAATCCACAAAGAACTCCAAGATCTAAATCTATAAGAGGTTCCCCTCACTAAGAGGAGATTTTGATTGGTGGAAAGATAGATCTAGATCTCCTCTCTCTTTTCCCTCAAAAAGATGCAAGAAATATGGGAGGAATGGAGAGGGAGAGCAAGCTACTCAAGGTCAACAATGGAGGAGAGAGAGAGGGAGTAGCTAACAGCCCAAGGAAGAAGAAGGGGGCCTTTTATAGCCCCCCCCCCCCACAAAATATGGCGGTTGCAGGATTTTTAGGCCGGATTATCCGGCCCCCAGGGCAAAAATCCGCCCAAAAATCCGCCCCCCTTACAGGGAGACGCGCCCAAAAGTCCTTAGAAGAAATTCGAGGGCCGGATTATTCAAATAATCCGCCCCCCTTCCAGCCTGGATTATCCGGCCTGGAAGAGGACATCAATACAAAAACTACCATAACTTTTACATCCAGACTCCGTTTTCGATGATTTTGGGCTCGTTGGAATCACCACAACAAGCTCTACAACTTCATCCATAGAAATATCATAGTCCAACAAAGGAGTATGAAACCAAATGATAAAAGGTTTGACTTAGCTATGAAGATGAACCGGTAAAACCTCCAAACAACAAAAACGTGATAAGAGTTTCATGCGAAATCCATTTTTGATGAGCTAGAGCTTGTCATGGAAATAACCACAAGATCTAGAACCTCACATGGATAAATCCCAAATGAGAACCAAGAAAGATGATGCCAAGTATGCAAAGGTTTGAGCTCTCTCTGAATGATACAATTAAGTTACTCACTCGAGAGCCACTCTTGATAGTACGACTACCGATCCTATAACCCGATCTCACAACTAACACCATAAGACCGGTAAGAAAGAAACCCTAACACTATCATACCTTTGCCTTGAGCATTCCACTTGAGGTGGATAATGACGATCTTGATCTTATCAAGTTAGACCACCTTTCTTGATTAAGCTTGCTTGGTGAAGTCTTGCGGATTGCTCCCCCATACTCTACTATGGAAGAGACTCTCTTTAAGCATATCTTCACATATCCATGATCACAATATAGATGGCAAGCTTCAAGCATATGTTCTCTTCTAGTTGCTCATCTTGAACTTGCGCTTTGACTTGATCAATCCTCGAATCAATTCTTTTTTCTCCATAATGATGGTGTCTTGAGGATACACATGAGAGCTCACTCAATCTTATTCTTCAAGACACACTTGACATAAGCTCAACTCCCTTAAGACCAATCTTTGGATCACTCCTTGAATAACACCTTGGTCAACACATAATCTTCTTCTTACAACCTTGACTCCAACAAATGGTTCAAGCATTGTCTATGGACAAGTCCTACACATATAACTCAATGCAACCATTAGTCCATAGGGATTGTTATTAATTACCAAAACCACACATGGGGCTCGATATGATCTTTCAACTTGGTTTCAAGATGGTGCAATACTTAAGACGGAAGGAAATATCATTGATTGCTCAAAATAAGCAGCAGAAAGGCAGCTTGAAAATACAGAGTGGAACAAGGGATTTGTTAGTATTCATTTCATCACTGAACAAAAGAATAGTACATATCTCAGAAAGTGCAACCTGTAAGGTTTTAGCAATCAATTGATGAAAAAGTAAAATATGTTATGAGATAGAGATAAGCATACTCCCTCCGATCGGAAATAAGTGTCTGTGATATATACTAGCTTAGTACAAAATTTATACTAAGTCACCGACACTTATTTCCAATCGAAGAAAGTAATAATTTGTTTATACTGAATAGATCAAGCTATAAAAAAGGATGAAAATGGTGCTTGATGACAAGATAGAGATTAAAAGAACGTTAGTCGTATGAATCCATCACATGATTATAACCAAAATATTTTTGCTTATGCAATCATATGGATTAACTATCAATACGATCCTAAAAAGACTAGAATAAAACTTAAATTTTAATGGTTAATCCTATTCAGGTGGTTATTTAATGTACTCTTGGAACATGTTCACAATCAGAAGAAACTCAGTTAAAAATGTCAGTGCATTTGGAGAATGCGGGTGCTAATTGGAGACATATGGTAGTGTTCCTTAATTAATGAAGATGGGTCATATTCTGTCCATAGGTGGAGGAAGACACATGCCACAAGATAGAGGGAAAGGCTTGGAGACTGTAATTAATATAGGTTTCGGAAATAGAACAAATTTATGATAAACACAAATTGTATTTCTCCGTGGCAACGCACGAGTATTTTGCTAGTCTCTACTAATAATATTGCTACAGGTATGGTCCGTGACGGTCGCAAGTACGTTTTCAATTCACCTAAATACGCTTTCGATCCGTTCGGTAAAGTCAGGACATCCGGGCGTGATTCCTATATCGCAGCACCGCCTCCAACCATCATATGCCTGCCCGATGCCAAGTCGGATTCCATATCCTGTTTTCCCCTAAATTTTCCACTCCCCGACAACTCCAATCCCCACGATCCCGATTTTTTTGACGACGCCACAACACGTTCTCCAGGATCGATGCCGCACCTCCACGCGTTTCCGTATTCCTAGCGGCGCGGCCGCCGGCTCAGCGTCGATGGCAGCGTGGCGCCGTGGCCTGGCCTCGCAGAGCTCCGGCTAGCTTCTCCTCATAAGCGTCGTGGCCTTCCCGTCCCCTCCTCCTCCTAGCCTCCTATGGCAAGGTTAGTAGGTTACCCACAGTCCCTCACTGTCGCTGCCAGATCGCTCTGGTTTCTTACTTCCATCGGCCATCTTTAGATACAAAATTTGCGCGTCGCCATCCATCGATTGCTGGGGAAATTACTGGTACGAAGGACGCGCTCGGAACATCAGCACGTGTAGACAGCAAACTCGCTGGGTCCCGACCCAACATGCGCGCACTCGATAGACAGAGCCAAGCGCGAGGCAAGTTAGCTAGAAACCACGAGCCCGAGCTCTCTGTTGCGTCCCTGTTGTGGCCAAAAGGCTCCATACTCCACCGTTACTTTGCCATGTATTCCATCAGTTGCTCTGTCCCAAGTGATGCGCCAGAGGGTTCAAAAAATATGTAGCTCTCTGGAGCTCGACCAGACACACCCATCAAGAAAAACTACGTTGTGCACGTGTGATCCATGTAGGCCGTGGATGACGCCATTTCGGGATTCCGGAAGCGTCAAGTTCCAGGAGTTGCATTTATGGAGGGACTTGGCTGAATTGTTTCAGCGAGGTGTCGTGGACGAGCATATGATTCAAAAACCGTGGAATCTAATCTAATCTAATCTAATCTAATCTAATAATAATCTAATCTAAACTAATAATACGGCTTGAGGACGCGATGGTTCAAAAACTATGGTAGGTCAAAAAAACCGGCGGTCTTTTTTGGTACGTCAAAAAGTTCCTTAGCGATCCTTAGCGACCCTTAGTCAAGAAAACCGGAAATAACCGTTCATACAACGCTGCCATAAAAATTACAACGCTGCCACCGCTTAGTCGACGGAGGAAATAACCGTTCGTACGTCGTCTTCGTCCATCCCGTTCGTACGTCGTCTTCGTCTATCCGGCGCGGGCCTCTTCCGAGGAGGATCAAAGCAGAGTCCAACTCACGCGAGGCGCGCGTAGTCGACGGAGGCGTAGCCTCACGCGAGGCTCACGTAGTCGACAGAGGCGTAGGAGCCCCGAGCTCCCCGCATGCGCCGACGACGGCGACGAGCGTGATCTCGTTTGGCCGGACTGCCAACGACAGCATGCGCCCAAACAGATCAAGAATCTCCGCGGCCTCGCCGAAGCAAGACGAATCTTTGGCCCGGCGCGCGTAGATGGTGAGCAGCGCGTTCCAGGCCAGCAGGTCCGGTTCGACGATCCGGTCGAACACCCGGCGGCAAGACACGATCCTGCCGCAGCGGGCGAAGGTGTCGAGCAGCGCGGCCCCGAGTACGCGGTCGCGGGACGCGGCCCCATCGCCGAGGAATTTGAGCGAATGGGTGGCGAGCGCGAGCGCCGCGCGTGGTGGGGAGGCGCGGAGGAGCGCCGGATAGGTGAACTCGTTGGGACGGAGGAGCGGGGGCGAGCCGGCGCCGCCGAGGAAGAGGACGGAGTAGAGCGGGAGCGCGGAGGGGAGGTGCGCGAGGAGGAGGGAGTTGGCGAGGAAAGCGGTGGGCGGCAGCGGGGAGCAGAGGAGGAGTTGGAGGCGGTGGGAGAGGGAGGGGACGGAGGAGGCGGCGAGGCGGAGGAGGAGGGCGAAGTTGGGGGAGTGGAGCGCGAGGCCGGTGGTGAGGAGCAGCGCTTGGAGCTGCCCGAAGACGCGCGGCGCGGCGGCGCGGAGGCGGCGGAGTGCCGGCAGTGGGTCGGCGGCGAGACAGTGGCGGGAGGGAGCCGTGCCTGGGCTCATTTGCGCCATGGGCTGATTGGAAATCTTTGCATTTATGGGCTTGTGATTAAAACCAAAATTTAGCTCGGGCTACATGGAGGAGGCCATTTTTTAAACCTCTGAAAATTAAATTCAAACGATTTTTAAAAAATTCGAAAAATAGCAGGATGTAGACAATATGTATTTAGTTCTGAAAATTTACACCCCAATAGAATACAATATTCCATCCAGGTAATTCTCTCGAATTTTGTTGAACCTTTGAAAGCAAAAGTTTTGAAGTTCCAGAAGGGAGGCGTCGAAGTACGCCGGTGAGGGCAAAGTCCAACGGACGGCACACCATGCGGTTGCGGAGCTCGACCACGAGTCCCGACCGACCGCAGGGCAGATGCTCCACAACACCATCGGCAAGGGCGCACCGGCGGTCTGCCCGTCATCTGCGGCGGCGTCTCCATGGACCTCCGATGCGGCGTCGATCGCATCCACGATCATACGCGTGCTTGCAAAGAGCGGCAGCGACCTCACACGATACTTGATGCGCTGATGCTTTATTTTGCCTACACGCCGTAAAATCAGAGCACCTTTCACAAAAATAGTAATCAGAGGACGAGAGTTTATTCGCCTATAGGTTACATTGATACAGACTTGGTGGCCGTGTGCATAATGGCTATTCTTTTCACGGATGCAATGAAGGCTACAACAACTACATGGCGGAACTGCAACTACGACGACTTCTGGGCATCGCCGGTTCTGAAGAATGATGCTAAAAGGAGGTGTTTATAGTACTTAATAGGCATGTATCAATAAAACGGATTCTTTTCTCATGCTTGCATCATCTATACAACAATATCATACATATCATGTTCAAAAAAAAACAATATCATACATATATATACCGACGGAATAGTTCAAATATAAAGACCAACTAAATCAAAGACCGTTACTTGGCTTAGACTACTATGGTGATGTTGCTTCATTGATCAAATTTTCAGTAGTGAAATTCTCCAAGGCCTAGAGGAAAATTTTAATAAATAAATTCATTGCAGCGAACGGATCTATTTGCTACTGACAATAAATCACCCGCAAGAAAATAAAATTGAAAGTCATGTGGCTATCTGACGTGAATTTTCATGCATATATTTATATTTACGGTAAAAAAAAAATTGAATAGACCGTAGCAACGCACGGGCAATCAGCTAGTCTAACCTAACTTTTGCATCAAAATAATGAGGGCGGGCCTCGCTGTTTATTTATACATACCTAAATACTTGCTGCCCGCATATATTATATTAAAGACGAGTATCTCCTTCAAAAAATATATTAAAGACGAGTATTAGTAGTTTATAAGCTAAAAAGTCTAAGTGTGGAGGTAGTACTCAGTTTTCTCGGACAACTATGGAGTACCCGCGCCGCCCCCCACGTGACCAAGGGCTACACTTGTGCTCATGCGCATCGCTGTCCGGCTCTCGGAATCTTCTCGGCCTACCCGGAACCGGAACGGGAGAAGAGGAAACATGCGGTACATTTCCCCCTTGATCTCAAAAACACGCACCAACATGCTCTCCTCTCCTCTCCTCCACTTAGCTCAACACAAACACACCTACGCATTGACTTGAGTGAGTCTTGAGTCTGGAGTAGAGCAATCAAGCAAGCGAGCGAGAGCATCTCGACCTGCCGCGCGCGCTGCAGCAGCTTAGCTAGCTACCGGCCGTCCATGACGTTGAAGCGACCGCTCGAGTGCGGCGGCGGCGGCGGCGACGGAGGAGGGGGCTCGCCTTCCCCTCCGCGTTCGCCGGCGTTGAAGAAGCGGTGCCGCTCCTTCGACCTGTGAGTCTCTCATCTGCGTTTTCGTTCCCACGCGCTCAGTTTCTTGATCCGTTTTTTGTGCCGGAGGTTTATTTGGTTGGCGGATTTGCCTTGGGCTGAACGATTATCTGCGGTGCGTGGCTGCAGGGAGATCAGGGGTTGCAGGCACCTGCAGGAGCTGGTCACCAGCTGCGTGCAGAGGATCGAGGCCGCGGTTGAGTCTGCGGTTGAGTCCGCCATCAGCCGGGTAATCAATCATCTCACGCTCCTTGAACACACCACTTGAATCGATAGTACGATTAACTGTTGCTGTCGATGGTCTCGCTTGTCAGATTTACAGTTGTGGATATTTTGGGGCGATTTTTTCCCGTTGTAATAATTTGGATGTGTGCGTCCTTTAGTTGGTGCAGAGTCTGATATATACAGTAAAGTTTTCATTTTCTAACGAAAAAAGACCAAAATTAGGTACCATTAGTAGGGTTAACCATTTCAAATCTATTTACAATTCCAAATATTTGAGACGTATTTCGGGCATTGGTACAAAATAATTCAAATTCTGCTCAAATTTTGGATGCGTTTGAGGGTGATTCAGACCCAAATTTTGATTCTCTAGATTTCAGTAGGGGTCTTAATTTGACGCAAGAAGAAACTGAGTAAGAAAACAACTTCGAGAGAACGAATTTATAATTTTTTTTCAAAAAACAAGCTACAGCTCGAGCTACGTTTGTGGTTTCCGTTGATCGTAAACCCTATGTAGTATGCACCTGGACCTAGGGTTCAATTTCAAGATCACAGTAGGATCTTTACCTTATAAGTCGTGATGCTAACATGACATGATGTACACTACTAGTATTTTATATGGTATTATTTGTGTTACTTTGCACTGATGGTACTATTTCTGTTTGTGATGCATAATATTTCCTTGTAACTTAATTTTTTTACAGCTCCTTGTAACTTAATTTTATCTTGTAAGGCCGGACATTTTTCGCAAAAATCAAGCCTTAAACTTTTCCTCTTCCTCTTGACAGATACCAGCAGTGGTGACTAAAACACTTACAAGCTACTTAAGCCGTGCTCCTAGGTAGCATATCCTGATCGCCAGTACAACTTCTGTCCAATCTAAATAGTACTAGGAAAAAAATGTACTATTACATACAGTACCATTTACATTGACCTTCCCACCTGCTGTGTTACACAGTTTGCGCAGCATGCTGGTTGATCAGAATCAGCCTCCAAGATACAAGCTTATGTTCAGGAATGGCTTGAGCAAAGAGGTTTTCACAAAGAAGGGCATCTGCGCCGCAAATGGAGATCCTCTCAAGATATGTTTGGAGAACAACCAACAAGGGAATAGTTCTCATCGCCTTCTTTCTGCCAAGATCAAAATTGTTGTTCTCGATGGAGACTTCAACAGGGATAATGAAGATTGCTGGGCATCAGAGGATTTCAGAAGGCATATCGTTCGCCCACGGGACAGAGCTGGGGCAGTGCTGACAGGAGGGCTGGAGCTTAGCCTGAAGAATGGCGAGGCTGATCTCAGAGACGCTACTTTTATTGATAACTCCAAGTTCATGAGGAGCGGAAAGTTCAGGCTAGGGGTAATGATTGTTGATCAGCTTGATGAGCGAGTCCAGGAAGGCATAACTGAGCCATTCACTGTGAAAGATCGTCGTGGAGAAGGTATCCATTGATTTAAAATTTGAAGTATTTAATGATTAGAAATGTCTAACTGGTGATCAATCTGTTTCTTATCTTTTTCGTGTACTTGCACTCTTGCAGGATACCAAAAGCATAGCATTCCATCATCGGATGATGATGTTTGGCGCCTCAAGAAAATATCGAAAGATGGCGTCTCCCATGAGGCACTCAAAAGAAGCAGCATCTTTTCTGTGAAGGACTTCTTGAGGTCGTATTACAAGAATGAGCATGCTCTCCGGAAAGTAAGAAATGAATTCCACGACTACCATCTTTGCTCATTTCGATAATGAGTACAGTAACAAGTATTTGTTCCCCTCTGCATTTAGGTTCTCACAAAGGCAACAAATCTAGTATGGAGGACAATTGTTGATCATGCTAAGATGTGTGATCCTGGAAAGGAGCTTAACTCTTTCATCGTGGAAGGCCATAATGTTGTCCTGTTCTTCAACTCTTTCTATCAGATTATGGGAGTGACAACTGGTGACCAGTACACCCCCTTCGACGACCTCGATAAATCGATGCAGGTGTTCCTCTCATACCAACTGTGAGCTTCTTTTAGAAAATTCTGAATTGCACCCTTGCAATGCATACCGAATTTAGTCATTTCTAATAACATAACATCTCAGTGCATGCAAGAAAAATACATCATAACTCAAGATAAGTATGTTTTTTTTGGACCAATATTTATTCTTCTAATTTTCACCTCATCACAGTTTAGACATTAACAAAACATCACAACAGATGCATTCGGCGAACTTTAATCCACAATCAGTCAGCTAATCTCTTCAATGCACTGCATGATACACACATGTAACCCGGGTACATAAAGATCTTGGCTATGTGCATCTCATGATTTGGAGGCCATGGATATTCTTCCATTATCTAAAAAAGACATGATGTTCTGAACCTAGTGTTGCAGAAAGTTCAAAAGGTTGTTAGCTTTGCTTTGCTTCGCAGCAGCGACAAATTCATGTAGATGCTGAAGGTATGTATAATTATCGGTGTTCACCTTTGCAGGACCAGGTGGGACAATGGAGCAAAGTTGCATATGACACTTTGCCCAATCGTCAACCTGATTATGAAATGGATAATGGAAAACCAAGACCAGTCAGTCAGAGGATTTCCATAGGATCGATCATGCTCGAACCAAAATTTATGCAAGGACATCAACAGAGTAAGTGTACATATTTGTCATATTTTTTGACAATAGTAAATTCATAATCACCAACTAAAGTGCTTCATTGGCATGAAAACTTAAATTCTGCAGGGAAAAGTGTTAATGAAACAGATGATCAGCAAAGTACTTCAGGTACTCACTCCAAGCAATGTGCATTAAAAAGGCTTGGCTCCATACGACTGACACAAAATGATGAAGTAAGTAATGTCTCTTATACAATATATCCTGGAGAAAAACTTCTAATGCGTTTCAGATAGTCTTATATCCTCTAGAGTGAAATTATCACATACTGTTAGTCTCTTATCCCCTGGCTATGAATCATGAGAGAAATGTTCCTTAAAGCAAGCATTGAGGCATTATGTAGCTGTTTTTTTCTTTCTTTACCCCCATTGCCTTGAAACCAACATCTTCAACTTCAACGGTCTTTTCCTCTCCATGTGGTCAAGCCTCTTTAAGGAGAAAGAAAAAATCAGAAGAGTTTATCAGCATGAACAGCTTGATGCCTTATAGAGTTATAGCGGAGGCATTGCACAAAGGGACCTGGCAGTGCAATGGTAGGATATTAGCGTATTTGTGTTTTCGTTTTTTTTGCAAGTTGCTGTACAGTTCATCGTTGCTCCCTTTTTTGTTGTCGGGACATTAACCATTTGTTGCCGAGCTCATCTACCCTGACGGAAACTTAAGAACTCTGTTTTCTGTAACTTCTTAATGGATGGGGGAGAGCTTATACCATTTCTTTCAAACAGGGGCTGAAAACCTTGTTAGATTTCATAGTTCCTACATTAGGATGGCCACCATCATGCAGCATTTGTACTATGTTTGCCATCTAAGATCCTTATGTGAATCATTCTCTCCCAGGATGCACCTTTTGACATCAGTGTCTACCTTGATTCTGGCTCTGAACAATACTGCGTTAATGAAGATGACATGACAGGTTCATTGATACTCCATTGCCCAACTACCGCTGAAGATGACATTTCAGGATCAGTCTTAATGAAGGAAGCATGCGTGACAATTGGCCATGAGGCTTATGACATGCCTTTTGCAAACAGTGGTAATTACTCACCGACAGCGAATGTATTTTTATCTTCTGTTTGTATATTTAAACTGTCCTCTTCTAGCATTTTTTTTCTCCTCAACGCATTGATGTGCGAAGCTTTTGCACATTGGTACGGAAAAATAAGTCTGACTGAACTCACTGATACTTTTTGTGCAGATGCTTCGGTCCCTCTGTTTGATGCCTCTCTTCAGAGCGCTTTAGCTGATGTTCCTATTTATTCAAGGCATAGCAGCTTCAGAGACAGTGACTGTCACGAGCCGCTGGCATTGACAGCAGAAGCAGCCGTGTGAAGAAAGACCGGCAAGGCAACAACATTGATCAGTTTATATTAGATTGCCAGTGGATAGATTCCATACGCGGATCAGATTTCTTCAAGACATACTGAACTGTACTTAGCAGATTATATTCATATATTTTGATACTTGTATGTAAGTTTATGGTGTGGTGTCCATGACATTCTTTAATTTGACCTTGTGTAAAACTAGTACTCTGCTAGGCAGTTAATAGTGTGTAAATTCAACAGAAGCTGTACATATTTGGTGCGAATGCAATTCAACAGAAGCTGTACATATTTCGTGCGAATGCAAACTGTAGTTTACTCAACACATAAAATGTCTTTTAACAGTGGTACTTTCATGAGTTTTGCAAGAGTTGAGAGCAGAATCTGATGTCTGAAGGTTTGGTCGAGCACAACATTACCCCAGCTTCTCTGCATCCAATGTCAGATGTGATAAAAAAGTGCCAATCACTCCATGTCGAAGTGAGATCTGAGAGTGAGACTAAACCAGGGCCTAAGCATCATGGCGTACCCTCACCCGCCTAACCTAAGGGGTGGCCATGGAACGACCCTGCAATGCATGTACACATTGCTCAAATCAGACCAGATCACGCCATTCATGTTGCTCCGCCCACACGTGACATGTGGGTGCCTCCTCGTGGCTGAAAATCCCTTTTAACCTGCTGCGAAGTTACTTATCTAAGCCGTGTGGGACTAATAAATGACTGAATCAACGTTAGAACGTGTACCGTCACGCCAGCTATTGGGCCAGCGGCCGAGATACCAGCCGTCATCAGCCCAGCCCATGTTTGTGTATTTTCTGCTACAGAAAAAACTTACTCCGCCTTCGAGAGACAGAGGAGTCCCAATGGCGCATCCCCTCCTCCTCCCTCTCTCCTCGACTCCGTCCGCGGCACAGTCCGCCCACCCGGCCTACCCAGACGAGCCTCCGTCCTGCGCCGCTGAGACCGCCGCGCCGGTGCCGGAGCGGCGGGAGGTGCTCGGGGGGACGGGGGCATCCTGGAAATCACCCACTACTACTGGAGTCCGACGACGGGTAGGGCCAGTTCCTGTGTGGCTGCCCGCCTCCATGCGCAACGGCGTCGGTGTGCGCATGCCCACCCACGCCGGCACCCACGTCTTCCAGCACTAGTTCGATGCCAGCTTCGATGTCGACGTCCTGAACGGTGCGCCGCCTCTTTTCTTGTTCCCGAGCAATTCACAGTACCAGTGAAGCGATTGAGTTACATCAAAAAAAAAACTTTTGCACTCTCGGCAAGTTGCATCATGTTCGAACATTGGATTTGTTCAAGTAGCAGTACCACATCTACTGCCACTCTCCTACAATCCAAAGAGCCTTTCTACAATGGTACAGCCTAATTTCTGATACCATCATCAACGATGCGTACGGCGTACCAACCTATTGTATACACAAAGAGAGAACGTAGGATCATTGCATGTATTTCTGATACCATCATCAACGCCTACATCGCATTCAACAGTAGCACCGCTGTCAAGCAAATGTCTTGCTTCTCCGGCTTGCTGTCACTGCCGTTCAATGGATCGGCTTCAGGGACCGGCTGTTCAAGGACAACTCTGAGAAGGCCATCAGGATAGCTCACAGAAACATGTCGAGCAACCGTGATTCAAGGTTGAAGTTGCCTCAAACTGGAGCTAGGGGAATGGATTCTCACAGATGTGGACACCCCACTGCAACTTGGATCTGATTCTGCAACTAAGGTTTGTGCAATTGCACCTTTTTGCCCTCTTGAGAGTTAGATCCAAAGGCAGGTAGAAAAGAAAGTAGATGAAGGGAAGGCAGGTGAATTTAGTACCTCTGCTTGTAAGTCCCCCTGTAACCGATTATTCACACTCCAAGCAGCATCAATATCATCAATATTCAGACCAAGGACATGTGATTGAACAAATGAAGTTTTAAACATATGACACAAAACATTTTTTCCTCATGATCTAAGTTATCGCCAATGTAGATGCATTCAAGAACCACATCTCCCTTAACACGGCAAAATGAACTAACTTCACCGGAACTTTGGCCTGCATTGCAACCATCGGTCAGCGTAGAGTTCATAACGCTGGAGATGTTTCTTAGTCTTTAGCATCTCAAAAGGAAAAGAACCGTTGCACTCTTGTTACCAGGACTCGAGTCTTGCCCTTGTATACGCAACTATGGCCTTCAGCCCGCTTCAGAATAAAATCTAGGAAGAGTGTGAATACTACTACTGAATCCAATGCTAGAGGCCTGCCTAATCGAAGGCCATTCTGAACCACTTTTTTTTGAACAAGAAGTTATATTGTTATTGAAGCTCATAGTACAACATTTCTTGGCGACAAAGCGTGCCTAAGCTCACAACATGAAAGAAAGATAATTTGAACACTTTAGCTGATACCAAAGATTGCCTATGAAGCCAAACAGCGATCGTTCATTCTGAATTACTTTTGTGTCTTGCTACATAGTCCCGCTGATGCCTGTTGGAATAATCCTCACTGATCGTAAGGGTTTTAGGTTTACCGTTTGCTGTTTTCAGTTTCAGAGTAGTGTCTCTGTCTAGGTTCAGTTTATCGACAGAGACTTTGGATTCCAGTTGGTGCACGACGCGGTCTGTGCGTTCGTGTCCTAGTTTGTAGGCTCGCCGTGGGCTCGTTCCGAATCGTGGGATGGCACGATTCAGTAGGGGGCGTGGCCGATCCCCTCGGCATGTTTGTTACTCTCGCAGAATAAGAACGAAGAGAAACAGAAAAGCGGCAAGTCGTATGCTGCACAAATCGTCTGTGTGTTCATCTCTCTTTCCCTGTTCCTTGTTCATCCAGTTCACGCACGAGAGCTTCAGAGAGATTAGGTTGTAGGCAACAAGTGGTATCAGAGCCTGGTTGTTGCATGCCGAAGGGTGGGATGCCGAAGATCGGCGATCCGTCCAAGAAGCCAGCAGATTCATCGGCTGAGGACGCGAGCAAGGGCTCGCCGCAATCCCCCTCGGAGCAACGTGCGCTCTCCATCCCGCGCTCTGGGCGCGACATGGGCGGCGGATCCGGCAGGGCGTGGCCGGTCCTCACACGGACGAACTACAACTCCTGGTCGCTCCTCATGCGCGTGATCCTGCAGGTGCGACACCTATGGGATGTGATCGAGACCGGAGAGGGCGACTACGATGACGATCGTTCGGCTATGGAGGCGATCCTCCGCGCGGTTCCGCCGGAGATGATCCCTCTGCTCGCCGTCAAGAAAATGGCGAAGGAGGCGTGGGACGCGATCGCGACGATCCGCGTCGGCGCTGATCGGGTGCGCGCGTCCAAGGCGCAGAACCTGCGCAAGGAGTACGAGGCGATCCGCTTCAAGCCCGGTGAGACCGTTGATGAATTTGGGATGCGATTGCAGGATCTGGTTCATCAGATGGAGCTCCTCGGTGATCCGGTGGATGACAAGAAGGTCATCCTCAAGTACCTGCGCGTCGTGCCCAAGCAGTTCAAGCAGATGGCCCGCTCGATCGAGAGCCTCCTCGACCTCTCCAAGATGTCGATCAAGGAACTCACGGGGCGCCTCAAGGTCTGCGAGGAAGATGAGGACGACGACGTCGCGGATGGCGCGAGCGGCGGCAAGCTGCTGCTTACTGAGGAGCAATGGCGCGCTCGCATGAAGAACGACGGCTCCTCCGGCAGCAGCGGAGGGAGTGCTTCCGGCAAACAAGGCCGGAACAAGGGACGCGGGCGCGACGGCGCTTGTGACAAGGGCAAGAGCACCGGCAGCGGCGCCCAGAAGGACGATGAGTGCCGCTACTGCGGTAAACTGGGTCATTGGGCCCGGGACTACCGCAAGAAGAAAAGGGAGGAGGCTCACCTGATCAAGGAGGGCGATGACGAGGACGTGCAAGCAGCGATGCTGATGGCGGAGCTGTGCCCGGCCGGCGACGAGCCGGAGCGCGTGGGCGGCCACGTCTTCCTCAACGAAGAGCGAGCCAAGGTCCGCCTTGGCGAGCTCGTAGAACCCGTGGAGGTGCCATGGTACCTCGACACAGGCGCCTCCAACCACATGACGGGCAACCGCGCCGCCTTCTCGGAGCTGGACGAGAGCGTCAAGGGCACGGTACGGTTCGGGGACAACTTCATCGTCGAGATCACCGGCCGCGGCACCGTGCTGATCGCCGTGCGTGGGGACGAACACCGTGCCCTCACCGACGTGTACCACATCCCTCGACTCAAGACCAGTATCGTGAGCCTCGGGCAGCTAGATGAGAATGGCTGCCCATCGTCCATCCGCAACGGCTTCATGTCGCTGTGGGATTGGAACGATCGCCTCCTCGCCAGAGTCCCTCGCTCTTCGAACCGCCTGTACAAGATCACGCTACAGATCACGCAGCCTGTGTGCCTGTCCGCCCGCAGCTCCGAGGCAGCGTGGCGCTGGCACGAGAGGTTCGGGCACCAGAACTTCGGCACGCTCCAGAAGATGTCGCGCACCGGAATGGTGCGTGGTCTGCCGGTGGTGGCTCACGCAGACCAGCTCTGCAAGGCCTGTCTTGCAGGGAAGCAGAGGCGCTCACCCTTCCCACAGATCGCCAACTTCCGCGCCATGACGTCGCTCGAGCTCATCCACGCCGATCTGTGCGGCCCCATCTCGCCGCCAACGCCGGGAGGAGGGAGGTACTTCCTCCTTCTTGTGGACGATTACAGCCGATACATGTGGCTCAAGGTGCTGCCATCGAAGGACGGCGTCGCCGACAGCATCATGCGCTTCACGGCCGCCGCGGAGTGTGAGTCTGGGCATCCTCTCCGTACCTTCTGCACGGATCGGGGGGGAGAATTCACCTCCACTGCGCTGGGCTCCTACTTTGCCGACCATGGCGTCCAGCGGCACCTAACGACGCCCTACTCGCCGCAGCAGAATGGCGTCGTGGAGAGGTGCAACCAGACCGTCGTTGGGATGGCTCATAGTATGCTGAAGGCCAAGCGCGTGCCGCTCCGGTTCTGGGGAGAGGCGGTGTCCACCGCTGTGTACGTGCTCAACAGGTCATACACGCGCGCTGTCGACGGCCAGACTCCCTTCGAGGCGTGGTATGGCAGGAAACCGGACGTGGAGCACCTGTGCATGTTTTGCTGCGTCGCGTACGCGAAGGTCACGTGTCCAGGCTTGAAGAAACTGGAGGATCACAGCATCAAGACTGTCTTCCTCGGCTATGAACCAGGCTCCAAAGGCTACAGGTTATACGAACCTGTGGGCAAGCGCATCATCGTGTCTAGGGATGTGGTGTTCGACGAGGGCTCCAGCTGGGACTAGAGCGACGAGGAGCAGGGCGAGCACGACGAGCTAGTCGTGGAGTACATGGTGCATGGGGGAGCACCCGCACGGCGCGAGCCGGCCGCCGAGCCAGCGACGCCGTCCACGACAGCCTCGCCTCCTTCACCACCGAGCAACGGCCCACCCGCAGCGAGTGCAGCACTCACTCCCGCGGGATCGTACACTGAGGTGGGCGAAAGCTCAGGCTCAGGGCCTGCGCCATCCATGCCTGCATCGTCCACCGGCGTCGAGTTCGTCTCACCGCCGGACAGCTTCACCGACACACTCGATGATGGTGATGATCCGGGGAATCCGCACCGCTTCTGCATGGTGGCGGATCTGATGGACAAGGGAGCAGCAGCACCGCCACAAGGAAAGCGTCTCTTCCTCATGGACGAGCCAGAGTCTTTCGATGACGCAGAACCTCACGAGTGTTGGCGCCAAGCGATGCTGGACGAGCTGGCATCCATCGAGGAGAACGACTCGTGGACGCTCACCGATCTTCCTCCTGGGCACCGCCCCATCGGGCTAAAGTGGGTGTTCAAGACGAAGAAGGACGCCGCCGGCGTCGTGGTGAAGCACAAGGCGCGATTGGTGGCCAAGGGCCATGTGCAGCGCGAAGGAGTCGACTTTGACGACGTGTTCGCGCCTGTAGCTCGCCTGGACTCTGTGCGGCTTCTAGTTGCTGTTGCAGCGCACCAGGGCTGGCAGCTGCACCACCTCGACATCAAGTCCGCGTTTCTCAACAGGGACCTGCAGGAGGAGGTGTACGTTGGGCAGCCGCCAGGCTTCGCACAAGCTGCAGGTGAGCAGAAGGTGTTCAAGCTCCACAAGGCGCTCTACGGCCTCCGTCAATCCCCTCGCGCCTGGAACAAGAAGCTGGACGATATTCTCAAGCAGCATGGCTTCACCAGCAGTCCGTCGGAGCATGCCATGTACACGTGTGGCCACGGACGCTCTCGTCTTCTCCTCGGCGTCTACGTGGACGATCTGATCGTCACCGGCGCCGACGCAGATGAGATCAAGCGGTTCAAGCTGGAGATGATGAAGCAGTTCCGCATGAGCGACCTTGGGCTACTGCACTTCTACCTTGGGATCGAGGTGAGCCAGGGCAAGGACGGCATCACGCTGGCGCAGTCCAGCTACGCCGGGAAGTTGCTCGAGTGTGCGGGCATGGAGGGGTGCAATCCAGCACTCGTGCCTATGGAGCCCCACATGAAGCTGAGCAAGGATAGCAAGCACCCACCGACGGACGGTACGTTCTACAGAAGTATAGTGGGGTGCCTGCGCTACTTGGTTCACACCCGCCCCGACATCAGCTTCGCGGTGGGCTATGTGAGCCGTTTCATGGAGTCACCTACGACGGAGCATCTCGCTGCCGTCAAGCATCTACTGCGGTACATCGTGGGCACGCGGTCTTTTGGCTGCAGGTACACTCGTGGTGGTGACTGTGAACTGAGCGGCTTCAGTGACTCCGACATGGCCGGCGACGTTGACGACCACAAGAGCACCACCGGCACCCTCTTCTCGTTTGGGGACAGCCCTGTCGCATGGTAGTCCCAGAAATAGAAGGTGGTGGCCCTGTCGTCATGTGAGGCGGAGTACATCACCGCCACCACCGCGGCATGTCAGGCCGTGTGGCTGCGTCGACTGCTGGATGACATCACCGGCAAGCAGAGCGGCGCCACCACTATCTTCATCGACAACAAGTCAGCCATTCAGTTGTGCAAGAATCATGTCTTTCACGATCGGAGCAAGCACATTGAGGTGCGCTACCACTACATCCGCCACTGCATCGACGTCGGGAAGATCAACGTCGAGCACATCAGTACCGGCGAGCAGCTTGCCGACATCCTCACCAAGCCCTTGGCGCGCGTACGCTTCCAGGAGCTCCGCACTCGCATTGGCATGGTGGACATCAAGTAAGATCAGCAAGTCTTAGGGGGAGTTTGTTGGAATAATCCTCGCTGATCGTAAGGGTTTTAGGTTTACCGTTTGCTGTTTTCAGTTTCAGAGTAGTGTCTCTATCTAGGTTCAGTTTATCGACAGAGACTTTGGATTCCAGTTGGTGCACGACGCGGTCTGTGCGTTCGTGTCCTAGTTTGTAGGCTCGCCGTGGGCTCGTTCCGAATCGTGGGATGGCACGATTCAGTAGAGGGCGTGGCCGATCCCCTCGGCATGTTTGTTACTCTCGCAGAATAAGAAGGAAGAGAAACAGAAAAGCGGCAAGTCATACGCTGCACAAATCGTCTGTGTGTTCATCTCTCTTTCCCTGTTTGTTCCTTGTTCATCCAGTTCACACACGAGAGCTTCAGAGAGATTAGGTTGTAGGCAACAATGCCACCGTCGACAACATTGTCTTCAATCTCCACGAGTGCTGTCTCGCTGGCGCTTTTCGTGGCCGGACCTAGCTGGGTCGGTAGCCCTGACCTTGGCAAAGCCATGTGTGTAATTAGAGGATCCCATCGGCATCCCCCAAATCATGTCCGGTTTGAGCGCTGTGCCGGCCGTTTGGGGGGGCGCCGACAACGATTGTTGAGGATTGGGAGCCGGCTTCTCACACCGGTATCCCCTAAAATAGAGCCCTAAATATATTTTTAGACTGAACAATATTATTATAGCAACTACAAGTAGTCTCAATACAATAAATATAAATAGTCTTCATATTACAACAACAACTATTTATTCATCACAAATTTCCCAGATCCTTTTCATCTTTCCTTTGTTTGCATCATTTGCTTTGAGAAGATCAAACAAGCTATACTCCAATTTTTTCTTCTCTTCCTTTGATGTTTTATTTTCTTCCTCCCATTTCTTCTTCTCCTCTAGGAGCACATACATTTTCATCTCCATCATTCGTATCTCAATACTAGATTGCTCCTCACAATTTCTCTTCATCTTTTCCATGTTTTGCTCCACCACACATTTCTGCTATCCATAAAATTCTTTATATCTACTAACAAGCTAGTGTATTTCTTGTCAACGGAATTCTTTTCTTCAGATAATGTCTTAAGCAACTCTGAATTCTGAATTTTCTCCTAAACGCGAGAAGTGTTGCTATTCTCATACATGCCCCCACAAAGTAGATAGTGCACGTTTGCAAGATAAAGGCCACTCGGGATAAGCCCAACCCACAAACCCATAATTTATACCTTCCTACAATTATGATTTATAAAGAATTTAAGCAACAACACAATCACACAAACTAAATGACACCAAACGCATAGAACTTATAGTATGTTGTGAACATGGGTAAAACCGGTGGCCGGTGTTCGTCCCTTCGAAAGCAACGGTTTTTTCCGACAGACGGTCATGCATACGACATCGAGGCGCCGATTCGGGCTCGGAAATGTCAGACCACACTGGGTCCGCGATGGTCTCCGGCGCGTATTCCATCTTGTACTACATCGTTGGAAAAGTACCCATTTCAAAACATGCTATACATGGCCATATATTTTCTAAAATGACAAACCCTAACCCTAAATGTGTATAGATCACTGGAGCTATCGGAGGGGAGAGGGAGAGGGGAAAACTCACATCGACCAGCCATGATCCAATGGAGGTCTCCCCGTTGTTCCATCTCGGGATTCTTCTGCGGCGGTGCTGGCGGTGATGGCGCTTTTCCTGCGGCTGAAGTGCGGCAGCGTTCGGGATGGTCCGGCGATAGGCCGTTCTAGCGGCTCCAATGATGATCCGGGACGACAAAGGTCGCCAAAGAACTTGGCTACAAATGGGGTCGGCGACGGAGGCGAGTAGGCGGCAACGGGGGAGGCGATTTGGGAGCACAACAACAAGTGGGGGGCATGGGGAAGGGCCGTGGGAGAGAACTGGCTGGATCGCTTCCAGGGTGGTCCCATGCCCCGTATCCAACGCAGCGGTGTTGCCGGCGCCCCCATTCGACCCCCTCGCGAAGGGGCCGGTACGGTAGTGCCAATCACATTTCTAGGCCGCCCGCATGCGCAGCAATGTTTGGGGCCTTCCGGTGCAGGGCATTTTTAGGCCCGAGCCCCCAAAGCCTATTTGGGGGGGGGGGGGGGGCTTCTGGTAGGGATGCTCTTAGCACCTTCTGATTATGTTTTTTTTCTACTAAGCTCCTTTTTATGTTGGGCCTATAAGTATTCCCTTCCATGTACTGCCGCCCGCATTTGTCCCGGTTAATGATTTGAAGTAGCGCGCTGCTGCCTACCGTATAAAAAATTACTGATATCCCAAAATATATCACGATATTTGTTCTAATCATGCTGTTGTAGAATCCTCTAAACATATATCTAAGATACTGAAATATAGAGAAACAGAAAAACAATATATCTTGTAGCGCTAATTAAGTTTTCGAGGAGTGGTGGTCATCTTCTTTTCTTTTCTCTACTTAGATTCATATGAAATAAATCTAGTAAATTACGTCATTTTATTGAACCAAATTTAAAATACAAACATAATTTCATGACAAAATGCAGTTCCTTTTTAGCAGCTAGATGTTGGAATTATATAAAAATGAACATTGTTACTATGTAGTTAATGTCGATATTTTGGAACATAAGAAAAATATTTTATCTATAATAACAAAATGTGCAGTTTAATATCTAGGGACAAATTAAGCTATAAATAGGTAAATAAGTCTAGTATAGAAATGATTCTTTCAATAACTTCATAACACGTATTGTAACCAATGTTCAACGGAATAATTTTGGTGCCAACACTACATCTAAGCAGACTCTTTAAGACAAGAGGAACATAGTTACCCAAATAGTGCCTCCATATTGTTGAGGTAAATCCCCTAACACACCCAAAGACAGGTTTGGATGAGATGAGTAAATAGCACCGGTAGTCATTGAACTTGTAATGTAGGTACACTTAAGTCACTGAACTTGCAAACCCGATTAACCCGTCACTGAACTTATATTCTTGGTGCACCCGTGGTCACAAACCGGTCAGTATGGCGGTTTTTATCAAAACCAGTTAGGTCTAAGGTTTTGACCAATCAAAAGATGACACGTGGCATTGTAACTTTTGCAAAAAAATCCATAAATATTTTTTCTAGCATGTGTGTCCTTGATGCTTCCATACAGGTCCCATATATCATTGACAGAAGAACAAATTAAAATTTAAGGTCACACACTAGAATTCGAACTCAGGAGCTGGTACGGATAGAATTGGACTCAATGACCATCACGAGCACACGTACTGATTTGTCTGATATCAAGCAATTACGTTTATTGTATAAAACAGTCGTGCGGAGAGTTAGTACTATATTTTCCTTTTAGCAGAGGATTAGAGGTAGTATATACAAGAGGTCTAAGAAATTGGATGGTCAAGATGGCTCTGATTTTTACTCAGGATCGGCGGCATCCCTCGAGGATGACCGCCGCCAACAATGAATCTTTTAAGTTTGAACTGTCGGGGTTGCGGGCGGCCCGAGACAGTTCAAGAGATAAGCAACTTGGTGAAGTTGCATCGCCCAGCTTTGGTCTTTTTATCTGAAACTAAGATGTCTGATACGAGAGCACAAAATATGAGGTGGCAGTTGGGTTTTGATCATGCTTTCGGTGTAAAAAGTGAAGGACTTAGTGGGGGTCTAGTTCTATTTTGGAATAGTGATACAGTGGTATCACTAAAATCCTTCAGTAAAACGCATATTGATGTATTTATTCAGAATGCAATCACAGGGGATAGTGAATGGAGATTTACAGGGTTTTATGGGGATCCTGTGCGAGCAAGGAGGAGGAGAAGCTGGGAGTTACTGGAATATCTTAGAAGAGAGTATGATCGCCCATGGATGTGTGCTGGCGACTTCAATGAGATCCTGCACGCTTCTGAACAAATAGGTGGAGGGGATAGAGAGGAATGGAAGATGGAAGGTTTCCGTAATACTATTGAGTACTGCAGATTCACGGATATTGGTTATACTGGCCTGCCGTATACTTGGAATAATAAGCAGCAAGGATCTCGTAATATCAAAGTGCGCCTGGACAGAGGACTTGGCGATGATGTTTTCATGGAAAAGTTTGATATGACACATATACGGCATATTCAGACCACTCAGTCCGATCATTGTGGCCTCCTAATTTCAGTCAATAAATCGGAGTGGTTACAAGATACTGGCGGGCCAAGACCTTTTAGATTCGAAAATATGTGGACAAAACATGATCGTTACAATCCAACAGTGGAGTCTGGGTGGGTTACTGGAGCCCAAAATTTGGAGGAGTTCCATATGGCATTGGGCCAGATGCAGAGGAAATTGCAGGATTGGAGCCATGATGAGTTTGGTTCTCTACATAAACAACTGAAAATATTGAGAAGGAGACTGGAGGAAGAAAGGGCAGATTCGTTAAAATCTGGACCGACTAAGGAAGAGTGTGACCTCATGAGGAAGATCTCTGATCTTCTTGCAAGAGAGGAGGCCATGATGAAGCAGCGCTCTAGGGTCCAATGGCTAGCGGAGGGGGATCGAAATACGTCTTTCTTTCATGCGAGAGCCAAGGAAAGAGCACGGACGAATAAGATTTTGTCTCTAAAGAAAAGTGATGGTACATATGTCTCCTCTCAAGTTGAATTAGAAAATTTGGCTACTGATTTCTACACTAGTTTGTTTACTGCTCAGGAAATAACTAATCCGGCTGTTGTCACTCAATTTGTTCAACAAAAAGTCTCTCTTTCTATGAATGAGAAGCTGGATGCTCCTTTTACAGATGTGGAGATTGAAAATGCATTGTTTATGATGCATCCCAATAAATCGCCAGGGCCAGATGGTTTTACGGCAGGGTTTTATATTAGACATTGGAATATTTTGAAGGAGGATGTTTGCTCTGCCGTCCGCCATTTTCTTAATGGTGGAGATATGCCAGAGGATGTAAACAAAACCATACTGGTCCTTATACCAAAGGTGAAACAACCTCAAGACCTGACACAGTACAGACCGATCGCTTTGTGCAATGTCCTATATAAAATAGCTTCAAAAGCATTGGCATTGCGGCTTTGGCCAGTTCTTGATGAGATAGTGTCAGAGGAGCAGAGCGCGTTTGTCCCGGGAAGGCTGATTACTGATAATGTGATTACTGCTTATGAGAGCATTCACTACCTTAAAAGGAAGAAAGGAAAAAGTGGTGCTTGTGCGGTTAAGCTCGACATGGCAAAGGCGTATGATAGAGTTGAATGGTGTTACTTGCGGGCGGTAATGTCGAAGCTTGGGTTCTCTGATCACTGGATTAATTTGGTGATGAAGTGTGTGGAGTCGGTTTCTCTCTCGGTACGTGTGAATGGTCACTATTCAGATTTCTTCAAACCGACTAGAGGGATTAGGCAGGGAGATCCTATCTCGCCTTATCTCTTCTTATTGTGCTCTGAAGGGTTGAGTTCTCTACTGAAGTTTAGCGGCCCTGCTCATTTATCAAAGGGGATCCGGGTGGGAATTCACGCCCCATGGGTCTCTCATCTTTTGTTCGCGGATGACTGCCTAGTGTTCACTCAAGCATCAGCTTTGGGTGCAACTCGCCTGCATGCCATTTTGGAAACATACCAACAAGGCTCTGGGCAAATGGTAAACAGAGGAAAATCAGCGATCTTTTTTAGTGGCAACTGTAATACAGAGGGAAAGGCCGTAGTACATGCAGCTTCTGGAATTGCTACAGAAGCTAAAATTGAGAAGTATCTCGGATTACCGACAGCTGTAGGGAGATCATCTGATGAGGATTTTGAATACATTGTGACAAGGATTAAAAAGCTAGCACGGGGTTGGACTCCTAAAACCCTTAGCAGTGCGGCTAGAGAAACCTTGGTGAAAGCGATATGCCAAGCAATCCCCACATACTCAATGAGTTGTTTTAAATTGTCAAATAAGTTATGCAAGAAAATTACAAGCTGCATAGCAAGGTTTTGGTAGGGGGCGATGAAAAGAAGAGAAAGATACACTGGAAGAAATGGGAAGACATTGCTATCCCTAAATGTGCAGGCGGGATGGGCTTTAGAGACTTCCAACTTTTTAACCAATCGATGTTGGCCAAGCAAGCTTGGAGGCTCATCTCAAATCCTGACTCGTTATGTGCACGAGTACTCCAGGGAAAATACTATCATGATTCAGACTTGATGTCGGCCAAGAAGAAGCGAAATGCATCTAATATTTGGAATGCAATTCTTTATGGTAGAGAGGCTCTACGGGTTGGGCTGATCAAGCGGATAGGAGATGGCTCATCAGTACGGGTATGGGATGATCCATGGATTCCAGGCAATGTGAATATGAAACCTATTACTAGGGATCCGGAGGCAGAAGCTATTATGGTGAGTGATCTTATTGATCATCAAGCTATGACCTGGGATCAGGAGAAATTGGAAGCAAATTTCGTGACAGCGGATGTGGTGTCCATTAGAGGAATTCCTTTCAGCCGATTTAAAGACGACTTCTGGTCCTGGACACTAGAAAGAAGCGGCCATTTTACGGTACGCTCATGCTACAAGGCGCTAGTTTCGGCTCGTATGCAGTCGGAGGATGCATCAAGCTCTGGTACTGATTCGAGTAGGAGCTGGATTCGGTTGTGGAAGATGGACGTGCCCCCCAAGATTTGGACATTCTGGTGGCGGGTAATCAATGGTTTCATCCCTTGCCGCCAGGTGTTGAACAAAAGACATATGGAAGAAATCGCGTTCTGTGAAACGTGCGGAGCAGAACATGAGTCTATTTTCCATGCCTTCTTTGAGTGTACGTGGGCGAGACAATTTTGGCATGAGCTGAAAATGGTGTCAAGGATAAAAGTGCCTGAATTACACCATGTCTCCTGGGCCTCTGACTTAATCGATGGAAAGAGAGTAAGTGTAGAGGATGCTTGTGTAATTTTTTGTGGCTGCTGGGCAGTTTGGACTGAACGAAATGCGATGTGGCATGGTAATGGTGGCAAATCCATTTCTGCTTCTGTTCGCTGGGTACTGGAAACAACTTTTGACCTTGCCCAGTTGGGAAAAAAGAAAGTCACGAAAAAAGCTAAGGCGATTCCTAGCTGGAAGAAACCTGCTCCTGGAATTCTTAAGATAAATGTTGATGCTGGCTTTGATGCAGAACAGAGACAGGGTACTTCTGGGCTGGTTATACGGGATCATGATGGTCATTTCATTCTGGGACAGGCGCTATGGTATGAGGATGCAGCGTCACCGATGGTTATGGAAGCACAAGCGATCCGCGACGGGGTTCAGTTAGCCCTGGATCGTCATTTTCAAGCGGTGGAGATAGAGACAGATGCTAAAGTTGTACTACAACTGTTAGAAGATCCTGGAGATGGCAGATCGGAGATCGCAGGGCTCTGCCAAGAAATTAAGGAGCTTAGTGGGTTTTTAGCTAGTGTTAAAAAAGCTAGCAATGTTAGAAGAAGGTGCTTGTGGGTCAACTACACACCGCCCTTCTTAGATCAGATTCTAGTTAAGGATTGTAATCCCACTATATAAGTAATGAAGCTCATGAGTTTGCAAAAAAAAAAGAGGTAGTATATACTTTCGTTAGCGACCTCAACTCAACTTATAACATGAGTTCTAGCTACCGAGTTTATCTGCGCGTGAACAGCGACTTTATTCATCACGTGTGAAGGATTAGATTAGTGGAGTACATTCCTTAATGCTAAAATTAAAATAATATATACTCTGTATTTACTGTAGAAAATAAATTTAATCAGACTATTAATTGAAAATATATCACACGGCAGTAAATGACTCTGCGTCTAAGCTAGTAGCAGTCCTCATAGAGTTAATCCAGCAATTAATTAAAAATAAATCAAAACAGTAGAATGCACGATTCTTTGACATAATCTCTACTAATAATACGGCTTGAGGTCGTGATGGTCATGAAACCATGGTAAGTAAAAAAGCCAGTTTTCGTCCGTCAAATAAACCCCGTACGTAAAGAAAACCGTCCCATAAAAAAACCAGTCAGTGCCGAAAACGGTCCCTCCTCCTCCACGGACGACGCCGCCGCACCGGTGATCTCCTGCCTCCGTTCCTTTGGATCCCCTTTCTTCGCGAGCGTGCTTCCGCCGCCGATTGATAGCCGGCTACCACAGCCTTGTCGCTCACCGGCGCAGACACCTCCGGCGGGAGCATTCTCCAAGGGTGGTGAACTGCCTCCGCAGACCATCTTACCGAAGTAGGCGCTGGCGAGAAGTAGGAAACATGCCTGTGCCTGTGGCGAGGGAAGTCGACAGAAGGCCATCCAGTCAGGGCTTGAGGTCGTCCGGGACGAAGAGGTCCGACTGGATGCTACCGATGGATGCATCCAGTCGGGGCTTGAGGTCGATAGGAGTCCCTGGGGTCGAGGTCGAGCATGGAGAGCGAAGGGCCGGCAGCGCAGACGACTTGAAGGAATCGGAGGCCTAAGCGAGCGTGGAGGTGGGGGTCGAGGCCTGGCGGCGCTCGATGTGGAAGGGGGGCGACGCGAGGCTGGAGTTTTGCCTGCATGTTGACTTTTTCTCCTGTCCCCTTCCTTGGCTCTCCTCCGCCGACGGGAAGTAGGTGACACCTCTGCATCGTCCTACCTTCCGCCAAGCCTCTCCCGGTCTCGGGTGCGTTCAAGAATTTGGAATTGCGGGTCGGCCCCTCTTTCTTGCTTCCCTATCCCCCCAATCACCTTCTCCTCTCCGCTTCATGCTGCTAATCTCCATGAACCAGACTATAACCATTACTTAGAGTCCATATTCCCATCCTGCCTTGCTCGATCTATTAATTTTGGCTCCCGCCTGACCCTTCACTAGCTCGCCGTCGCCCGGAACCGCATGGAGACCGGGTTGCGTCCATGGCAGCCGAAATCAACCAGCGCCAGCTCGGGTAAACGTGGCCGATATCCCCTCCCATCCAGCCCCTTTCTGCTCCACCGCAATTTTTTGAGAAGGATTGAATGGAGGATTTGATTCATTTTGGTTCGGCTTGTCTCAGGAGTCAGGAAAAGAGAACGGCGGTGAGATTTTTAAGAGGAAAGAACAGTTTTGGCCTTTGTATAGTCTGAAAAGGTAGAAGATAAAACTGAAGATGAAGCCCAACACCGGATTTGCTAGATTTATCGGGACACGATTTTGTGGGGAAGACGAGCCGCAGGGAAAGGAATGGATGGGGAAGAAAGGAATTTTCTAGAGAGGGAGAGAGGGTGCGTCTCAGTCGATGGTGGCCTCTACACACAAAAAAACAGAACAATGGCGGCCTTACATAGTCACATATATGCGCTGAAGCAGTTCTAGATTGGACTACTGCTTCATCCTATTTTATTCAAGTCATTCAGTTGCTTAAAAAAAATTATATTTTTTCATCTCTTAGTATGTGTAATTGTTTGTGACCTGTGGAGCATATAAAGTGTTCACTACTACCGTTGATCCAAATAAGTTATCGCACCGTTTGATGAATATTGACATAATTTTAGGCAACATTTGTCTAAAATTACAAAAACTAAGTATATGAGAATGTGTATTTCTAGGCCGGTGATGTACCAAATAATATATTACCTTCATTTTGAAATGTAGCTCTCTAAAAAGGCTTATATTTCAAAACGGATATTGTATTTACGTATTTTTATATTGCATATTTTTTTAATTCCCGTTGCAACGCATGGACATCATCAGATATGTAGTAATAATGTATATATACCAATTTGTCTTGCACCGGTTGCTGATAAAATTTTTTTAAAATTGAACGCAAAGTCTCTTGAATGTGAAATTCTAGGTTAACCGAACTGATCTTATGAAATCTTAATTTGTTATTTTTTTCAAAGGAACTGAATCTTATATTTTCGGAACATTGTGGTCAAAAAGAAAGAAAATAAAAATTCTATAGGATGAGGCTCATGTAATCACAAGGCAAGGAAACATTTGTTTGCCTCTCGGTATTTTATTTGACATGTTCATGATGTGTTCATAGCTTTTGAAACATCTATGTTCAAGATGCATTCATAGCTTTTGAAAACATCTATGGCTTTGGGTTGCAGTCGACGATGTCTATAATCTTGCCGAAGTGGAAATTTGCTATATAACTCATATGGTTGTGCTTTATTGTTGATACAATTTTGAATGTATGAATTTGAAGCATACATGGGTCAAAGAATAGATCCACAACCAGCGTAAGAATGCTGGTATAGGATCAGTTTTGACACCGCAGGTTTCATTTTTCACGTAAAAGTATCTTTGTTCTTTAGGTGCTGTTCCATCTCAGCCTTAAATGCGAACAGAATTTTTTGCCTCTACATTATGTTGTGGAAAATCATGCTCTTTTGTTGTAAAACAAAGCAATTCGATTTCCTCAAGTAAATGCCGATAAATTTTTCGAGGGAGCTGAAATTTGCAAGTATGTTAAGTTTGGATAGACGGCAAAGAAATAAATCTAATAATCTAAACAAATAGAAATCTCACGGAGTGTTGGACTGTGGCGCACTCAGGCATCAACTCTGACTCTGTGAGCGATACAATTTTTATGCATGGATAGATGGACTAACAACATGCTGGCCTCAACTCTAGCCGATCCAATTTGTAAGCATGTGGAAATCTCCCGGAGCGCTGAACTTGGTGCCATGTCCTCCGCTCTGATTAATCTACAGTTGCTTTATTATCGGCTTGTGCAGTATTTTGACCAGGTCCGGCAATTGGGAGCCTCACTGCTATTAATCGTTTTCTACACCCCTGGTGATATAATTTAATTTAGATTGTCAAATTGCATCATGTGTTTAAATATGCATCTTGCTTGTCCGGTTGTTGATTCTGCATTCCCCTCCATACACTTGGTCTTATCTCATCTCTGTGTCATGTAGATTATAGTCAGAAGTTATTTATGTCCGTCGTCTAACCAGTGGCTTTTATTGTTTTAAACATAAATTCAAAGTGGAAACATTACTATATGTACTAACTATGATTTTACTTGGTAGAAGGAATCCATACTTATGTATACAATAGGCTGCTGAGTCAGACAAAAAAATAGTCTCTTTAAAAAAAAATGTTGTCACACTATGAAGGTTTATTTTAAATTTTATATGTCGAAAGGTCAAGGAGTCTTAAAAATGGGAACTAAAGTAAATATGTAAACACTAGGCTCCAAGCCTTCAACCTAATATTACTGTTGAAGCTTTGTTGAGTACGGCTTAATAACGATAATCACTAATCGATATATGCTTCAGGTCATGAAACAACTAAATATTAATTGACAGTACTTATTGTATAGTAACACGATTAGGTGTGCCATCATTTGCCTTAACTTGTTTGCAAGTGTTTGTGCAAGAAGAAAAACTTAAATGGTCTTTGTAACATTTATATGGATATCATGTCGTGTTGAGAGGCCTGGGATGTTGCATTGCTATAGCCATCGAAACTACATCAAACTATAGCTCCAAGACTACATGTCAACATCCACACAAAAAAACCATGCACAAAATTGAATTTACCTAATGCAATGGTTGATTTTTTTTATTTCAGTACTAAAAGCACATAGATAATTATGTAGGCTGTTATTAAAATCAACCCGTAGCAAAGCACGGGTATTGTGCTAGTAAAACATAATCCCTAGAAATAGACAAATCAAGTTGTGAGCTTTGATGGCTTCGCGCGCGAGATTGTTCTGACTCCAGATTGTTCGAATCCCAATCCTAGCAGTTGGTATTTTAATTGTTTCGTTTACCACTCAAGGTCTCACGTGCTAGAAAAATTATATAGTATTTTTTTGCAAAAAATTACAACTCCATGTGTTAGCTTTTGATTGCTCAGAACTGGTTTTCGTAAAAAACCGCCATACTGATCGGTTTGTGACCATAGATGCACCAAGGATACAAGTTCAGTGACTAGTTAGTCTGATTTGCAAGCTCAGTGACTTAAGTGCACCTACGTTACAAGTTCAGTGACTACCGGTGCTATTTACTCAGACGAGATAGCCGCTAAGACAGCCTACTTCTCGGATGACAGCCGACGTTCTCGACTAGAACCATACATGTGCTAGTCGGGAACTGTTTTAGTTTTACCCGCCAACACGCCAACATCCTCCCTTCCTAATGTCGGTCGTTGCTACGGATCCATCATCGACATTATCTGGAAAAGGGTTGTCCCTAGAATAGAACCTGTATAGTCTCATACATGAACTATAGCCGATATAATATGTTGGCGTGAAGACACCAATACGAATAAAGGATAAGATATCAGCTCAACGATACAATTGAAAAAAGATCAACCAAAAAGATAAGCACATGTATCGACATGATATCCTAAATTGAGAGAACATCCTATCTCTCTCCAATATCACATTCTAGATGAAACTCTGTGTTATCACATCGCTATTGCAATGCACGCTAAATATCTAAGCCGCAATAACATTAGCCGCCTGTCCCTTGACCCTTCGAGCTGGATAAAATTGTTGGCCGACGAATGCGAATATTTTGCAATTAGTTATGCCCGCATCCCATTGTCACATGTCATATTTACGGAGTTTTTTTAAATTGAAATAATTTATGGACATATGTGAAATAAATCATTGTAGGGGTAGGATACTATTCACACATCATTTGTTCTTTTTTTGTAGATCACACTCTAGATGTAACTTTGTAGCACAAGATACAACATAAGTTATATCCTTGATTTATTTCACTTTTTTTAAATTTAAAAGTGCGACGTGTAAGATAGGATGCAGACACTAAAATTTGCAACTAGTTATGGCTGCACCCATCTTGCGGCTTTTTTATGTTAAACCTTGAGTTTGGAGGCTCATGAGAACTGCCATTGGACGAAAATAACGCGGTTTCCTAAGCCACGCCCGTGCATGCTCAGGCGAGTAGAAGAACAAATTAAACAGGCGTTGTTGAATCGAGAGCCAGTTTTGTGATTCTCCCATGAAAATGGCGCCACTCCTCCGTGTGGAAATGTGCACACGCTATTCAAAAGAAACTAGGGCTTGCAGGTGAGATAAGCTTGCTGATAAATTTAGGAACGGAATGTGACGTGATATGTTTTAGTTTAGTCTATTATGTGATCTTATCAGACTAGTATATGCCATTGGTTTTTCTCTACACGCAAGCACGAGCACCCGTCATGTCTTCAGTAATTTACCAATGGAAAATACACAGAGGGACATCATCATCTACATATATGGTCCCTAAAAGGAATAGTACTATATGGTCCTTAAAAGAAATAGTACTAGATGCATGGTCCCTAAGAAATGCGAAGTTTGTCTCACCCTTTGTGTACAAGTGCTTAAATACATAATTGCTCATTGTTTACGTTGTGAACTCCAAAATCGTGAAACCTAGTTTACCTCATTTATTCCTAGGTCATAAAAAGCTACATTTAGCCCGACATGGGAGGCCAATAAGTTCTTAGCTAGCTTCCGATTCTCCTCCACAACTACATCTTGGGGGAAATATCCTATGATCCCACTCCTCACAAGCTACCATGATACCATTTTCAAAATTGCAAAATGTAAATGGCAAAAATAATGGAACAAATTTGTAGGTGTTGACAAGATATGTCTTTACAATCCACATAGTTTTAAAACCAAATTCGAAATACAATAAGAGAAATAAAAAAAGACAAACTGCTATGTGAATAGTGTCATTTTGTCATTTTGTAACACTATTTATGTTGGATTTGTCTTTTTTTCGATTAGAGCATTTCGAATTTGGTTCTGAAAATTCTAAGGATTGTAAAGACATATCTTTTGAACACCCATAATTTTGTTCCAAATTTTTTTGTCACTTACATTTTGGAATTTTGCGTATGGTATCATGCTAGCATTTCAGATGACTACATCTTGGAGCCTAGACGGAGCTGCAAAACACATACACTAACCCCGGGACCAAAACGCACATATTTTGAGCCACTGGGGCACATGACATCTTATACATGTTTTTGATGCTTTTTAGGTATTTTTATAAATTTCGGCACATTTCTATTGTGATTTCAAAATTGGTTGTTTCAAATTTGCGATGCTTATACGTGAAATTTAAATTATTAGTATATATAATATTAGCCTCTTGGCCGTAAAATTATCTGTCGTCTATGGTTGTGGTACATATGTGATAAATCAAACTTGGGAATACACTCCAGGCATACAAAATAAGACGTGTTAGAACCTAGGTCTTAGAGACGAGAACTTTCAAAATCAAAGGAGAAGAAGAGAAGAAACACATGGACGAGAGAGAAATCCTGCAAGAGATGGCATGGAGTGCGGCATCGATCGGTTTAATCGTACGTGTCTTCGTCCCCGTTGGACGCTAGCTGCTCCATAGTCCATCCGTTCACGAATAAGTGTACTTCTAGATCTTATTTTAAATTAAAATTTACAAGTTTGATAAAATTTATATGAAGAAGTAGCTGCATTTATGGCACTAAATTAATATCACTAGGTTCGTCTTGAAATGTATTTTTGTAATATACAATTTTATGTCGTATATGTCGCTATTATTTTCTATAATAGTCAAATGTAAAAAAGTTTGACTTGAGACCACTGGTGGAGCTATGTGGAAACAAAACCATCTTATACTTTAAAGTTTACACTATGAAGAGGCTGGTATATCTGTCCATTAGGCTAAAAAATATCTTCACTGCAACTTACCGTCCGTTCTAAAAGTACGTTGAAGCTTCGCCACTGCTTGAAACAAGCTAAAAGTACACTTATTTGTAAAGGAGGCAGTATGTGAAGAGATTAAGGGCTATAGCTCATGTGATTCACCCATGAAAATGGCGCCACTCCCATGCCGGATCGATCGGTTTCTTGTACTCCGTACGCGTTGGAGACTAGCTAGTCCCTCCGCTCATGAATAAGTGTACTTCTAGATCTTGTTTTAAATTAAATTTGCCAAATTTATATGGAAAAGTAGCAGCATTTATGACACTAAATTATTATCACTAGGTTCGTCTTTAAATGAAGTTGTATAATATTGCCATTTTGATGTCATATATTTTGCTACTTTCTATAAAATTTGTCAAATGTAAAAATGTTTAACTTGCGACAAAAGCTGAAAGTACACTTATTCGTGAACGGACGGAGTTCGAGAAGAGATTAAGGGCTACTCATGTGATTCTCCCATGAAAATGGCGCCACTCCCCCTCCGTGTGGAAATTTTGTCACACGCTATTAAAAAGAAGAAGGGCCCGCAAGTGGGATATATCAAGGTTGCTGATAAATTTAAGGAGGAAACGTGACGTGGAATATGTTTTAGTTTGGTCTATTAAGCGATTGCATCAGACTGCAAAAATATATTACCTCCACACGAAAGACCGAGCATACAAATGGTCGCCAGATAATGAAAATACACACGAGAGACGTCATCGACTATGGTGAACAACAAGATGACTAATTTTCAAAAGAAATGGAAGGAAGGAGAAGAAAAGAAACTCAGGGACGGTGATGGACAAAAAGAAACTCAGGGGCGTAAGAGATGGCATGGCGGGCAGAGGGCACCGATCGGTTTTCCGGTACGCGTCTCGGCGACTTCGCCGCGGCAGCGAACGGATCAAACAAACAAAACAAAGATAGCCCGCGCTGTCCCGCCGCCCGCGGGCCGCGGCTACCGATGGAGGCGAGCTAGCGAAGTGAAGTGAGAGTGGGGACGACTTGACTGACTTCGCATCAGTCGTCTCCGTCGAGCTCTCCCGCACAGACCTACCAACTCCATCGATACGCGCACGGAGGGAGACAGAATCAATCGCAATCCTCCACGTCGTGCTCTACGTCTCAATGGCCGCGACCATAAAGCCCACCGGAATCGTCAGCCGAAAGCCCCCCGATTCGTCTTCTTCTTTCCTCTTCTTGCCCGACCTGCAGAGAAAACCAGCTTCTTCCTTCATGTGTGCTCATTATGTTTGTTCCTTTGTGCTTGTGTAGTTTCAGAGGTTCCAAAAGGCTCAGGCTCTTATGATGAGGTAAGGATCTTTTCTCTGTTATGCTGTATTTTGTTTCAAAAGTTATAGCAAGTGTTCCCAGTATCCTCTAGTAACGTGTTCCATTATGGACTTGACTTCCTTTTGGGCGTTTATTAGCTTTTTATGCGGTAAACTGCGAAATTTACGCACTTCAGGGAGGGCTCTCAAGGCTAAGCTTCACTTTTGTAGTTTCGGTTTGATTGTACTGTATTTTTCTCGAGCATTCTACTATGGTGACCTTCAGTGCAGCGGAAATGCGTGTTGCAGTGGAAAAAATGCAACAGAAACACGCAATTCAATGGGAAAAGCATTCAATTAAATTCTAAAAATGCGCTTGTTAGCAAAAAGCTTAATTATTTGCAGAGACCAAAATACGGGTACCATTTATAAGCGAGATAATAACTAATTAGATAGTTGTATCCTTATTGTGTCTTGATGTATTCATATGATTTCTTTGACTTGTCGTAATTCTTGCTTCAGTGATAATATATGCAAGCTTTGCATGTTCCTTTTTTATTTTATTTTTTGAAAAATAAAATACTTAGCTGTGGTATTTTCTACTGTCTCAGCAAATTGGAGAAGATGGAGGGAAAATTGGAGATGATGGAGTGCAAATTGGAAAAACTAGGGGACAAAATGGAGGACATCAGCCTTGAAGTGGTTAGATTCATATTCTTCTAGATTAACTTATTTACACGTTCATCCTTATTCAATAGAATCGTTGCTCACAGTGCATTTTTCATGTAAAAATTGGAGAAGAAATTGACGCGTTTGCTTTCCAATCGACAGGCTGATCAACAGCCAAGGTAACAAATCTGTGGTTGCACTTGGTCGATAGCTTCTTCCCTCATTTTTCGTCTCACCCTGAATCCATTATTTGTCCATCGAGTTCTGAACTATTGATTTCCGTAGTTTACAACACCTACTGATGTTGCTCTAGTGGAACAAAGTAGTATGTATGTTAAAGTCCAAAAAAATGTCAATAAAATAAAATAACCTTAGATCATGAGTTTGCCAACATTCATGTTTCTATGCAGACAAGAACCGTATCGGGAGAGTGCAACTGCGAGTGGATCAAATGCCAGAAACATTCACCTGCGTTTCCTGAATGGCCTGAAGACTCCAATATACACCGAGAAGATCATCACATCTGAGAGCAATTCAGCTATCAGGATTGGCATCTTCGATGGTGATGACATGATCAGGGAAGGACCCCTCTCGAAGGCAAAAGTTCAGATGCTGGTCCTCCGAGGCGACTTCTGCAACGACGGCCGAAGGAGCTGGACCATGGAGGAGTTCAACAGCCACGTAGCGCAAGGCCGGCATGGGCAAGAGTTCGTGTTGGGAGGCGATTGTAGTGTGTGGTTGAGCAATGGGGAGGCATCCTTCGGCGAGATCCGGTTCAAAGAAGGATCATCCAGGACTCGCAGTAGGAAGTTCGTTCTTGGAGCAAGAGTATGCATGGACGGAAAGACCGGTAATCGAGTTCGGGAAGCTGTCATGATGCCGGTGACTGTGCTGGATCGCAGGAATGAAGGTACAAATATATGGGACTGATCTGATATGTCAGTTTTCTTGCTATTGCTAACTAGCATGTTCTTTCTTTCTATTGGGCTCCTATTAAAGATTTCTTTTAAACCTTTGTTTGCTTCAGCTAATGAGAAGAGGCACCCTCCAGAATTGGACGATGAAGTGTATCGTCTGGAAGAAATCTCCAAAGATGGAACTTACCGCAAGAGGCTGGGCAAGGCTCAGATCTTCACAGTGCGAGACTTCTTGAAGGCATTGAATAAAGACGCAAACAAGCTCCGCAAAGAGGTATAAAATTTCTGCTGAAGTAGTTTGCATTCTTTCGGGTCAGCTGATATGCTATTTTCTTACGATGAATAAAGCCGCCGTTGCCATTTCTTGACATGAATACAGGTCCTCCAGATCAAGAAGCACAGTAGCTCTTGGGAGAAAATGGTTAAGCATGCCAGGGAGTGCTGTCTCACAGACAGGCATGAGCTCAAAGCATATCACAATGTAGAGGGAAACGTGGTGATCTTCCTCAACTGCGTGCATGATCTTGTTGGAGCAAAATTTGATGGTGTCTACATTGCACAGGACAAGTTTGATCCGGCTAAGAAGGTACATTCTCAAACATGAGATCTAACTATTTTGACCCTGTGTGGAAGTCAAACAAGTTGAAAATATAGTTTTCGCATCGCAGGCTCTAGCGTACGAGTTGAAAGATCGTGTGTGCGATCAATTGGACAGCCTTCCGTTTGACTATGTGATGAATGGCAACCTTCCTGAGCAAGTTCCCTCTAGCACACGTTCTTGTTTGGATGTAGCCATTCTTGCGCCGGATGAGGTACTTGAAGGTTAGCTAGAAACATGTTTTCTAACCCTCTCGATGTTTTCATCTTTCTAAACTCTGGCTATGCGATGGCCTGAACCCTCGAGCTTGAAACTCTCGTTTCGAGGAACCGCAGCATATGGAAATCAGTTGGGTGATAGGATGATCAACCATGTCACTGAACAACCTCACCACAATGAGTATGTTCATGGTGATCAGAACACAATTAACACACATTATTACAACCATGGTAGTTGTTGCTTCTTCATTTTCCCCTCTTTATCTCTTTATGCTCTGTGTTTCTTGCAATTTTAGTGACTTCTCTATGCTAATGTTCGGCCTTGTTTCAGGTGTAGGAATTCCACCACTTAATCAGCAGCAACTTACGGCTTTTGCAACACCACTGCAGCAACTTAGTGAGCTGCCAGACTGGTTCTTTGAAGGTGAGAAATTGGTGTCTGCACGAACCGAGTAGGCTAAGAGCAAAACTGAACAAAACTGATGCAAGTGAACATTCATTTTTATCTCCTTCCAGGATCAGCTCAAGCGTACATAGATAGCCAGATGCAAGCTCACATATCCATGGATGGCGGCAGTGCCATGGCGGCATCAACCTCTGTCCAAAACAACCTTCTGCCGCAACATTTTCTTCCTACTCAAATCCAACAAAGCATGCCTGGGATGCTTTACACCGAGAATCTACCCAACCCTGTTGCAGAAGCTGAACCACCAACATGGCACATTGATCGCCTCCATGAACCCGAGCCTAGCGCCTATCCATTTCCAGGAGCTGATTACAGACGATTTTAGCAATCATGTGCACTTTGCAATGCAGTTTAGGTCGTGTACCACATCATTGTTTTGTGTCATTGTAACTTAGGTTTTAGATTGTACACCAAGTTCAGTATCAGGGATGTAGGCTGCATGCTTGGGCACCAAGTTCTTCCTATCTTCACTTTTATTTGATTTGTAAAGTTGTACATGATGTTTTAATGTAGAATGTGATGCAGCTTAGGTGACACATTTTGTGGCGTGTGCACACCCACTGATGTATGTGTATATGCTTCTGAATGTCTACAACTGTAAACTGCCATGTATATCAGACTGAAACTGTCGGCTAGAAATGGAAAATAATTTATGTGATTATTTTGAAGAGGTTATCCATCTTATTCGCAATAGTTTCGGCCTGCAGCATACCATGGTAATAAAGAGGGGGACAAGTCAAATAACGTTTCATATACACAGCCTCGCCAAAAAAAAAAAAAACTTTTCATATACACAGAGGCTGTACCTTCAATGAAATTCACAAGGGTTTAGCATGATAATCTCAGAACAGCCAACAAAACTACATTAACATTGCATGAGGACCATCAGCTTAGCCACTTTCTACGGAAAACAAAAATAATCTCTCAGCTTAGGCACAGTTCCGGTAAAGGATAATCAAGTTTCAGAACGCAGTACTTGGTGGTGTGCAATTGACACTACTCGGAAGCTCCAGCACCACCATTGGAGATATCTGGAAGTGTTCTCATGCGTTCAGTCGCTGCCATTATCAGACCTGCGAGGAAAATCACAGAGGAATTTTATCACGACGATACAGCAGAATGGCGGACTATGGTACTGCATTCATGAGAGACCAAATCCACAGACAGGCATAACTAATAGGTGTACCTGTAAATGGAGGCGATGGTCTTCGAGGCCTCGACTTGAACTCTGGATGGAACTGAACACCTATGTAAAATGGGTGGTCCTGTAGCTCTACAATCTGATCGTAGGAGAAAACAGACTCAAGACTTGAACGGAAAAATCAAGACAAGGATGAAATGGGATGTTTGCTTGGTACCTCCATCCTAATTCCACTTTCATCGCAACCAACAAACTGAAGGCCTGCATTCTCAAGCATAGGAACAAAGCTAGGATTGACCTATTTAAACAGAAGAAAATTTGATCACTTGCAGTCATAAAGTGATAACAGTTTTCTTGACACATGAATAACAGAGAGATAATAACAATAAGTCATGGCAAACCTCATATCTGTGACGATGGCGTTCATCAACATGTGGAGGACTTCCATACCTGATATTTGCATTTATTTCAAAGTTAGAAGGTGAAATAGGAATTTTAATAAGGTACACTTATATAACTAGCAGATTGTCAATAATGACTCTCGTCATATTTGAACATGCGAAATAATGTCGTGCAAGTGAGAAAATCTCCAGAAAGAGTTTAAGGAAAGCTCCTGACAACAGGCTGCACAAACATTACATGTAGCATTCAATAGCTCCAAATATATATGCCAACTAGCAAAACATACAGCATCCTTACAGCTTTGATGTAAGACAGTCTGGTTTGCGAAAGAATGTTCTCCTGCAGCCCAGCCTCATTGTGTTACCCATGTGTGTTTTTGATACCTATACAGTGTATCAAAGCATTAAATCAAGGTCATGTCGTTGTATTGCACATAACTGGACAACAAAGTACCTCAGGCATGTACATAACAACACGATCTGGTGTGTTTGTGTTAAACTCTTCACTGTCTGCATCTCCCAGGCCCAAAACCTACACCAGTACTATTCCTAAAAATCCGTGTCTATAAAGATAAGTTGATCAACAAGTATAAAAAGAAGAGTGCATACATTTCTAGACATCTCAATCACTGATATCTGCATTCCCAAGCATATGCCAAGGTACGGAACTTTATTCTCACGAGCATATTTTGCAGCCAATATCATCCCAGATATTCCACGGTCTCCAAATCCTCCAGGTATCAAAATGCACGACGAACCCTGAATTTTTTTTTTTTGAATATTAACTTTTAAGAAGAACTTTACATGAACACAAGAGGAACCAAAGACAATTAGCATACTTACCTTAAGAGTTTCCCAAGCTTTAGCATGGGCATCTGGTGCCTGTACAAAAAGTTTGTCACAATAATATAAAAATATATATCAGAATAAGGCAGACACACGCAACAATAGAACAATGAGCAAGCACATCATACAATTGCTAAATTGACTACTGATGCTAAAGGCATTACAAATGTTGTTATTACAAATAGAATGACCTTAGACGGCAAGCATGTTGATGTAGTAGCAAGTAAAGACACAATGACATCTATGTCACTGAGATAATAATCCACATAAAACAGATCCCCAGCTGTGTTGAGAGCCAGTAGTTTAACCGCAACCAGACCCTCCTGGGCTCACATGGGCATGGCCACTCCCTTCAGCCCCCAAGGATGGGTTCACCCTAATTGGGCACCCTTACAGCCCTCACATTCCCTCTTGGAGTCTTTTGTGGAAGTATCTGTCCTTGCTCAAGTCATCCCACGGATAAAGTCTTCATATCATTTGCGCAGGGCTATGAGAACATAGATATGACACTAAGTCACAATTGTAACCCACTTTCTCTTGATCAATACAAGACAACATAAACTGGTGTTCTCTCGAACTCTCAGACCCTCATACACAAGGATGCCTCCCCTCTGCCAGGGCTACAGGGCACACCAGCAGAAGTAGGGTCCCTTCACTTTCACATGGACTTGTGTAAACGCTTGTGTCACTTTTATTCACACGGACGTCGATGCGTCGATGCTGATATCCGCATCTTAATTCCAAACTTATGAAGGACCGACTGGAGCTACTGTTCAAGTACTCTTTCTGACCTATGCAATGAAAAACGAGTTGCTAATGGCTTACACTTGTTGCAGCTGCATCTTCAAGATCTGAAGCTGCAACCCACTGGATAGAAGGTTTCAGTGAACATGCAACACTGGAATGTAGAAGAGCCTGGAATAAAATGAGACATGCATACATGAATTAAAACCAAGTTTTGCGTCCATATAATAAATGATACAGTACAAAATTAACATTAGCACTAGATAGTAGAAAGAAATGTGTAAGTTCATAAACCTTAGTTGCACAAGTGTGTAAGTGTAACTACTAGGAATTGATCACTTTTACACTAGGCACACATGGAGATTAGCATAGACTGAATAGTTAATGCTCAGTAGGAACAGGCACAAATCCTAGTTATTGGACTAGTTTAATCATTGGTAGCTTGAACTATTTAACATACTTTGTATGAGAACATAAGAAGTGGTGTATGCAACTAGCGGAGACACTTTTATATATTTCAGTTGATTCTTGACCCACCTTCACCACTGACAAGTAAGAATCTGTCAGATCAGTGTACTTCCCTACCAAAGCAATTTTAACCTGCATGATATCCATATTTGTCAAAAACAAATCTGTGCCAAGGAATCAATAAGAAGTCAAAAGCTTTATAACAACACTTACAGAGTTGTTAAGGTTATCATATGACTCAGCCATCTGCGTCCAATCTTGTAATTCAGGGGGGGCAGCGGACCTATAAAGCCAAAACATGAATGCTTTGAGATATATTGGTAATGCCACAAAAGTACAGTAATACGTTACTATCTCAACTCGCAAATTGCACATGGATCATAAACGAACAAACCTTTTTCAACATTAAATAAGAGGACATCAGATATAACAAAATGGGATCTGCAAGCTACTTAGGCATGGAATGTTGGCAGCACTTTTTAGGAAGGCGTATGAGTAATGAGAAAAATATAAAACTTCATGGGTTCAAACTTAAAGCATATTTTTTTCCGAACAACCATAAGTATGGATTTTCAATAGCTGTCAGACTAACCTGGAAAGGTTTAGTTGTTTGATTATAGCCTCATGAGCCTTTTGGTTCTGGAAAACAGCGCACGTCAAAAATCTTGTACAAGAACAATGACTAAATACAATTCATACAAATTCAATAGTTTCCTCTAAACGGTCAACACTAAGCCTTAAGCTAAAGGTAGAAACTCACTCTAAGAATAAGGGGAACATGCCATATATTTGGAACATCGTGGATGTCAAGTATATTCTCAACCTGAATAAAACAAGATAGAGTGTAAATAACAACATAATGTGAATACAATGGTATTTTTCTAATTTATTATGATGAAAGCATACCGGTACATGACAAAATTGGGAAAGCTTCTCCTTTACGGATCCTATTAGTGGCTGAAAATTGAGGTAACCATATATCAGACTGCAGGTAAGAAATAAAGAGAATAAATAATATAGCAGCAAAAGCATATGAACAGCAGGAGGGGGTAAGCCAAGACAGATTAGAATGGATGCTTGAGAAGGGCTCCTTATGAAAGATAAAGAAAGTCATGTTCAACATCAAACACGCTATAGCTAGTGTTTTTGTTTTTGAGGATGATTTTGACGCCATCAAAATCAGTAAGATCAATGCACACGATGACATATCTCAATACAATATGCTATATATTTCACATTACCTGTGCTGATCGGCATGCTAGAAGATCAGGAGTTAGACCCAAGGCCCTTAATTCCCGTACACTGTGCTGTGTTGGCTTAGTTTTCTACAGAAATAAGAATGTTATGTTGTATATCTATCCTGACAGAAAACTGGAACGCTGAAATCTTGAAGTCGTAGTAGATGAGCATAATCTTGATCAAAGAAAGTGAGAATTCTTTACTTGCTCACCAACTACACCAAGCACTGGAACAAGGCTCACATGTATGAGGCAGAAATTGTCCTTACCTACAAAATATATAAGAAGGCTGGGTGTCATGTCCAAGTATGACCACTAACAAGTACAAACTTCATAGCACATAGCATTTGAATGCTATGGCCTGGGTTGGGTCTGAGGTGTAGCTGTGAATGGTGGGAGGCCTTTGGCCCCACACATATGAGCTCGGTGAAGAGCCATGATGGTGATTGGCATAGAAGAAGTACACAGGAGACAGGGCACAGGAGGCATGACACAATGGTTCAAACAATAGGAGTAACAGATTTGGAAAATACACATAACTAATTATTTGCCCTTTGCTATGATATTAAATTACAACTTGGCTAGCATCTCACTACTAAATCTATCCTTTCCTAATGCAAATTCCTTCATCTAAGGTTTCCTAGTTGGCTAGTTCAAACTCCCCTTTACTTATCTTGAATCAATAGAGCCCTATCTTAATGAAAAACAAACTAACAAAGCTTACTCTTCATGTGGAAACCATAAGTAGTCCAGCTCCACATGAAACTGAATGTCCATTTAAGCACAAACAGGTGGGCAGTGCAGACAAATTTTGTGTATATCCTAATCTACAGTTCAATCAGCCAAAGAATAAAAAGAGGAGAGGGATAAGGTGAAATGATACTAGCCACAGAACCCTAGGATATTGACACTTCTCAGAAACATTGGGTATGAAAATCGAAATTACAACCAGAAAATCCAACTGTACCAAGAGAAAATGACAACTGACGTAGAGCTTCAATGAATGGCATTGATTCAATATCACCTGCAACAAGAATGAAATCAACTTAGGTTCTGAAAGAGTAATAACGATAGTACCATACCACAATATGTCCCAAAACCCTACCTACAGTGCCTCCCAATTCAATCACACAAACATCAGCTGGACGAGTCTGCCCATCCACAGGAACAGAGGACACTGATTGTATCCAATTTTTTATTTCATCAGTTACATGAGGAACAACCTGAATAAATTAAAATTTTAAGATTTCCATAGTTTGTCATATAAACATTTCGTGATCATAGCACTAAATGACACAAGGAAATTACCTGGACCGTTTTTCCAAGATAGTCACCCTTTCTCTCCTTCTCAATGACAGACTGAAAAAAAAGGCATCCACTGTTTACAAGCTCAAGTAAAAACCAGCAAGCATTTTCCTGGTGGGGATGCTCACCTGATAAATCTTTCCAGTGGTAATGTTATTTTCCCTCGTCAGAGTGACATCCAAGAAACGCTCATAGTTTCCTAAATCCAAATCTACCTAAAAATGTCAAATGTCAGGCACAAGATAGCACAAACACTTAAATTGTAAAGTTATAAATTTGTATATGCGACACAAGAGGGCATACCTCTCCACCATCGTCAAGCACAAATACCTCACCATGCTCAAAGGGAGACATAGTCCCAGCATCTGTATTTAAGTATGGATCTACAGAAAAAGGAAATGCAAAACATTAATACTATTAAAAGATCCAAACCGGGGCACCTACAACTTGCTGAACTCTGCACATGGGAGCTACAAGTTTAGCAAAACCAGTCCAACCAAGACAAAAGAAAAATGCACTCTGAAGCTGAAGCATTAACCAGTGTACCAAAGCCTATCCAGCCCACCATCCACCATCCAATTCTAATACTAAAACACAATAACTCAGAATCACATGTTCATATCTAATGATCCTAAAAATAAGATTTGCACCAATAGCTGGCCTAAAATCCAAAAAGGTGCCACATTTTAATCAACTAAAAGTTACAACAAACTAGTAGTACTAGTGACTAATGACCGGCCTTCAGAACTGACACATCAGTTAGACAATTACTCCTTGAAAGCTTAATCCATATCTGGAGCGTCCAAAAGGAGCAGTCTTTTATTACACTTTGTCCCTCCCAAATTTCAATCAGAAACAAGGAAAACGAACGCCTTTTTACCGCCCAATCTCCAACAAGCTCTACTGACATCCAAATTGGGGAAGTAATAATACTGTCACCAAATCATGGAAACGCGCACAAAAAAGCGGCATTTTTTACCGGACGAGTCTGATCAGGAGGACAGGGGAACGGCATTCCCGCCCAAGGTCACAAGATTTCCTAGGGTTGATGTTTCCTAGGGTTGATGCTCTAAATGCACAAATACGAAGCTCTGAGGGAGATGTCCACCACTAGATGAGGACAGACCCGCGCACCGACGCCAATTTCTACGCGCTCCTCGCAGAGGAGAGAACCCCAACCATGAATCGCGCAAAGTGGCCGCCTTTAGGAAGCGAGAAAACATGGAGGGGAAGGGGATGAGGGAGGGGGAGCGTACCGATCTTGATGCAGGTGACGCGGAGGCCGCAGGACTTGAGGACGACGCCGACGCTGCTGGCAGTGACGCCCTTGCCGAGGCCGCTGACGACGCCGCCGGTGATCAGCACGTACTTGGTCGCCGGCCGCCCCTCCTCCTCCGCCGCCGCCGCCATGGTCGGAGGCACAGGGGAAGCGCGGGAGGTTGGGCTCGCCTGGACGGAGTATATCCCGGGAGAGCGAGAGAGGCGGAGAAGGGAAGACGCTGCTGCTCTGGTGGCAAACTGGCAACTGGTGTTGCTGCTGTTGCTCCTCCTCTGTTGCTTGTGCGGCTGGCTTTGCAGCGCGCTCTGCTGGCAAAGCCCACGTACAGCATGTTTGGAAGATTCTTTGTGTGATCTGGATCTGTCTCACTCTTAAGTCTCGGCTCGTTTTGCATAAAGAAAGTCCCCAGCTTCCTGAAATCCCTAAATCCGGCTCTTCAATCCGAAATCTCGCTTCTCAACGGAGATTAAAATGTTCGGCACAGCTCAATGAATTTCAGATGGGCTGGCGGTCCACTAAGACCCAATTTGGCCCATCAGGAGGGAAGTAACCAACCCAACCCAACCCAACCAGTACCAGGCCATCTAGCTAGCTCCCAGGAAGGATACCTCTTCGCTCTCGCGACTAGTGTTTGGACCTCCGCTGGCGATCGCGACGGCGAAGGGCTTTCACCGGCTCCGATCTGCTCCCACCCAACTCCGATCTGCACTCTGATCCGCTCGGGCTGACTACGGGGACATCTTGCACGTCTGCCCGGCCTTGGCGGCGGAGGCAGCGGGGCGGCGGGGTTGATCCAGGGCTGTGCGGGGAACCCTAGACATGGCGGCAAAGTTTCCAAGGGAGGGAGGGTCCTCTAGCCAAAACCCTCCAGTCGATCTGCAGGCCCTACTGAAGAAACTAGTCCTGAAGGATGATGAGCTTGATGATGTGGTCATCCCACGGGAGGAATTTGTGAATCTGAAGGAGAGTGCTCGCTGGATGGCGGTGGTGAAGGTGAATACCACGAAGCAGTTTGGAAATCAGCCTTTCTTCCAAAAGATGGATGTAGCTTGGGGTTTCGCCAAGGAGTAGTCAATTCGCCCGGTGGAGGAGAACCTGTTTGTTCTCCAGGTGTCTTGCCTGGGAGACTGGAATAGGGTGATGCTTGAAGGACCATGGATCTTTAGGCAGATTGGGGTAATGCTGGAACCCTATTGCATCGCTGGCCCAAAATCGGTGGTGTTAGACCGCATCCATGTGTGGGTGCAAATTCGAGGAGTTCTGCCACTGTTTAGGAAGAACAAAATTGTGCGGGATATGGCGGCACGGGCGCATGGCTGGGTAAAGTTCTTGGTGTTGATCTGTACGCGCTAGGAGCTAGCGGCACCAGCTTTGTTATAGTGCGGGTGACGAGGGTTAACTCGACAAATGTCCTAGATGAAGGACTTAGGATCGGGGGAAGAGGGCGTCGGATGAACTCGAAGGAAAAGTTAGTCGAAATAAGTGTGTATCGAAAGTAAACTTGGGTGTTCAACCTGGCTTGCTTTCAATCTGGCCTACACCGTCCCCTCCTGGCCCCTATATATTGGTGGCCAGGTCTCAAGGATCGGGTAGGGTCCGATACAGATTACAATATCGACATACAGTAAGAACTCGTATCTCGACTATCATTACAATTGGGCCTAGCTTAACGGGCCTAAGGGGTACTCAACTAACTTGCTCTATTAACTATACCCTTGTCAGTAGCCCCTGAGATTCTACCAGAATTGCAGATTCAGGTTGAATCTCTAATCTTTGAATCTTCGACTTGATCAATTCTTTGACTTCTTCATGTCTTCAAATCTTCGACTTGGTCTTTCGACTTATTTTCATGATAATATTTTGCAAGGGGTTTTGATGAACAAGCCTGACAACTCTGACGGATCAAGAGGTCAGTTAACTGCTGGAACAGATACTTGCCACCTACTTCAAATTCAATCCCCTTGGATTTGAATTCGGGATACCGGTCAAACCCATTCTTTTGCCGCATTTAGGTCTTACAAAGAATGAATCCCAGTGATTCTCAGGGTACCCAGTGCGTCCACCAGGATTTTCTTCGCGTCGTAGACACGGATACATACCAGCAGAGCGCATCCATGTGCATATACCAGGCCACATAGGACGGATCCCGGGGTCTTACCTTCGTGATAAATCACGGCATTCGAGTTTCGTTGCGATAACGCAACTCGAGAATCTCATGTCGCAGTCTCTTTTGACTGATAAAATCAAAGAATTTTGAATTAATTTCTTCCCGATGGGAGTAATCGCTCTATATTTTGTCGACTACGTAGTCGAAGTTTGCATAATAGACTCTCTTCATCTTCACTGTTGATTTTCTTAATTTCTATCGGGTGCGCGATCAGCGCTCCCGATGGGAGTAGCCCCCGAGGTTATGGTTGGATACTTGTAGTCAAGCATAGGCTCAAAATTCACTTCTTCCTCCTTCTAGTTTCTCCTTTTTGTAAGCCCCCGAGCCCAATGCGAGGTTTTTTCATATCCTTCGATCATACTCTCCTCTCTTTTTTCCCTTCGTTATTATCGTCTGCTATATGCAGAATTTAACTCCTTTGTAAATATGTTTATGGGCCTTGCTATCACGGGGGCCCGATAATACGTGCTTATAAATAAAGCATCTTTGGCAAGGGTAAAAACCCTAATCAGATTCCTCCTCCGCCGCATCGTCTCCTCTTTTCATCTAGGGTTTCTAGTCTTCCCACTTTTCCACATGGCTGATGCAGATGGTTCTCGTCTGAACCTTGGCTCTCCGGTGGCGCCGTGGGGTCGTGGCCGCCCTCGTGGAAGCAAAAACAAAGCAACTCCGGCCGCCACAGGATCGTCATCGGCCGCTCCGGTGAAGCGCCATCCCGGCCGCCCACCTGGTAGCAAGAATAAACCCAAGGTGACTGGCGTCGCTGCAGGTCCAAGCGCTCCTCCTCCTGCTGCTCCTTTTGCTTCTCCAAGAATTTTTTCTTTCTTCTGCATTGCCATGGCGCAGTGTCGCGAGATTCAGCGTCTGCCGCTGAATTTCACCAAGTTCATGGATGGGCGAGAACTGCGAGAAGCGGTTCTTCGTGAACAATCTGGTGAAGGGACTCCATACCAAGTGGAGGTTTGGTATGATGGCGACGGCGAGCAATACTTCAAGGGTGGCTAGTCGTGGTTTGCAGAAGACCACGACCTCCACCAAGGCTTCTTCATAACCTTCGACTTCCACATCGGCACATCAAAGTTCGATGTGAAGATTTATGACGGCACCCAATGCCAGAAGGAGTATGAAGCTGAAGTTTAGGATCTGCTTTTATGTAATCTCTTTTCCTAGTGTCCTTGTGAAGGAAATATGCCCTAGAGGCAATAATAATATTGTTATTATCATATTTCTTGTTCATGATAATGTTTATACTCCATGTTATAATTGTATTAAGCGGAAACATTAATACTTGTGTGGTTTATGAACAACACCGTGTCCCTAGTATGCCTCTACTAGACTAGCTCATTGATTAATGATGGTTAAGGTTTCCTAACCATAGACATGAGTTGTCGATTAATAATGAGGTCCTGTCATTAGGAGAATGATGTGATGGACAGACCCAAATAAAGCACAGCAATTAGATCGTGTCATTGTGTTCATCTTTGCGAAGCTTTTCCTATGTCATGTATTGTGTTCCTTAGACCATGAGATAATGTAACTCCCTAGTATCGGAAGAAAGCTTTGAGGTCATCAAACGTCATCCTATGAAAGGGTGATCATAAAGGTATCTCTCAGGTGATCGGAAAGTACTTGTTGGGTTGCATGTATCGAGATGGAATTTGTCCCTCCCAAGTCGGAGAGATATACTTCGGGCCCACTCGGTAATCAATATCAACATCGCTTGCAAGCACGTGGTTAAGGAGTTAATCACAAAGTGATATCGGATTACAGAACGAGTAAAGTACTTGCTGTGAACGAGATTGAACTAGGTATGGCGATACGGACGATCGAATCTCGGGCAAGTAAAATATCGCGAGACGAAGGGAATACATATACGGGATTAATTGAATCCTGGCATCGTGGTTCATCCGATATGATCATCGATGAATATGTGGGAGTCAATATGGGTTTCCAGATCCCGCTATTCTCGAACCCGTAGGGTCACACACTTAACGTGCATCGACGCTAGGATAGAATGGATAATTGGTTATTGAGTTTTTCGTTTGGAGTCTCAGATGAGATCCCGGACATCACGAGAGGTTCCAGAATGGTCCAGAGAATAAGATTCATATAATGGAAAGCAGTTTTTGGGTTTCAGAAAAGTTCTGGACTTTTTCGGTAGAGTACCGGAATATTCTAGAAAGTTCCCAAGGGCTCCATGGTGGGGCCCACATGCCCCAAAGGGTCCACATGGACCAAAGGGTGATGCCTACATGGGCCTGGTCGTCCATGCCCACTTGTCCTATGAGGCCAAGGGCAAAACCCTAGGGTTTTCTTATGGGCCAAGGCAAAGGAAACTTAGGGGGCAAGTTTTCTCCCTGGGGCCACCGGCTTGACTTGGAGGCTAAGGCAGCCCCCTTGGCCGCCCCCCTTGACCTATTTAAAGGGGAGGGGAGGGCTGGGGCGTGCTCACCTCAAACCATAGCCGCCGGCCCAACTGCTGCCCTCCAATCTCTCTCTCTCTCTCTCGCGACTGCACGTAGGCAAAGCCCTGCTGCAGAAACTCTCCACCATAAGCACCACGCCGTCGTGCTGCAGATCCAATCTATCTCTCCACCATACTTGCTGGACCAAGGAAGGAGGAGACATCACTGCATCGTACGTGTGCATCTCTCGGAGGCGCCGCCACTTGCGGCGTTGGATCGGATCGGATCGCGGGGAGGAGACGGCTAGTACGACTACATAATCCACGTTCTGTTGAACGTTTCCGCTGTGCGATTTCTTCAAGGGTATGAAGATCACATCTACCTCTCTCGTTGATTACATCTCCTAGATTAGATCTTGGCTTTCTTGTTCGCATCCGTAGGAATTTTTTTGATTTACTATGCTGCGAAACCCTTCAGTGGTATCAGAGCTAGATCTATGCGTAGATGTGTTTCACGAGTAGAACGCAACATGCTTGTTGCGGGCGTTGATGTTTTCTGTTGCAAACCTCTATGTTGTGTATTTCTTATGGCGCGGCATAGTGAGATCGAAGCGGTCCAAGCCAACTTTACGCGACCTCGTTCGCGAGACCGGCTCCGCACTTGACGTGTGGCTTGTTCCACACATGCGGCTGGTGGATGCCAGTTTCTCTCACTATAGTAGTCATGGGATTTACAACGGATGTTAGCAACCATAATATCACCATTGTGGCTTTTCGTAGGTAAGAATCATTCTTAACTTGCTACTCCCATAAGCCACGTAAAACATGCAACAACAAAGTAGAGGCGTCTAACTTGTTTTTGCAGGGAGTGTTTTGTGATATGGTATGGCCACAAGATGTGATGTGATATATGTGATGTATGCGATGATCATGTTTTGTAATATTTCACGACTTGCATGTCGATGAGTTCACAACCGGCAGGAGCCATGTGGTTGTCTTTATAATTGTGTATGACCTGCGTGTCAACTTCTTATACGCCATGTAATAGCTTTACTTTATCGCTAAGTAGTTAGCAATAGTTGTAGTTGCTATTCGTGGTGGAGGCAATCATGGTGGAGTGATGGAGATCATGCCGGCGCGCACAAGATGGAGATCATTGCGCGGAGATTGGCTATACCATGTCACATAAAATTATATGCATGTGATGTTTATCCTTTTATGTATCTTATTATGCTTTGATCGCGATGGTAGCATTATAAGATGATTCCTCACTTAAAGATCAAGATAAAATTGTGTTCTCCCCTTGTATGCGCCGTTGCAAAAGTTCGTCGTGTTCAAGCATCTCGTGATGATCGGGTGCTATAAACTCTACGTTCACATACAACGGGTGCAAGCCAGTATTTGCACATGCGGAGATACTTGGGTTTGACTTGACCAGCCTAGCATGTACAGACATGGCCTCGGAACACACGGACCAAAAGGTCAAGCATGAGTCATATGGATGATATGATCAACATGTTGATGTTCACAATTAAAGCTACATCATTCACGTGATGATCGGTCTCGGTGTAGTGAATTTGGATCATGCTTCACTAAACAACTTTGAGGGATGTTGAATTTAGTGGGAGTTCATTAGTAATTTGATTAACTTGAACTAATTATCATGAACTAAATCTTGATGTATTTGCATAAGTCGTTGTAGTCTTTGGCACCGTTTCCCACCGACACTTAGCTTAATTGAGTTAAAAGAACTATAGAATTCTGGATAATCACTTTACGGACTAGTACTGTTTAGTTAGAATGTCAAGAGTAAGGATTAAGTCTTATTGCAAACTTTATCAAACCTCACTTGCTCCATACGATTTAATAAGTTGTATTAATCTAAGAGCAATGATTCAAGTTTAGCATCTAAGATCATGTTTGCCTCCATGAGAAATCGATCTTCAAAATTGTTTGAGAATCAAAGTGATCATCGAGCTGAAAGAATTGTTTCAAAAACTAACAAGAAGTGAAAGATATTTGATATCTAAAACTTTGATTGTTTGCAAAATGATTAAGAATAATTTAGTAAAAGAACATATGCTCATATTGTATGAATATATGTGAAGATTGAAGATGCTAGGCGTCCCGATCACCCAAAAGTTTGGGAACTAATATTATACTTGCATTCATCCTTATAAGCTATAGTAGTTTCATCATGAAAGTTGTCATGATAAGATGAATGAAAGGGTATTGGCTAAACTATTTTTGCTATACCAAAAGATTGCTAAAGAATAGAGTCCAGAAGAATACCAATCATATGATGATGGCGATCCACTTCAAAGTGCAAAGTCCAAGGCTATTAGTATTTGACTAACATCCTTTGGACCATGTGTCAAATGATTGACACCATAATTGATGTTGATAGATTCTTCTAAATGGAGAGAATATGCTAAATAGGATCTGCAGAATATTTGGTAGAAAAGGAAAAGACTGGAAATGTCCAGCTCAGGTATATAAATGATATACATGTTATAGATGTATTCTTTGCTCGTTAACAATGTAATTCTTGGGTATTCGATACTAGATTGTTGGTATGAAATGTCATACAAAGCAACAATACAAGAACTATTATGGCCTAAGTAACTAGCAAAAGAATGTGGTAACAATGCGCATCGAGAAACAAATAAATGTGTTATTGTGTTTTCCGTCGGCATAAAACCTAGCCTTCTAGATTTCTTAAGAACTTAATAATTGTTATTTTGTTCTGGTATTATGAGAGCAATGGTTGTTCAAATTATTACCGTCTTCCATAATCGATGGATAGATTATTATTATCTTGTTGGTGAAATAGACATTTATAGCACGGATGCTAAAGGTCGCAAGACAAAATGAATTTCACTTATATATGACACCGCCGTTTAAGTCATATTGGAAACAAAACATGAAAGAAATTCTATATTGATAGATTTTCGAGTCAATTGATTTTGAATTGATTGACGCTTGTGAGACTTTTCCTAAAGATGATTAAACTTCGTTCATGGGCCATGGACAGAACAAGCGACTAACTAAATGGAGATCATACATGTTGATGTAGGTAGTCCATGGTGTGAAGTCGATCATGGTGTATTTTCTATTTCATCAATGACTCAAATAGATGTATTGTATATCTACTTGATGAGATAGAAGTATGAAATAATTGAAATTGTTCAATTTATGAAGTGGAAATTATTGTAACAAGAAAAATTCAAGTTTTTATGATTGGATCATAAAGAAGAATATTTGAGTTACAAGTTTAGCAAGCATCTAAGAGTTAGAGGAATTGTTCCACAAACTTGCATCGTGATAAACACCATAGGAGTATGGAGTTTTCGATGGATGTAATCAAACCTTGTTTGACATGGTTATAGCAATGATTATATAAAACTACCAATATAATTTGTGGATTATGCTTTAGAGACTACCGCTTTTCACTGAATAGAGCACCATCATAATCCGCTGAAATGACACCGTACAAGTTATAGTTGTCTTTTCTTAAATTTTGGTATGCACGGCATATGTAAAATGTTTACAACCAAAATCGGATTAGTAAGTCTTTGTAGGTTGTCCCAAAGAATGTCGATGGGTATTCCTTCTACTATGAACCCAAACACATAGTGATTGTCGCTTAAAAGTAAATTTCTTATGAAGGAGTTTTCTCGCGAAAGGTTTAAGTGGGAGGAAGATAGAACTTGATGAGGTTATTGAATCTGAGCAAGATGATCAGAGTAGCGCAGCACCAGAAAATGTTCTGGAAGTGGCAACTGCATTCATAGCTCACGCGTCTACAATATGTTGTAGTCACGGCATTGAAGTTCCTATTTAACCAAGTTGGTCGTAATCAAATAGCAAGATTTGAGGACGAGATATTATTAGATAATAGTAACCAACAATATACAAAGAAGCGATGATGGGCCCTGACTTCGTCATATGGATTTTTCTAGCAACAATTACATATTGAGATATGATAGTTGAATAAACAAAACAACGTTCCTCTACCGGAATGCACACCAAAGATGTGTAACTGACACGACCCAATGGGTTTTGTTGATTCAAAGGTTGCTAGATATGTATGCAAACTTCTATGGTAGAAGTAAGCGTAGCGAAGTTGGAATCTTCAATGATGAAAATGTTAAAGTGTTAATTTTATCAAGATATTTGAAGATGCTTGTATTACAAGAAAGTAAGTGGGAGCGCTCAGATATATTTCTAATACTTTATGTGGACGACATATCGTTTATTGGAAATAATGTGTTTTTCTTAATATTGTTAAGTTTTCATTAAAATTAGTTTTTTGATGAAAGACTTAGGTAAAACCAGAATATTAAGCATCAATGTCTATGCAGATAGATTAAGGCACTAATATAGTTTTGCCAGAGTACATAGATGAAATATTGAATTTGTTCAATATGGAAACAATAAGAACGGTTCTTGTTGCATGGAAGAGGTTGGAGCAAGAATCAATTGTTTTGACACTTGATGAGTGAAACCGCAAGAATGATTTTATCAATCTTGTGTTCCATGATATGTAGATCCAGATATGTCCAATGCGCTGAAAGGTTACGAGCATTCATATGATGATCGTTGGACAATAGTAAGAATATTCTTATGTACTTTCGAAGAACTAAGAATATATTCTGTATGCGAAAGTGACAAATGGTTCATTGCAATGTGTTACATTGGCTTTGTCACATATACAGGTAAAATTTTATCTCAATTTTAAGCTATTTGTTTGAGTTAGAAGGTGGCACAATAAGATGGAAGAAAGTTCCATGATGACTTGGATGAGTTCCAATGTTAATATTGTGGCGGACACTGCAACAAGGACTAAGTATATAATCGCTTTAGAAGCGGCATAAAAGATGCAAAGTAGATAGTGATAATCCAACTTCTTTGTGGCACTGTCGTCTAGGTCATATTGGCGTAAAACGCATGAAGAAACTCCATTCTGGTGGACTTTTGGAGTCTCTTGATTTTGAATCATTTGACACGTGCGAGCCATGCCTCATGGGAAAGATGATCAAAACCTCGTTCTCCGGAATAATGGAGCGAGCAATGGACTTATTGGAAATCATACATACCGATGTGCGTGGACCAATGAGTATTTCGACGCGCGGTGGATATCGCTATTTCTCACTTTAACGGATGAGTTAAATAGATATGGGTATGTCTATTTAATGAAACATAAATCTGAAACGTTTGAAAAGTTCAAAGAATTTCAGAACAAAGTGGAAAACCATCGTAACAGGAAAATTAAATTTCTGCGATTCGATCGTGGAGGTGTAGTTCCAAGTGTGCTAGTACTATGTAGTTCTATTGTATGACAATAGTGACAACATAGTTTTGGCAAAGAAACAAAGGTTTCATCAGAAGACCAAGTTTATACGATGCCATCTCATACAAGATGAGTAATGCGTGCTGACGCAAAAGGAATATGCAAATACAAACGGACCTGGAAGTGTCAGACCCGTAGATAAGGTTTACCACATGCAACGCGTATGAATAACACCGGAATGTCATAGGTGTTAAAGGCGCAAGTATGACTAGATTATTGACTCTAGTGCAAGTGAGAGACTGAAGGAAATATGCCCTAGAGGCAATAGTAATATTGTTATTATCATATTTCTTGTTCATGATAATGTTTATACTCCATGCTATAATTGTATTAAGCGGAAACATTAATACTTGTGTGGTTTATGAACAACACCGTGTCCCTAGTACGCCTCTACTAGACTAGCTCATTGATTAATGATGGTTAAGGTTTCCTAACCATAGACATGAGTTGTCGATTAATAATGAGGTCCTGTCATTAGGAGAATGATGTGATGGACAGACCCAAATAAAGCACATCAATTAGATCGTGTCATTGTGTTCATCTTTGCGAAGCTTTTCCTATGTCATGTATTGTGTTCCTTAGACCATGAGATAATGTAACTCCCTAGTATCGGAAGAAAGCTTTGAGGTCATCAAACGTCATCCTATGAAAGGGTGATCATAAAGGTATCTCTCAGGTGATCGGAAAGTACTTGTTGGGTTGCATGTATCGAGATGGAATTTGTCCCTCCCAAGTCGGAGAGATATACTTCGGGCCCACTCGGTAATCAATATCAACATCGCTTGCAAGCACGTGGTTAAGGAGTTAATCACAAAGTGATATCGGATTACAGAACGAGTAAAGTACTTGCTGTGAATGAGATTGAACTAGGTATGGCGATACCGACGATCGAATCTCGGGCAAGTAAAATATCGCGAGACGAAGGGAATACATATACGGGATTAATTGAATTCTGGCATCATGGTTCATCCGATATGATCATCGATGAATATGTGGGAGTCAATATGGGTTTCCAGATCCCGCTATTGATTATTGATAGAAGATCATGTCTGCATATTCTCGAACCCGTAGGGTCACACACTTAACGTGCATCGACGCTGGGATAGAATGGATAATTGGTTATTGAGTTTTTCGTTTGGAGTCTCGGATGAGATCCCGGACATCACGAGAGGTTCCAGAATGGTCCGGAGAATAAGATTCATATAATGGAAAGCAGTTTTTGGGTTTCGGAAAAGTTCTGGACTTTTTCGGTAGAGTACCAGAATATTCTAGAAAGTTCCGAAGGGCTCCATGGTGGGGCCCACATGCCCCAAAGGGTCCACATGGACCAAAGGGTGATGCCTACATGGGCCTGGTCGTCCATGCCCACTTGTCCTATGAGGCCAAGGGCAAAACCCTAGAGTTTTCTTATGGGCCAAGGCAAAGGAAACTTAGGGGGCAAGTTTTCTCCCTGGGGCCACCGGCTTGACTTGGAGGCTAAGGCAGCCCCCTTGGCCGCCCCCCTTGACCTATTTAAAGGGGAGGGGAGGGCTGGGGCGTGCTCACCTCAAACCCTAGCCGCCGGCCCAACTGCTGCCCTCCAATCTCTCTCTCTCGCGACTGCACGTAGGCGAAGCCCTGCTGCAGAAACTCTCCACCATAAGCACCACGCCGTCGTGCTGCAGATCCAATCTATCTCTCCACCATACTTGCTAGACCAAGGAAGGAGGAGACGTCGTTGCACCGTACATGTGCATCTCTCGGAGGCGCCGCCACTTGCGGCGTTGGATCGGATCGGATCGCGGGGAGGAGACGGCTAGTACGACTACATCATCCACGTTCTGTTGAACGTTTCCGCTGTGCGATTTCTTCAAGGGTATGAAGATCTCATCTACCTCTCTCGTTGATTACATCTCCTAGATTAGATCTTGGCTTTCTTGTTCGCATCCGTAGGAAATTTTTTGATTTACTATGCTGCGAAACCCTTCAGCTTGCTGCCGTACTATCTGTAATGAATACTCGTACTTTTGCTTTGATGCTTTTAATAGTACCATGAGAACAAATCATTGTTTTGAGGTATGCTTTATATATATCGGGTTCTTTGTGAACCAATTATTTTGAAGAATATCGGGTTGTCTGCGCAACCTAGTAGTGTAAAAGATCTCCATGTCGTGATAAAAGTTTCTTTCGTACGACCCGAGGGTTGAAGCCCCCGAGCGGAGAAATAGAAATATTTGTACAATTTTGTCGAGTTCAACCCAAGGAACCCGACCTATGGCCTCATGTTCTGGGTTCAGAAGGCTAACTCGAGTTTACTAATACCACTAGATTTATTCTACACGTAAAAACATCGTAGCTGCTCCGCATTCCACGGGTTGCTCTCGTCTTTTCCTGTCTTCTTGTCTTGTAGTCGATAAGCTCCTCCTGGTATCACTTCTGTGACGATGTAAGGTCTCAGCCAAGGGGACTCCAATTTGCCGTGGCTGTCTTGCCTGAGTCGCAAAACTAGATCTCCCACCACAAAGGATCGTGGACGAACTCGACTACTATGGTAGTTTCGCAGGCTCTGTTGATACTGCGTGGCTCTTTCTAATGCTTTATCTCTTGCTTCATCTAGTGCATCGACATCGTCTTGCAATGCTTCTGTTGATGTTGCTTCGTCGTATGCCGTTACTCTTGGAGCTTCGTGTGTAACTTTGACTGGAAGTACGGCTTCTGCGCCATGGACCAGGAAGAAAGGAGTTTCTTGAGTTGCTGCGTTAGGCGTGGTTCTTAGACTCCAAAGAATGGAGGGCAATTCATCTACCCAAGCGCTCTTGGCTTTCTCGAGAGGTGCTAAGAGCCTCTTTTTTATCCCACTGCATATCAGGCCATTGGCTTTTTTGACTTGCCCATTTGTCTTCGGATGTGCCACAGATGCAAATTTGAGCTTGATTCCTAGTCCTTCGCAGTAACTCTTGAATTCTTTCGAAGTGAAGTTTGTCCCATTGTCCGTGATGATGCTATATGGTACACCGAAGCGGAACACTATTGACTTGATGAAGTTGATTGCTGCTGTTGAATCTTGAGTTGTTACCGGAGCCGCTTCCACCCACTTGGTAAATTTATCGACTGCCACTAGCATGTAAACATGTCCTCCTGGCCAAGATTTGTGCAATTTTCCCACCATATCGAGGCCCCACTGTGCAAAGGTCCAGGACAATGGTATTGGCTTGTTGCCTGTCAAAACCCACCGGCGAGCAGCGACGAGCAACACGAAGAGCCGGGAGGCTCCCAGAGCTGCTGGTGGGCCCTGGTCCCTCGGTCAACGGCCCGCAAAACTCCGGCACACGTCCTGGCTGATGCAAGGGCGTGCCACCTGACCTATACCTGATCAGGAAGGTGATGGATTGCTTCGATTGGTTTCCTGCATGGCAGACATGTAAACATTAAATACGAGCCTCGATCGGCTCTCAGGTTTCCCTGTGAATCGGCTCAGGTAGCCGATTGTCCCATGGATCTGCAATGGATCTACGATAACATGGGGTTTTGCTTTATCAATACAAGTCAAATCGATCTACGACAGTTTAACGCTTTCACCACATAATTGGAACATCCCACACGTAATTGAGCCTGGTAGATACGAAAGATAACAGAAACTAACCCTAGAGGAGGCCAAAAAACCAACGTAGAATCAATTCCCGGAACAACTCCTCTCGAATCAGCAAACCATATCCTTACGTACTACTGGACCGTTCAACCCGTTTGTGAGGCCTGACCATGCGGATATTAAACTAATCCTTGGAGAACAAAGAACAACTATGACAGATTGAATCGACTGAATAAAGATCAAGCAAGATGCTGCCCTTACACCCAAAATAGGTGCAAAGGCAGCGAGATCTCTAGGGGCAGCATGACTAAGCAAACAGAAACAAAAGCACTGATGCTAGCCCAAACAGATCTATGATAACAGTATTACTCGCCATCAACAAGGCTTCAGTACGAGCAACACCAAATAACACATAAGCAGATGCTGCCTAGATCGCAAGATGCGATCTAGGCAGCACGACGCTTACCTGAAAGAAACCCTCGAAACAAGGGGTGGCGATGCGCCGAGATTGTGTTTGTTGCGAACGTGGTCGTCCTCCTTTCTCAATAACCCTAGGTACATATTTATAGTCCGGAGACTTTCTATCTTTGGAATAAACCTAACAACTCTATCTCTTGCTTAAACCGAAACGAACTCTATCATAATATACAGATACACGGGCAATTAGCCCAAATCCACGCGCAAGGCCGATCCAGCCTCCAAGCCCATCTTGATTACGGCCCACCTCCTTATTTGGCCAAAATGTGGCGATAACACATGCCCCCCTGGTTTTGGCAATAATAATTCCAAAACCACTCTGTTTTTTCTTCATCGGGTCACGCGCCGCAGAGCAGAACCGTCGTATCGCCTCCTCATCATGATGCCTCGCCTTCTCAACTTCTCCGCAATACACGATTTGACAACTCTGGCACCACATTCTCGAAAACCGCTATGGCATTGAACCACCTTCCACTATTCCCCTTATTTAAATCCACCCGAACCATTTGCATCCTCATTCTTCTCCAATAGCCAAAAAATCCTCTTCCTCCACCATGGCCTCCTCTTCTTCCTCCAACACCTCCGGCCTCTCCTTCCAATCCTCCGACTCTGTTAACCGGGAGCCGACGCCGGAGCACCCGCCAATGGCGGCGTACGAAACTCTCGCCCCACAATGGTGGGACGAGAGAGACTGGGACTTCGCCGCCCAGTCAGAGGACGACGAGTCCCTGACCGACGGCGAGGAGGACTTCCAATTCCTCGTCGACGGGGAACTGGAGGCGGAGAGCACCGACGACGCCGTGTCCTGGGGCGAGGACATCAGCTCCTCCGATGAGGAGGAAGAAGCAGAGGAGGACACCTCCTCCGACGAGTACCCGCCGGTGAAGCGCTTCCGCGCCGGGTCCAGCGAGGACACCGACGACGACGACGAGGACGAGGAGGCCCCCGCTGACAACTTCAGCAGCAGCGGTGAGGACTACGCCGGCAGCAGCGCCGATGATAGCGAAGACGGCGGCGGCAATGGCAACGGCGACGACGACGCCGCCGCCTTTTAGATTAGGAAGTAGTAGTACTAGTAGTAGATCCCCATTTTGTAAGCAATCGGCTTCATTGTAAACAACCATCTTTGGAATCAACAAAGCTTGCTTCTCCCCAATTTGATTTTGCCGATAGTCAAATAGGTCAACGTTCCAAAAGCCGATAGTAACGAATCGGCTTTCACCATACAACGTTTGATACGATCAACCAAGTCAAAGCCCAAAGAGCCGATGGCAACACATCGGCTTTTCCCACAAACGTTGGCAAGGTCAAACTCGGTCGCTTATTTAGACAAGTCTGAGCGGTCACTTTCCAATTTCAACGGTAACCTGCAACCATCTTCAAAAAGGCTAACTCAGACCTCCAATTGCCTCATTGAACAAACCGGGCTCACGGCGACACGAACCCTAGATTCCCCACCGCATAGATCCATCTCCGCCGGCGAATTAGATGGCAGAATCGTCCAGCGCCAACACAGCAGTCTCCGGCCTGAAGGTAATCCTTAACTGTTCCTCGCAAACCGAGCACGGTGCTAGAATTAATAGCAAACACCTGAATTAATGCTTTATCCCATCATTGAAATTTTAGGTTTCAGACATTCTGCTGCCGCATCCTTCTCTCCCCAATTCTCTCTGCCTTGGCCCCCGTACAGAATCTAGTCCTGCCCATCTGATCTCTTGCGAGGCAAACAGAATTCCCTTCGTAAGCCAAAACTTAGATTTAGATTCTTGGGCCGACTGCTTACGAGCCTGGCCTAATCCTCCCGAATATTGGGTTTCTTGGTACAGTAGGGTAGCCAAAACTTACCAATCCCAATGGGAAACCACAGGAATAGCCGATGCCTTGACTTTGTCACTGTCTCCCCTTGAGAAACATGAGAATCTTCTAAAAACCATCGGCTACTTCTGGTCTGATGCTCTGAACAGCTTCATGTTCGGCCATGGCCCCATGACACCAACTCTGTTAGACGTGGTGATGATCACTGGTCTGGACGTCACATCACCCAGCCCCTCTGCTTTTATGCTGCCAAAAGTCCCCTTCAAGCTTTCTTCCAAAACAGATTGCACGAACTGGGGTGCTTATCTTCGAAGCCACATGAAAACTAAGGGCCCTGTCACAGAGAAAGAACACACGGCCTTCCTCAATTTCTGGCTGGAACATTTTATATTCTGTGGCCCTTCCCTTGCTCCAACCAAGAATTATCTTCCCTTGGCCTACGAACTTGCCAGAGGCACTCAACTTGGCATCGGTAAACTGTTCCTTGGAGAAGTCTATCGATATCTCCAGTTGATGTCTGTCAAACTATCCTCCCACATAGCAGTCAAAACAGGAGGTCCTTGGTGGTTTCTTCAACTATGGGCTCAGCTGTACTTTCAAAACCATATCCCAAACTTCCCCCTTTTGGCAAGTTGCACCTTTCCAGATGTCAAAGGGAAGCAGATCCGATGCACCAGCTACGGCCAAGCTCTGTATAGCCTGCCAGGTAGTAAACTGATCCCTCATGAAGCATCCAAGTGGTTCAGCATTTTCTTCCAAGGCCTAGACAATCCTATCTTCTTTCCTTACACGGAGGAATCGGAAAATTTTGAAAATCCCACCTCCTTCAGGCTGGACAACTTTGCCGATGACACCAGCACTCGGCAACTATTTTCCACCGTGATCCGTCCCTGCTTCCTCCCAGTTGGCATGAGCACATCCAACAGAATAATCAAGCCTGGATACGAGTTCTACCAGCCGGTCGTAGCAGCTCGGCAATTTGGCCTTGGGCAAGTACCTCCCCATTTCTTTCTCCACCACCTCACAGAGAGCAGAGCTGACCTGCCCGATTCTCTCATCAGTCAGAGGTGTTATTCCTTCTTCGATGCTCTGACCATCCCAATTCCTAACAACCTCACTTTCGCTTCATCAACCGATGGTTTTGAGGACTGGTGGTCGATGTGGAAGACTCATGCCTTCAGAAGAGCTCTGGGACCATTGCTGGAACAGCTCGATGCTGAATATGACATCCCCGTAGAACAGGTACTGCTACTTGTAAACTTTCTTGATGCAGCTCACGACGATGCTTTTAATATCCTGCTCTGTCTTCTTGCAGCGACAAGATGGTCCAGAACCTACCAACGAGGATGGCTCCCCCTTCGAATTCCTCCCACCGGCTCCTGTGGTCCTTTTCTGCAAAAACTCGCCACCTTTGAAACAGGTCGTGATGCAGAACCAGCCGATATTACCAAAATCGGCTTCCAAGAGCCAAGCAACTTCCGGGTCAGCTGCCCCCCGAGTTCCAACTAAAACAAGAACGGCGGTGAGGAAGATAGTGGCCAAGAAAACTTCGAGGCGCCGGAGCCCTTCTCCAGAGAGCTCGCACGTACGCTGATTCATGCCTTGGTTGATCTCATTTATCTTTGTAAACATGCTCGTGCCTACCAACTCTCCCTTTCTTACAGGTCTCCATCGAAGACACCTCCAGCGAGGAAACACCATCCAACCGAGGAGATTCAAGCTCAGCAGACTCTGAGAGAACCACCACACCGAGCCAGCCAGATGTGCCACCATCGGCTTCCAGGAAAAGGCCTGTTCCTGAACCTGTTGCCCCCCGAGCATCAGTCGAGGCGGGGCAAGCTGTGAGCCCCAAGAGGGCTCGCAAGGGACTGCAAACTTCTTCTCCGAGCCAGGAGGCTTCGCAAGTAATTATCCTCCATACTCTTACCACTCCTTTTTATGCCGATTCATTGCTATTCACATCGGCTAAGCACCTTTCATGCAGACGAAGGACACTCCTAGTGGGAAAGTCGGGGAAGTGTCGATGCCTTCCGCAAGCCTGGATCTAGTAATCCCTGAAGGTATAGATAAAACGGTTGCCAATCTGGCCAAGCCATCAGCAACAACACACGAGCCGATCGTCTCGCCGTCGGCTTTCCCCCTGATCTCAGGAGAGGTATGTTCGCTTCTTTCGACTCATCCTTCCCTGTTTGATGCATACTGACGCCACTTCTGCCTGCCAGGGTTGTGATATCTCAGGCTTGCTGACGTTCGACCCTGAATCCATCGAACCAGCTCCCTCTGTCGCCAACGATGAACCACGAGCAAGCGCTGTTCTACCTCAATTCCAGCGTCTCAAAGCCTTACTATCCTCCCCAATCGAGAAGTTGGTCGAGGGTTCTGAAGAGGTGAAGAGTGTTCTTGACGAAATCAAGGGCCAACTCCCGGTAGCATTGCAGGTGAAGCTTTGGCCAGTTGTGACTCTGTCTTTCTACGGGTCAAGGGTGAAATTGGCTCGTGAGAGGATCAATCTACGCCACGCCCAACTCCCACTGAAGGCCGATATTGCAGCCAAATGTCAGCGGCTCAATGAGAAAAAGGCGTCTCTGGATGCCAAAACTGACACCTCTGTCAGCACCGCCGAGCTTGCATCCTTAAAAAAGGAATTGGAAGACCTTGAAGAGAAGGTCCGGGCGACTAAAAAGCTCATTCATGACAAGGAAGCATTCATCGCCCGCTCCCAAGACGAAGCAGAAGGCCTCAAAGCTCAACTGAAAACTGATCTGGCAGAAATACGTGCCCTGAGCAAGCAGCTAGTGACGGGCAAGGACGATGATGACGTAGCTGAGATCGCCGAAGTGGATCGTGTCCGTGCTGACGCCCTTCGTGCCTTCGAGGCATTCCTTCAGTAGCATTGTAACAGTCTGAACCTCGAGAGTCGATGGCTGTGCAACAGTCTGAACCTCGAGAGTCGATGGCTGTGCATTGTTTTTTTTTTTTTTTGGCCGATTTCATGTATCGGCCCCCATGTTTCACTGGATGTATTTTTTCTACCGGCCGATTTCATGTATCGGCCCCCCATATTTTTTTTTACTGGCCGATTTCGTGTATCGGCCCTCATATTTCACTGTCCATCATCCCACATGCTTGGGAAATATTTCTTGAGATGCTGACCGTTGACAGCCACTGGGAATTTCACACCGTCCAGCTCCTTAAGCATGTACGCGTTGCCCCTTAAAACTTGGTCGACCCTGTATGGCCCGTGCCAATTCGGAGACCATTTACCGTATGCTGCATCCTTAGTACCCAATGGCAATACAGCTTCCCATACCAGATCCCCAACGTGGAACTCCTTTGGTCTCACCTTCTTATTATATGCACGAGCTACCTTGGCTTTGTTCTCTTTAATCTTCTCAAGCGACCACAGCCTAAGTTCAGTTAAATCCTCAACACTGTCACTCATCAGGGCTGCATATTCTTCAGTTGTTAGATCGTTCTGAAAAGTGACACGTCTCGATCCAGCCGTAATCTCCCATGGCAATACGGCTTCTTGTCCATAGACTAGATGGTATGGCGAGGTTTTTATCGCTCCATGACATGACATGCGATAAGCCCACAAAGCTTCTGACAAAACCTCGTGCCAACGCCTAGGGTGCTCATCGATTTTTCTCTTGATCAGCTTGATAAGGCTCTGATTGGACGCTTCAGCTTGCCCATTTGCTTGAGCATAGTATGGAGATGATCGGATCAGCTTAACTCCCGTGTCCTCGCAGAACTCTCTGAACTCGTGAGAAATGAAGACCGAACCTCCATCGGTCGTGATAGTTTGGGGAATCCCGAATCTATGAATGACATGTTCTTTCACGAAATTGATAACATCCTTCGAGTTTACTGACTTCATAGGGACGGCTTCCACCCATTTAGTGAAATAATCCGTAATGGCCAAAATCCACATGTGGCCTTTGCTTGATGGAGGGTTGATCTTGCCAATCATATCCATGCCCCAACCCCGGAATGGCCAAGGCTTGATGATGGGGTTCATCGCTGATGCAGGTACCATCTGAATCTTCCCGAATTTCTGACATGCTTGACACCCTTTATAGTACTTAAAACAGTCCTCAAGCATGGTGGGCCAATAAAACCCTGATCGCCTGATCAACCATTTCATCTTGTGAGCCGATTGGTGAGTTCCACAGGCGCCTTCGTGTACCTCGTGTAGAAGCCGATTTGCCTCGGCTGGCCCCAGACATTTGAGCAGTAACCCTTCCAAAGTCCTGTAGAACATGTCATCCCCAATAAGCACATACTTCATGGCCTTGTACCTTATCCGTTTAGGTGCCCCCCGAGCCGAATCTTTCAAGTAATTGAAGATATCGGCTCTCCAGTCGTCCGCCTCCAGGAACTGTACCTGAACATCAGTTCCATCTGCTATGTCTTTGTAGCCTGAAGCCATCTGTGCAAGATCATTCGCCTCGGTATTCTGCGACCGCGGGATCCAGTTAAAGTTTAGATACCTGAACTGTGCCATCAGCTCACGGCATTGCAACCATAATGGAAGAGTGACTCGCTCTCACACTTGTATTCGTCCGTGAGTTGGGAAATCACCAATTTGGAGTCTCCAAAAAGTTCCGCTGCTTCTGCTCCCGGCTTCAATGAGCAACTCCATTCCCTTGCGTATTGCCTCATACTCAGCGACATTGTTGGTGCAAGGGGTAGATAGCCTGATGGAGAAGGAATATGTTGCCCCCCGGGGCGACACGAGTAGAATGCCGATGCCGCAACCATCATCACAAGCCGATCCATCGAAAAACATAGCCCATGCACGTACAGACAGTGCTGCTATATCAGTGTTGATTCGTTCAGCAATAAGATCGGCCAACGCCTGTCCCTTAACCGCTTTGGCGGGTTGATACCGGATATCAAATTCCGATAATGCAAACATCCATTTGCCGAGTCGGCCTTTCAACACAGGAGCCGACAGCATATGTTTTATGACATCTGATTTGCATATGATGATAATCTCTGCTGACAGCAAGATGTGTCGCAGCTTGGTGCAGGTGAAAAATAGGCAGAGGCATAACTTCTCGATCTCAGGATACCTTGTCTCTGCATCCAGCATCCTTCTGCTGATGTAAAACACAACTCGCTCCAGACCATCATAAACTTGCACCACCACCGAGGCGATGGACGTGTCAGCCACCGACAAGTAAATGTAGAACGGCCTATCCTGCTGCGGTGGAACCAACACTGGCGGCTTCGTTAGATATTCTTTGATCTCGTCGAAGGCTCGTTGTTGTTCTGTCCCCCAGCGGAACTCCTCATCAGATTTAATTTTCACCAGTCCCATGAACGGCTCTATTCTTCCTGACAGATTGGAGATGAACCTTCTGACGAAGTTGATTTTGCCGATGAGACACTGCAGTTCTTTCTTCGTGGTAGGTGGCTTCATTGTTCGCACTGCCTCCTGACTTTTCAGGCCGATCTCAATTCCGCGTTCATGGACCAAGAAACCCAAGAACTGACCGGCCGTCACACCGAAGGCACACTTCTTTGGATTCATCCGTAGCCCGAATTTTCTGGTTCGGTCCAGGACGCGTCGCAGATCGTCCAAGTGTCCTTGTACTGAAGCAGACTTGACTACCACGTCATCGATATAAATCTCCACCAGCTTGCCGATCAGATCATGGAAAATGTAATTCATGGCTCTTTGGTATGTGGCGCCGGCATTCTTCAGTCCAAATGTCATGACTACATATTCAAACAACCCCACCGAACCTGGGACTCTGAATGCAGTCTTGTGTATATCTTCTGGAGCCATAAAAATTTGATTGTAACCGGCATTGCCATCCATAAAGCTCAAGACCTTATGACCAGCAGCTGCGTTGATCAATGTCTCTGCTACCGGCATCGGATACTCATCCTTTGGAGTGGCTCTATTGAGATCCCGAAAATCTATGGCAACACGCCATCGGCCATCCTTTTTCTCTACAGGTACGATACTAGAAATCCACTCAGCATACCTGCATGGCCTGATGAACCCAGCTTTCAACATTTTCTCGATCTCTTTCTTGACTTCCTCTAAAATTTCGGCCTTCATCTGTCGTGCTCGCTGCTGGAATGGCCGAAACCCTTTTTTAAGCGGGAGCCGATGCTCAATGATGCTCCTGTCTAACCCGGGCATCTCCGTATAGTCCCAGGCAAAGCAATCTGGATATTCTTTCAACAAAGCTATCATCGGACCCCGCAGATTCGGATCTAACTTTTTGCTGATAAATGTCGGTCGTGGCTTATCCCCAGGACCGATGTCAATCTCCTCTAGCTCATCAGCGGATGTAAACCCATACCCCAGCTTTCCGTCACCTGCTAAATCGATGCTGAACACAGGCCAAAAGTTTGGTGAGGATAACAAAGATAATTTGGGCCGATTGCCGGAATCGGCCCCCTTTTTGATTGCATTACTCAAGGAAGGTTTACAACTTATTTGTGCTCTACAATGGTAGGGAATCTCCCTACTACGACTACATGACATGCTTGTCGTAAGATCACTGCTTTTTATTTTTTGTGGCCGATCGCAGGGATCGGCCTTACCACGCACAATCGTGGGCTTTGCTACTCTGTCAGGCCAGTGGATAAGACCAGCCTCACCCCGTTTTTTGTAGCTTCAATGCGCTCACAGCCGTCTAGACTGACTCCAGAGATCGGCTCTTGGTCTTCTGCGTCCCAAATGTTCATGCCAGCTATTGAGATCTCGATCGAATCATCTGCATGAATGACCTCCACTTCATCTCCATCCCACTGTATCAGGCATTGGTGCATCGTGGATGGAATGCAGCAGTTAGCGTGAATCCAATCCCTTCCCAGCAAGACAGCGTAGGTGCTTTTGCTGTCAACAATGAAGAACGACGTAGGGATGGTTTTTCTACCCACGGTCAGATCCACGTTCAGAACGCCTTGCGTTTCTGAAGCTTGGCCGTTGAAGTCGCTTAGCGTGACGTTGGTTTTGATCAGATCTGCAGTGGAGCGTCCCAAACGCCGCAGCATGGAGTATGGCATTATATTGACTGCCGCTCCGGTGTCAACCAACATCTTGCGGACAGGCTGCCCATTGATATAACCTCTCAGGTACAGGGCTTTCAGATGTTTGTAGCCCTTCTCCCGTGGCTTTTCAAAGATAACCGGCCGTGGGCCGCAGTCAAACTGTGCCACTGGTAGTTCTTCGGTTCTTGGAGCGCAAAACTCTGACGGAAGTATGAACACCATGTTTGTGCCAGCCGATGTCTTCGCATCGGCTTTTACTGGTTTGGGGCGCCACTCTTTCTTTTTTGGACGGGCCTCCGTCTCCAAGGTTTGCTGAATTTTCACGGCCAGATCAGGCCGGGCTTTCCTTAAAGTGTGGAGGTACTGCGCTTCGGCTTCCTCCAAGCTACGTAGCCGCTGAACTCTACGCTTTTGGGTGTGTCTGAGTCCATCGGGACACCACCTTGGCCGGTGATATCTATCTTCTTCTTCATCCTCTGACTCCTCGAGATCTTTTGCTCGAGATGACTCCTCTTGTCTGTTCTGAGGCCGGAGAGGCCCTAGACGCTTGAACACTGAAACTGGACCTGTGTCATCCTTCTGCTGTCCACATTCCGGGCAGTTGTCGACTGTAGGCAATCGGCTCATTCCCGCATCCCAACAGTACTTGAAGAAAGGACAATCCCAATGTTTATCCACGCCTTCCTTTTCCTTTGACCTTCCCCTAGCGCGGTGCTCATATCCTTCATCATCTCTATCATGCCGACGGTATCTCCCATCGTATGCGTCGGTCCGACGATCTCTTTCATCATCTCTGTCGTACTGCCGACGTCGGTCATACTGACGCTCATACTTGTTAAGGAGATGCGTGGAGTGTGGCTTCTGATATCGCACGCTTCTCACTTGTTCCTCGGTTATATACCGCCTATCATCATAACGGGGCCGGTCGCGTGGACCGGCCTCTTCCTTTTCTTTGCCCCGGGAGTGGCCGCTTTCCTCCTTATACTTGCCATGGTGGTACACAGGCCCTGCCATGTTAATATCGAACGAGAAATCTAGCTGACGCCTCGTGGAGTGGCTGTGCTCTACCATGTTGATGCCAGGAAACGGGTTTGTGTCCACTTTCATGGCGAACTGCCCAAGGATCAGACGGCCCTGTTCTATCGCCGTTTGGATCTGCCGACGTAGCTCTTTGCAATCATTGGTGGTGTGGGTGAACGAGTGATGCCACTTGCAGTATGATCTCCCGTTCATCTCTTGCGCCGTAGGGATTTTATGGCCTTCGGGTAACTTCAGCTGCTTTTCCTTCAGCAGTAAATCGAATATCTGCTCAGCTTTGCTTACATCGAAGTCGAACCCTTTTGCAGGCCCTTGCTGTTTCACCCATTTGCAGGACACAGGATCTGCTCCCCGAGCCCATTCAGCCACGGCTATCTCCTGGTCTTCTACAAGATCCTCTTCTTCTGTATCGACCAGGCCTATCGGACGTTTGAACTTGTCTTGGTACAACTCAGGGTGGCGCTGCTCATACATTGTCAGTTTCTGGACCATGTGCGCCAGTGAATTGTATTCTACTTGGAAAGCCAGATCCTTGATCGGTGCTGAGAGACCCAACACGGCCAGCTCGACTGCTTCTTTCTCAGTTAAACGAGCCGAATAACATCGGTTCTTGACAGTCCTGAAACGCTGAATATACTCGGCTACCGTTTCTCCCCGCTTCTGCCGCACCTGCGCCAGATCGGCAATGCCAGCCTCGGTAGCTTCTGAATGATACTGAATATGGAACTGTTCTTCCAGCTGCTTCCAGGTCCGGATCGAATCTGGTGGCAACGAGGTGTACCACCCAAAAGCTGGTCCTGTCAGAGATTGCGCAAAGAACCTTACGCGTAACTGATCCGATGCTGAAATCATGCCTAACTGTGCCAAATATCGGCTCACGTGCTCGATCGAGCTAGACCCTTCTGAACCATTAAATTTTGAGAACTCAGGGAGCCGATACTTGGGTGGAAGCGGAATCAGATCATACTCGTTGGGGTACGGCTTGGAATAGCCGATTGTTCTCCTCTTCGGCACGAAGCCGAACTGGTCTCTCAAGATGGTACTGATTTGCTCCACCGTTTGAGCTGCAGGGGCTAAATTCTCATGACTCGTTCCGGTGGCATACTTAGCTAGCCACGCCTGTTTATCAGCGTCCATCCCGGACATCCCTGCTCCCGAAATCCCTACTCCAGAAACACCTGCCCCAGAAATCCCTGCGGTTGCAATCTGGTTCGTGCGCGTCAGGCTGTTGCAGTCCGGCACGTATGTGCACACATATCCATGTGGGATTTCTTTAGGTGGTTCAAACAGGAATTGGTAATCGCCAGGATCACCTCCAATCTTGTAGACGACGTACGCCGGTGACCCCGGTGGCTCCGGAGCTGCAAGCGTGAATGGTAGCTGTGGCCTGGTCTGGAGCGGTCTTTCTCCCTGGTGAGTCCCTAGGGTAGGCCCCGACGGAGAGTACTGATGTTTCATGATCTCCTGAACCACGCGAACCGCGACGCGCTCGAAAGCGTTCACCAGGCTCTCAGAATGGCGGTGAAGAGAATGAGCCACCATGTAATTGACTTCCTGTCGCAGAGCTCTGGTGCGATCCTCTGAAGGAACAGACAGATCCACCTCATCGAGAGCGCCTTCGGGTGAGAACCCTTTCCACCTGATGCCATGCTTACGGGTCCTCTCAAAAGAGCCGATGAGATCGGCTTCGAAGAGAGCTTTGATATCATCATACCTCTTCTTGTGCTCATCAGACAGATCGTCGTACGTGATTGGTCTGTCCCCCATCGCAGCGTCAGATGTTGATGCAGATGTTGTTGAGTGTCCCACCGGGCGTGCCAGAATGTGTTGCCTGTCAAAACCCACCGGCGAGCAGCGACGAGCAACACGAAGAGCCGGGAGGCTCCCAGAACTGCTGGTGGGCCCTGGTCCCTCGGGCAACGGCCCGCAAAACTCCGGCACACGTCCTGGCTGATGCAAGGGCGTGCCACCTGACCTATACCTGATCAGGAAGGTGATGGATTGCTTCGATTAGTTTCCTGCATGGCAGACACGTAAACATTAAATACGAGCCTCGATCGGCTCTCAGGTTTCCCTGTGAATCGGCTCATGTAGCCGATTGTCCCATGGATCTGCATTGGATCTACGATAACATGGGGTTTTGCTTTATCAATACAAGTCAAATCGATCTACGACAGTTTAACGCTTTCACCACATAATTGGAACATCCCACACGTAATTGAGCCTGGTAGATACGAAAGATAACAGAAAACTAACCCTAGAGGAGGCCAAAAAACCAACGTAGAGTCAATTCCCGGAACAACTCCTCTCGAATTGGCAAACCATATCCTTACGTACTACTGGATCGTTCAACCCGTTTGTGAGGCCTAACCATGCGGATATCAAACTAATCCTTGGAGAACAAGGAACAACTATGACAGATTGAATCGACTGAATAAAGATCAAGCAAGATGCTGCCCTTACACCCAAAATAGGTGCAAAGGCAGCGAGATCTCTAGGGGCAGCATGACTAAGCAAACATAACCAAAAGCACCGATGCTAGCCCAAACAGATCTATGATAACAGTATTACTCGCCATCAACAAGGCTTCAGTACGAGCAACACCAAATAACACATAAGCAGATGCTGCCTAGATCGCGAGATGCGATCTAGGCAGCACGACGCTTACCTGAAAGAAACCCTCGAAACAAGGGGTGGCGATGCGCCGAGATTGTGTTTGTTGTGAACGTGATCGTCCTCCTTTCTCAATAACCCTAGGTACACATTTATAGTCCGGAGACTTTCTATCTTTGGAATAAACCTAACAACTCTATCTCTTGTTTAAACCGAAACGTAATCTATCATAATATACAGATACACGGGCAATTAGCCCAAATCCACGCGCAAGGCCGATCCAGCCTCCAAGCCCATCTTGATTACGGCCCATCTCCTCATTTGGCCAAAATGTGGCGATAACACATGCCCCCCTGGTTTTGGCAATAATAATTCCAAAACCACTCTGTTTTTTCTTCATCGGGTCACGCGTTGCAGAGCAGAACCGTCATATCGCCTCCTCATCATGATGCCTCGCCTTCTCAACTTCTCCGCAGTACACGATTTGACAACTCTGGCACCACATTCTCGAAAACCGCTATGGCATTGAACCATCTTCCACTATTCCCCTTATTTAAATCTATCCGAACCATTTGCATCCTCATTCTTCTCCAATAGCCAAAAAACCCTCTTCCTCCGCCATGGCCTCCTCTTCTTCCTCCAACACATCCGGCCTTTCCTTCCAATCCTCCGACTCCGTCAACCGGGAGCCGACGCCGGAGCACCCGCCAATGGCGGCGTACGAAGCTCTCGCCCCACAATGGTGGGACGAGAGAGACTGGGACTTCGCCGCCCAGTCAGAGGACGACGAGTCCCTGACCGACGGCGAGGAGGACCTCCAACTCCTCGTCGACGGGGAACTGGAGGCGGAGAGCGCCGACGACGCCGTGTCCTGGGGCGAGGACATCGGCTCTTCCGATGAGGAGGAAGAAGCAGAGGAGGACACCTCCTCCGACGAATACCCGCCGGTGAAGCGCTTCCGCGCCGGGTCCAGCGAGGACACCGACGACGACGACGAGGACGAGGAGGCCCCCGCTGACAACTTCAGCAGCAGCGGTGAGGACTACGCCGGCAGCAGCGCCGATGACAGCGAAGACGGCGGCGGCAATGGCAACGGCGACGACGACGACGCCGCCTTCTAGATTAGGAACTAGTAGTAGTAGTACTAGTAGTAGATCTCCATTTTGTAAGCAATCGGCTTCATTGTAAACAACCGTCTTTGGAATCAACAAAGCTTGCTTTTCCCAATTTGATTTTGCCGATAGTCAAATAGGTCAACGTTCCAAAAGCCGATAGTAACGAATCGGCTTTCACCATACCACGCTTGATATGATCAACCAAGTCAAAGCCCAAAGAGCCGATGGCAACACATCGGCTTTTCCCACAAACGTTGGCAAGGTCAAACTCGGTCGCTTATTTAGACAAGTCTGAGCGGTCACTTTCCAATTTCAACGGTAACCTGCAACCATCTTCAAAAAGGCTAACTCAGATCTCCAATTGCCTCATTGAACAAATCGGGCTCACGGCGACACGAACCCTAGATTCCCCACCGCATAGATCCATCTCCGCCGGCAAATTAGATGGCGGAATCGTCCAGCGCCAACACAGCGGTCTCCGGTCTGAAGGTAATCCTTAACTGTTCCTCGCAATCCGAGCTCGGTGCTAGAATTAATAGCAAACACCTGAATTAATGCTTTATCCCATCATTAAAATTTTAGGTTTCAGACATTCCGCTACCGCATCCTTCTCTCCCAAATTCTCTCTGCCTTGGCCCCCGTACAGAATCTAGTCCTGCCCATCTGATCTCTTGCGAGGCAAACAGAATCCCCTTCGTAAGCCAAAACTTAGATTTGGATTCTTGGGCCGACTGCTTACGAGCCTGGCCTAATCCTCCCGAATATTGGGTTTCTTGGTACAGTAGGGTAGCCAAAACTTACCAATCCCAATGGGAAACCACGGGAATAGCCGATGCCTTGACTTTGTCATTGTCTCCCCTTGAGAAACATGAAAATCTTCTAAAAACCATCGGCTATTTCTGGTCTGATGCTCTGAACTGCTTCATGTTCGGCCATGGCCCCATGACACCAACTCTGTTAGACGTGGTGATGATTACTGGTCTAGACGTCACATCACCCAGCCCCTCTGCTTTTATGCTGCCAAAAGTCCCCTTCAAGCTTTCTTCCAAAACAGATTGCACGAACTGGGGTGCTTATCTTCGAAGCCACATGAAAACTAAGGGCCCTGTCACAGAGAAAGAACACACGGCCTTCCTCAATTTCTGGCTGGAACATTTCATATTCTGTGGCCCTTCCCTTGCCCCAACCAAGAATTATCTCTCCTTGGCCTATGAACTTGCCAGAGGCACTCAACTTGGCATCGGCAAACTGTTCCTTGGAGAAGTCTATCGATATCTCCAGTTGATGTCTGTCAAACTATCCTCCCACATAGCAGTCAAAACAGGAGGTCCTTGGTGGTTTATTCAACTATGGGCTCAGCTGTACTTTCAAAACCATATCCCAAACTTCCCCCTTTTGGCAAGTTGCACCTTTCCAGATGTCAAAGGGAAGCAGATCCGATGCACCAGCTACGGCCCAGCTCTGTATAGCCTGCCAGGTAGTAAACTGATCCCTCATGAAGCATCCAAGTGGTTCAGCATTTTCTTCCAAGGCCTAGACAATCCTATCTTCTTTCCTTACACGGAGGAATCGGAAAATTTTGAAAATCCCACTCCTTCAGGCTGGACAACTTTGCCGATGACACCAGCACTCGGCAACTATTTTCCACCGTGATCCGTCCCTGCTTCCTCCCAGTTGGCATGAGCACATCCAACAGAATAATCAGCCTGGATACGAGTTCTACCAGCCGGTCGTAGCAGCTCGGCAATTTGGCCTTGGGCAAGTACCTCCCCATTTCTTTCTCCACCACCTCACAGAGAGCAGAGCTGACCTGCCCGATTCTCTCATCAGTCAGAGGTGTTATTCCTTCTTCGATGCTCTGACCATCCCAATTCCTAACAACCTCACTTTCGCTTCATCAACCGATGGTTTTGAGGACTGGTGGTCGATGTGGAAGACTCATGCCTTCAGAAGAGCTCTGGGACCATTGCTGGAACAGCTCGATGCTGAATATGACATCCCCGTAGAACAGGTACTGCTACTTGTAAACTTCTTGATGCAGCTCACGACGATGCTTTTAATATCCTGCTCTGTCTTCTTGCAGCGACAAGATGGTCCAGAACCTACCAACGAGGATGGCTCCCCCTTCGAATTCCTCCCACCGGCTCCTGTGGTCCTTTTCTGCAAAAACCTCGCCACCTTTGAAACAGGTCGTGATGCAGAACCAGCCGATATTACCAAAATCGGCTTCCAAGAGCCAAGCAACTTCCGGGTCAGCTGCCCCCCGAGTTCCAACTAAAACAAGAACGGCGGTGAGGAAGATAGTGGCCAAGAAAACTTCGAGGCGCCGGAGCCCTTCTCCAGAGAGCTCGCACGTACGCTGATTCATGCCTTGGTTGATCTCATTTATCTTTGTAAACATGCTCGTGCCTACCAACTCTCCCTTTCTTACAGGTCTCCATCGAAGACACCTCCAGCGAGGAAACACCATCCAACCGAGGAGATTCAAGCTCAGCAGACTCTGAGAGAACCACCACACCGAGCCAGCCAGATGTGCCACCATCGGCTTCCAGGAAAAGGCCTGTTCCTGAACCTGTTGCCCCCCCGAGCATCAGTCGAGGCGGGGCAAGCTGTGAGCCCCAAGAGGGCTCGCAAGGGACTGCAAACTTCTTCTCCGAGCCAGGAGGCTTCGCAAGTAATTATCCTCCATACTCTTACCACTCCTTTTTATGCCGATTCATTGCTATTCACATCGGCTAAGCACCTTTCATGCAGACGAAGGACACTCCTAGTGGGAAAGTCGGGGAAGTGTCGATGCCTTCCGCAAGCCTGGATCTAGTAATCCCTGAAGGTATAGATAAAACGGTTGCCAATCTGGCCAAGCCATCAGCAACAACACACGAGCCGATCGTCTCGCCGTCGGCTTTCCCCCTGATCTCAGGAGAGGTATGTTCGCTTCTTTCGACTCATCCTTCCCTGTTTGATGCATACTGACGCCACTTCTGCCTGCCAGGGTTGTGATATCTCAGGCTTGCTGACGTTCGACCCTGAATCCATCGAACCAGCTCCCTCTGTCGCCAACGATGAACCACGAGCAAGCGCTGTTCTACCTCAATTCCAGCGTCTCAAAGCCTTACTATCCTCCCCAATCGAGAAGTTGGTCGAGGGTTCTGAAGAGGTGAAGAGTGTTCTTGACGAAATCAAGGGCCAACTCCCGGTAGCATTGCAGGTGAAGCTTTGGCCAGTTGTGACTCTGTCTTTCTACGGGTCAAGGGTGAAATTGGCTCGTGAGAGGATCAATCTACGCCACGCCCAACTCCCACTGAAGGCCGATATTGCAGCCAAATGTCAGCGGCTCAATGAGAAAAAGGCGTCTCTGGATGCCAAAACTGACACCTCTGTCAGCACCGCCGAGCTTGCATCCTTAAAAAAGGAATTGGAAGACCTTGAAGAGAAGGTCCGGGCGACTAAAAAGCTCATTCATGACAAGGAAGCATTCATCGCCCGCTCCCAAGACGAAGCAGAAGGCCTCAAAGCTCAACTGAAAACTGATCTGGCAGAAATACGTGCCCTGAGCAAGCAGCTAGTGACGGGCAAGGACGATGATGACGTAGCTGAGATCGCCGAAGTGGATCGTGTCCGTGCTGACGCCCTTCGTGCCTTCGAGGCATTCCTTCAGTAGCATTGTAACAGTCTGAACCTCGAGAGTCGATGGCTGTGCAACAGTCTGAACCTCGAGAGTCGATGGCTGTGCATTGTTTTTTTTTTTTTTGGCCGATTTCATGTATCGGCCCCCATGTTTCACTGGATGTATTTTTTCTACCGGCCGATTTCATGTATCGGCCCCCCATATTTTTTTTTACTGGCCGATTTCGTGTATCGGCCCTCATATTTCACTGTCCATCATCCCACATGCTTGGGAAATATTTCTTGAGATGCTGACCGTTGACAGCCACTGGGAATTTCACACCGTCCAGCTCCTTAAGCATGTACGCGTTGCCCCTTAAAACTTGGTCGACCCTGTATGGCCCGTGCCAATTCGGAGACCATTTACCGTATGCTGCATCCTTAGTACCCAATGGCAATACAGCTTCCCATACCAGATCCCCAACGTGGAACTCCTTTGGTCTCACCTTCTTATTATATGCACGAGCTACCTTGGCTTTGTTCTCTTTAATCTTCTCAAGCGACCACAGCCTAAGTTCAGTTAAATCCTCAACACTGTCACTCATCAGGGCTGCATATTCTTCAGTTGTTAGATCGTTCTGAAAAGTGACACGTCTCGATCCAGCCGTAATCTCCCATGGCAATACGGCTTCTTGTCCATAGACTAGATGGTATGGCGAGGTTTTTATCGCTCCATGACATGACATGCGATAAGCCCACAAAGCTTCTGACAAAACCTCGTGCCAACGCCTAGGGTGCTCATCGATTTTTCTCTTGATCAGCTTGATAAGGCTCTGATTGGACGCTTCAGCTTGCCCATTTGCTTGAGCATAGTATGGAGATGATCGGATCAGCTTAACTCCCGTGTCCTCGCAGAACTCTCTGAACTCGTGAGAAATGAAGACCGAACCTCCATCGGTCGTGATAGTTTGGGGAATCCCGAATCTATGAATGACATGTTCTTTCACGAAATTGATAACATCCTTCGAGTTTACTGACTTCATAGGGACGGCTTCCACCCATTTAGTGAAATAATCCGTAATGGCCAAAATCCACATGTGGCCTTTGCTTGATGGAGGGTTGATCTTGCCAATCATATCCATGCCCCAACCCCGGAATGGCCAAGGCTTGATGATGGGGTTCATCGCTGATGCAGGTACCATCTGAATCTTCCCGAATTTCTGACATGCTTGACACCCTTTATAGTACTTAAAACAGTCCTCAAGCATGGTGGGCCAATAAAACCCTGATCGCCTGATCAACCATTTCATCTTGTGAGCCGATTGGTGAGTTCCACAGGCGCCTTCGTGTACCTCGTGTAGAAGCCGATTTGCCTCGGCTGGCCCCAGACATTTGAGCAGTAACCCTTCCAAAGTCCTGTAGAACATGTCATCCCCAATAAGCACATACTTCATGGCCTTGTACCTTATCCGTTTAGGTGCCCCCCGAGCCGAATCTTTCAAGTAATTGAAGATATCGGCTCTCCAGTCGTCCGCCTCCAGGAACTGTACCTGAACATCAGTTCCATCTGCTATGTCTTTGTAGCCTGAAGCCATCTGTGCAAGATCATTCGCCTCGGTATTCTGCGACCGCGGGATCCAGTTAAAGTTTAGATACCTGAACTGTGCCATCAGCTCACGGCATTGCAACCATAATGGGAAGAGTGACTCGCTCTCACACTTGTATTCGTCCGTGAGTTGGGAAATCACCAATTTGGAGTCTCCAAAAAGTTCCGCTGCTTCTGCTCCGGTTTCAATGAGCAACTCCATTCCCTTGCGTATTGCCTCATACTCAGCGACATTGTTGGTGCAAGGGGTAGATAGCCTGATGGAGAAGGAATATGTTGCCCCCCGGGGCGACACGAGTAGAATGCCGATGCCGCAACCATCATCACAAGCCGATCCATCGAAAAACATAGCCCATGCACGTACAGACAGTGCTGCTATATCAGTGTTGATTCGTTCAGCAATGAGATCGGCCACGCTTGTCCCTTAACCGCTTTGGCGGGTTGATACCGGATATCAAATTCCGATAATGCAAACATCCATTTGCCGAGTCGGCCTTTCAACACAGGGGCCGACAGCATATGTTTTATGACATCTGATTTGCATATGATGATAATCTCTGCTGACAGCAAGATGTGTCGCAGCTTGGTGCAGGTGAAAAATAGGCAGAGGCATAACTTCTCGATCTCAGGATATCTCGTCTCTGCATCCAGCATCCTTCTGCTGATGTAAAACACAACTCGCTCCAGACCATCATAAACTTGTACCACCACCGAGGCGATGGACGTGTCAGCCACCGACAAGTAAATGTAGAACGGCCTATCCTGCTGCGGTGGAACCAACACTGGCGGCTTCGTTAGATATTCTTTGATCTCGTCGAAGGCTCGTTGTTGTTCTGTCCCCCAGCGGAACTCCTCGTCAGATTTAATTTTCACCAGTCCCATGAACGGCTCTATTCTTCCTGACAGATTGGAGATGAACCTTCTGACGAAGTTGATCTTGCCGATGAGACACTGCAGTTCTTTCTTCGTGGTAGGTGGCTTCATTGTTCGCACTGCCTCCTGACTTTTCAGGCCGATCTCAATTCCGCGTTCATGGACCAAGAAACCCAAGAACTGACCGGCCGTCACACCGAAGGCACACTTCTTTGGATTCATCCGTAGTCCGAATTTTCTGGTTCGGTCCAGGACGCGTCGCAGATCGTCCAAGTGTCCTTGTACTGAAGCAGACTTGACTACCACGTCATCGATATAAATCTCCACCAGCTTGCCGATCAGATCATGGAAAATGTAATTCATGGCTCTTTGGTATGTGGCGCCGGCATTCTTCAGTCCAAATGTCATGACTACATATTCGAACAACCCCACCGAACCTGGGACTCTGAACGCAGTCTTGTGTATATCTTCTGGAGCCATAAAAATTTGATTGTAACCGGCATTGCCATCCATAAAGCTCAAGACCTTATGACCAGCAGCTGCATTGATTAATGTCTCTGCTACCGGCATCGGATACTCATCCTTTGGAGTGGCTCTATTGAGATCCCGAAAATCTATGGCAACACGCCATCGGCCATCCTTTTTCTCTACAGGTACGATACTAGAAATCCACTCAGCATACCTGCATGGCCTGATGAACCCAGCTTTCAACATTTTCTCGATCTCTTTCTTGACTTCCTCTAAAATTTCGGCCTTCATCTGTCGTGCTCGCTGCTGGAATGGCCGAAACGCATTTTTAAGCGGGAGCCGATGCTCAATGATGCTCCTGTCTAACCCGGGCATCTCCGTATAGTCCCAGGCAAAGCAATCTGGATATTCTTTCAACAAAGCTATCATCGGACCCCGCAGATTCGGATCTAACTTTTTGCTGATAAATGTCGGTCGTGGCTTATCCCCAGGACCGATGTCAATCTCCTCTAGCTCATCAGCGGATGTAAACCCATACCCCAGCTTTCCGTCACCTGCTAAATCGATGCTGAACACCGGCCAAAAGTTTGGTGAGGATAACAAAGATAATTTGGGCCGATTGCCGGAATCGGCCCCCTTTTTGATTGCATTACTCAAGGAAGGTTTACAACTTATTTGTGCTCTACAATGGTAGGGAATCTCCCTACTACGACTACATGACATGCTTGTCGTAAGATCACTGCTTTTTATTTTTTGTGGCCGATCGCAGGGATCGGCCTTACCACGCACAATCGTGGGCTTTACTACTCTGTCAGGCCAGTGGATAAGACCAGCCTCACCCCGTTTTTTGTAGCTTCAATGCGCTCACAGCCGTCTAGACTGACTCCAGAGATCGGCTCTTGGTCTTCTGCGTCCCAAATGTTCATGCCAGCTAATGAGATCTCGATCGAATCATCTGCATGAATGACCTCCACTTCATCTCCATCCCACTGTATCAGGCATTGGTGCATCGTGGATGGAATGCAGCAGTTAGCGTGAATCCAATCCCTTCCCAGCAAGACGGCGTAGGTGCTTTTACTGTCAACAATGAAGAACGACGTAGGGATGGTTTTTCTACCCACGGTCAGATCCACGTTCAGAACGCCTTGCGTTTCTGAAGCTTGGCTGTTGAAGTCGCTTAACGTGACGTTGGTTTTGATCAGATCTGCAGTGGAGTGTCCCAAACGCCGCAGCATGGAGTATGGCATTATATTGACTGCCGCTCCGGTGTCAACCAACATCTTGCGGACAGGCTGCCCATTGATATAACCTCTCAGGTACAGGGCTTTCAGATGTTTGTAGCTCTTCTCCTGTGGCTTTTCAAAGATGACCGGCCGTGGGCCACAGTCAAACTGTGCCACTGGTAGTTCTTCGGTTCCTGGAGCGCAAAACTCTGACGGAAGTATGAACACCATGTTTGTGTCAGCCGATGTCTTCGCATCGGCTTTTACTGGTTTGGGGCGCCACTCTTTCCTTTTTGGACGGGCCTCCGTCTCCAAGGTTTGCTGAATTTTCACAGCCAGATCAGGCCAGGCTTTCCTTAAAGTGTGGAGGTACTGCGCTTCGGCTTCCTCCAAGCTACGTAGCCGCTGAACTCTACGCTTTTGGGAGTGTCTGAGTCCATCGGGACACCACCTTGGCCGGTGATATCTATCTTCTTCTTCATCCTCTGACTCCTCGAGATCTTTTGCTCGAGATAACTCCCCTTGTCCGTTCTGAGGCCGGAGAGGCCCTAGACGCTTGAACACTGAAACTGGACCTGTGTCATCCTTCTGCTGTCCACATTCCGGGCAGTTGTCGACTGTAGGCAATCGGCTCATTCCCGCATCCCAACAGTACTTGAAGAAAGGACAATCCCAATGTTTATCCACGCCTTCCTTTTCCTTTGACCTTCCCCTAGCGCGGTGCTCATATCTTTCATCATATCTATCATGCCGACGGTATCTCCCATCGTATGCGTCGGTCCGACGATCTCCTTCATCATCACTGTCGTACTGCCGACGTCGGTCATACTGACGCTCATACTTGTTAAGGAGATGCGTGGAGTGTGGCTTCTGATATCGCACGCTTTTCACTTGTTCCTCGGTTATATACCGCCTATCACCATAACGGGGCCGGTCGCGTGGACCGGCCTCTTCCTTTCCTTTGCCCCGGGAGTGGCCGCTTTCCTCCTTATACTTGGCATGGTGGTACACAGGCCCTGCCATGTTAATATCGAACGAGACATCTAGCTGACGCCTCGTGGAGTGGCTGTGCTCTACCATGTTGATGCCAGCAAACGGGTTTGTGTCTACTTTCATGGCGAACTGCCCAAGGATCAGACGGCCCTGTTCTATCGCCGTTTGGATCTGCCGACGTAGCTCCTTACAATCATTGGTGGTGTGGGTGAACGAGTGATGCCACTTGCAGTATGATCTCCCGTTCATCTCTTGCGTCGTAGGGATTTTATGGCCTTCGGGTAACTTCAGCTGCTTTTCCTTCAGCAGTAAATCGAATATCTGCTCAGCTTTGCCTACATCGAAGTCGAACCCTTTTGCAGGCCCTTGCTGTTTCACCCATTTGCAGGACACAGGATCTGCTCCCCGAGCCCATTCAGCCACGGCTATCTCCTGGTCTTCTGCAAGATCCTCTTCTTCTGTATCGACCAGGCCTATCGGACGTTTGAACTTGTCTTGGTACAACTCAGGGTGGCGCTGCTCATACATTGTCAGTTTCTGGACCATGTGCGCCAGTGAATTGTATTCTACTTGGAAAGCCAGATCCTTGATCGGGGCTGAGAGACCCAACATGGCCAGCTCGACTGCTTCTTTCTCAGTTAAACGAGCCGAATAACATCGGTTCTTGACAGTCCTGAAACGCTGAATATATTCAGCTACCGTTTCTCCCCGCTTCTGCCGCACCTGTGCCAGATCGGCAATGCCAGCCTCGGTAGCTTCTGAATGATACTGAATATGGAACTGTTCTTCCAGCTGCTTCCAGGTCCGGATCGAATCTGGTGGCAACGAGGTGTACCACCCAAAAGCTGGTCCCGTCAGAGATTGCGCAAAGAACCTTACGCGTAACTGATCCGATGCTGAAATCATGCCTAACTGTGCCAAATATCGGCTCACGTGCTCGATCGAGCTAGACCCTTCTGAACCATTAAATTTTGAGAACTCAGGGAGCCGATACTTGGGTGGAAGCGGAATCAGATCATACTCGTTGGGGTACGGCTTGGAATAGCCGATTGTTCTCCTCTTCGGCACGAAGCCGAACTGGTCTCTCAAGATGGTACTGATTTGCTCCACCGTTTGAGCTGCAGGGGCTAAATTCTCATGACTCGTTCCGGTGGCATACTTAGCTAGCCACGCCTGTTTATCAGCGTCCATCCCGGACATCCCTGCTCCCGAAATCCCTACTCCAGAAACACCTGCCCCAGAAATCCCTGCGGTTGCAATCTGGTTCGTGCGCGTCAGGCTGTTGCAGTCCGGCACGTATGTGCACACATATCCATGTGGGATTTCTTTAGGTGGCTCAGACAGGAATTGGTAATCGCCAGGATCACCTCCAATCTTGTAGACGACGTACGCCGGTGACCCCGGTGGCTCCGGAGCTGCAAGCATGAATGGTAGCTGTGGCCTGGTCTGGAGCGGTCTTTCTCCCTGGTGAGTCCCTAGGGTAGGCCCCGACGGAGAGTACTGATGTTTCATGATCTCCTGAACCACGCGAACCGCGACGCGCTCGAAAGCGTTCACCAGGCTCTCAGAATGGCGGTGAAGAGAATGAGCCACCATGTAATTGACTTCCTGTCGCAGAGCTCTGGTGCGATCCTCTGAAGGAACAGATAGATCCACCTCATCGAGAGCGCCTTCGGGTGAGAACCCTTTCCACCTGATGCCATGCTTACGGGTCCTTTCAAAAGAGCCGATGAGATCGGCTTCGAAGAGAGCTTTGATATCATCATACCTCTTCTTGTGCTCATCAGACAGATCGTCGTACGTGATTGGTCTGTCCCCCATCGCAGCGTCAGATGTTGATGCAGATGTTGTTGAGTGTCCCACCGGGCGTGCCAGAATGTGTTGCCTGTCAAAACCCACCGGCGAGCAGCGACGAGCAACACGAAGAGCCGGGAGGCTCCCAGAGCTGCTGGTGGGCCCTGGTCCCTCGGTCAACGGCCCGCAAAACTCCGGCACACGTCCTGGCTGATGCAAGGGCGTGCCACCTGACCTATACCTGATCAGGAAGGTGATGGATTGCTTCGATTGGTTTCCTGCATGGCAGACATGTAAACATTAAATACGAGCCTCGATCGGCTCTCAGGTTTCCCTGTGAATCGGCTCAGGTAGCCGATTGTCCCATGGATCTGCAATGGATCTACGATAACATGGGGTTTTGCTTTATCAATACAAGTCAAATCGATCTACGACAGTTTAACGCTTTCACCACATAATTGGAACATCCCACACGTAATTGAGCCTGGTAGATACGAAAGATAACAGAAACTAACCCTAGAGGAGGCCAAAAAACCAACGTAGAATCAATTCCCGGAACAACTCCTCTCGAATCAGCAAACCATATCCTTACGTACTACTGGACCGTTCAACCCGTTTGTGAGGCCTGACCATGCGGATATTAAACTAATCCTTGGAGAACAAAGAACAACTATGACAGATTGAATCGACTGAATAAAGATCAAGCAAGATGCTGCCCTTACACCCAAAATAGGTGCAAAGGCAGCGAGATCTCTAGGGGCAGCATGACTAAGCAAACAGAAACAAAAGCACTGATGCTAGCCCAAACAGATCTATGATAACAGTATTACTCGCCATCAACAAGGCTTCAGTACGAGCAACACCAAATAACACATAAGCAGATGCTGCCTAGATCGCAAGATGCGATCTAGGCAGCACGACGCTTACCTGAAAGAAACCCTCGAAACAAGGGGTGGCGATGCGCCGAGATTGTGTTTGTTGCGAACGTGGTCGTCCTCCTTTCTCAATAACCCTAGGTACATATTTATAGTCCGGAGACTTTCTATCTTTGGAATAAACCTAACAACTCTATCTCTTGCTTAAACCGAAACGAACTCTATCATAATATACAGATACACGGGCAATTAGCCCAAATCCACGCGCAAGGCCGATCCAGCCTCCAAGCCCATCTTGATTACGGCCCACCTCCTTATTTGGCCAAAATGTGGCGATAACATGGCTGTAGCTCTGCTGCTGGTGCATGCGTTCGAGATGCGAATCTTTGACATGCTTCACACTTCTGGACTATATCTTTCGCGTCTTCAATGGCTGTTAGCCAATAAAATCCTGCTCGGAACGCTTTTGCCGCTATTGCCCTGCTGCTAGCATGATGGCCGCACACTCCGCCGTGTATATCTTTTAGTATTACTTGTCCTTCCTGAGGCGTTACACAATGCTGCAAAACGTCGGTAATGCTCTTCTTGTATAATTTCCCCTCCAACACGACAAACGCTTTCGATCGTCGAGTTATCCTCTTGGCTTCCACTGCATCTTCTGGTAATTGCTTATTTATCATGTATGCGAGATATGGCTGCATCCAGGTTTCTTCTATCATCATTACTTCCTCGGGTTCCGGCGTAGCCCCCGAGCCTGCTGCAGTAGTCGAACTTTTGACACTTTTTATTGACCTTTCCACTATTTCCTCCCAGAATACTCCAGATGGTACGGGTAAACACTGTGACCCGATATTTGCTAAGTTGTCGGCTTCTTCATTGCTGTTTCTGCTGATGTGCGAGACTTCGCATCCATCAAATGTTCCTTCGAGACAGTGATATAAGTTCTTGTAGGCCATCATGTTGTCATTGATTGTGTCGCACCTGTTCATAACTTTCTGAACAACAAGGTTGGAATCTCCAAATATTTTTAGACGAGTTGCTCCACATGCTTTAGCCATCTTCATTCCATGCAACAAAGCCTTGTATTCTGCTTCATTGTTAGAAGCCTGCGAAAAACTCATCCTTAAAACATACTTCAATTTGTCGCCATGCGGTGATATCAAGACTACTCCTGCGCCTGCGCCTTGGACTCTCTTAGAACCGTCGAAGTACATTGTCCAAACACTTGATAAGTCTGGCGGTCCGGTGCTCTGCAGCTCCAGCCACTCTGTTGTAAAATCTGGCAAGACTTGCGATTTGATCGCCTTCCTTTTTTTGTACGTGATGTCCATGGGAGATAACTCGATTCCCCACAAAGAGAAATGTCCTGTTGCCGAAGGATTGTTCGATATGTTCGATAGTGATGCTTCATTGACCACTATGATTGGGTGCACCGCAAAGTATTGTCGCAACTTTCGTGCTGTTGTAAAAACACTATATGCAAGCTTTTGATAATGTGGGTACCTCTGTTTTGTCGGGGATAGTACTTCACTGATGAAATATACCGGCCTCTGGATGCCATGGGCTTTGCCTTCTTCACTTCTTTCGACTACTAGTACTGTACTCACCACCTGATGGGTTGCAGCGATGTAAAGTAATAACGGCTCCTTTTCTTTTGGTGCGACCAACACTAGCGGTGTGGAAAGCACTTTTTTCAGCTGCGCAAAAGCTGCGTCTGCTTCTGCTGTCCATTCGAACTTATCATCTAACTTTTTCATAAGTGCATAGAATGGGAGTGCCTTTTCTCCCAATCGAGCAACAAAATGACTTAGTGCCGTGACGCGTCCTGCGAGCTTCTGTACGTCGTGTAGTTTCGTGGGTTTCCCCATTGTTAAGATTGCTTGTATTTTCTCTGGGTTCGCTTCTATTCCCCGTGCTGACACCAAGAACCCTAGTAGTTGCCCTGATGATACGCCGAAGGAACACTTTGTCGGGTTAAGCTTAAGTTTGTACCTGCTTAGGTTGTCGAAGGTTTCTGCCAAGTCGCTGATAAGGGATTCCTCCTTTCTTGTAGTGATGACTACATCATCAATGTAGACTTGGATGTTGCGCCCTATTTGTCCTCCAAGGCAATTTTGCATCATCCGTTGATAAGTTGCTCCTGCATTTTTTAGGCCGAATGGCATAACTTGATAGCAAAACACCCCATATGGTGTGATAAAGGCTGTCTTTTCTTTGTCTTCTTTTTTCAACTTGATCTGGTTGTAACCAGAATATGCATCCAAAAAGGAAAGCCTTGCGCATCCCGCTGTTGAATCAATTATCTGATCGATGCGGGGTAGAGGGAAGGGATCCTTTGGACAATGCTTATTGAGGGATGTGTAGTCGACACATACTCTTTGTACATCTGTGTTTTTCTTGGGTACGATAACTGGATTGGATATCCAACTCGAAGTTTTTATTTCTCTGATAAATCTGGCGTTTTCTAGTCTGTGCAATTCTGATGCTATCGCCTTCCTCTTGGGTTCATCGAATCTTCGCAGTGGTTGCTTGACTGGCTTTGCTTTAGGATCCACATTTAGTGCATGCTCGACGAGTTCCCTGGGAACCCCTGGCATGTCTGAAGGACACCAGGCGAAGATTTCCCAGCGCTCATGGAGAAACTCGATGAGCGCGCTTTCCTATGCGGGATCCAGGTTTACCACGATCGATGTCGTCTTGTTTGGGTCTGTTGGATGGACCTGTATTTTCTTCGAGTCCTGAGTTGTGTCGAAAGCCTGATCTGGCAGGGATCTTCCAACGTCGGGTAGCACATTATGATCAGTTTATCCTTTCAGTCTTTCGTATTCTGCTGTCATGCCGAAGGTTTGCGCCATTCTATTGAATTCTCTGTCGCAAGTGTTGGCTACTTCGAAGCTCCCTTGTACTGTGATCGTTCCTTTGGGTCCTGGAATTTTTAGCGTAAGATACGCGTAGTGAGGTACCGCCATAAACTTTGCAAATGCTGGGCATCCTAGGATTGCATGGTACTGTGATGGCCAGTCCATAACTTCAAATTCCAGCTTCTCTCTGCGATAATTGCTGCTACTGCCGAAGCAGACGTCGAGTTCTATTCTTCCCAAAGGGTAATTTGCGGCTCCTGGTACTATTCCGTGGAAGGAGCAATCTATTGGCTTCAGATTCGACAGTGAGATACACATTGCCTTTAGGGTTCTAGCATATATTAGGTTTATGCCACTCCCTGCATCCATGAATACTCTTCCGATGTCGTACCCTCCTATCCGCGCCTATAAAACCATAGGCGAGTGGCCCGGCCTGGGAACTTTCCTTGGGTGATATGCTCTGCTGAACTTAACTGGCTGATCTGACCACCGCAATTATTCTGTAGTGGCTGGTGGTGATGATATTGCTAAGTTTACTTGCCTGGATATGCTCTTTCGCTCTTTCTTCGACTTAGGCACCGGTTGAATCATTGCTGATATGTAAACTTTTGATTTTAGGTGCCTTGCTAGCCTTTGCACTTGGTATCCTTGACTTGTGTACTTCTCTCCTTGCCATCCTCCTTGGTTTGAACCCATGGCGCTTTGTAGTCTTAGGAAAGTTCTACAATCCTTCATCTGATGATTTGAAACTCTTTTTCCATCGAGATAGGCATAATGGATTCGACAGGGCCCGTATAGCATGTCTTTGGCCGAAGGGCCGGAGTATCTCGATTTTTCTGCTCCCTTTGTTTGAAACCTCCTGCCTTCGTCTTCTTCCTCTTCCCTTACTCCGTAGCCCACATCTACCTGGTTTCGGCGTCCTTGATTATCCCTGCTGCGGTGTCGTCTCCTTTGTCTGCTCGTTCTGTCGACTTCTGGTGATCGTCCTCTTTTGTTATTATATGCGTCCTCTCCATCAGCGAATTTGTTGGCTTCTTCCATTAGTTCAGCTACTGTCATTGGCCTCGTTCTTCCTATCTCTTCCACGAGATCTGAGCGACGAAGGCCGGTCGAAAAAGCGTCTATTGCTCGTTCGTTGGAGACGTCTTCTGCTGAATTTTTGATTATACTCCATCGTTGTATATAAGAACGTAGAGTTTTGCCTTTCCTTTGCACACATGCTTTGACCTCTTCCAGTGACGCTGGACGCTTGTATGTCGAACGAAAATTTCTTGCGAATTGGCTTTCGAGTTCTCCCCAGCTTCCAATGGATTCGTTGGGTAGGGTATTCAACCAGGACCGTGCTGCGCCGGTGAGGTGTAGTTGTAAACTTTGCATTTTTGTTCCCCCCAATATCTGTACTGCCTGCAAATAGTCCGATAACCATAGGGTAGGTTCTTGCGACCCATCATATTTTTGTTGGTCGTGTGGTAACTTGAATCCTTTGGGTACCCGCATTTTGCGAACCCTGCGGGTAAAGCATAACGCGCCATCTCCTTGTCGTCGTCTTCGTAACTTTCTTCCCTCCAAGCGTGGCATGATTTATTTACTTGAGCCTGCGCTATTATATTTCTTGCGTCTTCCTTCCTCTTTCGTCGCCTTTCTTCTTCTGATGACTCGCTATACTCGTTTTGTGTGGAATTGTAATTGTATTTCCCCTTTTGCTTTTCCTTGTAGCTTGTTGACTTCATCTCTAGTCCTTTTCCTCTGATCTTGTTCTCCACTATCCCGAGGCTTCGTATTGCGGCTTGGTGCATATCTTCTCGCGGATCTCTGGGTTCTGGCCTCGTAGTTAGTAAGTATGCCTGTGCTGCTATCAGTGCTGCTTCTGGCGTTTCTTGTACGAAGTCTTCTTCCTCCTTTTCTAACTGTGGAGTAAGGCTCCTTGAGTACCTTTCCTCTCTGCTGCGCGCTGTTGTCCCTCTATTGTGCTTTGGGTCTCCGCGCCTTTCTCTGCTATATTCTGATTCTTCACTATAATCATCCCAATACTCTTCCTTCGACATACTGTTATTGTCCTGGAAAAGCATGTCTCTTTCTTCCCTTAGTTTCTTCCTATGTTGATATAATGCATACTGATACCCCATCAGAACTTCTCTTCTTGATCCTTCGGGTACTTCTGTACCATGATTGATAGCTGATGTGATCATCCTCCATTCTCCAGCTGAAATGTGAACTTTCTCCTTCTCTTTTTTGTTGTGTTCTTTTACTTTATCGACTTGCCTGTCGAACCTTTTGCTTCCTTCGTTGTTGTTTTCTTCTTCTGCCTCAGTGATGATGACGCATAGCTGGTGCACTTTTTTGGAGACGCTACTATTTCCAGCGGCGAAGTCCCTTGCGCTGTTGTGCGTTTGATACGCTCTTTCTTCCAAGTCGAAATTTTCCCGAATTTTGTCGCCTTTTGCGATTGGTGCTTTTCCTAAGCTGACCGGCGAGTTTACCTCGTTGGAAGAGCCTTCTGATGATTCCAACATTACTTCTGTTTCGGGCTTGCTCGCCGACGGATCTGGTTTCGTCAAATCCGAGAGGCGGGATGAACCCGATGGCCCGACGAAGATGCTCAAACTTCCAATTGTTAACTCCATCTCTTGACTTCCGTCGAGTTTTGTATTGCTGTTGGCTAAAAGCGAAAAAGCCATCGAATTCATGATTCCAACGCCCAGAGTCCCCACGGTCGGCGCCAATTGACGAGGGTTAACTCGACAAATGTCCTAGATGAAGGACTTAGGATCGGGGGAGGAGGGCATCGGATGAACTTGAAGGAAAAGTTAGTCGAAATAAGTGTGTATCGAAAGTAAACTTGGGTGTTCAACGTGGCTTGCTTTCAATCTGGCCTACACCGTCCCCTCCTGGCCCCTATATATTGGTGGCCAGGTCTCAAGGATCGGGTAGGGTCCGATACAGATTACAATATCGACATACGGTAAGAACTCGTATCTCGACTATCATTACAATTGGGCCTAGCTTAACGGGCCTAAGGGGTACTCAACTAACGGGCTCTATTAACTATACCCTTGTCAGCGGGTGAAACTCGATGTGAAGAAACCTCTCCTCTGTCTTATTGGTTTGCACCCGGAGGGATAGGAGAGGCTACATTTTCAAGTGCTCTATGAGAAGATGCCCAAATTTTGTGTCGTGTGTGGTGTTATGGGGCACGGTGAACTGGAGTGTGGCGATGGTGTCCACAATGTGGAGGAAAATCGGTATGGATCCTGGATGATAGCGCTAATGGAGGATTGGCATCCGTAGACCTCGGGGGTCCGGACTAGAGGACCTGCTAGGGAGACGGCTGGCCCGGGCCATGGTGGGCGTGAAGCGGGAAAGGAGACGGAGTCTAGGAAGCGTCCATCGACTGGTACGACCGGGGATCAACAGAAACTTCTTCCTACTGATGGACCAACGAAGGATGGGGATGGAAAGGCGATAGGTGGCCAACTTGAGGTGGCACAGGGGCTGCAAAGGAGGTTTCACCGGTGAAGCCACCAATGCAGAAGAAGCAAAGGAAGGTGGACACAGAAATCTGATGGTGTACTCCGGTTCGGAGTGCCGCTGGGAGCAATGAGTTGGTGGAACTGTCGCGGTCTCGATGGAGACGCGACAGTTCGTGAGCTTTGCAATCTCGTGAGGCGATTTAAACCTACCATGCTATGTGTACTTGAGACTTAGTAACACAAATCACGGGTTGAAGGGCTAGCTAGACGGCTCGGTTATGATAGAGTTTTTGCTATTAGTATTTCGGGATGTAGTGGTGGTCTTCCTATGTTCTAGAATGATGAAATAAAGATTGATATTTTGTCGTATTCTCAGTACCACTTAGATGCTATTATTACCGAAAAGGATTGTGATCCTTGGAGGCTGACGTGTGTCTATGGGGGGGCTAAGATATCGGAGAGGTTTAAAAATTGGGATATGCTCAAGTTCATAAGGTCGTCATCCCCGCTGCCTTGGATGTGCATTGATGATTTCAATGAAGTCCTGCATCAACACGAGCATGATGGAGTAGCTGAACGGAGTTTAGCACAGAATGAGGGGTTTCGTGATGCAGTCGATGTTTGCGAGCTCGCGGATCTGGGATATGAAGGCACCAGCTGGATGTTTGAAATGCGGGTTATAGGTGGAGGTTTCTGTCGGGTCCGGCTTGATAGAGCTTTGGTGATAGCTCCATGGAGTGACCGGTTCCCTCTGGCCTCGGTACGTCATCTGACTGGAGCAACTTCGGATCATTGTCCAATCCTCCTACGCTGGCACGAGACGACTCGGCAGCGGTGGAGTACTGAAGATAAAATCTTTAGATATGAGATTATGTGGGAAAAGCATGAGAATTTTAAACCACACCTCGAGGAGGCATGGCAATTTGGGGGGGGGAGATTTATCTATGCAACAACTGTAGGAGAAATTGACCAGAGTATCTAGGTCACTTGATGCCTAGGGGAGCAACACCTTTGGCCATGTTAAGAAGGAAATCAGAGAGCTGAGTGATCTGTTAGCCATTCTGTGGGCTAACATATCACGGCAGGGCCCATCGTATGAGGAGAACAAAATATCCCAGCATTTAACTGAGCTGTACGAACGGGAGGAGACAATGTGGCGGCAACGCTCCAGAGTGCAATGGCTAGCGGAAGGGGAGAAGAATACTCGTTTTTTCCATCTCCGAGCTAGCCAAAGAAAGAAAATAAATCGAATTACTAGGTTGATGAGGCCTAACGGAGGAGTCACCCAGGATGATCAAGAGATGGCTGACCTAACGAGCACATTTTATGAGGATTTGTACAGCTCGGAAGGGGTTACAAACATGGGGGAGGTGATAAATGTCATCCCTGTCAAGGTTACAGAGCAAATGAACATGGATCTACTAAAGCCTTTTGAGGAACATGAGTTCAAAACCGCATTGTTCCAAATGTTCCCTACCAAGGCGCCTGGCCCTGATGGTTTTCCTACGCATTTTTTCCAGACTCATTGGGATATTTGCAGTGAGGAAGTCACAACGACAGTGCTGAGGGTGTTGAGGGGAGAAGACAACATGGAAGAAATTAATCAAATTTTCATAGTTCTGATCCCGAAAGTGGCCAGCCCGGAAGAGCTAGGGCAATTCAGACCAATCAGCTTATGCAACATGGTATATAAGATTGCCTCTAAAGTTGCAGCTAATAGATTTAAAGTGTGTCTCCCAGAGATCATCTCAGAGGAGCAGTCAACCTTTGTCCCTGGGAGGTTGATCATGGACGATATTATAACTGCATATGAGTGTCTTCATTTTATGAAGAAAAATCATGCAAAAAAGAATCGGTTTTGTGCGCTTAAGCTGGACATGCGCAAGGCATATGACAGGCTTGAGTGGAGTTATCTTGAGACTGTGATGATCAAGTTGGGTTTTCACAGACTATGGGTTAAAATGGTGATGCGTCTAGTCACCATGGTGTCCTTTCAGGTGCTTTTTATTGGAGGGAAGCTTCGACAATTCGTCCCTACTCGGGGAGTGAGGCAAGGTGACCCTATCTCGCTGTATCTATTCTTGTTGGCAGTAGAGAGCCTTTCGTGCCTTCTTAAACACCACAGTTTATCATCGGACCTCCATGGATTAAAGGTGGCTACGTCGGCTCCAGCGGTTAGTCATCTACTCTTTGCTGATGACAACCTATTGCTTTTCAAGGCGGATGTAGCGAGTGTGGGGAAGATTCAAGAAATTTTGGAGACATATTGTTTGGCTTCAGGCCAAAGAATTAATCGAGATAAATCTTCTATCTTCTTTAGTAACAGATGCCCGAGTTCCATAAAGTACAGTGTGAAGAATTTGTTGGATGTGCATAATGAGACCCTAAATGAGAAATATTTGGGTATGCCATCAGACGTGGGGCGATCCAGAGGTGGTGCTTTCAAATATCTCAAGGATCGAATCTGGAAGAGAATTCAAGTTTGGTTGGAACATGTTCTATCAGCGGGAGGAGAGGATGTCCTGATCAAATTCGTTGCTCAAGCTATACCAATCTTCTCGATGGCATGTTTTTGTCTACCATGAGGTTTATGTCAGCATATCAATTCCTTGCTGCGTAAATTCTGATGGGGAAGCCGGGACAATGAGAGGAAGACTTGTTGGGTATCTTGGAAGGAAATGTGTAAGACAAAGCATATGGGAGGGCTAGGGTTCCGTGACATTGAGCTCTTTAACCTCACACTAATGGCTCGGCAAGGATGGAGAATGCTCCAAAACCCAGACTCACTTAGTGCTAGGGTTTTATGAACGGTCTACTACCCGTAGATGTCATTGCTACATGCTGAGATTGGGTCGTCACCGTCTCAGGTGTGGAGAGCTGTCCACAAGGGTATCCAGGTCCTAAAGCAAGGCCTTGTCCGCAGGATTGGAACAGGAGAGGATACTGCTCCATGGAATGATCAGTGGTTGCCAAGAGATGGCATGCTGCGGCCACTAGCGTGCTTGAAAAGTGAGCCACCGGCGAAGGTTGCAGATTTCATCGATGCGACTACAGCCGTGGAAGGAAGACAAACTGAGACAATATATGCTACCCATTGATGTCGAGACCATTCTGCAAATTCCTTTGAGCTATAGAAGACATGTTGACATATGAGTGTGGCATTACGATCGCAAAAGAGTGTTCTCCGTGCATTCGGCGTATCGGATGCTAGTTTGCACATGGGATAAACGTGCGGCGTGGCTAGAGGAAAGGGGAGGATGATCTAATGTACAAGCACTGGAGAAGCATTGGACCTCCCTATGGCATGTCTAGGTGCCTTCCAAACTCCAGATGTTCTTGTGGCATTTGGCTAAACAGTCGCTACCAACAAATGATGTCCATCACCATAGGCGGATGGCTGACAATGATATATGTGGTCTGTGTGGAGCAACAGACTCTTGGAGACATGCGTTGTTGGACTGCACCATGTCTCGGTGTGTTTGGGCTTTGGCTGATGCAGAACTCACTGAGCATCTGTGCAGGTCCAAAGAAGGGGATGCTCGCCTATGGCTGATTAATCTTATTGACACACTCTCGATAGATGAGCAAGTCAAGGTGTTCACGACGCTTTGGGCTATTTGGCATGCGCGTCACAAGGCAATACACGAGCAATTTTTTTGGAGCCCTCTATCAACAGATATATTCGTGGAGAGATTCATTGAGGACGTGAAACAATGCAAGCCTATACCAGGAAAGCATGCATCGATATCGCATGCAAGTGCTGAATCGGGCTGGTTACCACCTCCGCCGGGGATTACTAAAATAAATGTGGATGCGGCAGTGAGGAAGGGAGAAAGCCGAGGAGGAGTTGCGGCGGTGGCTAGGTCAGCCATGGGATAGTATCTCGCCGCATTGGCAATGGTCTTTCTAGGCAAGATGACGCTGGCGGCTCTAGCGTGCTGAGAGGGTTTGGCCCTAGCACGTGACATCCATGCGCATAAGGTGCGTGTTGCTAGTGACTGCAAAATGGTGATTCCGAATTTGCAATCAGATTTTTTGGGAGACTATGCCGGTGTAGTGCGGGATTTACAGGATTCCAGGCGTGAATTCGAGCTTTTATCCTTTTGCCATGAGAAAAGGAGCCATAACAAGGAAGCTCATAATTTAGCTAGAAGTGTAGTTTTAGATGGTCATGGTCGCCAAGTGTGGCTAGTTGAACCACCTGCGGGCTTATGCATTCCGTTTGAGATTGAGTTTTAATAAAGTTGCCCCCCCCCCTCAAAAAAACTAGCTAGTTCCTTGGCCTTTTTCTCTAACCTGCTGACAAGGGGGATCCACTCATTAGATCATCTTCAATAGATGATGTATTTTAGGGTACCAAAACAAGCTCTCTAAAAATTATAGGGCACCTAGAAACTAGTTTTTACATCACCAACACATTTAGTGCTTTACAAGATGATGTAAAATATGGCACACCTGCCACACTAGGTGATGTAAAATAGGGGTCACGGCCATCGGCCACCCCTCTTTTTGACTAGGTGGGAAAGGGATGGATGCGGTGTGGATGTGGGAGAGGAAGGTCAAAGGTGAGTGGGAGAAATCCATGACTCTTTTCAGGGAAGAAGAAAGACAAAGGGAAAATGAGTGGTCACCAGGTTAGGGAGAGGACGACGAGATAAGGTGGGACCCAAATCTCTTTCTCACCATGTTGGAGACACGCGGCGTCACTCATAAGGGGGGGTCACGATCCATGACTCTCTCTGCATAGTTTGTACACAAAAATGAGTCCCCATCACGGATCTAGATTTGTGAAGTTAAAACGTTTGGCCCAGCTCCACACGTAGATTTGGAGAAGATGGTGGTTGGGGACTTCCCGAACACGCCCAAAATAGCATGTGTTATGTTAACTTAACTTAAGTAGAGCTGTAAAAACAGTCTTACCTGAAGTACAAGCGATCAGTACGGTGAGTATATAATGAGCCATTCCTTGGTGAATTAGTTTTTCAAGAGTTAAACGGTTCTATGTTTTACCAAGTTTATAGAAACATCTGCTATACTAGATTAACAAAAAAGAGAAGTGTACTATTCCATTAAACATGAATCATGCCACTAACTTTGCTTCAATTATGCTATTAAATTCAATGTATGGGAGCAGCAAATTCATGTTATGTTAATTTGTCTATTTTTGTGCTGATATTTCACTGAACATAGGTAAAGCTTTATTTTATTTATATGCTCTCTTGCACATGTTTTATGTAATGGTATTGGGGGAGTGATGATTTTATGTTTGTGCACTTTATATTCAAATGCAAATCACTAATGTAGGTGCACAACCTTGGGGAGATTCCCTATATTATTTGGAACACTTGTTTGATCTTATCATATTATCTTATTTTTTCCATTTTGGGGATCTTTTAATTACTCGCTTCTCTATTTGATAAGTTTTTTATCATACCATCTTTTTGCGATTATTGAATCCTCTATATTGTTTGACTTCCTCAAAGTACTCGTCATTGGGTATGTACATTTGTTTGCACTCAAATCATGAGAAATGCACACCTTATGAAGGAACTCTCACTACATTAGCCTTTTAAGTTTGTCGCTCATTTTGGAAATTGGTGCCAATTGGGGAGAAGTTTTGAGGGTTTAATGGAATTGGTTTATGCTTTGGGTTCTGTGCTTAAGCATTTACTGTTCATGCTTTGCATCATTTCTTATTGCTTTGCATGGTTGAGTATATAGAGGAAACTCCACCAATGATAATGGTTGCCAAGATATACAGTGTAAGTCAAGTTCCTTCACACATGCATAGCTTGTGGGGGAGTTTGCTGTATATATGGTGGTTCTACTCACATCACGTATTTATGTAGTACTTGATGTGAGTGCAATCATTTGTGTTCTTCAAATTCCTTACATAAACTCTCTCAAAGAGATTATCTTCAATTACCAAATGAGGGAGATTAATTGAAAGTGCATATGCCCTCATGTGTGGTTTTGGTAATTAATGACAATCCCTATGGACTAATGTTTTCATTGAATTTTATATGAAGGAACCTCCTATAGAGAATGCTTGAATACCATATGTTGGATTCAAGGTTGGATGCCATGAATGTAAAGATATACTTTGAGTATTGGCATCAAGATCATCAATTTGAAGACATGAATATGATATGATCAATAGAGTTGGAGTTCCAGTGTGTAAGTCAAATAAAGCCATGCTATGGCCTATGTGTTAAGCCTTGGAGTTCAAGATCTCGAGAGTTTGGTTACAAGAGAATGATTTAAGTGATGGATATATGTCAAGGTAGACTTACAACATGCAATCAAATGAAGAATTCTTTGTGTATCTCAAGAGATATTTGATAAAGCATGAGAAGATACAAGGTTGACCTAGATGAAGAGCGAATAGTAGATTCAAGTTGGTCAACTCACGAAGCATAAATGATGTATCGTGTTGTATCAAGTGATCTTGTGGTATGGTAAGCTTTGAAAATTATGCTTTGTATACTAGCACATGATCTATGTGTGTTGCATTACTGTGTAGGGTTAGGTATCTTTCCATGGGATTACATCAAAAGAAAGATTTGTATAGCCCACAGGAGAATGAAACCGAAGGATGTTCACCATTAAGGTTGAGAAGCGTAAGTTCAAGATAAGCATCTTGAGAATTTCATATGCTTGAAGCTTGTTGTCCATTTGGTGATAATGGACATGTGAATTTGTGACTTAATGAAGCTATCCCATAGTGGTTTATGGGGGAGTAAATTGTGAGCCTTCACCAAGAAACAATGATCAAGTGATGCATTCCACTTGAGGGAAGCATAAAGCGTCATCAACAAGATAAAGTGGGATGCACAAGGAAAAGGTATTGTCTTGCTAGGCTTTCCTTTTAACCGGTCTCAAGGTAATTGTTGGGAGACCATGTTATATGATAGATAGACTCACTATCAAATTTTCTATGATTTTTTAGTGGAATTAGAGGACATTTTGGAAACAAAATTCTCAGATATTATCAGTAACTCAATAAATTCTACAAACCTAGGGTTAGCCAGGTATACTAGTACATGTTCACTGAAGATTGGATTGAACTCATTTTCAGTGGTAAAACATGATATTTAACTTACTAAAGGAAAAAAGTTCCTACTTTGTAAGAAATACTATGAATAGTAGACATATCAAAATGGATTCAAACCAGTGGCACATGCAAGATATTTTAATGAGGATTCCACATACATGGATTCATAATTTTCTATTTTCTAGAAAGTCAGATTTGGATTTTTAAATAAAAAGTGCAGATATACCCAAGATTAAATCTAAGTAAATGTACACGAATTCATTGGGTATAGGACCAGTGCCATTTGATAGATATTTCAACATGGAACTCACAAAAATTTGAATCATATCAATTGCATGCATAGAGAATTTATTATGAATTTTTTAAACTCACTGATGTATTCAAAATATTAAATATTCTTAAAATAAAAACACTCCGTGGGCTAGATTTAAACAAACCTGGCTAGCACATAAAGGGTTTCGCAGCATAGAAAAAAAATTCCTACGAAGACGAACAGAAACAAGCCAAGATCTGATCTACGAGATGCAAAACAACGAGCGGGAGACATTAGATCTACATACCCTTGTAGATTGCACAGCGGAAACATTCAGATGAACGTGGTCGGCATAGTCGTACTAGCGTCTCCTCCTCGTGATTCGATCCAATCCAAGCGCCACAACGGGCGGCACCTCCGAGCGATGCACACGTACAGCGCAACGACGACTCCTCCTCCCCGGTCCAGCAAGGTGCGGTGGAGTGGTAGATGGGATCAGCACCACGACGGCGTGGTGCTTATAGTGGAGAGTATCTGCGAGTAGGGCTTCGCCTACGCGCGCAAGCTGGAAGAAGATAGGCAAGAGATCTAGTCAAACTAGGGCAAAAGGGAGCTACATATGAGACAAAGCGGCGACTAGGGCTCAACCAAAATCAGCTGCCCGCTGATGCGGCACGGTGTTGATGTAATTTCACCGTCCAGTTTGGAACCCCAAGAGGAAGGTATGATGAGCACAGTAGCAAATTTTCCCTCAGTAAGAAACCAAGGTTTATCGTATCCAGGAAAAAGCCAAACGTCAGAAGGTGATGCCTGCTAGCTTCGCGACAGCTCCGGACAATTTATAAAGCGCCTCGTCCAGGCTTTGCTTTGCAAGCAGCAATGTGGAACCTGCACACAACACAACCAAATACTTTGCTCCCAACTTACGATGAGGTTGTCAATCTCACCGGTTTGCTGTAAACAAAGGAATGAGCGTATCGAGTGAAAAGCAATAGTAGTATGCGAGAAAGTAAACAGTGCGAGTAAAGTAAACAGGTGATAGCAATATAAAGGAAATTGGATCGGGGTCCATAGTTCACTAGTGCTGTCTCTCCATAAGATAAATAACACATGCTGGGTAAACAAATTACAGTTGGGCAATTGATAGAATAAAGATAACGTGCATATGTCGAGAGGATCACTATGAGATTTACTCTGGGCATTACAACAAAATACATAGACCGCCATCCAACTGCATCTATGACTAATAATCCACCCACGGGGATATCATCCGAATACCCCATGAGTATTAAGTTGCGAACAACAGATAACTGCATTAAGCAAAGTGTGTAATGTAAATAAAGCATATGCCCTTGGACATAAGAATGTTGTTTTTTCCCTAGTGGCAACAACACATCTACAACCTTAGAGGTTTCTGTCACTCCCCAGATTAAATAGAGGCATGAATCCAACTATCGAGCATAAATACCCCCTCTTGGAGTCACTAGTATCTACTTGGCCAAGATAGCTACTAACAACGGAGAGCATGCAAGATCATAAACAACATAGAGATAACATAAGATAATATTCAGCACATCAACTCAATCATAACACTAATATTCATCGGATCCCAATAAACACAACATGTAGAATTACATAACGGTGATCTCGATCATGTAAGGCAGCTCACGAGATCTAAACATGAAGCACATGGTGGAGAAGACAACCATCTAGCTACTGCTATGGACCCAAAGTCCAAGGTAGACTACTCACTCATCACGCCGGAGGCAAGCATGGCGATGAAGAAGACCTCCGGTAGCAATTCCCCTCTCCGGCAGAGTGCCGGGAAGAGCTTCTGGACCCTCCCGATCTTGGGTCGATGTCGGTGGTGGATCGCGATGTGTTTCTGGAAAATTGATCGGGTACTTAGGTTTTTCCCGTTGGGGGGTCTTTACAGGCGAAGGGGCAGCGTCAAAGGTGGACCAGGGGGGTCTCACCCATAGGGGGCGCGGGCCAGGGACAGGCTGCGCCACCCTATGGTGAGGCTGGCCCCTGGCTCGGCTCCGTCTCCTCTTTGGTGTTCTGAAAGCTTCGTTTAATATCTGGATGTTCGGCTTTTGTTTCGTCCAATTCCGAGAATATTTCATATGTAAATTTTCTAAAACACAAAAATAGTAGAAAATAGGGAACTGTCACTATGGCATCTTGTTAATAGGTTAGTTCCGGAAAATGCATAACACACCACGAAGTGTAACGAAATACTAAGCAAATGGTGTAAAAACAAGCATGGAGCATCAAAAATTATAGATACGTTTGAGACGTATCACCCGCACGCCCTAGATCTATCCTTCTTATATAGGCGTATAGGCCAGTCAAACTAGCGTGCATGCCAAGCCGAGGACGCCGCCAGGATTCGATCGATCTAGGAAGGCTTCTGGCGAGCGGTTCCCTTGATCGCGTCTGGGCGAGCGAACAGGCTCTGCCTCGCCCGATCCTGGCGTCCTCGTGACCCTGGCGCGGCAGCCCAGCGGGCACAGCAGCGGCCAGGCGACCCGGCGGCCCAGCAGCGGCCAGGAGAGCAGCGAGGCTTCCTAGCACACGGGGGGCAGCAGAACTTCCTAGCGCACGGGCGGCCGGCCCATGTGGCCCCTGCCCCCCTTTTTTTTCTTTCTTTTCTTTTGCCTTTTTTTCTTTTTTGGTAGTTTGTCTAGATGGCTACTAAACTAGTCCATTAGCAAAACTTCATATGCTTTTTAGCTCTTATTTATTTCCAACAAATAAATATATGTATTAACATTTATTAATTCAATTAATTAATAAATCATTAATCATCTTCCCGGAACAATTCCATAACTCTCTGAAACAATTTCCATAAATCCCGAAACTACCCTAGCACCGATGAGCGTTAAGTGTGTGACCCTACGGGTTCGAGAATGTGCGGACATGATCACCATCGATAATCCATAGCGGGATCTGGAAATCCATATTGACTCCCACATATTCAACGAAGATCATTATCGGTGAACCACGATGTCAGGATTCAATTAATCCCGTATACAAATTCCTTTATCTCATGATATTTTACTTGCCCGAGATTCGATCGTTAGCATCACCATACCTAGTTCAATCTCGTTCACAGCAAGTACTCTTTACTCGTTCCGCAATCCAATATCACCCTGTGATTAAACTCATTAATCACGTGTTTGCAAACGGTGTATGACATTGATTACCGAGTGGGACCGGAGAATATCTCTCCATCATGGGAGGGACAAATCCCAATCTCGATACATGCAACCCAACAAGTACTTTCTGATTACCTGAGAGACACCTTTATGATCACCCTCTCATAGTGTGATGTTTGATGACCTCAAAGCTCTCTTCCGGTACTAGGGAGTGGCATTATCGCATGGTCTAAGGAATAAGATACTGACATAGGAAAAGCTACGCAATTGTGAACACAATGACACGATCTAATTGGTGTGCTTAATTTGGGACTGTCCATCACATCATTCTCCTAATGACATGACCTTATTAATCGACAACTCATGTCTATGGTTAGGAAACCTTAACCATCATTAATCAATGAGCTAGTCTAGTAGAGGCATACTAGGGACACAGTCTTGTTCATAAACCACACAAGTATTAATTATTCCGCTTAAAACAATTCTATCATGGAATATAAACATTATCATGAACAAGAAATATGATAATAACAATATTATTATTGCCTCTAGGGCATATTTCCTTCAGTCTCCCACTTGCACTAGAGTCAATAATCTAGTCATACTTGCGCCTTTAACACCTATGGCATTCCGGTGTTATTCATACGCGTTGCACGTGGTAAACCTTATCTACGGGTCTGACACTTTCAGGTCCGTGTGTATTTGCATATTCTTTTGCGTCAGCACACATTACTCATCTTGTATGAGATGGCATCGTATAATCTGGGTCTTCTGGTGAGACCTCTGTTTCTTGGCCGAGACTATGTTGTCACTATTGTCATACAATAGAACTACATGGTACTAGAACACTTGGAGCTACACCTGGTTCTCTTGCTGCTTCTAGAGCAATTATACACTTAGCCTTCATTGCAGTATCTGTCACAATGTTAACATTGGAACTCATCCAAGTTATCATGAAACTTTCTTCCATCTTATTGTGCCACCTTATAACTCAGAACAAATAGTCTAAAATTAAGATAAAATTTCAACTGTATATGTGACAAAGCCAATGTAACACATTACAATGAACCATTTGTCACTTCTGCATATAGAACATATTCTTAGTTCTTCTAAAGTACATAAGAATATCTTTACTATTGTTCAGCGATCATCATATGAATGCTCATAACCTTTTAGAGCATCGGACATATCTAGATATACATATCATGGTATACAAGATTGATAAAATCATTTTTGCGGTTTCACTTTATCAAGTGTCAAAACAGTTGATTCTTGCTTCAACCTCTTCCATGCAACAAGAACCGTTCATATTGTTTCCATATTGAATAGATTCAATATTTCATCTATGTACTCTGGCAAAACTATATTAACGCCTCAATCTATCTGCATAGACATTGATGCTCAATATTCTGGTTTTGCCTAAGTCTTTCATCGAAATCTAATTTTAATGAAAACTTAAAATATCAAGAAAAACACATAATTTCCAATAAACGATATGTCATCCACATAAAGTATTAGAAATATGTCTGAGCGCTCCCACTTACTTTCTTGTAAATTCAAGCATCTTCAAATATCTTGATGAAATTAACTCTAACATTTTCATCATAAATGAAGATTCCAACTCCGTTATGCTTACTTCTACCATTGAAGTTGGCATACATATCTAGCAACCGTTGAATCAACAAAACCCATTGGGTCGTGTCAGGTACACGTCCTTGGTGTGCATTCTGGTGGAGGAACATTGTTTCGTTTATTGAACTATCATATCTCAATATGTAATTGTTGCTAGAATAATCCATATGACAAAGTCAGGGCCCATCACCGCTTCTTTGTATATTGTCGGTTACTATTATCTAATAATATCTCGTCCTCAAATATTGCTATTTGATTACGACCAACTTGGTTAAATAGGAACTTTGATGTCCGGGGCTACAACATATTGTAGGTGCGGGAGCCATGGGCGCAGTTGCCGCTTCCAGAACATTTTCCGGTGTTGCGCTAATTTGCTCATCTTGCTCGGATTCAATAACCTCATCAAGTTTTATTTTCCTCCCACTTAAAACTTTCGCGAGAAAACTCCTTCATAAGAAATTCACCTTTTAGCGACAGTCACTATGTGTTTGGGTTCATAGTAGAAGGAATACCCATCGACATTCTTTGGGATAACCTACAAAGACTTACTAATCCGATTTTGGTTGTAAACATTTTACATATGCCTTGCATACCAAAATTTAAGAAAAGACAACTATGACTTGTATGGTGTCATTTCAGCGGATTATGATGGCACTCTATTTAGTAAAAAATGGTAGTCTCTAAAAACATAATCCACAAATTATATTGGCAGTTTTATTTTATCATTGATCTAACCATGTTAAACAAGGTTTGATTACACCCATCGAAAACTCCATAAAACTGTGGCGTTTCACGAGATGCAAGTTTGTAAAACAATTTTCTTAACTCTTAGATGTTTGCTAAACTTGTAACTCAAATATTCTCCTTTATGATCCAATGTAACATCCCAAGTTTTAAAATATAAAAATTCATCATGCATTCATGGCATATTGCATATCATGGTCTTATCCAAAACTTTGAATCTTATTCCTTCAAAGAATATTGTTTCAAATGCCCTTTTCCCCAAATTTTAGAAACAAAAAGGTTTCAGAAAGAAAGTATTTAAAATAAGTTCCTTAGTTATGGGAGCTATTAGAAAATTTTGAAAGACAAATATTATGGGAAGTTATTATTTAAAATTCAACTTCCTATGTATTTGGATTCTATGTTTAAATTCTTGCAAATTATTTCTTTTCCAACATTTCACCAAACCCTTGGTTTATATGTTTCAAACACACTTGTTAAAGTGCAATGTGATCAGATTTGATTTTATTCAAATCAGATGAGTTTAGCTTTTTCAAAAATTCAAAACAGAAATCTGAAACAAAAGAAAAGAAAACTGAAGAAAAAAATAAATAAAAAGAAGACCCAGCAGCCACTTGGGCCGCACCCGGGAGCCAGCCGGCCCAGCTCGCACCCGAACCAGCCCAGTCCAGCTTTTCGCCCCCTCTCTCTCACCGACAGCCAGGCCCCACCTGTCATCCCTCTCCCCCGCAATCCCCTCTCTCCCTCCGTTTCCAGTAACGCACACCGGCGATCACTCCCCTCTTCAATCAGCGAGTAAATGGTCATCAAGACCTCTCCTATAAAGCCCCGCACTCCCCTCTCTCGCTCCTCCCTTTCCCCTCTGCAAAAGACGCCGCCGGGCTGCTCAAATCCCTCGCCGGAGCTCGCAGGTTCCACCGCCAGACATCGTCGATTCCGACGCGGTGAAGCCTCCCCCTCTCCCATCGAACTCCCCCTCCTTTCCCCCTCTCTCTGGAGCGTCGATTGATAGCCTTGCCGCACTTTTTCTCGCAGTTTTTCGAGCTCTCCGACGACCACCAAAGCCGTCGTCGCCTCCAGTCACCGCTCGCCGTTGCCTTGGGAAGCGCAAGTCATCGACAACCACACATTCGAGATCGCCGTCGTCTGCTGAACACCGTCTACCACTCCATCGCCGCCATTCATCACCGGAGCAAGCTCGCCGTCAACCCTCTGGACGCCCTCGCCGGAAAACCTCCACGCCGGTGAGCAATCTCCCATCGATCGTCCTCGTTCCTCGGATCAGAATCCAGCGGCCGGGATTAGATCCCTCTACCAAAACGGTATCGGCCAATAGGGCTGCGCCACGTCGGCCAGGCCGGTCAGCCCCCGGTTAAACCAGTCAAATGGTTTTCAAATTTGAATTTCAATTCCAGATTTTTAGTACATCTTGTAAAATCGATAGAAAATAAAATACTTGGCCAAAAATTACAAATAATATCTCGTTGGAATCCTTAGAAGATGTAGATTCCAGTAGTACAATAAAACTCCATATTTTATGGGTTCATTTTGAATCTATCATCAGATCTGAACCAAACCTTCGGTTAACTTAATAAATTCATAACTTTTGTTCTGTGAGTCCAAATGCTACAAATTTCTAGTCTATGGAATCCTTGGAACATATATAACACTTTAGGATCAAAAGTATTCAAAGTTAATACGTGCACAAACTTGCTACTGTTAAATATGTTCAAATCACTATTTTCATTACCATTTGAAATCTAAAAACTATTTTTGAGTGAAACCACTTGCAGTGGCTTCAAGTTACTGTCACCTAACCAGTGGTAGCTCAAACTTATTTTTACAGTACAGTACCAAAACAGAACCTATTTTCAAAAGTGTTATCCTATTTTGTCAAATGAACTATTTGCTTAATGCATTGATATTTGTGTAATAAAACTTTTCTAACACCACACTTGTTTTCAAAAGCATCATGTTCCATCTTATACAACATTTTCACACACTCACCTAGTGTGTGAAATTAAAATGACATTTGCATACATGCATACATGTCTATGTTTGTCATTAGAAATAGATTATTGATTGCTTGAATGTTTGGTTTGAATAGATTGTGAAGAGGAGCAAGACAACCTTTGTGACTGTTGTGAGTGTGCAAGCTGTTACCAAGGCAAGTGACACACATATCCCCTACCTATTTTACTACTGCATTAGTGTGTTTCAGTAGTATGCATGATAGGTGAAATGTTCAACTGTTTTATCAAATGCTTAGATCCTAGTAGTGTGTAGCTACCCTCAAACCCCACCTGTTAGGATGCTAAATACTTTGAAAAATATTGATGCCATGCTTTGATCACTCATAAAAGTGTTTTGTGAACAAAATTAAGAACTTCAACTAAAATGAAACACCTGGGTGGATTGGTTTCATGATGGAGGCGATGTTGAGTGGCGACCTGGGGCTACACGTGGTGTAGTTGCTGCCTGGGCGTTCACTTGTGGTTTGCCACCCAGGAACAAAGAGGTTACTAAGTCTTCCATGCTTAGAGTACTTCCAGTGCAGCCTTATGACATTATGGGCTCTGTCTTGACTGATTAGATGTGGGAGTGCAACTTGTGTGCAAGAAGATGGCGGTAGTTGAATTATAGGTTGGGAACGGATCTTGCCAGTTAGTTGCCCTCTCCTTCTAAAAGGTCTCGTCTCATTTTATGTATGGGCATAAAATGAGTCGTAAGGTGAAAGTGCACAACCCTTGCAAGGTGTCTAAACTAATCGATTAGCCATGTCCCCGGTCATGGACAATTTGAGTCTCTAGACATGGAATGTACGGAAGAATCTCATCACCGATTCTGAATGACTAAAATCTATCTAGAAACCCTTAGGTAGGAGCTCAGGGCCATGCACTCCGAGGGGTGATGATTGTTGCTGTTCCAACCTTGTTGAATTGCGCCCAGTGCTACATAACTTGCAACTATGTAGTATTTGGGGGTTATTTCGACCCTTGAAAAATTAAAAATGTGAGAAGAATGTTTTGGAAAGTATAGGACAAAATTGGCTGTATGCAAATTAGCTCAGAGATCCACCAGCCAAATAGCATGTAGCTAGTTCTTTCACAATTGCCACCAAATATGTGTCATTTGCCAGTACATCATTGTACTGACCCCCATTCATGGGGCTGCATAATCAAATGTGCAGGTTCTTCTGATGAGGAGTGAAGTGTTAGGATCACGAGTCTACATACCAGCATGATTGCTTGTGGCGCATGGTGAAGATGGAGGCTCGCTACTATTCTAGTTCCGTTGTGCTTAAGTTGAACTCTGTTTTTCGTATCAGTCCATGAGACTATGAAGACTTGTAATAATTTGGGAGACTTATGTATCTGGATCAGCGTGTAATCTTGATACTATGCAATGGTTACTATATTTTGTTCTGTGGTGCTATCGTTGATCCAGGGAATAGCACATAACACAGGTGTTCCACCTTAATCCAAAGGTGGGGCGTCACAAAATGGTATCAGAGCATAGTGTTGCCTGTAGGATCGAGACCCTAGGATTGGAAAACCTTAGGACACAAAATTTTATTTCTAAATACTATGCAAAATAATCATGATCTTATTGTCTTAACCATTTCAATTCTTACTTGTACTTCTCATTCTTGTTCTGATCTTTTCTCCTTTCTTTTTCAAAATGTTGTAGATGGACACCTACGACGAGAGAGTTGTAGCTGGTGAGGGGGACTACCTCTTCTCGGAGGTGCTACTTGACCTCGCCACCCAGCTTCAGATACCACCTCCAGTTTTCTGTGGGAAGATGCAATACAAGGAGTATGGTATGGAGAAGTGGTTGATCCAAACCACTATCCAAGGAAGGCTCGATGAAGGAGGAGATTCCTCAATGGAGTACACCGAAGCATATGTGGACTGGAGGTATTCTGTGGAGATTTCCATGCAGGGCGCCATCGCCCGCATTCGCCACAAGTATAGAACTCTCATCCCACGTCCCTCAGCCTATGGGATGATTGGAGAGCGATCTGTTGGAGGTCATGCAGTAGATCGCAGAGGTCAGGAGTTCCACTCCCTCCTGAGAGGTTACCTCACTGAGAAAGAGCGCTGCTCAGTCAATCTAGAAGACATGCTGAGGAAGCAGATTATCAACCAGGACCAGTTCAGAGAGCTTATGGATCTTACCACCAAAAAAATAATGGAGACCGAATCTGCACTGGTAGTGATGGATGAGAAGAAGACTCAGCTGGAGAACAAGCTCAAGATTGTTGAAGGACCCTTGCAGTTGGGCGGGAAGATCCTTCAAGATGACATCTGGTCCCATCTTCTGGAGAAGACATTACTACTGCAGTATGATAACATGCAGAAGTTGGGAGATGAGAAGAAGCAGATCGAGGAAGTCAACAATGAGCTGAAGTCTAAGAATGAAAAGCTGAAGATGAAAATTGCTGAGCTAGAAGCAAGTCAGAAAGAAGAGGAGTCCGAGGAAGAAGAGGATCCCGAGGAGAGACTCGTGTATTCTTCTAGTGATGGTCTATCCTATGAGGAATGGGAAGCCAAGGCACTGAGAGACCTCAAGAAGGCAGAGCGTCGAGACCCTCTACCCCTCTCATGTCTCAAGAGAGTTAAGAGAGGCTAGTTGACCACCATCATCATCTTGTATCGTTTGCGATAGCACGTTTGTATTGTCTTACCATGTTGGTATGACAGTACCATTTAGCATTCGCTTCTTCGAACTCTTAGTATTTACTTCCAAACTTGTTAAGTCGTGTATGTCGCGCGTGGTTTAAAAAATATATCAAAGGTTGTGTGCTTGTTTATTGTTTGTGAATTGCTTGTTGTATTGTGCATGGGTAGGATTTTTCTCCTCTAGCTTTATCCGTCTAATACTCATCTATGCTTTACATTACCTCAGATGCCACCACGACGTGCACCAAACAACAATGACAACAATGGAAACAACAACAACGACACCAACGCAGCGATTCAGCAACTAGTGGCAGCTCAGGCCCAACTGATGCAAATGATGACCCAGTTCATCCAGGCAAATGCAAATAACAATAACAACAACAATAACAATCCTCCGCCACCGCCGCCGCCACCCCCACCCCAAGTGGATAGGTTGGCAAGATTTCTGAGACTGAGACCCAACAAGTTCTCATCTACTACTGAGCCAATAGTAGCTGATGACTGGCTGCGCTCAGTCAACAAGGATCTGACCACCTGCGAGTGCACTGATGCTAAAAAGGTGCGCTTCACGGCTCACTTACTTGAAGGACCGGCAGCAATGTGGTGGGAGACATACCAGGTTACCCATCCAATAGATGATCTGGACTGGGACACCTTCAGAGAAGGCTTTCGTACTGCTCACATATCCTCGGGCACCATAAATGTGAAGAAGGAGGAATTCCGCAGTCTACGACAGGGTGGAAGAACTCTGAAGGAGTACATGGATGACTTCTGTGCTCTGTCCAGGTATGCACCTAAAGATATTGATACTGATGCAAAGAGGAAGGAAAAATTCCTCAGTGGGCTCAAGGGAGAACTCAAAATACCCCTGTCAGTGGCCTATGCTCCAAATTATCAGTCTCTGCTTGATCAGGCCATCACTCTGGACAACAACATCAAGAAAGAAGAGAACCGAAAAAGGAAGTTCAGTAACAGCAAGAGCCATGTGGAACCATTCCACAAGAAGCATCACTCATCTGAGGGCAGTGGACATGGCAGCTCTCACAAACATGGGAATCGTTTCCATAAAGGAAATGGTAGCCACTTCAACAACCATAAGCATGGTGGAGGTTTCAAGGGAAACAGCTCCAATGGACATCACAGTGGACACAATGGTCAGCATCGCCACAACACTGAACCCAAGAAGGACCTCTCTGGCATCACTTGCTTCAAGTGCAAGAAGAATGGTCACTATTCCTCCAGCTGCCCAGAAAACAAGACCACTGAGCTTGCCAAGCCCAATCCATTTCAGAAGGGCCAAGTGAACCACCTCAATGTGGAGGAGGTGATGAATGAACCTGATGCCGTGATGGGTATGTTTCCTCTCAACTCATTTACAGCATTAGTTTTATTTGATACTGGAGCATCTCATTCATTCATATCAAGAACTTTTGCAAACAAAAATGGGTTCCCCACTGAAACCATAGGAAAAACCATTAAAGTAAGTTCCCCTGGTGGAGAATTGTTAGTCAATGCTGGTTGCAGGGATCTGATTCTAGAAATTGGTAGATATAACTTCCCAACCCATTTAGTAATTCTAGACTCGCAGGGTTTAGATGCAATCTTGGGCATGGATTGGATGACTACCTATGGTGGAGTCATAGACTGTGTGAATAGAGCAATTACACTCACCACCCCAGAAGGGAGGAGAATTAGATACAAATCCCAACTGGATTTTAATGATATTAGGCTAAACCATCTTAAGGGGGTTAGCCTAGATGAAGTGCACATAGTGAATGAATACCCAGATGTGTTCCCTGATGAGCTACCAGGAATGCCACCTGATAGAGATGTAGAGTTTCTCATTGATCTGCTACCGGGCACTGGCCCAATAGCAAAGAGACCCTACCCTATGTCCACTGATGAGTTGAAAGAACTCAAGAAGCAACTAGCAGAACAATTAGGGAAAGGATTTATTAGAGAAAGTTCATCATCATGGGGAGCACCAGTTCTGTTTGTTGAGAAGAAGGATAAGAGTCAGCGTTTAGTGATGGACTATCGTTCGTTGAATGAGGTGACCATCAAAAACAAATATCCACTACCAAGAATCAATGACTTGTTTGATCAGTTAGAAGGAGCTAGTGTGTTTTCCAAGATCGATCTTAGGTCTGGATACTTTCAGCTCAAGATTAGAGAACATGATATTCCCAAGACAGCCTTCGTCACTAGATATGGCTCGTACGAATATACGGTGATGCCTTTTGGTTTAACCAATGCACCGTCATACTTCATGAGCATGATGAACAAAGTGTTCATGGAATTCCTAGATAAGTTTGTCGTTGTCTTCATTGACGACATACTAGTCTACTCAAAAAGCAAAGAAGAAGATGAAAAAGATCTACGTGCAATATTGGAGAAACTCCGAGAGCACAAGTTATATGCTAAATTCAGCAAATGTGAGTTTTGGCTCAATGAAGTAGGATTCCTTGGACACATTATAACCAAGGAGGGAATTGCAGTCGACCCAGCCAAAGTGACCGCAGTAACGGAATGGGAACCACCCAAGAGTGTTGGGGAAATTCGAAGTTTCTTAGGATTGGCCGGATACTACCGGAGATTCATTGAGAACTTTTCAAAGATAGCCAAACCGATGAGTGAGTTATTGAAGAAAGAAGAGAAGTTTGAGTGGACTGAAGCCTGTGAAAACAGTTTTCAAGAGTTGAAGAAAAGATTGGTGTATGCGCCCATTCTGTGCTTACCTGATATTGAGAAAGAATTTCAGGTGTATTGTGACGCTTCACGTCAAGGTCTAGGAAGTGTGTTGATGCAAGGAGGCAAAGTAGCAGCCTATGCCTCTAGACAACTCAAGAAACATGAGCTCAACTATCCTACTCATGACCTCGAGTTAGCTTCAGTAGTTCACGCCCTGAAGACTTGGAGACACTATTTGATGGGAAAGAGATGTGAAGTCTTCACCGACCACAAAAGTTTGAAGTACATCTTTACTCAGAAAGACCTCAACATGAGACAAAGAAGATGGTTAGAACTCATCAAGGATTACGATTTGAGTTTGCAATACCATCCTGGTAAAGCAAACGTGGTAGCTGATGCCTTGAGCCGCAAAGCCTATGTGAACTGTCAATCAACAGAAGTGTTGCGAGAAGACCTATGCAGGGATTTGAGAGACCTCAGCCTGGAAGTAGTGCCAAAAGTTTTTGTAGCCTCGCTAGCAGTGCAACCAACCCTAATGGACAAAATATGCCAAGCTCAGAAAAGGGATAAAGAGATAGAGAAGATGAAAGAAAATATGAGGAAGGACAAAGCTAAAGGCTTTAGTGAAGATGAACAAGGAACTATCTGGTTTGAGAAACGCATTTGTGTGCCTGATGACCCTGATATTAGAAAATTGATATTCCAAGAAGCCCATGAGACCCCATACTCTATTCATCCTGGTAATACCAAGATGTACATAGACTTGAAAGAAAGATTCTGGTGGAGCAATATGAAGGGAGACATTGCTGAATATATAGCCAAGTGTGATGTGTGCAGTAGAGTAAAAGCAAAACATCAGAAACCAGCTGGACTACTTCAACCACTGAAGGTGCCGGATTGGAAATGGGATCAAATTGGTATGGACTTCATCACTGGGCTACCCCGCACAAAGTCAGGGTATGACTCAATATGGGTTATAGTCGATCGTTTGACCAAGGTAGCTCATTTCATACCAGTGAAGACCACTTACACTAGTGCAAAGTTAGCTGATATTTACATGAAAAGGATTGTAAGCCTCCATGGTGTTCCCAAGAGTATTGTGTCAGATAGAGGAACTCAATTTACCTCTCACTTCTGGAAGCAGCTTCACGAGTCATTAGGAACTAGATTGGAATTCAGCACAGCATTCCACCCACAGACAGATGGGCAAACAGAAAGAGTGAACCAGATTTTGGAAGATATGCTGAGAGCATGCGCACTAGACTATGGGTCTAGTTGGGATGACAACTTGCCTTACGCAGATTTTTCCTACAACAACAGCTATCAAGCTAGTATCGAGATGGCACCATTTGAAGCCTTGTACGGCAAGAAATGTACTACACCTCTACTATGGAGTGGGGTAGGAAAACAAAGTTTCTTCGGACCTGATATCATTCAAGAAGCTGAAGAAAAGGTTAGATTGATCAAGGATAGACTGAAGATAGCCCAATCTCGTCAGAAGAGCTACGTGGATAACAAGCGTAGAGACATCACCTATGAAGTAGGAGATAGAGCCTATCTCAGAGTGTCACCCCTTCGTGGTGTTAAGAGGTTTGGTATCAAGGGTAAGTTAGCACCCCGATTCATAGGTCCATTCAAAGTCTTATCCCGCAAAGGAGAAGTAGCTTATGAATTGGAACTACCCGAGATTCTTTCAGCTGTACACAACGTGTTCCACGTGAGCCAGCTAAAGAAATGCCATCCAGAGATGTCAGAAACACCATTGAACGATACGGTACCCCTCAAAGAAGTTCAACTAGAAAGTGACTTGACTTATGAGGAGAAACCCATCAAGATACTCGAGACAGCAGAAAGAACTACACGCACCAAAACCATCAAGTTCTGCAAAATACAGTGGAGTCACCACACTGAAGAGGAAGCCACTTGGGAGCGTGAAGATACCCTTCGCGAAGATCACCCACACCTATTTGCTAGCCTTTCCGAAGCTCGAGGGCGAGCTTCATCTTAAGGGGGTTAGTCTGTAACATCCCAAGTTTTTAAATATAAAAATTCATCATGCATTCATGGCATATTGCATATCATGGTCTTATCCAAAACTTTGAATCTTATTCCTTCAAAGAATATTGTTTCAAATGCCCTTTTTCCCAAAATTTTAGAAACAAAAAGGTTTCAGAAAGAAAGTATTTAAAATAAGTTCCTTAGTTATGGGAGCTATTAGAAAATTTTGAAAACCAAATATTATGGGAAGTTATTATTTAAAATTCAACTTCCTATGTATTTGGATTCTATGTTTAAATTCTTGCAAATTATTTCTTTTCCAACATTTCACCAAACCCTTGGTTTATATGTTTCAAACACACTTGTTAAAGTGCAATGTGATCAGATTTGATTTTATTCAAATCAGATGAGTTTAGCTTTTTCAAAAATCCAAAACAGAAATCTGAAACAAAAGAAAAGAAAACAGAAGAAAAAAATAAATAAAAAGAAGACCCAGCAGCCACTTGGGCCGCACCCGGAAGCCAGCCGGCCCAGCTCGCACCCGAACTAGCCCAGTCCAGCTTTTCCCCCCTCTCTCTCACCGACAGCCAGGCCCCACCTGTCATCCCTCTCCCCCGCAATCCCCTCTCTCCCTCCGTTTCCAGTAACGCACACCGGCGATCACTCCCCTCTTCAATCAGCGAGTAAATGGTCATCAAGACCTCTCCTATAAAGCCCCACACTCCCCTCTCTCGCTCCTCCCTTTCCCCTCTGCAAAAGACGCTGCCGGGCTGCTCAAATCCCTCGCCGGAGCTCACAGGTTCTGCCGCTAGACATCATCGATTCCGACGCGGTGAAGCCTCCCCCTCTCCCATCGAACTCCCCCTCCTTTCCCCCTCTCTCTGGAGCGTCGATTGATAGCATTGCCCCGCTTTTTCTCGTAGTTTTTCGAGCTCTCCGACGACCACCGAAGCCGCCGTCGCCTCCAGTTACCGCTCGCCGTCGCCTCGGGAAGCGCAAGTCGTCGACAACCACAGATTCGAGATTGCCATCGTCTGCTGAACACCGTCTACCACTCCATCGCCGCCGTTCATCACCGGAGCAAGCTCGCCGTCAACCCTCTAGACGCCCTCGCCGGAAAACCTCCGCGCCGGTGAGCAATCTCCCATCGATCGTCCTCGTTCCTCGGATCAGAATCCAGCGGCCGGGATTAGATCCCTCTACCGAAACGGTATCGGCCAATAGGGCTGTGCCACGTCGGCCAGGCCGGTCAGCCCCCGGTCAAACCAGTCAAATGGTTTTCAAATTTGAATTTCAATTCCAGATTTTTACTGCATCTTGTAAAATCGATAGAAAATAAAATACTTGGCCAAAAATTACAAATAATATCTCGTTGGAATCCTTAGAAGATGTAGATTCCAGTAGTACAATAAAACTCCATATTTTATGGGTTCATTTTGAATCTATCATCAGATCTGAACCAAACCATCGGTTAACTTAATAAATTCATAACTTTTGTTCTGTGAGTCCAAATGCTACAAATTTGTAGTCTATGGAATCCTTGGAACATATAGAACACTTTAGGATCAAAAGTATTCAAAGTTAATACGTGCACAAACTTGCTACTGTTAAATATGTTAAAATCACTATTTTCATTACCATTTGAAATCTAAAAACTATTTTTGAGTGAAACCACTTGCAGTGGCTTCAAGTTACTGTCACCTAACCAGTGGTAGCTCAAACTTATTTTTACAGTATAGTACCAAACCAGAACCTATTTCAAAAGTGTTATCCTATTTTGTCAAATGAACTATTTGCTTAATGCATTGATATTTGTGTAATAAAACTTTTCTAACACCACACTTGTTTTCAAAAGCATCATGTTCCATCTTATACAACATTTTCACACACTCACCTAGTGTGTGAAATTAAAATGACATTTGCATACATGCATACATGTCTATGTTTGTCATTAGAAATAGATTATTGATTGCTTGAATGTTTGGTTTGAATAGATTGTGAAGAGGAGCAAGACAACCTTTGTGACTGTTGTGAGTGTGCAAGCTGTTACCAAGGCAAGTGACACACATATCCCCTACCTATTTTACTACTGCATTAGTGTGTTTCAGTAGTATGCATGATAGGTGAAATGTTCAACTGTTTTATCAAATGCTTAGATCCTAGTAGTGTGTAGCTACCCTCAAACCCCACCTGTTAGGATGCTAAATACTTTGAAAAATATTGATGCCATGCTTTGATCACTCATAAAAGTGTTTTGTGAACAAAATTAAGAACTTCAACTAAAATGAAACACCTGGGTGGATTGGTTTCATGATGGAGGCGATGTTGAGTGGCGACCTGGGGCTACACGTGGTGTAGTTGCTGCCTGGGCGTTCACTTGTGGTTTGCCACCCAGGAACAAAGAGGTTACTAAGTCTTCCATGCTTAGAGTACTTCCAGTGCAGCCTTATGACATTATGGGCTCTGTCTTGACTGATTAGATGTGGGAGTGCAACTTGTGTGCAAGAAGATGGCGGTAGTTGAATTATAGGTTGGGAACGGATCTTGCCAGTTAGTTGCCCTCTCCTTCTAAAAGGTCTCGTCTCATTTTATGTATGGGCATAAAATGAGTCGTAAGGTGAAAGTGCACAACCCTTGCAAGGTGTCTAAACTAATCGATTAGCCATGTCCCCGGCCATGGACAATTTGAGTCTCTAGACATGGAATGTACGGAAGAATCTCATCACCGATTCTGAATGACTAAAATCTATCTAGAAACCCTTAGGTAGGAGCTCAGGGCCATGCACTCCGAGGGGTGATGATTGCTGCTGTTCCAACCTTGTTGAATTGCGCCCAGTGCTACATAACTTGCAACTATGTAGTATTTGGGGGTTATTTCGACCCTTGAAAAATTAAAAATGTGAGAAGAATGTTTTGGAAAGTATAGGACAAAATTGGCTGTATGCAAATTAGCCCAGAGATCCACCAGCCAAATAGCATGTAGCTAGTTCTTTCACAATTGCCACCAAATATCTGTCATTTGCTAGTACATCATTGTACTGACCCCCATTCATGGGGCTGCATAATCAAATGTGCAGGTTCTTCTGATGAGGAGTGAAGTGTTAGGATCACGAGTCTACATACCAGCATGATTGCCTGTGGCGCATGGTGAAGATGGAGGCTCGCTACTATTCTAGTTCCGTTGTGCTTAAGTTGAACTCTGTTTTTCGTATCAGTCCATGAGACTATGAAGACTTGTAATAATTTGGGAGACTTATGTATCTGGATCAGCGTGTAATCTTGATACTATGCAATGGTTACTATATTTTGTTCTGTGGTGCTATCATTGATCCAGGGAATAGCACATAACACAGGTGTTCCACCTTAATCCAAAGGTGGGGCGTCACATCCAATCATAAAAACTTGAATTTTCTTGTTACAACAATTTCCACTACATAAATTGAATGATTTTAATCATTTCATAATTCTTTCTCATGAAGTAGATATACCATATATCTATTCGAGTCATTGATGAAATAGAAAATACACCGCGATTGACTTCACACAATGGACTATATACATCAACATGTACGATCTCCATTTAGTTAGTCGATTGTTCTATCCATGCCCAATGAACGGAGTTCAATCATCTTCAGGAAAAGTCTCACAAGCGTCAATCAATTCAAAATCGAATGACTCAAAAATCCATCAGTATAGAGTTTCTTTCATGTTTTGTTTCCAATATGACTTAAATAGCGGTGCCTTCAATAACTGAAATTCGTTTTGTCTTGCGACCTTTAGCATCAGTGTTATAAATGTCTATTTTACCAAAAAGATTTATAATAATCTTGCCATTGATTATGGAAGACAGTAATAATTTGAACAACCATTGTTCTCATAATAGTAGAACAAGATAACAATTATTAAGTTCATAACAAATCTTGAAGGCTAGGTTTGATGCCGACGAAAAGCACAATAACACTTTTATTTGTTTCTCGACGCGCATTATTACCACATTCTTTTGCTAGTTACTTATGCCATTGTAGTTTTTGTATTGTGTTGATTTGTATGACATTTCATACCAACAATCCAGTATCGAATACCCAAGATTTACATTGTTAACGAGCAAAGAATCCATATATAACATGTATATCATTTATATACCTGAGCTGGTCATTTCCAGTCTTTTTCTTTTCTACCAAATATTTTGCAGATCCTATTTAGCGTTTCCTCTCCATTTAGAAGAATCTATCAATATCAATAGTGGCGTCAATCATTTGACACATAGTCCAAAGGATATTAGTCAAATACTAACTGCCTTGGAATTTACACTTTGAGGTGGATCACCATCATCATATAATTGGCGTTCTTCTAGATTCCATTCTTTAGCATTCTTTTGGAATAGCAAAACAATTTAGCCGATACCTTTTCATCCATCTTATCATGACAACTTTCATGATGAAACTACTATAGCTCATAAGGATGAATGCAAGTATAATATTAGTTCCCAAACTGTTGGGTGATCTGGATGCCTAGCACCTTCAATCTTCGCATATATTCATACAATATGAGCATATGTTCTTTTACTAAATTATACTTCATCATTTTGCAAACAATCAAATTTTTAGATATCAAATATCTTTTACCTCTTGTTTGTTTCTGAAAACAATTCTTTCATCTTCAAGATCACTTTGATTCTCAAACAATTTTGAAGATCAATTTCTCATGAAGGCAAACATGATCTTTAGATACTAAACTTGAATCTTTGCTCTTAGATTAATACAATTTATTAAATCGCATGGAGCAAGCGAGGTTCGCCAAAGTTTGCAGTAGGACTTAATCTTTAGTCTTGACACTCTAACTAAACGGCACTAGTCCATAAAGTGATTATCCAGAATTCTATAGTTCTGTTAACTCAATTAAACTAAGTATCAGTGGGAAACGGTTGCCAAAGACTACAACGACTTATGCAAATACACTAAGATTTAGTTCATGATAATTAGTTCAAATTAATCAAATTACTAATGAACTCCCACTAAATTCAACATCCCTCAAAGTTGTTTAGTGAAGCATGATCCAAATTCACTACATCAAGACCGATCATCACATGAGATTATGTAGCTTTAATGGTGAACATCAACATGTTGATCATATCGTCTATATGACTCATGCTTGACCTTTCGGTCTGTGTGTTTCGAAGCCATGTTTGTACATGCTAGGCTCGTCAAGTTTAACCCATGTATTTTCGCATGTATAAATCTGGCTTACACCCGTTGTATGTGAACGTAGAGTTTATAGCACCCAATCATCATGTGATGCTTCAAAACGACGATCTTTCGCAACAACGCATACGAGGGGAGAACACATTTTATCTTGAAATTAAGTGTGAGGGATCATCTTATAATGCTACCATCGCGATCAAAGCAAAATAAGATGCATAAAGGATAAACATCACATGCATATACAATATGTCACATGGTATGGCCAATCTTCGCGTATTGATCTCCATCTCGTGCGGGCCAGCATGATCTCCATCACTCCACCATGATTGCCTCCACCACGAATAGCAACTATGACTATTGCTAACTACTTGGCGATAAAGTAAAGCTATTACATGGCGTATAAGAAGTTGACACGCAGGGCATACAAAATTATAAAGACAACCATATGGCTCCTGCCGGTTGTGAACTCATCGACATGCAAGTCGTGAAATATTACAAAACATGAACCATTGCATACATCACATGTATCAATCACAATCACATCTTGTGGCCATACCATATCACAAGCACTCACTGCAAAAACAAGTTAGACGCCTCTAATTTGTTGATTGCATGTTTTACGTGGCTTACGGGAGCTACGCTTAAGAATGGTTCTTACCTACGCAAAGCCACAATGCTGATATTAGAGTTGCCAAAGTCTTGTTGTAAATCCGATGACAACTATAATGGAAGATACAGACACCCACCAGCCGCATATGTGGAGCAGGCCACTGCGGAGCCGGTCTCATGAACGCGATCATGTAAAGTTGGCCTGAGCCGCTTCAATCCCACTATGTCGCAACATCAATAAGTACACGAAAAGAAGCTTGCACCAAAAACATCAACGCCCACAACAACATTGTTGTGTTTTACTCGTGTAAAACATCTACGCATAGATCTCGCTCTGATACCACTGAAGGGTTTTGCAGCATAGAAAACAAAAATTTTCCTACGAAGACGAATAGAAACAATCCAAGATCTGATCTACGAGATGCAAAACAATGAGCGGGAGAGATTAGATCTACATACAGCAGAAACGTTCCTGATGAATGTGGTCGGCGTAGTCGTACTAGCGTCTCCTCCTCGCGATACGATCCGACCAAGCGCCACAACGGGCGGCACCTCTGAGCGATGCACATGTACAGCGTAACAACGACTCCTCCTTCTCGGTCCAGCATGGTGCGGTGGAGTGGTAGATGGGATCAGCAACACGACAGCGTGGTGCTTATAGTGGAGAGTATCTACGGGCAGGGCTTCACCTACGCACGCGAGGTGGAAGAATATAGGCAAGAGATCTAGTCAAACTAGGGAAAAAGGGAGCTACATATGAGACAAAGCAGCGGCTCGGGCTCAACTAAAATCAGCGGCTCACACGCCCTAGATCTGTCCTTATTATATAGGCGTATAGGCCAGTCAAACTGGCGTGTACGCCAAGCCGAGGACGCCACCAGGATTCGATTGATCTGGGAAGGCTTCTGGCAAGCGGTTCCCTCGATCGCGTCTGGGCGAGCAAACAGGCTTTGCCTCACCCGATCCTGGCGTCTACGTGACCCTGGCGCGGCAGCCCAGCAGCGGCCAGGCGACCCGGTGGCCCAGCAGCGGCCAGGAGAGCGGCGAGGCTTCCTAGCGCAGCAAAACTTCCTAGCGCACGGGCGGCCAGCCCATGTGGCCCCCGCCCCCTTTTTTTCTTTCTTTTCTTTTGCCTTTTTTTTCTTTTTGGTAGTTTGTCTAGATGGGCTACTAAATTAGTCCATTAGCAAAACTTCCTATGGACTACTTTTTAGCCCTTATTTATTTCCAAAAAATAAATATATGTATTAACATTTATTAATTCAATTAATTAATAAATCATTAATCATCTGCCCAGAACAATTCTGTAACTCTCTGAAACAATTTCCATAAATCCCGAAACTAACCTAGCGTTCCGAAATCCAATATCACCCTGCGATTAAACTCATTAATCACGTGTTTGCAAATGGTGTATGATCAGTGTTGGAAAATGCGACGCCTAGGCAATGCTTAGGCACGCTTAAGCACTAGTCGATGGACAAACTCCTCGCCTAGGGCAGAGGCAGAAGTCTAGGCAGTGCAACTAAGAAATAGGCTTCACCAATAAGAATCTATGCCATATTTCACCAACGAGTCAGATGTGACATATTCTAATGGTACTTGTTCATAGTTTACTCATTTAGATGCTCTAAACTAATGCGTATTCACTATAATAGCTCATATGCACGCTTGATGTTACAAAAATTGTGACTGCCTATTCCATGCCTAGGACGCCTAAGCACTGCCTACACACTAGGCGAAGGTCAATCACCTTGCTTACGCCTAGAGCTTTTTCCAACCTTGTGTATGATATTGATTACCGAGTGGGCCCGGAGTATATCTCTCCATCACGGGAGGCACAAATCCCAATCTTGATACATGCAACCCAATAAGTACTTTCCGATTACCTGAGAGACACCTTTATGATCACCCTCTCATAGTGTGATGTTTGATGACCTCAAAGCTCTCTTCCGGTACTAGGGAGTGGCATTATCGCATGGTCTAAGGAATAAGATACTGACATAGGAAAAGCTACGCAATTGTGAACACAATGACACGATCTAATTGATGTGCTTAATTTGGGTCTATCCATCATATCATTCTCCTAATAACATGACCTCATTATTAATCGACAACTCATGTCTATGGTTAGGAAACCTTAATCATCATTAATAAATGAGCTAGTCTAGTAGAGGCATACTAGGGAAACAATATTGTTCATAAACCACACAAGTATTAATGTTTCCACTTAATACAATTCTAGCATGGAATATAAACATTATCATGAATAAGAATATGATAGTAACAATATTATTATTGCCTCTAGGACATATTTCCTTCAGCACAGGGTTGCGCCGGTCCATTCCAAGTTGTGGGCGCATGAGAGCGGGTTTTAAAACCATTGACTGGCAGAATCCACTCATCTGTGGCTAATGCATGTAAAATGCATCCATGAACTTTGTAGTTTATTTCACAATTCTCCTTTATTTGATAGTTTGTTGAAGTCCCAGACATGCTTTTCATCGAATCCAGAGATTTTCTAAACAATCCCCTTTTATTTTGATTTTAACTCTGTAGGGCAGGATTTCCTGTTTTTGCATGTTTTTGAGTTTCGGGGACCTTTTGGATGTCAAAATGGACCCACTGTGTTTGCCACATCATTTTTTTAGGAAATACAAGGTCATGAGAAGAAGAAGTCAACAAGGAACGCCATGAGGGGAAAAGAGCACCCACCATGTGGCCTGACTTCTGGCCCATGTGGTGGGGCCCAACTCCCCCCTCATGGGTCCAAATGCTGCAATCTTCGCCTCTACGATGCAAATAACAAAAAAATTATTTCCTACACAACCTTGAATTGCCCAAGATCTATTTATTTGTTATGCTGCAATGGTAAACTGGTGTTCAGTGACATACCCTTAAAGATCGAACGCGGGATAACGCTCCTGCACAAGCGATGTCAATGAAGCCGATGTAGCCGATCTCAAGGTCGTCGAAGAACTTGGTGCAACAACTCCGGCGCCACACATGCAGAACCTCCACGTACTCACACACATATGGTGATCACGATGACCCCCAGAATATCCGATCAAGCTGAGATTGCGGAAGTAGATGGCTTTGGACAGGATCCGGAAACTCCGCAGCACAACGGCTTGCAGTGGTGGTGTTGTCCCGCTCCTACGCAGCCCTTCGGGAGGCCACACGAGAGGGAGATGGGAGAGAGGTGGAGGTGGGTGGCGCACCAGGAGAAGGAGAGGAGAGCATGAAGGCTGGTGGAGATGTTGTGCCTGGATCTCCTCCTGGGCCCCCTTTATATACTAGGGAAGGGAGGAGCACCAACCCCTCCACCAAGGCAGCCAAGGCCGCGTCCAAGGGGAGAGGCGGCAGCCAAGGTGGGGCCAAGATGGCCCCCACCCAAACCCAAACCTTAGCCCTGGCCGGCTAGGCCTAAGGGCCCATGGCGCCCCGCTTCCCTTATCCAATAAAGGGGCCGCATATGACCTTACTAGGCTTCCCTCCGAGAGGGGCCCAATAAGGTGGGCTGCATTATTTTTTATCAATATTAATTCATTTAATTAATATTAATTAACCCATAATTAATTCCTCGCTACTCCAAAACACTTTCGGACTCCATCGAAACACTTGCAAACTCCACCGAAACTATTTCAGACTCTGTCGAAACTATTTCGGACTTTATCAGAACAATTCCTTCTCTCTTAAAAAAACACTCAATGTTTCCGAATATTACCAAAACTATCTCAAGCATTGTGAACCCTTAAGCATGTTACCCAATGGTTCGAGAACACTACAAACATTACTGAGATCTCTCTCCGGTTAATGATCATCAATAAGATCTGGATATCCGTGATGACCCCTATGCATTCTACGAAGTTCTTTTAGTCGTTGAACCATAAACGTTCATGTACCTTTCCCTTTGTTTCACTGATACTAGCATAGTCCAAGATTTGATCGTCAGTATCCCCATACCTTGTTCAATCTTGTTACCGACTAATGATGTTTGACTCGTGCCATGGTATTCCATCCCCATGATCTAGTCACGTGTTGTGCAGCTTTGGATGTAATCTCACCGAGTGGGCCCAGATTATCATATCTGTCATGCGGATGAACAAATCCCTCTCTTGGTTCATACGCCTCTAGATACTCCATTGGAGAACCCAAAACACACCTTTTCAGTCACCCTTTACGGTGTGACGGTTGATGCAATCAAAGCTTCCTCCAGAAGTAGTGATTAAATATAACCTCACGGTCTAAGGATTAAGTTACAACACTTTCTTCATATTGCAACATAAACATCATGACACGATCGTGTTGCAATACTATTTTTGGGTATGTCCACCATGGCATTACTCAATGTCATGATCTCATTGTCAATTGGCATAAATGCTCCATGATCTAGAAACCGCAATCATCAGTTGAACAATGAACTAGCAATTAGAGGATTACTAGGGACTTCTTTCATTTAATACCACACCTATATCAATGTTTCCAATTTACATAGTTATAGCACAGTATTAAACTTGTTATATGAAATATGCAAATAAAGCATTTATTATTTTCCTCTAGTGCATATTTCCTTCAGTCTCCCACTTGCACTAGAGTACAAATAATCCAGATGCATTTGTTTACCGATCATGGAACATATCATACATATGAATCTTTGATCATGCTTGCTTGTGAGGAGCTTCGTTAGCGATTTACACAACTCAGACCTTTTATATCCTTTGCAACTTGTTAATGCAATTGATACTATACCATCATCATATGATTTTGTCAAAGTATATGTTTTGGCAGAAGAGTGAGACTTTGTATTCTAGTTTTTTTTGCAATGGTGTTTAATCAATCACATTGATATTCTCATACAGCCATGCAAAATAGATACACACTCATCTAGAAGACGAACTTTCTTAGCCATAACATTATACTTGCCAGTTTCCAAAGCAGCTTTTAACTATTTAATTTATGTAGGTTTAATCGAAATCGCATAAATGCAATCTCAATGCCCAAACACGCTTCTCTTAGCTTAATCTTAGAGGAGTTCCCAAACTTTCTGAACTCAGTGAACATTCACATTCTTTCAAAAATATATCCTTAGTCCTTGCAAGCATCCTCAAGGATAGACCTTTCTTAGTTCAATGATTCTCTAATCATTCCTGAATAAGTCTTTCAACATTTCAACTTGGGTCACATTATGTCTTATGTATGACATGGTTCTTGGATAACAAAACAATGAGACGCATCTGTTGACCATTATCAAGTCCCAACTCAATATTTTTCTTAGTCATTTGGTTAAAACCTTTTAGCCATCTTGTACGTTCAGAATTATGACTAAAATACATCCCGACTTTAATATTTAATCGATCTTATAGATATCTGATACATCCATTTTGCATCACTATTTTGTATCATAATTTTCTGTTATTCATTGATATATGTCACATTTAAAGATGATACTTATGTTATTTCCTCTGTTTTTACATGTTTGATGATCATTGGGGGATTTGCTGCCGGAGTCAGGATTCTGCTAGAAAAAGGACCATCAAGATACCATATTTTGAAGATCAGGAAAATTCCAGAAAAATACCAAAAAATTATATTTTATCAGAAGAATGAAGAAGCCAGAAGGAGGAGGCGAGAGGGGCCACAGGGCAGCCTCACCACCAGGGGGCACGGCCCAGCCCCTGGCCGCGCCACCCTGTGGTGAGAGCCCCCTGGCCTACTTCTGCCATCGCCCCTTCGCGTATTTCATCGTCCCCGAAAACCTAAGTCAAGGGGGGGCTCAGAGATAGATACCGCCGCCTCTACGGGGTGGAAAACACCAGAGAGAGAAAAGCTCTCCGGCAGGCAGAAATCTACCGGGGAAATTCCTTCCCGGAGAGGGGAGATCGTCGCCATCGTCATTACCATCGCGCCGGACTTCATCGGGATCATCATCATCTCCATCACCAGCACCTTCACCTCCACCATCACCACGCCATCCCGCTGTAACATCTTGAGTTGAATCTTGTCAAATTCTTAGGGGAAACTTTCCCGGTGTTGATTACTCTTGTGGTTGATGCTATTGAGTGGAACCGTTGAATTAAGGTTTATGTTCAGATTGTTATTTACCATTATTTCACCTCTGATCATGATCCATATGATGTCTTGTGAGTAGTTCGTTTAGTTCTTGAGGACATGGGAGAAGTCAAGTCGTTAGTAGTGGAATTATGTTGAGTAATATTTAATGGTTTGATATTTATTTGTTGTGGTGCTATTTCACTAGTGGTGTCATGTGAACGTCGACTACATGATACTTCACCATTTATGGGCCTAGTGAGATGCATTGCGTATTTGGCTACCAATTGTGGGGTTGCTGGAGTGACAGAAACCTAAACCTCCATTGGGAAACCATTACACCAGGGAGCGTAGGATCTTAGAGTTTAAGGATGTGGTTAGATTTATCTTAATTACTTTCTTGTATTTGCGGATTCTTGCAAGGGGTATGATCACAAGTGTGTATTTATCCTAGTAAGGGTAGTGCGCTAGCACAGGTTCACCCCCATAACACTTATCAAACCAGTAAAGATTATTTAGCGGTATGAAGTGAAAGCACTTGACAGAAACTCCCGTGTGTCCTCGAGAACGTTTGGTTATCATAAGTTACACAACCGGCTTGTCCTTTGCTCTAGAAAGGATTGGGCCACTTGCAGCGATTATTACTATTGTCTTTTATTTACTTGTACTTTATTTACTTGCATTACCAAATACACATGAAAACCCATTTGCTAGTATTTATAGTGAATCCTTGATCAAAACCACTTGTCAACACCTTCTGCTCCTCGTTGGGTTCGACACTCTTATTTATCGAAAGTACCACGATACACCCCCTATACTTGTGGGTCATCAAGACAATTTTCTGGCGCCGTTGCCAGGGAGTGAAGCGCTATTGAAGAGTGGAATTGTTAAAGGTAACCGTCGCTGTGAGTATTATTTTTATTTCTGTCTTTTATTTTTATTTTATTTTGCTATGGAGAATTCTCCATTTGGTTTCCTATTTGGGAACACTACTACCACTGCTGCACATGTGGATGAACCACCACCACCACCCGCTCAATTAGATCCTTTTAAAATACCCATGAAAATTGTTGAACGTGTTATGGATAACTGCTATTCAGGAGATGGAACTGTCCATCCGGGTGATCACTTACTTTTTATACATGAATTATGCGAGTTGTTCAAGTGTGCAGGTATTTCACCGAGATAGGTCAAGAGGAAGCTTTTCTCATTATCACTGAAAGGCAGAGCTGAGAAGTGGTATCGACTGCTTAAAGATGGTCCATCTATTGCATGGGAGGAAATTGTACCTCTCTTTTATTCCAAGTTTTATCCTCCAAGTGAAATTCATAAAGATCGTAATCGGATATATAACTTTTGGCCTCATGATGGAGAAAGTATTTCCCTAGCGTGGGGGAGATTGAAGTTACTAATGCTCAAATGTCCCATTCATGAGCTCCCCAATAATATTGTTATTGATAATTTTTATGCAAGGCTTGCTCTTCATGATAAGGATTATTTGGATGCTTCCTGTTTTGGATCATTTACTCATATGAAGGAAGATGCTAAGTGGAAACTTCTTGACCGTATCTAACAGAATGCTGAAGGATGGGAAAACGACAAAGGTAGGAAGTCTGGTATAAATTATGATTATGAATGCATTAAAACTTTTATGGGAACTGATGACTTTCATAATGTCAGCACTGCTTATGGTCTTGATTCTCAAATACTTGCTAACTGTTTTAAGGCCTTTGCCTCATATCTTGATGTTCCAAAGAAAGATTGGAACAAATATCATGCGCCTTATAAAGATTCCATTAGTCATATTCCTGCTGCAACTACTGAAGTTTGTACTGTTGATAGCATTATGCCTGAACCTTATTTTGAGAAGACACCTTTCCCTGCTAAGGTAAAAGAGTATTCTACTTTGGTAAGTGTGTCTAATAAAAGTACTAAGAAAGCTATAGAGCCTGATGAGCAAATTACTATTAAGTCTCCTGTAGCTATATTGAAGGACCTTGTTACTAAATATGTAGGGGATGAATATGTTCTCTTTTGTGAAGATGCTACTAACATTATTTCACATCCTAATAGGCGTAGGAAAACAAGTGTTCCTGTTATTTCTGTCAGGATTGGAGATCACTGCTATTATGGTTTATGTGACATTGGTGCGAGTTCAAGTGCCATTACTTTAGAGCTTTACAAAGAAATGATGCATGAGATTGGCTCTTGTGAACTAGAAGATATTGATGTGGTTGTTCAGCTTGCTAATAGAGAGACTGTTTGACCTCTTGGTATTGTTCGAGATGTGGAAGTTCTATGCGGTAAGACTAAATATCCCACTGATTTCCTAGTACTTGGTAAGGAGGCTAGTAAAGCTTGTCCTATTATTTTTGGTAGACCCTTTTTGAATACTTGTGGTGCTGTGTGATGTCTACGCACTTCTATTCTTGTAGACACTTGTTGGGCCTCCAAGTGCAGAGGTTTGTAGAACAACAGTAAGTTTCCCTTAAGTGGATCACCCAAGGTTTATCGAACTCAGGGAGGTTAGAGGTCAAAGCTATCCCTCTCAAGCAACCCTGCAATTACGATACAGAAAGTCTCTTGTGTCCCCAACACACCCAATACACTTGTCAGATGTATAGGTGCACTAGTTCGGCGAAGAGATAGTGAAATACAAGTAGTAGTGATGATTATAAGTAGCAAACGTGATGTGAAATAAATATCGCTGCGAGCAAACAAGTAACAAAATAGCAAGTAAACGGTGTGCAATGCTTGGAAACAAGGCCTAGGGATCATACTTTCACTAGTGGACACACTCCCAACAATATAACATGAATGAACAAATAAACAACTTCTCTCCACTATGGTACTCTGAATTACTCTCCTATTGAATAACACTAATCATTGCGTAGTGGCTACAGAAGCACCCCTTAAAGTCCATCAAGTACTTGACAAACACCACTCATAGAGACATCCAAATCAGATCACAATTCAAGATAGAAATCATTGTGACTTAGACCAAGTACTAACACGGTGCACACACTGCCAACTTTACACCATGAAAGGAGGAATAGATCACTCAAACTATCATAGCAATAATTATTCTCATAATCCACAAGAGATCACAATCATAGCCTAAACCAAGTACCATCATGATGCACGCACTGTCACCGTTACACCAAGGCAGGAGGAATAGATTACTTTAACAATCACCACTAGAGTACACATAACATCTGAATAATAACATCTACTTGTTCAGCATGATACAAAGCTCACGATCACATAAAGATCACATCATGGGAGAGAGAGGTGAACCACATAGCTACCGGTAGAGCCCTTAGCCCCGGGGATGAACTACTCCCTCCTCATCATAGGAGACAGCAAGGTTGATGGAGATGGCGGTGAGGTCGATGGAGACGGCGGAGACGGCGATGGAGACCGATGGAGATGGCTCCGGGGGCACTTCCTCGTCCCGGCAGGGTGCCGGAACAGAGACTTCTGTCCCCCGAAATTCGTCGGTGGCGGCGGTGGAACTGCGGAACTCTTTCTAGAAAATTGCCGACTCCCTTAGGGTTTTCCGTCCCGAGGCTTCTTATAGGCGAAGGGGCGATGTCAGAGGGCTGCCAGGGCCTCCTCACACAGGGCTGGCGCGGCCAGGGGCCTGGCCGCGCCACCCCTGCATGTGGGGCCCCTGTGGCCCACCTCCTACTCCTCTTCGGATCTCTGGAAGCTTCCGGGTAAAATAAGACTTCAGGATGTTGTTTCGTCCAATTTCGAGAATATTTCCTGTGTATCACTTCTGAAACACAAAAACAGCAGAAAAAAGGAAACTGGCACTGTGGCACTTGTTAATAGGTTAGTTCCGGAAAATGCATAAAAGTGCCACTAAGTGTAACGAAACACAAAGCAAATGGTGTAAAAACAAGCATGGAGCATCAAAAATTATGGATACGTTGGAGACGTATCAGCATCCCCAAGCTTAACTCCTGCTCGTCCTCGAGTAGGTAAGTGATAACAAAAGAAATAATTTTTGAGGTGACATGCACCTACACAATCTTGATCATAAATGTAAGCATTTGTGAGATGGGATCATAAGAACTTAAAACATGGGCATGAAGATATAATCTTGACAATAAGAACTTAGCAACCATGTTGTAAACATGAAAATGAACACAAACAAAAGATCATGAAAATGAAACAATGAAAGTCAAACGTGTGTTCAAATCATAAGGAAAAACATACAAATGGTTTTCAGCTTGTCCTTCAAAGAGAGCAAAACATAAATGCATAGGACACCTTCAAGTTTAAGAGGGCGACTAGATACAAATAATTTGAGAACAAGTGAAACCATAGTTATGAATCAATCAATGAAAACTTTGGGACAATGCACATTATACTAAGAATGACAACTATGCTCTCTTAATGGTGCATAAAGATAGAAGGTGGTGACTCAACATAAAAGTAAAAGAAAGGCCCTTCGCAGAGGGAAGCAGTGATTAAACATGTGCTAGAGCTTTTCATTTGTAAAACAGAGAGATAAAAATTGGTTTTGAGAGGTGGTTGTCTTTGTCAACGACTGGCAATGGGGTTCTTACTATCTTCCATACAAAAATGAAGCAAGTTTTTGAGAGAGAGATTGGCACTTTTGTGCTCTTTTATAAAGCTTAGCACTCCCCCCCACCTTTTTTTCCTTTCACAAACCATGGCTAACCGATTCCATCGGGTGCCCACCAACATTCACATTCCATGGAGGAGTGCCTTTTTTTTCTTTTCTTTTTTCCTTTTTTTTCTTTTTGGAATAAGCAATATGGAAGATAGCAAATCCGACCACTACGTCCCCATGAGCTGAAAACAGTGTCACAAAACGAGAAGTGTTTTGAAGGTTTTTGAAAGGTAGCACATGAAAATTTACTTTGAAATGGCTTACAAATACCATGCATAGGAATTTATAGTGGACACAATGGCAAACTTGGTTTTTGGGAGTTGGATGCACGAGTAGAGCTCATACTCAGTACAAGACGGGGGCTAGCAAAAGACTGGGAGCGACCAACTAAGAGAGCAATAACGGCCATAATCATGCAAAGCGACAAAGCGACATTAAAAGAAGCACAAGATGGCATCAAAAGTCAAAAACTAAATGATCATGAAGGCTATTGGCGACTTATTTTGTAGTCAACATGGTGTAAGCATGTGCCAAGTCAACCCAAATAAAGCATCAAGGAGAAAACCAAAATAATGCTTCCATACAATAAAAAAACGCATGATTTTTTCAAAGGCTCATTAAGCAATCTCAGTTATTTGAGACAAGTCATGCTACAGCAAAACCACTAAGCATACTATCAAAAAGACATCAAGCATGACATGCAAAAGCCTAGGCCGCAGTCTACACAAGCTCCTTCTTGTACCACTTTTTTGCATAAAGCTTTTTCTCTTTTCCAACACCATTCAAACCTTTTTGAGGAAACTCTTTTGAGGAAAACCAACATAGACCAGAGGTCCAAATACACCTTGATGCAAAGATAAAACAAGATCTGAACACAAATCAAGGCGAAAAATGCAAACTAAACCCAGTAGCAGAAAAAGAGAACACTCATTGAAACGATAAGAGTGAAAAACGGAGTGTTCTTGGCAAATGAAAAGCGAGTTCATCTCCTCCAAAACAAAATGATGTGATCAAACCATTTATTGCAGCAAACTAAACTAAACTAATACTGAAAAAACAACAACAGACGCTCCAAGAAAAACACATAATGCATGAAGCAATAAAAATATAGTGTCTTGAAAGGTGACCTGATTTTTGCCGATGAAGAAGGGGTGCCTCGGGGGCATCCCCAAGCTTTGATGCTTGTACTTCTTGGATATTTCTTGGGGTGATGCATGGGCATCCCCAAGCTTGAGCTTTTGTCCATTCTTCAACTCATCTCATCATTCTCCAATCCCTACACTTGAAAACTTCCTTCATACAAAACTAAACACAATTCTATTAGCAACATTAGTGTAAGCATAACATATAATCAATCCTCTTTTTGCTTCAGGTTTCAACTCAAAACCACCACATATATAGCATATACTACTGTAACAACTTCCCCAAAAGTTCCGTGAACAAAAGAACTCAAAAGAAAGCGATAAAGTGGCAAACACAAATATTGGCAGAAATCTGTCAAAACTGAACAGCTGACAAAGGTCGAATTTTTAGAGGGTTTTCGGTTGCTCAAATCAAAAAGTGTTCAACTAATGAAAGTTTGGATATAACCTGGGGCATATGCACAAGAAATCGTAGGTCCAAAAGATGTACACAGAATTTTCACGAATTTTTACGGTGCAGCACCGAAAACTGTTTCAGGACAGCAACATCCCCAAATCTTACCTCACTCAAATTAGAGGCTTCTCTTGGCACAAAAACGAAATAAAAAGGATAAGGAGCGGTTATTACAGTAAAAAAACTTCCAAGACTCAAATAAAAGAAAAAGTACTGAAAATAAACAATGGGTTATCTCCCAAGAGTGCTTTTCTTTAACGCCTTTGAGCTAGGCGCAGTAATTTGCAAAGATGCTCATGTGGGCGCCATATGAGAGCTTGAGGCAAAGGCGCCATATAGGAACTTAAAGCAATAGAGAGCATCAAAAAGCAAATGTGAAAGACATTTATATCTAATCCACTTCCTATGCATAGGAATCTTGTAAGAAAATAAATCAACGAGGCACATAGTAGCAAGCATGGATAGATAAAACAAGTGCCACTTCAAGATTTGCAACATAAAGAGCGGAAACTTAATATTGTTGAGATCCATCAAACCATGTTTCCCTCTCTCATAATAACTTTCAGTAGCATCATGAATAGAACCAACAATATAACTATCACATAAAGCATCCCTATCATGAGCCACATGCATAAAAGAATTAATACTCACCACAGGAACAATAGTAGTAGGAGCAGATTCAACAGAATAATTATTCTCATCACCATAATCATCATAAATAGGAGGCATATTGTAATCATAACTAATTTTCTCCTCAATAGTAGGTGAACTAAAAATATTATACTCATCATTATAAACTAGAGGCTTAGTATCATCACAAGATAGAGAACTACTATGTCGCAAAGCATATTCTTCAAACATATCATCATAAGAAGGAACATCACATATGGGAGATAAAATATCATCAGAGCAAATTTTTTCCACTAAAGCTGGGGAACTAAAAATATCATGCTTAACAAAACCAGCTTCCCCAAGCTTAGACTTTTCTATAGCATTATCAACAACGGTGTTCAAAACATTCATACTAACAACACTATTAGCATGCAAATTAAGCTCCAAAGGTTTTTCAATTTTCTCTTCAAACACTTCATATCTAAACTCAGGAAAAAGACTAGAGAACTCTTTATTTTCCATTAAGCCTAACTAGTGAAAATAAAAACAAGAAACAAAAAGATGTAATTGCAGAATCTAAAGGAAATAACTCCGAGCACTCACTAGCAACTAAAAGACTTAGTAACCGAAGAATGTGAGTACCTTTTACCTTACCTCCCTGGCAACGGCGCCAGAAAAGAGCTTGATGTCTACGCACTTCTATTCTTGTATACACTTGTTGGGCCTCCAAGTGCAGAGGTTTGTAGAACAGCAGCAAGTTTCCCTTAAGTGGATCACCCAAGGTTTATCGAACTCAGGGAGGTTAGAGGTCAAAGCTATCCCTCTCAAGCAACCCTGCAATTACGATACAGAAAGTCTCTTGTGTCCCCAACACACCCAATACACTTGTCAGATGTATAGGTGCACTAGTTCGGCGAAGAGATAGTGAAATACAAGTAGTAGTGATGATTATAAGTAGCAAACGTGATGTGAAATAAATATCGCTGCGAGCAAACAAGTAACAAAATAGCAAGTAAATGGTGTGTAATGCTTGGAAACAAGGCCTAGGGATCATACTTTCACTAGTGGACACACTCCCAACAATATAACATGAATGAACAAATAAACAACTTCTCTCCACTATGGTACTCTGAATTACTCTCCTATTGAATAACACTAATCATTGCGTAGTGGCTACAGAAGCACCCCTTAAAGTTCATCAAGTACTTGACAAACACCACTCATAGAGACATCCAAATCAGATCACAATTCAAGATAGAAATCATTGTGACTTAGACCAAGTAGTAACACGGTGCACACACTGCCAACTTTACACCATGAAAGGAGGAATAGATCACTCAAACTATCATAGCAATAATTATTCTCATAATCCACAAGAGATCACAATCATAGCCTAAACCAAGTACCACCATGATGCACGCACTGTCACCGTTACACCAAGGCAGGAGGAATAGATTACTTTAACAATCACCACTAGAGTACACATAACATCTGAATAATAACATCTACTTGTTCAGCATGATACAAAGCTCACGATCACATAAAGATCACATCATGGGAGAGAGAGGTGAACCACATAGCTACCGATAGAGCCCTTAGCCCTGGGGATGAACTACTCCCTCCTCATCATAGGAGACAGCAAGGTTGATGGAGATGGTGGTGAGGTCGATGGAGACGGCGGAGACGGCGATGGAGACCGATGGAGATGGCTCCGGGGGCACTTCCCCGTCCCGGCAGGGTGCCGGAACAGAGACTTCTGTCCCCCAAAATTCGTCGGTGGCGGTGGCGGAACTGCGGAACTCTTTCTAGAAAATTGCCGACTCCCTTAGGGTTTTCCATCCCGAGGCTTCTTATAGGTAAAGGGGCGATGTCAGAGGGCTGCCAGGGCCTCCTCACACAGGGCTGGCGCGGCCAGGGGCCTGGCCGCGCCACCCCTGCATGTGGGGCCCCTGTGGCCCACCTCCTACTCCTCTTCGGATCTCTGGAAGCTTCCGGGTAAAATAAGACTTCAAGATGTTGTTTCGTCCAATTCCGAGAATATTTCCTGTGTATCACTTCTGAAACACAAAAACAACAGAAAACAGGAAACTGGCACTGTGGCACTTGTTAATAGGTTAGTTCCGGAAAATGCATAAAAGTGCCACTAAGTGTAACGAAACACAAAGCAAATGGTGTAAAAACAAGCATGGAGCATCAAAAATTATGGATACGTTGGAGACGTATCACTGTGATAGACTATAAGAAAGAGAAAATTTTCACTAAATTTAATGGAGAGTCTTATAAGTTTAATTTTTCTAAGTTTGCTAAGACTTCTCATGAAAATGAAATGCCTAATGAAAATTTTCGAGTTGAACAGCTTGCTTCTATTGCTCTTGCTCCTAATAATGCTTTGCAGCAATTCATGGAAGACCATGAAAGTGATGTTTTCCGGAAGGAAAGAGAAGAGATTGACGATATTTTCCTTCGTCAACAACCGTTGATCAAGCACAATTTACCTGTGGAGGATCTTGGTACCACTTTGCCACCTAAAGAAGATCCTATTTTTGAATTAAAACCTTTACCTGATGATCTTAAATATGCCTATATAGATGATAAGAAAATATATCCTATTATTATCAGTTCTAAGCTTTCAGGAAAGGAAGAAGAAAGGTTATTGGAGATATTGAGGAAACATCGAGGAGCTATGGGATATACTCTTGATGATTTAAAAGAGATTTGCCCCACTTTATGTCAGCATGCTATTAATATGGAGGAAGACGCGAAGCCAGTTGTGGAACATCAGCGTCGCTTAATTCCCAAGATGAAGGATGTGGTAAGAAATGAGGTATTGAAGCTCCTTGATGCTGGTATTATTTATCCCATTGCTGATAGTAGATGGGTTAGCCCTGTTCATTGTGTTCCTAAGAAAGGAGGTATGACTGTTGTGCCTAATGAGAATAACGAGCTTATTTCTCAAAGGGTAGTAGTTGGTTATAGGATGTGCATTGACTATAAAAAAGTTAACAAGGTTACTAAGAAAGATCATTATCCTTTACCATTTATAGATCAGATATTAGAGAGGTTGTCTAAGAAGACTCATTTTTATTTTCTGGATGGTTACTCTGGTTTCTCTCAAATTGCTGTTAGAAAGGAAGATCAAGAGAAAACCACTTTTACTTGTCCTTATGGAACTTATGCTTATATACGTATGCCGTTTGGTTTATGCAATGCTCCTGCTACTTTTCAAAGATGCATGTCTGCTATTTTTCATGGTTTTTATGAAGAAATTGTGGAGGTTTTCATGGACGATTTTTCTGTCTATGGAACTTCTTTTGATAATTGTTTGCACAATCTTGATAAAGTTTTGCAGGGGTGTGAAGAAACTAATCTTGTTCTTAATTGGGAGAAATGCCATTTTATAGTAAATCAAGGAATTGTCCTTGGACATAAAATTTCTGAAAGAGGTATTGAAATTGACAGAGCAAAAGTGGAAGCAATTGAGAAAATGCCCTGTCCCGGAGATGTTAAAGGTATTCGTAGTATTCTTGGTCATGCTGGTTTCTATAGGAGGTTTATTAAAGATTTCTCTAAGATTTCAAAGCCTCTTGCTAATCTTCTTCAAAAAGATGTACCATTTGTCTTTGATGATGATTGTAAGGAAGCTTTTGAAACTCTTAAGAAGGCTTTAACTACTGCTCCTATTGTTCAACCACCTGATTGGAATTTACTCTTTAAAATTATGTGTGATGCTAGTGATTTTACTGTTGGTGCTGTTCTTGGACAGCGCGTAGATAATAAGTTGAATGTTATTCATTATGCTAGTAAGACTCTTGATGCTGCTCAGAAGAATTATGCTACTACTGAGAAAGAGTTTCTTGCTGTTGTTTTTGCATGTGATAAGTTTAGACCTTATATTGTTGATTCTAAAGTTACTATTCATATCGGTGTTCAAAAAATCGTCCGAGTAGCTTAATCGCTGCTCGTCAGATCACCGTGTCGAATATATTGAATCGTCGTCGTTAGTTGTTGTGGCCGTTTAATCGGTCTGACAACCGATTACACGTGAATCTCCGATTAACTGGTCTAGCCCAACAGACGAAATTCGGCCTCTGCCCATAACCCATTCGCCTCCCGTAGTTTTTTCTCCGCCCTTGATTAGAGTCGGCCGTAGAGTCTCCGCTGAAAAAGAGCAACAATCTGAATAAGCGTAAGGCGGGTGGGCAGACACAGTATTACAGAAAGGTTGAAGTTCCTCGCTTGATGATTGAACCAGCTGCTACTGATGCCAATAATATAGAGGATCCTGTCACGGTTACGGCGGAGGAAATTGATAGGAGTGAGGAGGTTGAAGGGCGTGATCCGAAGAAAAATAAACCCACGCCCACAAATTCTGGAAATTCGGCAGCGGCTGCAGCGCAACCCTGCCCAGAACAATGAGTTGCATGAGTTGGAATGGTCGCGGGCTTGGGAACCAGGCGACCATTCGGGAGCTTCGCAATGTCGTGAAGCAGGAAGGTCCCAGCCTACTCTTTGTGATGGAAACAAAATTATCAAAGGAGAGGGTAGAGAGTTTGCAGAGAATTCTTGGCTTTGCTGGATGTTTCGGTGTGTCCAGCGTGGGGCTTAGTGGTGGTATTGCACTTTTCTGGTCAGCAGATGTGTATGTTGACCTTAAGAATTTTAGTTCCTGCCATATAGATGTTATGGTGAGGAGAAATGATAATAGTGGTACTGAATGGAGATTAACAGGATTCTATGGAGCTCCTAGAGTGGAGGATCGGTATCACAGTTGGAGGTTCCTCAGAACTTTATTTGCTATTAAGCATTCGGCATGGCTTTGTCTTGGAGATTTTAATGAAACTCTTTTTGCGACGGAGCACTTCTCCCGAGCGGCCAGGCCACAGTGGCAAATGAAAGCTTTTCGTGAGGCAGTAGAAGATTGTTCGCTCATTGATCTAGGCTGGTCAGGAGTGGAATATACATGGGACAACGGACAATCGGGTGAGTCAAATGTTAAAGCAAGGCTGGATCGAGCCTTTGGAAATAATGAGTTCCTCAATAAGTTTGAGTTTACTTCAGTGCGGCATATTGTCACAACGGAGTCTGACCACTGTTTTATCCTTGTGAAATTTTGTGAGAATATGGCTGCTGGACGAGCTAGAGGTGCAAGGCAGTTCCGTTATGAGAATGTCTGGTAAACGCATGTCGATTACGACCAGCTTGTCTTGGATAAATGGCAGAAAGGGGCTGGGTCGCATGGACTGGTTGGAGTGCTCCAAGCTCTGAATACGATGCAAACAAGCCTTAGTACTTGGGGTGCCAAAGAATTCGGAGATTTGGCGCGTAAGGGGCGAAAACTGCGTCAGAAGCTAGACCGGCTCCGCGGCAGATCGGTCGGGAGGGGGCCAACTGACGAAGAAAAGGCTATAGTTAAACAGCTTCGTGAAACTCTTCGTCGAGAAGAAATCTGGATGCGTCAGCGATCCAGGGTACAATGGTTGCGCGAAGGGGATCGCAACACAGCATACTTTCACTCGCAGGCTGCACAAAGGAAGCGCTTGAATAAAATTTCAGAACTAGAGCGTGCAGATGGTACCAAGTGTGTATCCTGGGAGGAGAACTGTGATGAGATTCAGGGGTTCTATCAAAATTTGTACATGACGCAGGGGTTTAGGCCCATGGATGAGCTCCTGGATATTGTTCCAACACGTGTAACACAAGCTATGAATGCAGAATTTGACAAACCATACACGTCAGAGGAGGTGAAGTGTGCATTATTCCAGATGGCGCCATCTAAGGCACCAGGAGTGGACGGATTTACAGCCGGGTTTTTTCAGCGTCACTGGACACTGTTAAAGGATGATATTGTCCCTGCCGTACTGGGGTTTTTGAATGGAGGTGAACTAGCAGAAGGTCTAAATGATACTTCAATCACATTGATTCCCAAGGTACGACACCCGCAGCGTATTTCTCAGTATAGACCCATCTCCCTTTGTTCTGTGTTATATAAGATGGCATCTAAGTGTATAGCTAACAGAGCTAGGGTTTCTTTGGGAGATATTATTGGAGAAGAGCAGAGTGCATTTGTTCCCGGCCGTTTAATCACTGATAATGTCTTGATTGCATATGAGAGTGTGCATGCCATGCGGAAGCGGAAGAAAGGGAAAAATTATGTATGTGCTGTCAAGCTCGATATGATGAAGGCATATGATCGAGTTGAGTGGCATTATTTGGAAGCTATTATGATTAAACTGGGATTTAGTGCAAATTTTGTCCGTCTAATCATGAAGTGTGTGACTTCGGTCAGATTCACTATTCGTGCAAATGGAGAATTGTTACCATATTTTACGCCCACGAGGGGGCTACGACAAGGTGATCCGATGCCTCCTTTTTTGTTTCTCATATGTGCAGAGGGTTTTACAACTTTACTGAATTTATTTGGAGGAGTTTCGGTGGATAGAGGGATTAGGGCGAGCCCGAGATCACCCTGGATAAATCATTTGCTCTTCGCAGATGATAGTTTGATTTTTATGAAGGCGAACGAGCAGAGTGCTTTCAGATTGAATGACATTTTGAGAATCTATGGAGACTGTTCAGGCCAATGTGTAAATAAGGAGAAGAGCTCAATATACTTCAGTCCAAACACGTCTCAAGAGATTCGTCAGACTTTGAAATTAACGATGGGTATTGCAGTGGAAGCATTCAGCGAGCGATATTTGGGACTTCCTACTGCAGTGGGTCGTATTACTAGTGGAACCTTTGATCATCTTGGTGAAAGGATTCGCACTAAATTGCAAGGAGGGTCTGAGAGGATGGTCTCCTGTGCAGGTCGTGAGGTTTTTCTGAAATCAGTTATTCAGTCAATACCGACTTTCAGTATGTGTTGTTTTCAGCTAACAAAAAAGGTATGTACACAGTTGGTGTCCTACATGGCTAGATATTGGTGGAGTAGTTCGATCGATCGCAGGTCAATGCACTGGATCGCTTGGGATTTACTCGCATCTCCAAAATGCAAAGGCGGCATGGGCTTTCGCGATCTGGAAATTTTTAACTTGGCGCTCTTAGGCAAGCATGGTTGGAGATTTATCACACACCCTGACTCTTTATGCGCGCGGGTGTTGAAGACTAAGTACTTTCCTAACACAAGTTTTTTGGAGGCCACAACTCCTAATGGATGTTCAGCTACGTGGAGAGCAATTGTGGCTGGGAGGGTAGCTTTGGAGGCTGGTCTAATTAAAAGGATCGGCGATGGTTCCTCTACGGCCATATGGACAGAAAACTGGATTCCAGGAATTATTTCAATGAGACCATCTGCCCAGATTGAAGACGATGTTCTGAATAATGTTTCCGATCTAATTGATGCTGATAATTGGACGTGGAAAGCAGCGTTGGTCAGGAGAAACTTCACGGCGCCGGAGGCGGATGTAATCCTCAATATTCCGTTACGACGTGACGGCGGTGAAGACTTCTGGGCCTGGGGCCTAGAAAAGAATGGTATCTACTCTGTTAAATCGGCGTACCGATCTCTAGTGACGCGTAACGAGCTTAGTTCTCTAGCGGAAGGGACGGTTACTGAATCTTCAAATTCTGATACACAGCTGTGGAACCGGCTATGGAAACTGAACGTGGTGCCAAAGGTTCGGGTATTTTGGTGGCGGGTTTTACGTGGTATTTTACCAGTGGAGAAAACATTGCAGTACCGACATATTGCGACTTTGGCTCAGTGTAAAGTTTGTCGTTCAGCAAACGAAGATATGATGCATGCACTAATTCAGTGCACACATGCAAAGCGTTTCTGGATGGAAGCTCGGGAATGGCTGGACATTAAGCTTCCTGACCTTCATCCAGCAACTTGGTCGAGGGACATTTTATGTGATCCTTTATTCTCTGAGGAGCAACGACCGAAGATTATCACGGTGATGTGGGCTATATGGACGTCCCGGAATAATATTGTTCATGATAAGGGAAGCCTTGATCCGATACAGTCTATGAAGATCACGAGAGATGCGCTTGCTGTGCTCGAGGTGCCTAGGCAGCATGCGACAATCTTGCCGGGTCATGGATGGAGGCCTCCTGATGATGATTGGATGAAGATAAATACTGATGCTGGAATCTCTCTGGATGCAAGGAAAGGTGGAGCGGGGGGGATAGCACGATCTCCTACCGGCTTCATTGGGGCTTGGAGCAAACCATATCCAGGTATCACTGACCCCTTGATCGCCGAGGCCATGTCTCTTCGGGAGGGTGTCATTTTTGCAAAGCTCCGAGGTTTTCAGCGAGTGGTTTTTGAAGTTGATTGCTTGGAGGTTGTTAACCTCTGGGACTCGCGCGCTGGTTCACGCTCTGTAGTAGCGCCAATTCTCCAAGATATTGAAGGGCTAGCCTCATCGTTTATTTATTTTGTTATTCAGCATGCAAAACGATCTGCTAATGTGCCGGCCCATCTGTGTGCAAAGTTTGCTTGTACACAGGAGGATACTTGCTGTTGGTTCGATCATGTACCTAGTTTCTTTACTACCAGCCTCCAAGCTGACAGTGCAGGAGTGTTTGATTCTGAATAAAGCCCTGTAAATTCCCCGCAAAAAAAAAAGACCAGGCGATTCACCGCCGCCACAGCTTCGATGCAAACCGCCGCCGCCCCCGATGCTCGTCTCCGGCAGGTGCATCTAGCGCATCCCAACCTCGCCCGCCGGCCGTCCCCAGGGGCAGGAGTCCACACAGAGAAGGAACCATCCCGCCGATACAACCTCATCGAGGAGCAGGAGGCCCGACACCTGAGCTAGATCTCGCCCACCGGCCGCCTGTAGCTCTCGTCGCAATCCCCAGGCTGTAGCTCTCGTCGCAATCCCCAGGCTCAGGAGTCCACGCGGACTAGAAGACCCCCCGCCAGTACCACCACTCCGAGGAGCAGGAGGCCCGTCGCCTGCAGCTGCTCTCCGTCGCTAGGACCTTCACTACCCGCCAGCTGCTCTTAGTCGCTAGTGTTGAACTAGTTGTCTAGTACAGAGCATGGTATTCTACGTTGTCCATAGATGGCTGCAGCAAATTTCGTTTTGTCTAGTATTCTATACTGAATTGCTGCTATCGTAAACGTATATATGGTGCCACCCCTATGGGCCACCACGTAAATCCGAATTTACCGGCCGTCGGATCGTTTCTCAGAGCGAATTCAAGCCGTCCGTTCCTTTTCACCGCGTCCGTATAAAAGGGCTCCCCCGGTGAAACCCTACCCAATCCGCGCCCGCGCAGGTCCGCCTCCTCTTCCTTCCTCCCGCTCGCGCCGCCACCCCAGCAGGCCCGCTCGCTCGCCCACGCCGGCGCCGGCGCCGCCCACGCAGCTCGCCTCCTCCGGCCACCTCCCGTCTCCTTTCTGTCTCACCGCGAGGCTGGGGAGCACGCAGGGGAGCCCGGCGGCGCGGGCGGCTGGGGAGCACGCAAGGAAGCCCGGCGGCGCGGGCGGCTGGGGAGCACGCAAGGAGGCTCGGCGGCGGGGCCGGCCGGCCCGTCGGTCGACATCCTCCCCTCCCGTTGCTCGGGTGAGTGTTGCCGGCTGCTCCTCCCGAGCTCTCCTCGTCTTCCCCGTCGCGTCTCGCCCCAATCCCCACATCCGCCGCTCTCCCTCCCACGTCCGTCCTCCTCTCCTGTCGCTGCCGTTGAGCCGACGGCGCGGGGTTGAGCCACCGCGCGCGGGTTCTCCCTGGTCGCTGCCCCCAATTGGTTTGCCCTCCTCGAATCCTCTCAAACCCTAGCTCGCCCCGTCCCTTCCCCTCCAAGAAAGGAGGAGGCGCATGGAGGAGGTGACAATCCCACTACCATCAGCTGCATCACCGACGAGCAGAGCCATGGGCATGGCGGCTGATGCAGGACAGCAGGAGAAAGTAGGCAGCGTAGGGAGAGGGAGTTGGGCATGGAGATGGAGCAGCGCAGGGAGGAAGAGGCCACCAAGTGGTCCAAGTCCATCCTTGACCAGCGCGAGCACTTGCCGCCTCTCGAATCTCTCTACGAGCGCATCGCTGTTTCCTGCTTGGAATCCACCCTCAGGTACGTCCTCCTCCGCCTCCTTACTCTGTAGCTCTTTTCTGTTCATATATTTTACTGTTTTCACTATTCAACAGATTGTGATTATGTTTTCTCCTCATCTTTTCATGTGAAGCAGCCGAGCAGGTTTACTATCATGAATCAATGGGTTAAATTAGGAAATGGTGATACTCAGCCGAGATTGTAACCATGGATGTCACTTTTGGAAATGGATGCAAAAGATTAAGAGATTACATTTGTTCGATCCCTGTTTGAGAAATTTACTCCACAGGTAAAATATACTTTTTAAGATTTATTATTCATATTTTTTTTCATGTTTGTTTTTGTCAAGCAGAAAGACAAATGAACCAGTTTTATAGCATGCTCATTTATTCTTTGCTTCAGCGTGGCTTTATCTATTTGATCATATGGAATGTCTAGGATTATGCACTGATGTTTGTTTTATCTATTGTACAGATGTGTTTCCAGTTAATTCATCGATTATATGAAGACTCATTTTCTCAATGCTTTTTGTGTGGATACTAGAGAATGGCACCTTCCAATATTTTCTATTTGCGAACTACATAGAGGTTTGCAGATTAATCGTAAAACATCTTTGATCTTCTCCTTTTGCTCATTGTCATCTTCACTTGTGTAATGTGTAATATTGGTGTTCTTTTAGTTTATTGAGAAATGAACTTGAGATTATATAATTCTGATTTCCACCATGTTGTAGCTTTGAACCTTAATCTTGATCTTATAATAATATGTCATATTGCAGATGAAGTTGAAAGCCTTGCAGCTGCTATATCTGGCTATGAACCTTCAGACTCCATTAGGGTAAAGTTTTCACCAAATTGTTTTTGCCATATTACCATTTATCAGGTAATGTTTACACTGTCTTCTTTCATTGTGTAACCTTCAGGTGGTAAATGCGTTGCCAAGGAGCGTGATTTCGACATCAAGGAGATGCACCAAAGTAAATCGAACCCCAATTGCTTCCTTTCTCGGCTGGGGATGAGTGTTTCTATGAAGATTTTCTATTCTGGATTATGCAGCCCTGAAAGAGATGGAAAGCAAGCTCCAGAACCCCCAAAACAAGAACAACCGCCTCCGCAATGAGCTGTAAGATCAGATCCTTATGTTGCGCGTGCTGATTTTTTGGTTCCGCTCTTGCTTTGTTGGGTGAATGACGCTTGAGACGTTGCTTCCTTCTATTTTGTTGTTGGTGCCAGGCTCAGCATCAACTTGCGGAGATGCAGAATCTTTTAGCTGACAGGGAGCACCAGCTTGCAAAGGCCTAGGCAGATTTAGCTGATAGCGAGGAGCAGCTTGCGGAGGCCAGAAAATTGCAGTTGACGATACCAGTAAGAGCGATTTGAATACTTGGGTGGTTTCTTACTTTAAGTTGCTGAGTTTTGTAGTAAAATATATTGGTTCCACAATGGTATTTCACATGGACTTATATGCATAGAGATATTTTTTATGAACAAATGCATAGATTCAGAACATACAGGAGAATGCGGTGTGTGCTGTGATGCTACATTCTATCTACAAGTTTTAGAGTGATTGGCATTTTTAGGAACCGTCCATCCACCTGACCCTTGCCTACTAATAAGAATAGGGTGGGAGTCTTTGCAAGCAATATGCTTAATCTTAGTTTAACAGCACGACCCGGCCCTTCATCTCAAGTACTGAAGGTATTCGTCCGATTGGTTCTGCGCTCTTGTAGCTGGAAGGCGTGGTCGTCGCCTACGTCTGAGTTTAACAAAGCGACCTGGCCCTTTATCTCAAGACTACTTGCCTCCTCGATCAAACGATGGCGCGTACCTGGCGATGGCAAAGTCGTCGGACGGCCAGGTCCATGACGTTCTCCCGTGCGGAGGCCGTGGTTACCCAGTGGTCGCCATTACATGCCTCGCCGTTGTCACCTTCGCCTACGTGCGTCTCCCAGAGCAAACATCCATGAATATCATCTAGGGCTTGTCGGCGAGGCGCTGGCCTTGTGTGTCGAGCGCACCCGTGACTTGGCGTCCTCGGCGCCGCCGAGGCGAACGAACTCCTTAAGCAAGGCAAGCATGACGCTACGGCTCTCCGGGAATTACTACTTCCCTGCCTATAGGAGCACGGACAACAGCGCGTAAGGTAGCCTTGCCTTGCATCGCCAGGTCCCAGCCACGCGCGTGCTCACAAACATGGCCGAGCCAGGCTGCGTGCGCGCCAGCCCCGTGCGCTTGCTCTGCTTCCGCTAGCGCGTGTGTGCCTCGCTAATTCGGCCCTGCCTTTTCCCTGCGTGCCGCACTGGCCTGCACACCGCATGTCTTGCCACGATCGATTTGCCGCACACGCAGATAGCGGCATGAACACGCGTTCGCTCTTTTCCCGTACTATTTCTTCGGCCGCGCGTGCATCGATCGATCCCTTCCCCAGCTACCTTGCTTAACTCCACAAGCTCCGTTCAGTTTCAGTCTGTAGTCAGTTAATCTTCAGTTTCAGTTTTTGGTCTGCCCGTGCCCCTGTAGATGTAGATGAAGCAGAGGAGGCAGCGATCTCGTTTCCGAGGCGGCGTTCGACCTGGCCACGGAGGCGTTCAACGGAGAGCGGGGCGCGCGAGTGGATCGGAGTGGATGCGGATGGGCTCCTATAGTGTATTTTGGATCCCGATCGACAGGGCGTTGTTTAGTCGACCGCTTCATACGGATTTGATCAAATTTATTAGGGGATTTAATCTAACGGTCATGAAAATTTCGATTTGACGAAACTGGACGGAACATATGTTCCGTGCCAATCACCGTAAAAGAGCTCCTAATCTAATTAGGGTTAATCCTGGTGCATGCAAATCAATCAAGAAATAGACTAAAAAATTACTTCCTAGATTAGCAACGGGCGTTCCCTTCTGCTACACATCCTTGTAAGTTGTAACCACCATGTCTGATCTAAAGCCTCCGGAGTAGCGTATCATGCCCTATCACCCAGCTGGCTGCTTCAACTATCAATAGGAAGTATCTTTGGTTCCGAAGCCTGATGGAGTTGAGCGACATCATCAGCGCTAGCATGAATAAGGGCACAACACCAGGCGGCTGACGCTCGTACGTGGCCATAGCAGGTAACGCCATAGAAGGCCGCGCGAGGAGTCGATTTTTTTACCCTGATAGTGCACAATGGTTGATGCCAATCGGAGGAGTCCTTTTTTGTTACGGGAAGCGGTCCGAGAGCTCATGTGGGAAGAGGCGACGGGTTACTTTATTCAACGGGTTTTAGATGGGCGATAGCCAGATTAAACGGGTGTTATTATCTTTTCGTGAGGATTAACACGGAGGCTTCTACGGTGCCTCCAATTAGTAGATATAAGACTGAATGTTATATTAACTAATGGACACTTACATCTACCTGTTTGCTACAGGTACGTGTGGAATCGCTGCTTGGCAGAAATAAAAAGTGAACCGAGAAAAATAAAGTTAGAAGGCAGTGGTGTTTTGGGATTTATGTGCAATCATTGCTGATCAGAGGAAAAACAAACTAAGTTCACTCAGCTCAGATGAAATCATTGATGTTCAGAAGAATAACATAAACTCGGGAATAATTAAATTAAAAGGGGTGAAGGAAATAATTCTTATACATGTATAGAAATTGGGGAGGATTTCATATGATACTTTGAGGAAACATCACGGTAGAAATAGGAAACCATCAGAGGGGTTAAAGTGAGCTAATACACAGGCGACGATGAAACAGAAAAAATCAGATAAGGCTAGCATGCGGGGCAGATCAGAATATTGCATGTAGCTATCATGAATGAGAGCGTCAGTCGCACCTTACTACTATCATCGTTGTGAATCATCACCGTGCTCTTTGTTACCTCCGCTGCCTCATCAGACTGTTGTTCGTCGAGAACTGGACTGAGAAGAACGTGTGTCCGAGCGTCTTGAGTACAGACATGGCATGAGCAATTGTTCGCCGACGACGTGTAGGCGGATGCGTGGAACGACGGAAAAGTGGAGAAGGACGCTTGCAGCTAGGCCATTGACGGTCACCGTGGGAGGTGACTCTTAGTGCAGGCGGCGGCGGATAGATGATATTATTTGGGACTCCAGAAGGTCTAGGGCATGGAACGGAGAGTAAGATTTTTTTTTTTTGGCAATGTCGTGCGGTCTGGTGGAGTCCGTACCTGCGATAACTCATTTTCAATCTAATGGTTAGAGATAACTCATTAGTTGATCCTACGGATGGTTTTCTTTACTGCGTGAGAGTTAACGTGGAGCCTCGTATGGTGCCTCCAATTAGTAAATATATATAAGATATATAAGATTATACATTTTTTGCTCCTACAGATTCTTACTATCTACCTTTTTTTGCAGAAAGCAAGGTTCTACTGCACTGTCACGATCACAAAGCTTGTAGCTGGAGAACGCTGGTGGTTTTCTGCATGTACAACATGTAATAAGGGCACGAATACAAATCCTTATGGTACTGGCTACAAATGCCCTGACAAAGACACCCAGTGGTGGGGGCGTAATGCCAACGTGCTCCAACATTCTTGATCACTGCTTGTTTTAGATGTGGTATTATGTGATCTTCATTCACTCATCTTCTTTCTCCAGGTATAAAATCTGCTATTTTGGGTCTGATGGTACTGATGAAGTTGAGCTTGAGTTCTTTGAGGAAGCTGGGATAGAATTTATTGGTAAAGCATCCCTAAATCTCATCTGCTAAAAGGTTCCTCATATTATGCCGATAGAAGAAGCCATTCACCTTGCGCGTGCGGATCAGTCGACTCCGAAAGAAGTTGCTGCCATGGTTTCTTGGAAATTTCGTCTGGTTGTTTCTGTAACAAACAAGAGCTTTGAGCCTCAGGTCAATAAACCATCTTACCAAGTTCATAATATCAAAGCTTAGTATGGCAAGCAGCCACGTGTTTCTTCCCCCAGTACTGCTGACAGTGGGTTAAATTCCCTTGGTCAGCAGATGGCTGAAGATGGTATCCTTGCTCAACCCGGTTCTTCAAGCAAAGGTGTTGCTGTTTATGATGCTTCGGCCTCTACCGACTTTGATGCTTCTATGGTAAGAATCTGACAGTGTTTGCTAGCTTTGGGATACTTATAAAGGTCTTACCTGCTCAAATAAACACTCCAAGAGTTTATTTGTCATTTTGTTTAAAATGTTTCAGAAATTTCAGCGATGAATATATATGTAGCTTTTAGTATTGTTTAGCCTTTTGTGGATTTATGGAAGTGAAATTGTGCTCATAGTATTGGTGTAGTGTCATTAAGATAACGGTGGATCCATGCTTCCTCACACACTTGCAGAGACATTGTCCAGGTACAAGCACAGTTTCAATGTGCAGTCTTATACTTTTTAGTGTCCCTTTTCACTAGAATTCTCTTGATTCCGAGTGTTACGGACTAGAAAGCATGACCCCAATTTAATGTATATTTCTACTTTTTCTAAATAATTGACCCCATGGGTTCAAGCTGATGTCACCTGATAATTTCCAGTTTACCACATAAGGCAACCTAACTTGGTATTCTTACTTTTGTGTTTAGGTCAGATTAAAAAGTGCTACTCTAATTTAGGCCAGCGGCGATTGCATGGAACTTCCTCTAAGAACCCAGCAAACTTGGCTTAATTTGCGCCTTTTGGTTTTCCTAATTTTGTTCCGTTCTTTTAGACTTATAACTGAACCAGATGTCTTTATTCTGGTCCAGAGATAGAGAGTGAAGGTGATGGTACAGCAGTTGCACAACTAAGATAAGGTAGAATCCAACACTTAATTGAACTTTCTTTTCTTTGTAGCAATGTCGACTGTAGTCACATTATTCACAATTTTTTTGATCTTTGAGTTTCCTACATTTGATCATACAAAGCGCAGTTAGGTTCAGGTAATGTAGAAAGTACAGAAAGCATTCTGCTACTTTGTGCTGATGTTGTATGTGAGTTTCTTGTGGCAATAAATTTAAGATGACTGTCTCTAGAGTACAAGTATTGCTAGGGTATCTGAAGACTACGCCTACAAATTTTCAATGCTGAAATTACTTCAAGAACTGATACGCTTTCCAAATTTACATACTAGATAATAGTGTCACTATATTACATGTACTTCTCATTACCAGTTCGTTTCATGCTATACCATGGATAATTCCTCTTCTGTAATTCATCTTCTGTACTTCTTGTTCTTTTGTATGGTTGCAATGTAATCAGTATGTACTGTACTGAAGATCGTCCTCTGCCTTTTTTGTATCTATGTATCTTTTATTGCATCGTGTAGAGTAAAATTCAATGTGTTGATCAAAAACAAAATTCAGAATATTATGGCTACTTGGTTTCTTATTCTTTCATTCTAGGTTTATTATCTGAAGATGAAGTCAACATCCCTGCATTCATACCCATGAAAGTAATTGGAGTCATCAACAGATAACTTCACATATATGCCTGTGTCAAGCTACTTGCGTGTTTGACCAATCTACAGCAGTTGACTGAAGACAATTTTATTTAGTTTAGGTCGAGCTACTGGCGTGTCGTGTATGTTCGCCATTACTTAGTGACCCTATGTTAGTATGGTATAATCAGAAGTTTATTTTATGTACTTTCTGTTGCTCTGTGTGCTCCTAATCAAGTTATTGAACATTATCTTTTACATCATCTATCTTTGTGTTACCTGGCTTACGTGATAGTAAAAGGACATGGTTTCTGTAAATATCCATTGCTTTCATTTCGTAAATAGTAAAGATGTATAAAATATTTTGATCACTTATAGTCGATAAATTGGTTTAAATTCAACGGGATCGTGCGCCAAGGCGCACCTCTAAATCTAGTTTTTTGCAATACGTGATGCGTCTGATGCAAATGTTGTTTCTGTACCATGTTCTGTACAGAAGTATTGAGCGGAGCATGATGTTCATTGTTAAATATATTGCTGCCAATTTTGCAATACATAATGTATTGCTGTAATATCTATTACTCCCTCCGTTCAGAAATATAAGATGTTTTAGTTTTGTGAAGTGAATGTATCTAGACATCTTTTAGTGTATAGGTTCGCTCGAATCTATACACTAAAAGATGTCTAGATACATTAGCTTCACAAAACTAAAATACTCCTATCTTATATTTCTAAACTGAGGGAGTACCTGTGTACCCATTAAATTGATGCTGTGTGTGGTGAATTCTCGTTAATTAAAACGGTACAGAGGGAGTTCTAGTTATTTTAAAGCTTAAAACTTGCAAAAAAAATTAAAAACTCACCGATTAATAGTTGACCGATTAAATCAGTTAATAGGCCGATTTCCGATTAATCCTTGAACTTAAGCCGACCGACCAGTTAAGGATTACCGATTTTCTGAACATTGATTCATACTGATCACGCTGCTATTAGATATCTTATGTCTAAGAAGGATGCTAAGCCTAGGCTTATTAGATGGGTGTTGCTTTTAGAAGAGTTTGATTTGCATATTGTAGATAGGAAAGGTGCTGAAAATCCTGTAGCTGACAACTTATCTAGATTGGAAAACATTTCTTTTGATCCTATTTGTGTTAATGATAGTTTTCCAAATGAACAGTTGGCTTCAATAAATGTAACTTCACGAGACCTTCCTTGATATGCTGATTATGCTAACTTTATTGTTTCCAAGTATTTGCCTCCAACCTTTATAGCTTAGCAAAGAAGAAAATTCTTATATGATTTGAGGCACTATTTTTGGGATGACCCACACTTATATAAAGAAGGAGTGGATGGTATTATGCGAAGATGTGTTCCAGAATATGAGCAACAAGAAATATTAAGAAAATGCCATGGCAGTGCTTATGGAGGACATCATGCTGGAGATAGAACCGCACAAAAGGTTCTACAATCAGGCTTTTATTGGCCAACCCTCTTTAAAGATGCTAGAAGGTATGTTTTATCTTGCGATGAATATCAAAGAGTTGGTAATATTTCTAGACGTAATGAAATGCCTATGAGTTACACTCTTGTTATTGAACCATTTGATTGTTGGGGATTTGACTTTATGGGTCATTTTCCTCCTTCAAAAGGCTATACTCACATACTTGTTGCTGTTGATTATGTTACCAAGTGGGTAGAAGCCATACCTACGAAGAGTGCCGATGGTGAGACCTCGTTAAAAATGCTTAAAGACGTTATTTTTCCTAGGTTTGGTGTGCCTAGATATCTTATGACTGACTGAGGTTCTCATTTTATTCACGGTGGTTTTAGAAAAACTCTTGCTAGATATGACGTTAATCATAGAATTGCTTCTGCTTATCATCCCCAAACTAGTGGGCAGGTAGAGCTTTCAAACAGAGAGATCAAGTCTATCTTGCAGAAGACTGTCAATAGATCTAGGAAAAACTGGGCTAGCAAGTTAAACGATGCTTTATGGGATTATAGAACTGCTTATAAGAACCCCATGGGCATGTCTCCTTACAAAATGGTCTACGGAAAAGCGTGTCACTTGCCTTTAGAATTAGAACACAAAGCTTTTTGGGCAGTGAAAAAGCTTAATAGGGATTTTAAACTTGCCGGTAAGAAAAGGTTGTTAGATTTGAGTTCTCTAGATGAGTGGAGAAATGAAGCCTATGAGAATGCTAGACTTTTCAAAAAGAAAGTCAAGCAATGGCATGATAAGAGAATTCTTAAAAGAGAGTTTCATGTTGGTGAGAAAGTTCTATTGTATAGGTCTCGTCTTAGATTTTTTGCAGGGAAATTACTCTCTAAATGGGACGGACCATATGTTATTGTGGAAGTGTACCGCTCAGGTGCGATAAAGATTGCTTCGTTGAAAGATGACACTACAGAAGTGGTGAATGGGCAAAGACTCAAACATTATATTGCTAGAGATTCTTATAATGAAGATGTTGATGTAATTGAAACAGTTTCTCCGGAAGAATTCATCTAGGACAATTTGCAGGAACCTGCAGAGTTCGTTTTCGAATAGGTAACTGTTCTAGTCAGAAAAGATTCACGTAAAACTTTTCCATTAATATTTTTGTTGTTTTTACTAAATATGAAAAATCACGAGATGAAAACGGGCAGGAGACGGAGTCTGGTGGCTCATCACCACCAGGGGGCGCGAGCCCACCCCAGGCCGCGCCGCCCTGTGGTGAGTCCACCCCGGAGCTCGTTTCCGTCCCAGTTTCCTCCCGTGATTCCGCTTCGATGTTTAATTTTCGTCTTTATAACCCCCGGGAGTACCCGAGGTCTGTATATTGTTTTCTCATCGTGTTTTTGTTTCGAGCTGTTTCTGTCAGGAGTTGATCTTAGTTTTGAGAGCACCATGGCTCCTTCAAGCGACGACAAGGGGAAGAGGCCTAGAGAAGAAGACCCAAGCCGAAAGAGGAACATGAAGCTGGAAAATCAAGGGCAAGGAACTCAACTTTTGTAGGATCAATGAACGCCGGACGTGCCTTTTCTCATGATATGCGGGGACCAACGTTCCCAGTCTTGGATCTGAATTTCATGCCCATGATAAAGGAAGGTATGCTGGTCACTGACGAGCTCTGTGCCCAATACCTAGTTCTGGAGAGGGAGATAGAGATACTTCAAGAAGAGAATCTTAGGCTTCGCAGGATGCTGGAACATTTAATTAACCCAAGGGTGATCCCGCCACCGCCAAAGGAGTAATTTGTCGTCAGTATAGGCATCCCCTTGGATTGTCCCAAGCTTGGGGGAGTGTTGCGGTATCACATCATCACCTTTTACTCATTTACTTTTCAAGTAGAGTCATATCATGAATAGAGAAGTTATCTTATAGAATAGTTTGCAGTGTGGAAGTATCCTCCTTAGTTGGTTATCTATGTATCCCTTGGTGTGAGTTGCGGTAATGAAATATTAATGAGAAGTTTTATCGTTTACTTTCCACACACTTTATTTTAGTTTGCAATGTTTCTTATATGATTAGTCTTGTTGATTAGTATTGGTATCACTTTGGGAGCATGAGTAAATTTAGTTGGTTTTGGCAAACTTAGCTTGGTCAGTAGCAACTTAACCTTGAGGTTTGAGTAAAAACGCCTATATAAAGACCCCTCTCAATGATCGTGATACAAGGCGACAGAGAAACATGAAACATAGAAGGTTGTTCCAGCAAAGATTGGAGGGAGAAACGTTGCCAGAGTTGCCTTCTGATGCTTCTCCACCCTCTCCGACATCAACACCATCATCAACGCCATGAAGAGGGAGTAGTCCACCTCTAGACTATGGGTTTGTGGCAGTAGCTTTTTCTATTTCTCTATTATGCTTCAATGTTTAGACATCATATGAGCTGCCCAATATGATTATGATGCATATTATGTAATTCCTATGTGTTGGATCTTTATTTTATTGGATGATCAATGATATGTGATATGTTATTATGTTCTTGATGTATGAGTAGATGCATATTATTACCCCATTCTTTACTACTTATTCTGATCTATCATGTATGTGAGAGCGCAAGAGGGGGGTGATGTGTATTAGATGGAGTAACTAGGTAGTAGTGATTGGATAGTGAACCAGTGTTCATTGATCTGCTATGGTTTTTACCTTTCCACGGTTACCTCACTAGGGATAAAAAACGCATGTGCTATAATATCTAGGTGACAGCTTAGAATTCCAAGCGACATTCATAGACATTGTTCTATCGTAATATGTCTTTCAAAACTTGCCGGATTTTGATACGTCGTAAACATAATTTTTGATGCTCCATGCTTGTTTTACACCAATTGCTTTGTGTTTTGTTTACACTTCGTGGAGTTTTTATGCATTTTCTGGAACTAACCTATTAACAAGATGCCACAGTCTTAGTTCTTGTTTTCTGCTGTTTTTGTGTTTCAGAAAAGTTACACAGGAAATATTCTCGAACTGGACGAAATGAAAGCCGAAGTTCCTATTTACCTGACAGGCTGACACGAAGACAGAGTCCAAAGGAGAGACGGAGAGGGGCCAGAGGGCAGCCGCACCATAGGGTGGCGCGGGCCACCCCCTGGCCGCGCCACCAGGTGGTGTGGACCCCTGGTCCACCCCATGACATCGCCCTTCCGCCTATAAATTCCCTTCGACGGGAAAACCCTAAGGGGACGAATACTTTTCCATGAAACATACTGCAAGATGCCGCCATCGTCGTCCCGAGATCGGGAGGGTCCAGAAGCTCTTCCCAGCACCCTGTCAGAGAGGGGAATCATCACCGGAGGCCTTCCTCATCACCATGCCAGCCTCCGGAGTGATGCGTGAGTAGTCTACCTTGGACTACGGGTCCATAGCAGTAGCTAGATGGTTGACTTCTCCTCCATGTGCTTCATGTCTAGATCTTGTGAGCTGCCTATCATGATCAAGATCATCGTTATGTAATTCTACATGTTGTGTTGGGATCCGATGAATATTGAGTACTATGTCAAGTTGATTGTTGATTTATCATGTCTATGTTATTTATGATCTTGCATGCTCTCCATTGCTAGTAGATATCTTGGCAAAGTAGATGCTAGTGACTCCAAGAGGGAGTATTTATGCTCGATAGTGGGTTCATGCCTCTAGTAATCTGGGAGAGTGACAATAAATTCTAAGGTTGTAGATGTGCTGTTGCTACTAGGGAGAAAACAATAATCTCTTGTTCAAGGACATTTGAATTGTTTACATTACACACTTTTGCTTAAGGCGATAATCTGTTGCTTGCAACTTAATACCTGACAAGGGTATAGATAATAGAGCCCGTCAGCTGAGTACCCCTGAGGCCCGTTAAGCTAGGCCCAATTGTAATACTAGTCGAAATACGAGTTCATGTCCTATGTCGGTATTGTAATCTGTATCAGATCCCACCCGATCCTTGAGACCTGGCCACCTATATATAGGGGCCAGGAGGGGACGGTGTGGGACAGATTGAAAGCAAGCCAAGTTCTACACCCACGTTTACTTTCATAGCCACCTTGTTTGACTAATTTCACCTTCGAGTTCATCCGACGCCCTATCTCCCCGATCCTAAGTCCTTCATCTAGGACATTTGTCGAGTTTAACCCTCGTCAATTGGCACCGACCGTGGGGACCCTGGGCGTTGGAATCATGAATTCGACGGTTTTTTCACTTTCAGCCAGCAGCAATCCACAAGTCGACGAAATTCAGATACCCTTCGGAACCGTCAATTTTCAACCTCACCAGTCAAATTTAGCGCAAGTATTCGAGAGTATGGATCAAGATATGGATTTGACGATCGGAAGTCTAAACTTTCGCGTCGGATCACTAGGTTCAATTCGCCTTTCAGATCCGATGAAACCGGATTCATCGGCAAGTGAGCACGAGACAATAGAAATGTCAGAATCATCAGAAGGCTCTTCCAGCGAGATAAACTCGCCGGTCAGCTTGACAAAAGCAGAAGAAGGAAAAATCGCAGGAGGCGACGAAACCATGGAGAATTTTGGCTTAGAAGTGCAACTCGAAGATCTCATGATCTGCCACGATGAAACCTTAGATAAATCAATAGACACCTGGAAGACGGGACTAGAACTTTCTGAAGATGACAGCTCGATCTTCTCAAGTCACAACAGCAAACTCGACAATCGATACCAGATACTTGCAATCACAGGAGATAATTCTGAAGAACTCGACGACAACAACAACCCAGTGCTTAATCCAGCAAACATAAACAGAGGGGCAAATCACTTAGCAGAAGGAGAAACCACTAACTCCCTCGCAACAAGGGTAAAAGTTCGACTATCAGCTGATGAGTGGAGAGAAATCAAGACAGTCGTCGAACATGGCACGCCAATACCAACAAATTCCAGCCAAAACATGCTTTTGGGATATCATTATACCCTAAGGCAACAGGCGAAACAACTAGCAAAGGAGAAGATTGAAATACAGAAAAGGAAGGACTCAGCCATTGTAGAAAGCGACGCTGCTCGCAGAGCATGTAGTGACGCATCGTACACAAATAGAAGGCATCGTCGACATGAGTCAAGATATGAGAATCTAGAGTACTCAGAAAGGCAAAGTATCTCAAAAAACCTCGACTCGTCCTTCCTATCGGTCGACGAGCAAGGAAATATTATACCAAAAACTCCTGAAGCAGCATTGGTGGCAGCTCAAGCATACCTGCATACAACACGACCAAATCCAGGAGACCTAAGGGAACATATGCACCGAGCAGCGCTAAATGGATTGAAGATGGTAGGCAAGAAATTATCAGCAAAAGAGGAGGAGGCACATCGCAACAAAGGAACCCATAAACCAAGGTCACCACGCCGTCACAACAGTCCTCGCCACAGAAGTGGAAGTCGCCGATCTAGGACGCCATCGCCCGGACGATACAATAGTCCAAAGAACAAAGGAACCCGACGATCCAGATCTCCCAACAGAACATATGACTATGAAGACGATGAAAAGGAGATGGGGGCGCCATGCTTTACCCGTAGGGTTCGCATCACGCCAGTACCCAAAGGCTTCAAATTACCCCATGACCAACAAAAGTACGACGGATCTCAGGAGCCACAGTCATGGCTGCCAGATTATCTATAAGCAGTAAAACTATTAGGAGGAACCAAGGAAATAGCAATGCAAAGTTTGCAATTACACCTCACCGGCGCAGCAAGGTCATGGCTAAGCAAATTAGAAAAGGAAACAATTGGAAGCTGGGAGGAGCTCACAAAACAATTTACAAGTAACTTCAAGTCGACATACAAGCGGCCAGCATCCATAGAAGAAGTCAAAGCCTGCGTACAGCAACAAGGGGAGACATTAAGAGCATATATCCAAAGGTGGAGTATAATCAAAAATTCGGCAGTCAAAGTCTCGGATGAAAGAGCAATAGATGCATTCATAATCGGGTTACGACGAGGAGACCTAGTCGAAGAGATGGGCAGAATGAAGCCAAAAACAGTATCAGATCTAATGGATATGGCAAACAGATTCGCAGATGGAGAAGATGCGTGCAACAATAAATGCACGCGATCGCCAGAAGATGATAGAGGAAACAGATATGGAGGTCAAAGGAGAAGATCCCGTAATTACGACAACTACGGCTCCCACAGCCAAGTAGCCGCAGGGTATAAAGATAACAGCTACCAAGGCAACGATCGTAAAAGTTCGGGATACCGTAGCTATGGCAGAGAAGATTACAAAAAATTTCCGCCAAGGGAATCCAGAGAGTACAACCCATCACCAGAAGATATGCTCAACGGACCATGTCATATTCACTCTGTGTTCGTCGATGGGAAACGAGTATCTAGACACGCAATGAAAGATTGCACTACGTTTTTGAAACTACAAGAAGCAGCACTTAACAAGCAAGCCGAGGCAAAACGCCAGGGATATGAGGGAAACACAAGCAACGCACCTACAACCCAACAAGGAAACAGTGGAGCTCCCAAGGACCGAGACCAATCAAACCAGGGCGCGACGACGGTGAAGGATATGTTCCATCTAAGGGGCACATTACAGCAATGATACAGCTAGTGCCCAAGTCGAACAAAGAGGAGAAAAGCATAACTCGACAAGTCAACCTTGCAATAAACTCACCTCCAGCAACAACGGAATATCTGCATTGGTCAGAGCAACCCATAGAATTCAGTAGAGACGATCACCCAATAACAGTACCTCGGCCAGGAAACATGCCTTTGGTACTCAAAGCTCAAATAGGGACGTACGATGTTGACAGAATATTCATGGATGCAGGAAGTGGGATAAATCTAATCTACGCAAAAACCCTACGGGCAATACATATTTCATTAGAGTTCCTGAAGCTAACTGATTGCTCCTTTCACAGAATAGTCCTAGGGAGTGCTAACTATCCACTTGGTCGAATAGCACTCAACGTTTGCTTCGGAAATCGGCAAAATTACAGAAGGGAGAAACTCAACTTCGAAGTCATGGACTGGCCATCACAGTATCATGCGATCCTCGAGCGACCCGCGTTTTCGCGATTCATGGCAGTACCTCATTACACTTACCTGGTACTAAAAATGCCAGGACCCAAAGGAATTATTACGGTCAAAGGAAGTTTCGAGTTATCAGACCTATGCAACAAGGAATTTCACAAGATGGCTCAAAACTTCGGCATGATGGCAAGCTACGGGGAACCTAACTGCAAAACAAAAACCATGACTACAGGAGTCGCGCAGCAACTCGAAGGAAACCCCAAGGAACCAGAAGTAAAGAAACCTCGGGTACAGCCACTAGAGCAAGAGAAGTCTACAGGAGAAGAAGAGAAGACTCAAGCGGCATAGGTGAATAAGTAGAGTATAAAAATAAGGCTGTAAAAGCCACGAGTTATTCTAGGACAATACCCTCTAGATCCAGAACACAGGTCATTGGCCGGATCTCTCGGGTTATCCCATGTATCTTACATTATATGCATAAATAAAAGACAAAAGTTCCTCTTATTTGAGCGTACGTGTCTCCAAAAAAATTGCGGTAAACACACTGACATACACATAAAGTGCAATGCTTTGAGGATAAAACTTCTGACGCAAAAGTTAGAAAGCAGAGACTCTCGCATTATACACACAAGAATACATACACATGTCACATCAGTGGCTGATCAGAATCATCTACGCCCAAGGGATCTAAATAGTGATGCTCACAGAAAAATGCGGCATCCTCCTGAAGCAACCTAGCTATAAGCCTCCTCGCTGGTTGAAGGGTGGCATCCATATGAAATCGAAACTGAGCTCCCCCTGAAGGCAAGCCTAGCGACATGGAAATAAAATTAAGCCTCGGGTGCCACTTGCGTGTCCACCCAAGTGCAAAATTGGCGCCATCCACTAAATTAAGTTCTATCAGACGATGAATGCACTGAGTAGATCTAAAAGCAGCAAGTAACTGTGGAAAAGTTCCAGGAAGAGGGTTACGAGGAAGCATCACGGAATGCATGGTTGTCAGAGATTTTTGACAACCATCAACTGCTTCCCCAATGTGCTGAGCACGATCTTGAAGAAGAACAATAGCACTCCGGCGCCGGGGATCAGACCAAAAAGTTTCGACTCCCTCTGATGATCTCTCAAGAGCCATGATCCGTTTAGAAACACGGCGAGCTTCATTGACAAAGTCCAAGCAAGTACCTACAGTAATAAAAGTTATTGGCCAGCGGCATTGCAATAGAAAAGAAAAAGAGGAAAGTAGCAAGAAAACTTACATCATAGCAACTCGCAAGCAGACTCGACAATACCAACGAGAATGGAGTCGCATTCTTCCAGATGTACAATTTTAGCTGTCAAACCCGACACCTTATTCTCAAGTATGGATATCTGCTTCATAAAACCGCAAGATTTGCTGGCTTTATCCATAGCCATCTGAGCTTGGCGTTTCGCCAAAGTCAAGCGGCTCTCAAGGTCTGCAATCCTCGAGGAATACTCTGCACATCGGCAAGAAGGACGAGGAGGCGACGAAGTCATGGAGTCGAGAACATCAGCATGAGAGGGAGCCTGATCGCGACCCGACAATCTACCAGTACGCATGGGCTGGAAGCACAAAGAAAAGAAAAGAGAAGCATCTCAGGAGCTGAATTGAACACGACATTTCGCAAAAGAAGAAATATTTACATAAGTGCAAGCCCTCTGACTAAAGTTCTCGGGCTACATGCGACTAACAGTTTGCTACATCAGAACAAAACTAAAAATTACAACAGGGGGCCAAGTCTACGCCACCTCGGCCTCATGATCCACGGCAGACGTCGGCGTAGCAGAAGCATCACAAGCTTTGGGAGGAGGCACGGATAAACTTGTCGTTGGAGTCGAAGAAAATGGCGTAGTAGCGGTCGCAGAAGCCCCTGAAGGAGAAATCAGCGACACGATGCCCGGCGCATATTTCTTTGCCTTCTCAAGGAAAGCCTTCAGCTCCGACCGAGGACGGCCGTAGGAAGAACTCACCTTCTCCCAGTTGATTTCCTCACCATGTGCATATGAAAGTGCAATGGCCCCCTCGGCACCTCGCTTCAAAGAGAGGCCCTTCATATGGAGGATGGGATCGTCAATGGTGTCGAAATCCTGAGCAAGTTTTTTCACATCATTATCCGGCACCTCCGCCTTTTGCTTAGGCCACAACCTGATAAAAATCCGCGTAAGAACGCAGTTAACTAACTCAAAGATTTCTCGGACAGATATCCAGTTTGCTTCCAGTAAGCTAACTGCGGCCATAAGAGGATCATTATCTGGCTGCAAAGTCGACGAGGACACCTCTGAATATTCTGCAAAACTAAGGAAACAGAAAACAGTAGAGAATGAAGATATCAGCAAGCATAAGAGAATGACCAAATCGAGCAAAAAGAAGGGAAGGTATATTACGTACCCCCAGCGGCAGCAGACATCGTATTCAGCCGCTCAGTCACGGCCTGTTCTCGCTAGAGGTGCTCCTTGTTAGCATCCGCCAAGGCTTTTTCTGTTTTCTTCGCCTTAGCCAGTGCTGATTTAGTCGACTTCTCAGCACTAACCTTGGCAGCAGTGGCGGCATCAAAAGCTTTCCTGGAAGCGTTGAGTTCAGCTTCCAACGACGAAATGCGAGCATTTGCTGCCGCTAGAGCATCTGCGGTTCACAAAGAAGGAACGAGAAAGTCAGGCAAAGAAGCAAAGAAAGAAGTACAGGAAAACAAGCATAGGAAAAGAAGTTTACCTTCAGAGGCCTTAGCGGCCTTCAGGTACTCGATGCATTCATTGCCCAGGGCGACGAATCTCCTCATCAGATTCTGTACACAAATAGTACGTGAGTATCAACACGCAAAAGAAGAAATAAATGTACCAGTATATTCACGCACATCGTCGGAGGAGCCTGTGGACTGATGGGCCTCAAGAGAAGCACCGGCGTCTGACAATTTCTTCACACGCGGAGAACTACAAACATCGACTACCTTCTTAACAAGCTTCCTCGAAGCTTTTGAAGATTTCGCTGCTAGACCAACCTCTGGTGGCGGTGGTTCATCAAAAGCAGGAGTATCAGTGATAGGGGCGGCAGCAGCAAATCTCTTCGGGTTCTCCTCATCACTAAGAAAGAGATCACCAGACCAAGTCACTTATCAAAGTCGACAGGGAAAAGATAATACATGAAATACAACAGGATGACACTCACGAGTCCATGATGTCGAAGAGCTCTAAATCGTCCTCTGGCGCGGGGGTTTCCCCGGCCACAGTTTTATGAGTAGAGGCACTCGAGGAAGCAAAATTTTCGACGCGCTTCCTTTTCTTGTCAACAACCAGATCTTCCGAAATTGCAGGAGGAGGTGATGTCGTCGAGCTGGTCCTTTCCAGCGAATCTTCGCCTTCGTCCTCATCTTGGCTATCCCCAGCCTCTAGTGTTTCGGTGGCCGCAGAAACAGGGACATTTGGAATGGCCCCCCCTTCTGGGAGGGGAGGACGAGAAACAAGAAGCCGATGATCCTGAAAAGAACATAACCAGAATATTACAAGGCAAATGATGATAAGAGACAAACAAGACGAATAAAAGATAGTATAACATACTGCAGGCAAAGGGTGCTGGGCGTCGAAATAGCTAGCAGTCAAGTCTGGAATATCATCTTCTTTCGTAAGGATGGTCAAAGCCCTCACTCGCTTGTCGAGATCCTTCTTTTCAAAGAGATCATCAGATACTTGTGAAGAATCGCCCAAACCTGAAAAGGACCAAAGTTTCGAAGGGCGGTGCTGAAGAGGTTGAACTCGACGTTGAAGGAAAAATGCCATGAGTTGAGTTCCGGTTAAAGCACCACCGTCATCGCTCTTAAGAGCTTGGATGCGCACTAGAAGCGGCTTAACATCCTCCATCTCAGCCTCTATGGGAGGCGAATCCCATGAGGCCAATTTTTCCAGCTTTTTTGTGGCATCGAAAGGGGCAATGCCAAATAAGTCAGAGGGAGAAGATTTTTTGTCTTTTATATAAAACCATTTCTTTTTCCAGCCTTGTACTGAAACAGCCATAGAAAATTCCAAATACTGGGATTCAGTACAAACAAAAATTATGGCCCCGCCCAGTTCAGGCCTTTTTTCCAAAGAAACATTAGGACGGAGCCGAAAAAGATACTTCCAGAGGAGAAAATGGGGCTCGATCCCCAGAAAGGACTCGCAAAGAGTAATGAAACAGGCAATGTGGAGGATCAAATTTGGTGTGAGCTAGTGAAGCTGCACACCGTAGACAAAAAGAAGTCCACGAAGAAATTCATGGGCAGGGAGAGAAAGTCCGCGCAGGAGAAAGTCAAAGAACATCACCCGAAAGCCACTTGGGGGCTTGGGGATGCGATCAGTGCTAGGGAAAACAACCTGATCGTCACAGGAGATGAGGCCATCAGCTTGGGCCTTCTCCAGATCCTTTTGCTTGAACTCCAAGGGCACCCAGCTGGTCGAGGCGTTCCCAGTCTTCCCCTTCGTCATCTTGTTTTTCTGCACCAGATGCTTCACGCGCATCTAAGATTTGCGCACGGGGGCTGTGCAGGAGGTCAAAAGTTGCGACCTGGTGGCGGCGGCGGAAGCAATGAACTGGTAAACAGTGATTTTCCCCCACTCTCCCCTTATATAGCTTCCTGGCAACAGAAACGTGGGCTGAGACGTGGCGCAAGGAGCGGAAACGGTAGCCCACTAACGGGCAGATAAATTGAGGAATTACCGTATTGCCCATGGGTAACGGTCAAAGTAAAGAGATAATTACAAACAGCCTAATGGTATTAGTGACGTCATAAAAGTACTAATAACCAGAAATAGAGACTATGGTAGCAGTGGACACTGGTAAAATGAACACTCTGAAGATGGTCTGATATGGCGAATTCATATAAGGGAAGATTAAGGAAGCCGACGAAAAATTGAGTTCGGTAAAAAGAGAAATCATTCTTTGAGTCTATACCCGAAGATATTCGGCTATAGCCTCGGGGCTACTCCCATCGGGAGCGCTGGGCACGCACCCGACAATGTTTTATGAGGAACAATGGAGGAAAGGATGCAAAGATACTCTACGAATATCATTACTCCCATCGGGAGAGAGTTTTTTAAGGTTGAATAACTCGAAAATCTGACACGTTAGAACAGTCACACAAGGCTGCGACATGTGATTCTCGAGTTGTGTCACCGCGACAAAACTCGAATGTCGTGATTGAAATATATCACGAAGGTAAGACCCCAGGATCCGTCATGTGTGGCCCGGTACACGCACATGGATGCGCTCTGCTAGTATATATCCATGTCTACGACGCGAAGAAAAATCCTGGTGGACGCACTGGGTACCCTGAGAACCACTGGGATTCATTCTTTGTAAGTCCTAAATGCGGCAGAAGAATGGGTTTGACCGGTTTCCCGAATTCAAGTCCAAGGGGATTGAATTTGAAGTAGGTGACAAGTATCTATGCCGACAGTTAACTGGCCTCTTGATCCGTCAGAGTTGTCAGGCTTGTTCATCAAAACCCCTTGCAAGGTATTATAATGAAAAGAAGTCGACAGACCAAGTCGAAGATCTGAAGATATGAAGAAGTCGAAGATTTAAAGATTAGAGATTCAACCCGAATCTACAATTCTTGTAGAATCTCAGGGGCTACTGAGAAGGGTATAGATAATAGAGCCCGTCAGTTGAGTACCCCTGAGGCCCGTTAAGCTAGGCCCAATTGTAATACTAGTCGAAATACGAGTTCATGTCGTATGTCGGTATTGTAATCTGTATTAGATCACACCCGATCCTTGAGACCTGGCCACCTATATATAGGGGCCAGGAGGGGACGGTGTGGGATAGATTGAAAGCAAGCCAGGTTCTAAACCCACGTTTACTTTCATAGCCACCTTGTTTGACTGATTTCACCTTCGAGTTCACCCGACGCCCTATCTCCCCGATCCTAAGTCCTTCATCTAGGACATTTGTCGAGTTTAACCCTCGTCAATACCCAAGGGTTGTTCAGATGATATCCTGTGGGTGGATTATTAGTCATAGATGCAGTTGGGTTACGGTCTATGTATTATGTTGTAATGCCCAAGTGAATCTCATAGTGATCTTCATGACGTGTACATGCATTGTTATGCATTCTTTATTTTGTCAATTGCCCAACTGTAATTTGTTTACCGAGCATGTTATTTATCTTTATGGAGAGACACCTCTAGTGAACTATGGACCACGGTTCATTCTTTTACATATATTACTTTCTATTGCAAGCACCGTTTACTTTCTGCAAGCATTATTTATTTACTTACTGCAAACAAATATCATTTTCCACATGATACGTTTAATCCTTTGTTTTCAGCAAACCAGTGAAATTGACAACCTCACTGAAAGTTGGGGCAAAGTATTTTGGTTGTGTTGTGTGCAGGTTCCACATTGCTGCTGGCACCGAAGCTACACCCCAGACAAGGCACCGTCAACAAATGCTCTGGCGCCGTTGCCAAAGTCAGCTAGCAACAACCTTCGGAAGTGGTTTCTTTCTCCTACTGGTCGATTAAACTTTGGTTTCATAACTGAGGGAAAACTTACCGCTGTGCTCATCACACCTTACTCTTGGGGTTCCCAACTGGTCCACGCACCAACAAGTATTCTGGCGCTGTTGCTGGGGATAAAGAGGATTTCTGCAAGGGGAGTCTCTCACTTCCAATCTTTTTACTTTGTTATTGTTTTGCTTAGTTTCCTTACTTTTATTTTGTTTGCATCTTTTTATCAAAAAATACAAAAAAAATTAGTTTCTTTTATAGTTGTTATTTTTGTTTATCTGTTTTAGTCTTGCTAGAATGAGTACTCCTGAGAACACCAAGTTGTGTGACTTTACTAGCACAAACAACAATGATTTCATTTGCACTCCTATTGCGCCACCTGCTCCTGAGGCAAAATTTTATGAAATTAAACCTGCTTTGGTGAATCTTGTTATGAAAGAGCAATTTTCTGGTGCTAGTACTGGTGATGCTGCTGCTCACCTCAACAATTTTATTGAGCTATGTGAGATGCAAAAGTATAAGGATGTAGATGGATATATTATTAAGCTTAAGTTGTTTCCTTTCTCTTTGAGAGGAAGAGCTAAGGATTGGTTGCTATCTTTGCCTAGAAATAGTATCGATTCTTGGGTTAAGTGCAAAGATGCTTTTATTGGGAAATATTATCCTCTTGCTAAGATTATATCTTTGAGAAGTGATATTATGAAGTTTAAATAGTTTGATAATGAACATGTTGCTCAAGCTTGGGAAATAATGAAATCTTTGATAAAGAATTGTCCCACTCATGGACTGACTACTTGGATGATTATCCAAACCTTTTATGCAGGATTAAATTTTTCTTCAAGAAACCTTCTGGATTCAGCTGCTGGAGGTACTTTTATGTCCATCACCTTGGGCGCCGCAATGAAGCTCCTCGATAATATGATGGTAAATTATTCTGAATGGCACACCGAGAGAGCTCCACAAGGTAAGAAGGTAAATTCTGTTGAGGAAACCTCTTCCTTGAGTGATAAGATTGATACCATTATGTCTATGCTTGTTAATAGTAGGGCACATGTCGATCCTAATAATGTTCCTTTAGCCTCTTTGGTTGCTCAAGAAGAGCATGTTGATGTGAACTTCATTAGAAATAATAATTTCAACAACAATGCTTATAGGAATAATTTTGGTAGCAATAATTATAGGCCGTATCCTTCGACTAATGGTAATGGTTATGGTAATTCTTATGGTAATTCCTCCGACAGCAATAGGAGCGCGCCCTCTGATCTTGTAGTCATGCTTAGGGACTTCATTAGTAAACAAACTACTTTTAATAATTCTATTGAGGAAAAGTTTGGTAAAATTCATGTTCTTGCTTCTAAAGTTGATAGCCTTGCTCTTTATGTTGAACTTCTGAAGTTAAAGGTTTTGCCTAATGATGTGAAAGAAAGCAAGACTTTGAATGCCATTCAAGTTAAGACTGATAGTAATGTTAGGATGTTAGCAGAATTGCATGCTAGGTGGGAAAGAGAAGATGAAATTGCTAGAAATATGACTAAAGTTTGTACTATTACCACCACTAGTGATGTTGTTTCGAATTCTAGCAAACCTCCCACTTTTATTGGTGTAGAGAAAATCCCTACTCCTTGTGCGAAATTGCCTAAAACCACGAAAACTTTTTCTAATAAAAGTGCCAAATTTTTTCGCAGTATGGGAGATGATAGTTCTACTACCTTTGATAGTAATGATTTTGATGTTGATGGTTGCAATATTTTTGAAGTAATTTTGTTCTGGCAAAAGCTTGCTAAAAGTTCTAATGCTAGTTCTAGGAATATGGCTTTTACAAAACATATTACTAGTGCTCTCATGCAAATTAGAGAGGATAAGTTGAAACGAAAAGTTTCCATTCCTATAAAGCTAGAAGATGGTTGGGAGCCCATCATTAATATGAATGTGAATGATTTTGATTGTAATGCTTTATGTGATCTTGGTGCAAGTATTTCTGTTATGCCTAGAAAAATTTATGATATGCTTGGTTTACCACCGTTAGAAAATTGTTATTTTGATGTTCCTCCTGCTGATGTTGCTAAGAAGAAACCTTTGGGGAGGATTAATGATGTTCTTATTATGGTTAACAATAACCTTGTTCCCGTTGATTTCCTTGTTTTGGATATTGAATGCAATGCTTCTTGTCCTATTATTTTGGGAAGACCTTTTCTTAGAACTGTTGGTGCTATTATTGATATGAAAGAAGGCACCATTAAATATTAATTCCCACTCAAGAAAGGTATTAAACACTTCCCTAGAAATAGAAAGAAGTTACCTTTTGATTATATTCTTAGAGCAAATTATGATGTTGATGATCTTTCATTTGATAATACTTGATTCTCACTTTCTGCGCCTAGCTCAAAGGCGTTAAAGAAAAGCACTCTTGGGAGATAACCCAATGTTTTCTTTTTAGTACTTTTTTTGTTGAGTCTTGCAAGTTATTACTATTGTAATGACATCTTCTTATCTTTTTTATTTTTGTATTGTGCCAAGAGTAACCTCTAATTGGAAGAAGGTAAGATTTGGGGAAGTTGATGTCCTAAAACAGATTTCTGCGCTTCACCGTAAAATTTCGTGAAAATTCGCAGCACTTTATTTTGATCTGTGATTTCTTGTCCACATGACCTAGGTTATTATATAACTTTCATTAGTTTTGCACTTTTTGATTTGAGCAACAAAAGATTTTCAAAAAAATTGATCTTTACCAACTGTTCTATTTTGACAGATTTCTGCCACTATTTGCATTTGCCTCTTGATCTCTTTCTTTTTGAGTTCTTTTGATCATGGAACTTTTGAGGAAGTTGCTACAGTATATTATGTGTTAATATGTGTTGTACTTGAGTTGAAACTGAACCAAAAGTGGATTTACTATCTTGCATAAACTAATGTTGGTAATGAGAATTGTGTGAAGTTTTGTATGAAGGATGTTTTCAAGTGTAGGGAAAGGAGTTGATGAGATGAGATGAAGTATGGACAAAATTCAAGCTTGGGGATGCCCATGTCACCCCAAGAAATATCCAAGAATTTCAAGCGTCAAAGCTTGGGGATGCCCCATGGCACCCCTTCTTCATCAACAAAAATATCAGGTCATCTTTCAAGACACTATATTTTTATTGCTTCATATGCTATGTGTTTTTCTTGGAGCGTCTTTATTTTTGCTTTTAGTTTTCTTTTGTTTTGTTTGCTGCAATAAATGGTTGGACCCCAACATTTTTCTCTTGGAGAAGACACACTCTGTTTTCATTGCCTAGAACACTCTAGTTTTCACTTTTATCGTTCAATGAGTGTTCTCTTTTTCTAGTACTGCGTTTAGCTTTTATTTTCCGCCTTCGATTTTGTTCAGAACTTGTTAGTTCTTTGTAGTTAGGTGTGTTTAGACCTCTGGTCTTTGTTGGTTTTCATCTTTGGGAGTTGTTTCAAAAAGGTTGATTGATGTTGGAAAAGAGTAAATTGTTTCATGCTTATAGTGATGCAAAAAGGGAGCTTGTTTAGACTGTTGCTTAGACTTTATCATGTCATGTTTGATATTATTTTGATTATACGCTTGGTAGTTATTGTTGTAGCATGACTTGTCTCGAATAATTGAGAGTGATTAATGTGCCTTTGAAAGAATCATGCGTTGTTTTTATCTTATAGAAGCATATTATTATGGTATTCACCTTTGATGCTTTATTTGGGTTGACTTGGCGCATTCTTACACCATGTTTTGACTTTAAACCAGTCGCCTCAAGCCTCTATGATCATTTGGTTTTTGACTTGTGATATCACTTTATGCTTTGATTAATAATGTTTTGTCGCTATGCATGATTATGGCCGTTATTGCTCTCTTAGTTGGTCGCTCCCAGTCTTTTGCTAGACTTCACCTGTACTGAGAGGGAATACTTCTCGTGCATCCAACTCCCAAAAACCAAATTTTTTCCAAAGAGTCCACTACAAATTCCTATTCATGGTATTTCGAACCATTCCAAGTAAATTTTCATGTGCTACCTTTCAAAAACCTTTAAATACTTCTCATTTTGTGACACTGTTTTTAGCTCATGAGGACGTAGTGGTCGGGTTTGCTATCTTCCATATTTAATTAAGTACCCCTCGACTTGCATGCTTCATCTGCTCGTCATTAATTTTGCAAGAGAGCTGGTCAAACCATTATAACCTCTAAAAAAGAAAAGAAAAAAGGCACTCCTCCATGGTATGTGAAAGTTGGTGGGCACCCGAAGGATTCGGTTAGCCATGGTTTGTGAAAGGAAAAGTGGGGAGGAGTGCCAAATTTTATAAAAGAGCATGTATGTGCCAATTTTTCAAAGAACTCAGAAGAGCTCTCAACTTGTTTAGTATGGAAGATAGCAAGAACCCCATTCCCAGTTGTTGACAAGAACAACCACCTCTCAAAACAATTTTTATCTCTGTTTTACAAATGAAAAGCTCTAGCACATGTTTAATCCCTGCTTCCCTCTGTGAAGGGCCTTTCTTTTACTTTTATGTTGAGTCTTCATCTTCTACCTTTATGCACCGTTTAAGAGAGCATAGTTGTCATTCTGAGTATAATGTGCATGGTCTCGAAATTTATTATTGATTGATTCATGATTATGGTATTGCTTGTTCTCAAATATTTGTATCTAGTCACCCTCTTGAACTTTGAAGGTGTCCTATGCATTTATGTTTTGCTACTCCATGAGGGACAAGCTGAATACCACTTTGCTATATTTTCTATATGCTTCAAACAAACATACACCTTTCAATGCATTATTACTCATGATCTTTTGTTTGTGTTACTTTTCATGTTGTAACATGGTTGCTAAGTTCTATGGTTAGAATTATATCTCTTATGCCCATGTTTAGAGTACTTTGATCTCAGCATGCAAAGCTTTACCTTAAGTTGATCAAGATTGTGTTGGTGCATGCCACCTCAAAAATTATTGTTTTATTATCACTTACCTACTCGAGGACGAGAAGGAGTTAAGCTTGGGGATGCTTGATACGTCGTAAACGTATCTATAATTTTTGATGCTCCATGCTTGTTTTACACCAATTGCTTTGTGTTTTGTTTACACTTCGTGGCATTTTTATGCATTTTTTGGAACTAACCTATTAACGAGATGCCACAGTGCCAGTTCTTGTTTTATGCTGTTTTTGTGTTTCAGAAAAGTTACACAGGAAATATTCTCGAATTGGACGAAATGAAAGCCGAAGTTCCTATTTACCTAACACGAACACGGAGTCCAAAGGAGAGACGGAGGGGGGCCAGAGGGTAGCCGCACCATAGGGTGGCGCAGGCCACCCCCTGGCCACGCCACCAGGTGGTGTGGACCCCTGGTTCACCCCTGACATCGCCCTTCTGCCTATAAATTCCCTTCAACGAGAAAACCCTAAGGGGACAAAAACTTTTCCATGAGACATAATGCAAGCCGCCGCCATCGTCGTCTCAAGATTGGGAGGGTCCAGAAGCTCTTCACAGCACCCTGCCAGACAGGGGAATCATCATCGGAGGCCTTCTTCATCACCATGCCAGCCTCCGGAGTGATGCGTGAGTAGTCTACCTTGGACTGCCGGTCCATAGCAGTAGCTAAATGGTTGTCTTCTCCTCCATGTGCTTCATGTCTAGATCTTGTGAGCTGCCTATCATGATCAAGATCATCGTTATGTAATTCTACATGTTGTGTTTGTTGGGATCCGATGAATATTGAGTACTATGTCAAGTTGATTGTTGATTTATCATGTCTATGTTATTTATGATCTTGCATGCTCTCCGTTGCTAGTAGATATCTTGGCCGAGTAGATGCTAGTGACTCCAAGAGGGAGTATTTATGCTCGATAGTGGGTTCATGATATGTCTCCAACGTATCCATAATTTTTGATGCTCCATGCTTGTTTTTACACCATTTGCTTAGTGTTTCGTTACACTTCGTGGCACTTTTATGCATTTTCTAGAACTAACCTACTAACAAGTCACCACAGTGCCAGTTCCCTGTTTTCTGCTGTTTTTGTGTTTCAGAAAAGTTACATAGGAAATATTCTCAGAATTGGACGAAACCAAAGCCAGTCGCCCAGAATTTTACCGAAGCTTCCAGAGAACCGAAGAGGAGACGGAGTGGGGCCACGAGGGGCCCTCACACCAGGGCGGCGCGGCCAGGGGCTGGGCCGCGCCCCTATGTGTGAGACCACCTCGGTCCACTCCTGACAATGCCCCTTCGCCTATAAAGAGCCCCCGATGAGAAAAACCTAAGTACTCGATCAATTTTCTAGAACACATCGCGATCCGCCGCCGCCGTCGACCCAAAGATTGGGAGGGTCCAGAAGCTCTTCCCGGCACCCTGCCGGAGAGGGGAATCGCCACCGGAGGTCTTCTTCATCGCCATGCTTGCCTCCGGAGTGATGAGTGAGTAGTCTACCTTGGACTATGGGTCCATAGCAGTAGCTATATGGTTGTCTTCTCCACCATGTGCTTCATGTTTAGATCTCATGAGCTGCCCTACATGATTGCGATCACCGTTATGTAATTCTACATGTTTGGTTTGTTGGGATCCGATGAATATTGGTGTTATGCTTGAGTTGATGTACTGAAATTTATCTTATGTTATCTCTATGTTGTTTATGATCTTGCATGCTCTCCGTTGTTAGTAGCTATCTTGGCCGAGTAGTTGCTAGTGACTCCAAGAGGGGGTATTTATGCTCGATAGTGGGTTCATGCCTCTATTTAATCTGGGGGAGTGACATAAACCTCTAAGGTTGTAGATGTGCTGTTGCTACTAGGGGGAAAACAACATTTATATGCTCGAGGGCATATGCTTTGTTTACATTACACACTTTGCTTAATGCAATTATCTGTTATTCGCAACTTAATACTCATGGGGTGTTCGGACGATATCCCCGTGAGTGGATTATTAGTCATAGATGCAGTTGGATGGCGGTCTATGTATTTTGTTGTAATGCCCAGAGTAAATCTCATAGTGATCCTCTCAACATATGCGCATTGTCTTTATTCTATCAATTGCCTAACTGTAATTTGTTTACCCAGCATGTATTATTTTATCTATGGAGAGACACCGCTAGTGAACTGTGGACCCTGGTCCTATTTCCTTTATATTGCTATCACCTGTTTACTTTACTCGTACTGTTTACTTTACTCGCATACTATTATCACTTTCCACTCGATACGCTCATACCCTTTGTTTCAAGCAAACCGGTGAGATTGACAACCTCATCGTAAGTTGGGAACAAAGTATTTGGTTGTGTTGTGTGCAGGTTCCGCGTTGCAGCTAGCAAAGCAAAGCTTGGACGAGGCGCCCTATAAATTGTCCTAAGCTGTTGCAAGCTAGTCAGCATCACCTTCAGTCGTTTGTCTGCTCCTCTCCTGAATGATAAACCTTGGTTTCTTACTGAGGGAAAATCTTGCTGCTATATTCATCATACCTTCCTCTTGGGGTTTCCAACGGGTTGGTCATTTACTAGGCATCAGTTCATGCCTCTAGTAATCTGGGAGAGTGACAATAACTTCTAAGGTTGTAGATGTGCTGTTGTTACTAGGGAGAAAACAACAATCTCTTGTTCAAGGACATTTGTATTGTTTACATTACACACTTTGCTTAAGGCGATAATCTGTTGCTTGCAATTTAATACCCAAGGCGATAATCTATTGCTTGCAATCTCTTTCCTCAACTTCCTCATGCATACTAATGTGATTAAAGAACTCCTCAATGTTACTTTTGCCAATAATCGAACCACTACCTACTGAGAGGTCCTCCAGAACGTACTTAGGGATCAACATGATGAACTAAAGTAAAGAAATAACAACTACCAAGGATTCTAATTTTTTTTGGGTTTTTGATATAAAGCAATGCAGGTAAAATAAATAAAGTAAAGCAAAACAATAAAACAAAGTAAAGGATGTGTGTGCGAAAAACTCCCCTCGCAGAAGTCTTCTACTTCCTCCCCGGCAACGGCGCCAAAAAAATAGCTTGATGCGTGGTGAATGACCAGCCCATTGGGAACCCCAAGAGGAAGGTGTGATGAGTATAGCAGCTGGTTTTCCCTCAGTTAAGAAACCTAGGTTTATCGTTCTTGGAGAGGAGAGACAAACGACTGAAGGTGATGCTTGCTAGCTTGCGACAGCTTCAGACAATTTATATATGGCGCCTCGTCCAAGCTTTGCTTGCTAGCTGCAACGCGGAACCTGCACACACACAACCAAGTACTTTGCTCCCAACTTGCGATGAGGTTGTCAATCTCACCGGTTTGCTTGAAACAAAGGTTATGAGTGTATCGAGTGGAAAACAGTAGAGTATGCGAATAAAGTAAACAGTGCGAGTAAAGTAAACAGGTGATAGCAATATGATGGAAATAGGACCGGGATCCACAGTTCACTAGTGGTGTCTCTCCATAGATAAATAACACATGCTGGGTAAACAAATTACAGTTGGGCAATTGATAGAATAAAGATAAACGTGATATGTCAAGAAGATCACTATGAGATTTACTCTGGGCATTACAACAAAATACATAGACCGCCATCCAACTGCATCTATGACTAATAATCCACTCCCGGGGATATCAATCCGAACACCCCATGAGTATTAAGTTGCGAACAACAGATAATTGCATTAAGCAAAGTGTGTAATGTAAACAAAGCATATGCCCTTGAGCATATGAATGTTGTTTTCTCCCTAGTAGCAACAGCACATCTACAACCTTAGAGGTTTCTGTCACTCCCCCGGGTTAAGCAGAGGCATGAACCCACTATCGAGCATAAATACCCCCTCTTGGAGTCACTAGCAACTACTCGGCCAAGATAGCTACTAACAACGGAGAGCATGCAAGATCATAAACAACATAGAGATAACAAAAGATAATATTCAGTACAGCAACTCAATCATAAACACCAATATTCATCGGATCCCAACAAACCAAATATGTAGAATTACATAACGGTGATCTCAATCATGTAGGGCAGCTCATGAGATCTAAACATGAAGCACATGGTGGAGAAGACAACCATCTAGCTACTGCTATGGACCCATAGTCCAAGGTAGACTACTCACTCATCGCTCCGGAGGCAAGCATGGCGATGAAGAAGACCTCCGGTGGCGATTCCCCTCTCCGGCAGGGTGCTGGGAAGAGCTTCTGGACCCTCCCGATCTTCGGGTCGACGGCGGCAGCGGATCGCGATGTGTTCTGGAAAAGTGATCGGGTACTTAGGTTTTTTCCGTCGGGGGGTCTTTATAGGCGAAGGGGCGATGTCAGAGGAGGAGCTAGGCGCCCTCACACGGGGCCCGCGCGGCTAGGGGCCTGGCCGCGCCACCCTGCGTGTGGGGCCCTGGTGGCCCCCCTCCTACTCTCCTTCGGATCTCTGGAAGCTTCCGGGTAAAATAAGACTTCAGGAACTTGTTTCGTCCAATTCCGAGAATATTTCCTGTGTATCACTTCTGAAACACAAAAACAGCAGAAAACAGGAAACTGGCACTGTGGCAACTCGTTAATAGGTTAGTTCCGGAAAATGCTTAAAAGTGCCACTAAGTGTAACGAAACAATAGGCAAATGGTGTAAAAACAAGCATGGAGCATCAAAAATTATAGATACGTTGGAGTCGTATCAGCAGGTTCTACGTTGCTGTTGGCGCCGAAGCTACGCCCCTGACAAGGCGCCGTCAACAAATACTCTGGCGTCGTTGCCAAAGTCAGCTAGCAACAACCTTTGGAAGTAGTTTCTTTCTCCTACTGGTCGATTAAACTTTGGTTTCATAACTGAGGGAAAACTTGACATTGTGCTCATCACACCTTACTCTTGGGGTTCCCAACTGGTCCATGCACCAAACTTCGATTGGCTCATGAAGCTGCTGGATCATTTTGAGTCAGCTGTATCGCAGAAAGAGGTTACAGGATAAGGACACCCAAGTCAAACCAACGACATCATTGTAAGTGTTGTCGGCTCAGTCAGACATTGGAACCGTGCTCATTATCCTATTACTCATGCTTGATTTGAAAGATTTGAAATACTTATGGCATGTCTTATATTATGCTCCATACTATGCTTTATACATCTTAGTGTCATTATATACACCTCCAAACTATTGGTACAACAGTACACATGTTGTGATTCTGCTACGTTCGGGTTAAGTCGATGATGTTTATATCCTTGTTTTAGCTTGTTCTTTTGTTGATGTTAAATTGTGGTAACACCTATATATGTTGTATATAAATGTTACTACTTCTATCCCATATTTTAGTAGTACACATTACACCTCTTTAGATATTGCTAGATTTAATTGATTCATGTGGTGATGTGCTTATAACATTGATTAGTTTATTCTTTGATTATATTATGATACTGCTTATATAAATCGACCTGAATATTGTTACTTGCAGAAAAAACTCTACGAGTCTCTTCCATGTGAAAGCTCCTAGCACTGAAGGTAGATCCATCAAGATGCAATGTTAAGGTTCTTTATGGTCCTTCTAGCCAAACTCTTTTCTTTGCCGTCTCTGGCAACTATTGAAGGATTTTGTGAAGTTTTATTTGATGTAGCCGTTGTGCGTAAAACTCTCTGTATGCACATTGCAACTTAAGGATGTGAACATTGATGTTTCAAATTTGCAGTTGATGAAATGTTAAAGTCTGTCACATTTAAATGTATTTATGAATTTGTATATGCATGAAACGCCTTCTTTTATACACATCCCAGCCCATAATGATATGTATTTGATGCCAAATATGTACATATTTGATGCCAAAAATATGGAACATACTTTATGCCCAATACGATTTTTTTTCAGTAATCATAAGAAGTGACATTCATGGTACCTGTAAGTGTCACTGCTTTGAACAATAGAGCGACGAACGCAATGCTCATTGCACGTCACACATGGGCGGATCTAGGCCCCTGGCAACCAGGGCTATGGCCCGGGGCGTGCCGGCGATGCTTAGGCTTGTCGATGCACTCTAGCAGAGCGGTGGGAGGCATTTTAGCTATAATTACTGAAAGTGGCCCGGGACACAGTGAATTTCTAGATCCGCCACTGACTTCACATGTCACACGAATATCAGAGACATCAGCAAATAACAGAGCATGTCAGTGCTAATCTACTACTGACTATGTTACCTAAAATTTGCGTGTTAGAAGCAAAACCTAATGACAGGTACATCATAGATAGACCATCAGCGGAAAAGTAAGAATGACAGATTGATTGACGAAAGCGCGTCACAAGAACACTACAGTTGATGGCCGCAAAGAATCTCTTGTCAGATCAGTACCATGACTGACGTACTCACCCATTGTTTGTGAGCCACTGGAATATCGCTGGCTAGCGCTGCTCGTTAGATCAAGCAACTAGCATCGACGAACGGAATTATATCTGGGCATCACCGGCAAGTACTATACATGACAGGCCATCAGCGGTTGCGATTACTAATGACTGTATATCGATGACAAAGGAATCTATCGTCAGCAGAGCGGAAACCACGTCCGTCACTGCTAGGCCTTTTTTGGCGTAGAATTATATGTTGGTCTAACTTTCTCCCAAGTTTTTCTGTGGGACTAAACTTACTCCCACCTCTCATTCGGCCAAAATCTTGGGCTTCATCTCACGTGGGCTAATACATGTAGGCTTTAATATTTTATAGGAATTCCTGAAGTATTATATAGGCTACTAGTTTTGGGCCCAATATTTCAACATCACCAAAGCAGTAGGAGCACTAGAAGGTATTGTCGCTAATATATACAACCAATAAACCAAAATGTAATTAAATCTCGATCAATTCAGAGAAATCCACATCCTATTAATATATTTACTATTGAGAAAAATGCCAATTTGGTCTATAAAGTTGTCATGGATGTGCGATTTGGCCATGAACTTGCAAATCGTGAATTCTGGATCACGAAGTTGCCACGCACGAGCATTTTGGTCACTCCGTGACGACCACCGTTAGTTAGGTGATGTGGCATATTGTTTTTTTTTCGAATACCCCCCTAAAATTGTCTCTCCCCTCCCTTACTCCCCAAAAAAGTATTCCTAAAGATCGATCCTGGGTCGAGTAACAGCATGGAAGCCAGTGATTTGTCGATTTTGATTTGATTGAATGGGGGTTCAATTTATTTTCAACTAGCCAGAGGGGAAGGTCTGCCTCCTCATCTGTAGGAGGTCTGCCTTCTTGCCGGTGCTACTAGAGGATCTCAGTCCCACGCCTCGTCATGAGGAGTGCCGCGGCCCATGATTTGGGGAGGATGGCGCCGTAGGGCTGGTCCTGATATCGGCCCATGGATGGGGTTGGGACCTTGGGTCGATAGGCAGGGGAGGCCACGGTGTCGAGAGCTGCGGGAAGTAGCTTAGAGATGGAGGCGAGAGACGGGAAAAGAAGAATCATGCGACAATGTAAGATTGGTGAAAGAAATAAAGTCCAATGGGATTTTTTCTAAATATAATCAAGTCAGAAAAAATACCTAGTAATTAGAAGAAATAAACATGTAGGGGGTTAGTTGCAAAAAATAGACTTGCCATCACGGAGTGACCAAAAGGCTCGCGCGTGGCAACTTCGTGATCTAGAATTTATGGTTTGCAAGTTCGTGACCAAAACGCATATCCAGGACAACTTTATATACTAAACTAGCATATTCCTCTTTACTACTCCCTCCGTCCCAAAATGTAAGGCGTCTACGCATTAGTCAAAAGTCAACATATTTTAAGTTTGACCAAATTTATATGTATAAATATAAACATTTGCAATATCAAATTAATATCAATAAATTCACCAGAAAGTATAGTTTCTCAAAATATCTATTTGATATTGTAGATATTCATATTTTTTCATATAAACTTGATCAAACTTAGAATATGTTGACTTTTGGCTAAAGCTTAGGCGCCTTACATTTTGGGACGGAGAGAGTATTTTCTTTTGGTGTGTCTTTTAGTTTCCATGATTGTGTACTTTTATTACTTGTTTCTATTTATGAAATACGTCCTTGCTCTAAAAAAAGTAGCACAGACTACATAACCGCATCCTTCTGAGTTTAGACTAAAAGATTAGAGACAACGTACACACCAACACTACAGGAATCAAGCTATATGCCGAGGGCTTGCAGCCGTCGGCGTATAGGGTAATGCCCTCGGCGTACGCTACGCCGACGGCAGCCCTCGGCGTAGCTCATCGGCGTAGACCTCCCTCGGCAGAACACGCGTGACCGTCGGCGTAGGCCTAGCCCTCGGCGTATGGGAGCAGTGCCGACGGCTGGACGGCGGCCCTCAGCGTATAGACCATCGGCGTAGCACTTCGGACGGACGGAGAAGGGCAAACGGCGTTGTCCCTACGCCGACGGAATTGCCCTCGGCGTATAGGTGTACGTGTCATTTCCCTAGGGCTTCCCTCGCCAGCATACGCTGACGGCCTCCCCCTCGGCGTATAGGTGCACGTGGCATCAGCTCGGCCGGCCTCCAGATAGGGCATACGCCGACGGCCTCACCCTCGGCGTAGGAGGGGCTATACACCGACGGCCTCACCCTCGGCATAGCCATTACCATGGGCATATGGCACCCTCTACGCCGACGGCATTGCCCTCGGCGTATGGTGGCCCAATTTTTTTTTTTTCCAGAATTGCAGGTTCCAGAGCAGCAAATGCACATAAATATATATATAAACATATATGCCATACACAAAAATCTATTGCAAGTGCCATACACATAAATATATAAATTCATAGATGGCATACATAGATGATCAAGTAGCGACACGACAGACAAGTAGCAACACGCAAGTATCGACATGCAAGTAGCGACACACATAGTATCTCAAGGCGGAAATCCCTACTACTCTGGAGACAGGGTCGGGGTGAACCCGAGATCTCCCCTAGTGAAAGTAGGTTGCCGACGTTCTGCCAAATTATGCCCAGTAGAAGCTGCAGAAGAACCGCCAGGAGAAGTACCAGACGGAGAAGTACCACGAGAACGGCCAGGAGAAGGACCATCGGGAAGGACCGGTGTCATCTGACGCCCACCCCGCGAGGCAAAGGAAGATGCCGTTCCCTACATGTTCCCTAGATGTTAGCAACTTGCGAGGCAAAGGAAAGCGGCAACCATTGGTTTGGCAAAAGAACTTACCGCCGTCGATGCGTAGTAGGTCCTAGCGAAACTCTCTCTCGATGGCATCAATGGCGCCGGCCCCAGTATGGGAGGCTGCTCCCCTACATCGAAACTCGCTCCAGATCGCATAGCCATCATCGATGCCTGCAACATAGTTTAGATGTGGGACTTGTCATCTTTTTCAAACTAGGGGAAGTGGGACTTGTCATCTTTTTCAAAAAGAAAGGTTCAGACTTACATGTAGATACGCCAAGTAGGCCGTAGTCGCCTCCTAGTGCAGCCGAAAGGCCTCCTGATATTGCTCATGAGCCGCATCGAAGGCCGCCTCGAAAGCAGCCTACCATTTCACAAACAATGAATATCATCAGCACTTAGCCATGCAGGACTGAAAGTCGCAAAGAGGATGGAAATGAGGAAAACTTACATCATATCTGGGTCGACGAGGCTGGTCACGAGGCGGGATAGGGGCGCTGTCAGGGGTGAGGACCGCCTTGAGGCGCGTGAAGCTCGTGGTGAGGGAATGCTTGACCTTTGTATTAAGCACCTTGAGACGGCCATGCTGCAACCCGTGCCCCGACAGGACCAACGACTCCTCATCGGTCTCCGCGCATCTAGGGTCATCCACCTCCGGGTGACGAGACTGCACCATCTGGCAGTAGTCCTCTATCTGCTCCCTGGCGTTGCCGTAGTACTGGGGGGCGGTGTCCGGAGGCGCCGAGGCAACGGGCTTCTTCCTCCGCATCATGTCATATACCATGACATCGTGAATCTCCTCCCCTGGCGGTGCCTCGGCCACCTGCATCACGAACAGAAATGTTATGCATATAAAGTAGGAACATGATGGGAAAATAAATGTTATGCATGATTCCATGTATGTACATACCATCTTCCCCTTGAAGCGATCAAAGCTGCGGTTTCCCGCACAGTGTGTTCCACCATCGCCTCGGTTATCCGAGTTCCGCATCGACACGGCTGCAAACTCCTCGTCTGCCCTGAGCCACCTCGTACTAACCAGCTCCGCCCATGCCTCTCGATGCGCCTCAGCCCATTCAGGGACAACCTGAAAATGCAATACTCAACTCAAGATAATGCAATGGCAAGTTAACAGCAATATAGGATCTCATTAACATTTCACTCACCGACATGAAGTCATCCAGCGACATCTCGAAGTCGGGATTAGGATTCTGACCAACAATGTCCTCCTTCTTGACCCTCTTTCCCCTTTCAGCCTAGAACTGACTAGCGGCCGTTACCTTATGGTTGTACCACACCTGCGGTGTCAACTTCTCACAAGCTCCAAGCAAAGTCCGGTCCGCCCTCTGCGCATCCTCCTCATCCACGCGATAAAAGCACTTCAATCATGCATAAAACAATTGTGAGAGTCATGAGTTAGCACATTGGTTCATCACTATGAATGAAACTCGAGAAATATGTCTTACCCAAAACTTGGTGATCACAGCCTCAGCAGCTGTCCTGAAGCCTATGCCCGGAGCAGCCTGGTAGTCTGCCCAAGTAGTGGCTAGCTTCGGCTCGCCACCGGGGACCATGTCGAGGGGAGTGTATTTCCCCGGCCTGAACTTCCTAATCAGAGCTCCAACAATGCTGTTAGGTAGGCGGCCCTTGCTCCCTGGTGCAAATGTCCAATTGCTGCACATAAATCAAACATTAGTACACATGCCAAATTGTTTATGACCAAAATGAAATTACATGTTCAAAATTGCCAAATTAGTACACTTACCTAACGCCATCAGGAATGATGAGGGTCTTCGCCTCCTGGGTCTTAGGCTCCCTCCTCTCATCAGGGACGCACGATTCCCCACGAGTCCTCAACTTCTTCGGCCTCGCGTCCCCCTCGTCCTCGTCCTCGTCCTCGTCCTCCACCTCGTGTCTAGACTCCGACTCATGTCTAGAGTCCGACTCGTGTCTAGAGTCCGAGTCGTCCCCTCTAGACGGCCCCTCCAGGAACAACTCAGGAGCAACGTCGCCAGAAGCGGAGGGTGGTGGGTCAAAGTCCACTCCTCCCCCGCCACCTCGTCCTCGTCGTCCCCCTCGTCCTCGTCCTCGTCCTCCTCCCGCACCGGCAAGATCGGGGTAACGCGGATTGGGAGTCGGCTCTCTCCCACTCCGTCTAACATTCTTCTTGCGCTGGTGCATCTCCTTAAGCAAGGTCGCCGAGTTTGCCTTGCTGCTGCTCATATTGTTCAATCACCTGCATTGAGAAAGAGAAAACAATTAAGCACAAAGACATAATAAAATGTTGACAAATAAATACTAAGTATAAAGGAATAATGCAAATAAGAAAGTATGTTGACAATTAAGAAGTATGTTGACAATTAAGAAGTATGTTGACAATTAAGAAGTACGTTGACAAATAAATCCTAAGCATAAAGATATAAAAGACCCTCACCAGTCATCATCACTCTCATTCTCAATTTCAACTTCATTCTCTTTCTCACTATCACTATCACTATCTTTTGAGTAGTAAGTTTGAAGCTCGTCGATGGGTGGAGGCTCATCGATGGGGTCATTCTCCGCATGTAACTTCTCGAGCATATTTATGTCCTTTAGATCCACCACTGCCTCACCACGAGTTTCTGCATCGTCTCCGAGGTCCTCAAGCACTACCGGTTCTAACTCAAAGTGACCAAAGTCCTCTTGCTCTTGATAGAAAATTCCCTCATATGTTACAGGGTCAATGTTGTTGTAATCGTCCTCGGAGGGAATTGGTAGGTTACCATGTGGCGATACCTGGAACACGACTTCCCAACCCTTGAGCTCCGCTTTCTGGCATGGGTATGGCAAATAATAAACTTGCTTAGCTTGGTGAGCCACAACAAAGACATCGGCTCCGCTATAGGTGGTTGAAGGCCTAACTTCAACTAACCCAATAGACTTGGTACTTCTCTGTCCACCCCTTGGGTCGAACCAATGACACTTGAACACAACGAGATTGAGTTGTATGTTCGTACGATTGAATGTCAGCTCGTATACATTCTCTAACCTTCCGTAGTAATCAAGGCCATTGGCTCCTCCGGTGAAGACCCCAGTATTTACAGTTTTTGGATTCGCTCGGCCCTTCTGGTGTGCCTCTGTATGGAAGCAAAATCCATTCACATCATACTTCTCATACTTCATAACGTCACGGTTACAACCTTGGGAAACACATCTCAACTCATCTGTCATCTCAACATTGCCATCAGCTCCCTACAAGTACAGTTCGAATTTATTGTGTGCATTAATTACGTGGAATAAGAGGGACAAGTCATGTTTTGCAATGTAAGAGAGACAGGTTAGAAATTAATTTTTTCATGAACCAGGACGCAAAGTTTATTTTATTTTCGGGAGCACCCTCTTTCAGTAGAGTGTCCAACTCCGCGGGAGAGGGATCCGTCGTTCCCGACCACTGTTCGTTCGTGAATTCGCTAAAAGGAGAAAATAAGCATTAGACCGAGACCAGGTTAGTAGATGCAAAGTAATTTGTACACCATTTTACCTAATGAACTCGAGCACTTCCTTCATGTTCATAAGCACATAGAGCATAATGCAATCCTTCTCTTCCTTCTCCAATTTATATTTTTGTCCTCTACCGGCCTTGCCACCGGGATATTGGAATAGTTCGAGCTTGGGGTCATTCTTGGGTACATCGACATTGTAACGAGAGACCGGGTTATGCAGAGTGGGAACTTCATCAGGATAATACATTGTCGCGGCGTCTGCCATCTCCCGAAGGCATGTTGCCTCGCCTATGCATGCTTCAATCTTGGCTTTGTTTCCAGTTATCCTTCGAATATATTTAAACTCTCTCTCAATACAAAACTGCCAACGAAACTGCACCGGGCCACCCAAGAGTGCCTCGTTCACGAGGTGAACAATGAGATGTGCCATTGGAGTAAAAAACCCCGGCGGAAAGATCATCTCCAAATTGCATAGCAACTCCGGCACTTGAACCTGCAGCTTCTCAATAACCAGAGGACGTATCTGCTTAGCACAGAGCGTGCGGAAGAAATGGCTCAACTCTGCAAGCACTCGCCAGACTTTCTCGGGGAGATACCCTCGAACCATGACCGGCATCAGCCTCTCAATCCATATATGATAGTCATGACTCTTGAGCCCGGTGACTTTTCCAGTCGAAAGATTGACTCCCTTACTTATATTCGAACAATAACCATCAGGGAACATCACGACGTATTTGAGCCACTTGAATGCCTCCTTCTTTGGGTGGAATCAAGGCTCTCGGTTCACTTTTATTTCTGCCAAGAGCGATTCCACACGTACCTGTAGCAAACAGTAGATGTAAGTGTCCATTAGTTAATATAACATTCAGTCTTATATCTAATAATTGGAGGCACCGTAGAAGCCTCCGTGTTAATCCTCACGAAAAGATAATAACACCCGTTTAATCTGGCTATCGCCCATCTAAAACCCGTTGAATAAAGTAACCCGTCGCCTCTTCCACATGAGCTCTCGGACCGCTTCCCGTAACAAAAAAGGACTCCTCCGATTGGCATCAACCATTGTGCACTATCAGGGTAAAAAAATCGACTCCTCGCGCGGCCTTCTATGGCGTACCTGCTATGGCCACGTACGAGCGTCAGCCGCCTGGTGTTGTGCCCTTATTCATGCTAGCGCTGATGATGTCGCTCAACTCCATCAGGCTTCGGAACCAAAGATACTTCCTATTGATAGTTGAAGCAGCCAGCTGGGTGATAGGGCATGATACGCTACTCCGGAGGCTTTAGATCAGACATGGTGGTTACAACTTACAAGGATGTGTAGCAGAAGGGAACGCCCGTTGCTAATCTAGGAAGTAATTTTTTAGTCTATTTCTTGATTGATTTGCATGCACCAGGATTAACCCTAATTAGATTAGGAGCTCTTTTACGGTGATTGGCACGGAACATATGTTCCGTCCAGTTTCGTCAAATCGAAATTTTCATGACCGTTAGATTAAATCCCCTAATAATTTGATCAAATCCGTATGAGCGGTCGACTAAACAACGCCCTGTCGATCGGGATCCAAAATACACTATAGGAGCCCATCCGCATCCACTCCGATCCACTCGCGCGCCCCGCTCTCCGTTGAACGCCTCCGTGGCCAGGTCGAACGCCGCCTCGGAAACGAGATCGCTGCCTCCTCTGCTTCATCTACATCTACAGGGGCACGGGCAGACCAAAAACTGAAACTGAAGATTAACTGACTACAGACTGAAACTGAACGGAGCTTGTGGAGTTAAGCAAGGTAGCTGGGGAAGGGATCGATCGATGCACGCGCGGCCGAAGAAATAGTACGGGAAAAGAGCGAACGCGTGTTCATGCCGCTATCTGCGTGTGCGGCAAATCGATCGTGGCAAGACATGCGGTGTGCAGGCCAGTGCGGCACGCAGGGAAAAGGCAGGGCCGAATTAGCGAGGCACACACGCGCTAGCGGAAGCAGAGCAAGCGCACGGGGCTGGCGCGCACGCAGCCTGGCTCGGCCATGTTTGTGAGCACGCGCGTGGCTGGGACCTGGCGATGCAAGGCAAGGCTACCTTACGCGCTGTTGTCCGTGCTCCTATAGGCAGGGAAGTAGTAATTCCCGGAGAGCCGTAGCGTCATGCTTGCCTTGCTTAAGGAGTTCGTTCGCCTCGGCGGCGCCGAGGACGCCAAGTCATGGGTGCGCTCGACACACAAGGCCAGCGCCTCGCCGACAAGCCCTAGATGATATTCATGGATGCTTGCTCTGGGAGACGCACGTAGGCGAAGGTGACAACGGCGAGGCATATAATGGCGACCACTGGGTAACCACGGCCTCCGCACGGGAGAACGTCATGGACCTGGCCGTCCGACGACTTTGCCATCGCCAGGTACGCGCCATCGTTTGATCGAGGAGGCAAGTAGTCTTGAGATAAAGGGCCAGGTCGCTTTGTTAAACTCAGACGTAGGCGACGACCACGCCTTCCAGCTACAAGAGCGCAGAACCAATCGGACGAATACCTTCAGTACTTGAGATGAAGGGCCGGGTCGTGCTGTTAAACTGAGATTAAGCATATTGCTTGCAAAGACTCCCACCCTATTCTATTAGTAGGCAAGGGTCAGGTGGATGGACGTTCCTAAAAATGCCAATCACTCTAAAACTTGTAATTAGATTAATCTGATCAGGTTTTGTACTTCGTTCGTTTTCCTTAGAGATAGAAGTAATCCCTCAGAAGGTTGTACATTCTAGATCTGGCCGGATCTAGATTGTGTAAAGTTGATTTGCTCATCTTAACATGCTGGCCAGGCCAGAAACAAAGATGTGACATGCTGACTGTCGCCTAACTTGCGAATGTGAGGCAAGGTTGCTGGAAGTTGCTTATTATAGGAGCAAGCTTCTCTTCCATATTATCTGAATCCTTCACTTATCCTTATCTTCTTTTTCTACAGTTTTTACGTATTACATGATTTCTGTCCTTAAAGTTGTTTGGTGGTGTATGCGCCTAACTGAAGATATATAGGCATATGGTGAGTATTTTCGGTTTTTTTATTACTCGTGGGTTTTGAGAATTCTTGAATTAGCTAGATGGATGTGATTCAGTTATAGAAAATGCAAGCCTTCACTCCTGATATCTGTTTGTTTTTTTAGAATGGTCCATAAATATGTATATATGACAATAGCTATATGAGAACTGATTGTCGGGAAAAATTCGTAATAAGAAATACAAGCAATGTTGTGCAGTTGTAGCGACAGGCTGACGGGCGAATGGTGCCGTTGGCATGTGCCAAAGCAATAAGCAGTTATGTGCTGTTGCAGCAACAGGATGGCCGGCAAATGGCCCAACGTGGTATTAGAGGGAAGCCAAGGGCGCATCGTCTGATGCAAATCTTCCATCCATGTTGGCAATGCAAGAGCAGCGGAGGTGTGTTCTTCTTCATGGAGAGAATTTTAAGAAAATATTCAGTTTGTTTTCCTAAGTATTGGTTCATGTTTATGCAGCTATGGAGCTGAGCATTGTCCCATAACCATTCGTTCCTGATTGGAGCATATTGTGAGAGATGGGATCGGAGTACTTGACTCAATGGGTAACACCATGGGATATGGGAGTGCGAATTTCTAAATGAGTGGCCTGCAGATTTGAACAGGTAATTGGACATACAAATAGCGACATAATACCGTAGATTTAATATATTAGTTGTAAGGATGAATTTTATGGTGCATTTTCCTGTCAGCAACTAATAACTATCGGCATACACAGAAGTTATTCAGAATTATAGAATCCATCTAATGATTTTAGACCTTTTGCTGTTAGATATTCGATCCAATCAAATAATGGTTACTCCTTTCAGCTTTTATCACAGAAACAACAGACACCCTTAGTGAGCCTTATTCTAACGTAGTTTGAGCTCTATGCTCTTTTTTCTGATAAAGTACTTATTGGCATCAGCAATACGTTCTGTGTCAACCGTCCGAGTAACTAGGTATATGGAAGTGGGGAGTGAGGTTTGCTGCTGTCAGCACTCTTCGTTACTTCTAGGTATCTATATCTAAGAATCATATTGACATTAGAATATTTCTGCATATAGCACAGTCTTTCATTAGATACACTGTTGCATGGATTAATTCGGATTTCAAATCTAAACATAAAGTTATATAGGTTAGCTTACAACACACAAAGCTATATCCAATTACTAAATGTTGAATTAGTTACTAGCGGTCAAATAGATAAAGTTGCATATATACTATCTTGAGATTCATATATATTCTTGGATGGTGGTAGATGACAATAAGTAATAATACTTTTAGTGATCTCGGTCAAATTTGGAGGAGGAAAAGTGGATATGTTTTTTGTGTCGTTCACACGTAAATATTTAACATTTAGTTACAAGGTAAATGGACATTACATCCATTGGGTCCCAAGGTTTCCTCGGAATCTTTAGGTGATCGAATAAATCATTGATATCCTTCCTTGGAAAATAATGTACATCACAACATACTGATGTAGTAGTATCTTATGCGTATAGTCATAAATTCATATACGTAAAATTAATATTGGTTAAATATTAAGTAAATGTAAAAAATAGTAATAAATTGATTACCGAAAATTAAATAGCCCGTGCGGGTGCACGGGTTGATGACTAGTTTTACTCAATTTGTTTTGTTGTTCACGGCATATAGCTGAACTACAAGACATGATTATTCTTGCCGACAGGGAAAGAGGATAAAGGTCATATTGCATAAGTTGCACAAACAGAAGTGTGTTAAGTTTAATGCTTCAGCTGTCTTTTAATTGTAGCACGGTACAATATTATCCCTACTTCTTCAGGCATAGGCGCTCTCTGCATATATCTAGCAAAGCTTTTCTTTGAAAGGGAAGCGAGGGTCTCAGTATTTGTCTAGCAAAGTGTTGTATGTAATGATATGTATTTCCAGCGTTACATCTATATATCATTTACTGCATTTTTGCCGCATTGATTAATATTTACTATGTATATTTGTAATGTCACATTTATTTATTTTTTGAAACGAAATGTCACATTTATGAATCATACGTCAATCTCTATGTGGGGTTCAGATCAATACTTGGTAGGAGTAGCAATAGTTATAGTTTTCCCACCCTATTTATTTGCTAAAGAATGTTAATTAAACTATTAATAGGTTATATATAGGCCATGTCGCGGATACTTCTTATGCAAACCCATGAAGCTGTCTTGGTTGCAAGTGCATTACGTCTGAAGTTCTTCCGTATTTTTTTATCAACTTTGACAGATAAAAAGCCCTCATTCTACCAGGTGTTCTTCCGTAATTGTTATCAACTTTGACAAATACAAATCCCTAATTCTACCAGGTGTTGTTTCGTAATTGTTATCAACTTTGACAGATAAAAAGACCTCATTCTACCAGGTGCGCAATCTAGAAACTCAAAAGTTTGATGACAACATTGTGATGATGACAGATACTTAAATGTATACACACTTTTCCCTATTGAGCATATTATACAAGTCATCAGAATTTGGGCAATCTAATTTGGTAGCAATAACTAAGTTATCAGACATGGACAATAATAACTGGTCAGCCCTTATGCTGCATTATAGAAGGACCATGTTTTCCAAAACCTACGGACATAAACTACTATTGAGTTTTAGTCTAATAATCTTGGGCACCTGATACATGGGACGAAATATGAAGAAAAGATGCAATTTATTTAGGCTATGACACAACACTAAGGAAAATGACCAACTAGGCATGAATCAAAGTTTAATCATCCTTAGATGACCCCATCAATGTCACGGTTTATTCGTTTTTACATAAATAACACAATAAGATTGGTTGCATGTAAGAACATCCTCTCACTAACCACTAATGAGTTGTGCTAACCATAGTGTTCTTCTGTTTGATCCTGATCTATGAAGCAACCTTGCCAAGAATTTTCTCTTTTGTTTGAGTAAAATGAACATCCAATGCCAGCCTAACATGAATGTGAGTGCGCTCTCTTTTGTGATTTTCAAAATGATCTTATTTTCACTATGACACTATACAAATTCATACACGGTTCAATAATTAACCCATAAGCTTACTGGAATACTATGAATAATTTTATCTATGGATCGCCTTTAATAACATTATAAGTAAATCCCGCATGAAACATGCAAGCGCTAAAGTTTTAAAGCATTCAATTGTACCTACAATTTTCATGTGAACAACAAATTAAATACTTAATTTTATTATCATCACTAGCCCGTGCAGGTGCACGGGTTAATGACTAGTGAAGAGAAGGTCCATCAAGCTTTGGTGGAATTTCCACCCTAGCTTTATCCGAGTTTGACTTCTCCTTCGGAGCAAGCCCTACAACCTTGGAATGGGCATTCTTTTCATCCAAAGCCGAGAATCTAGCCTCCAACACGGCAAAACGTTTGTTGAGTTCATTGCGTTGCTTATCAAGCATCGCTTGGACCTCAACGGCCATGAAGTCTTGCTCTTCACCCTCATCGCTAGGTGAGACCATCTTACTCTCAAGGCGATTAAGCCATTACAAAGAGCCATTGCTCTGATACCAATTGAAAGGATCGATAGTCTAACCTAGAGGGGGGTGAATAGGCGACAAGGGTATAGATAATAGAGCCTGTCAGTTGAGTACCCCTGAGGCCTATTAAGCTAGGCCCAATTGTAATACTAATAGAAATACGAGTTCATGTCGTATGTCGATACTGTAATCTATCTCGGACCCCTCCCGTTCCTTGACAAGGGCTAGGATAGGACGGTAAGGGACAGATTGAAAGCAAGCCAAGTTTACCCTTACGTTTACTTTCGACACACACCTTGTTTGACTGATTTTACCTTCGAGTTCATCCGACGCCCTACTCCCCTGATCCTAAGTCCTTCATATTGGACATTTGTCGAGTTAACCCTCGTCAATTGGCGCCGACCGTGGGGACTTTGGGCGTTGGAATCATGAATTCGACGGCTTTTTCGCCTTCGGCCAACAGCAATCCGGAAGTCGACAAAATCCAGATACCCTTCGGAACCATCGATTTTCAACCTCACCAGTCAAATTTCACGCAAGTCTTCGAGAGCATGGATGAAGATATGGATCTGATGATCGGAAGTCTAAACTTTCACGTTGGGTCTTTAGGTTCGATTCACCTTTCAGATCCGACGAAAACGGGTCCATCGGCAAGCGAGTCCAAGACAGTACCAATGATGGAATCATCAGAAGGCTCCTCCAGCGAGGTAAACTCTCCGGTCAGCTTCGCAGAAGCAGAAGAAAGAAAAATCACAGAAGGCGACGAAAACATGGAAAAATTTGACTTAGAGGTACAACTTGAAGACCTCATGATCTGTCATGACGATACTTCAGACATATCAACAGACACCTGGAAGACAGGATTAGCTTCATGAAGATGACAGTTCAATCTTCTCAAGCTTCAATAGCAAGTTCGACAATCGATACCAAGTACTCGCCATTATAGGAGACAACTCAGAAGAGCTAGACAAAAACAACTGAAGGGTTTCGCAGCATAGTAAATCAAAAAAATTCCTACGAATGCGAACAAGAAAGCCAAGATCTAATCTAGGAGATGTAATCAACGAGAGAGGTAGATGAGATCTTCATACCCTTGAAGAAATCACACCGCGGAAACGTTCAACAGAACATGGATGATGTAGTCATACTAGCCGTCTCCTCCCCGCGATCCGATCCGATCCTACGCCGCAAGTGGCGGCGCCTCCGAGAGATGCACACGTACGGTGCAACGACGTCTCCTCCTTCCTTGGTCTAGCAAGTATGGTGGAGAGATAGATTGGATCTGCAGCACGACGGCGTGGTGCTTATGGCGGAGAGTTTCTGCGGCAGGGCTTCGCCTACGCACAGTCGCGAGAGAGAGAGGTGGAGGGGCAGCAGTTGGCCGGCGGCTAGGGTTGGAGTGTGTGGGGAAGGCTGCGCCCCTGCCCTCCTTATATAGGGGGGCTGGCCGGCTGCCTTGGCCCCTCCTCCAAGTCCTAGGGCGGCGGCCTAGGGGGAAGAGTGGGGGGCAAGTTTCCCCCCCTCCTTCTGGAAGGTTCCCTTAGGGTTTCCCCTAAGGGCTGGCCGGCTGGGCCTTAGGCGCCTTGTGCGCCTGGCCCAAAGTGGCCAGGACACTTCCCCTTAGGCCCACATAGGCCTCCGACAAGTGGGCCCACATTGGTCCCACTCCAGAACATTCTAGAACCTTTCGGTACAATACCGATAAACTCCGAAACGATTCCGGAATCCAAAAACTGCTTTCCTTTATATGAATCTTATTCTCCGGACCATTCCGGAACCTCTCGTGATGTCCTGGATCTCATCCGAGACTCCGACCAAAAACTCATAAACCAATTATCCATTCTATCCTAGCATCGATGCACGTTAAGTGTGTGACCCTACGGGTTCGAGAATATGCAGACATGATCTTCTATCAATAATCAACAGCGGGATCTGGAAACCCATATTGACTCCCACATATTCATCGATGATCATATCGGATGAACCACGATGCCAGGATTCAATTAATCCCGTATATGTATTCCCTTTGTCACGCGATATTTTACTTGCCCGAGATTCGATCGTCGGTATCGCCATACCTAGTTCAATCTCGTTCACAGCAAGTACTTTACTCATTCCGTAATCCGATATCACTTTGTGATTAACTCCTTAATCACATGCTTGCAAGCGGTGTTGATATCGATTACTGAGTGGGCCCGAAGTATATCTCTCCAACTCGGGAGGGACAAATTCCATCTCGATACATGCAACCCAACAAGTACTTTCCGGTCACCTGAGAGACACCTTTATGATCACCCTCACATAGGATAATGTTTGATGACCTCAAAGCTTTCTTCCGATACCAGGGAGTTGTATTATCTCATGGTCTAAGGAATACAATACTTGACATAGGAAAAAGCTTCGCAAAGATGAACACGATGACACGATCTAATTGCTCTGCTTTATTTGGGTCTGTCCATCACATCATTCTCCTAATGACATGATCTCATTATTAATTGACAACTCATGTCTATGGTTAGGAAACCTTAACCATCATTAATCAATGAGCTAGTCTAGTAGAGGCGTACTAGGGACACGGTGTTGTTCATAAACCACACAAGTATTAATGTTTCCGCTTAATACAATTATAGCATGGAGTATAAACATTATCATGAACAAGAAATATGATAATAACAATATTATTATTGCCTCTAGGGCATATTTCCTTCAGTCTCCCACTTGCACTAGAGTCAATAATCTAGTTAATACTTGTGCCTTTAACACCTATGGCATTCCGGTGTTATTCATACGCGTTGCACGTGGTAAACCTTATCTACGGGTCTGACACTTTCAGGTCCGTTTGTATTTGCATATTCTTTTGCGTCAGCACGCATTACTCATCTTGTATGAGATAGCATCGTATAAACTTGGTCTTCTGGTGAGACCTTTGTTTCTTGGCCGAGACTATGTTGTCACTATTGTCATACAATAGGACTACATAGTACTAGCACACTTAGAAAAATAGCGATATCCACCGTGCATCAAAATACTCATTGGTCCGCACACATCGGTATGTATGATTTCCAATAAGTTCGTTGCTCGCTCCATTATTCCGGAGAACGGGTTTTTGATCATCTTGCCCATGAGGCATGGCTTGCACGTGTCAAATGATTCAAAATCAAGAGACTCCAAAAGTCCATCAGAATGTAGTTTCTTTATGCGTTTTATGCCAATATGACCTGGACGACAGTGCCACAAATAAGTTGGATTATCACTATCTACTTTGCATCTTTTATGCCGCTTCTAAAGCGATTATATACTTAGCCCTCGTTGCAGTGTCCGCCACAATATTAACATTGGAACTCATCCAAGTCATCATGGAACTTTCTTCCATCTTATTATGCCACCTTCTAACTCAAAACAAATGGCTTAAAATTGAGATAAAATTTTACTTGTATGTGTGACAAAGCCAATGTAACTCATTGCAATGAACCATTTGTCACTTCTGCATACAGAACATATTCTTACTTCTTCGAAAGTGCATAAAAATATCTTTACTATTGTCCAACGATCATCATATGAATGCTATAACCTTTAGAGCATTGGACACATCTGGATCTACATATCATGGTATACAAAATTGATAAAATCATTCTTGTGGTTTCACTCATCAAGTGTCAAAACAATTGATTCTTGCTCCAACCTCTTCCATGCAACAAGAACCGTTCTTATTGTTTCCATATTGAACAAATTCAATATTTCATCTATGTACTCTGGCAAAACTATATTAGTGCCTCAATCTATCTGCATAGACATTGATGCTTAATATTCTGGTTTTACCTAAGTCTTTCATCAAAAACTAATTTTAATGAAAACTTAACAATATCAAGAAAAACACATAATTTCCAATGAACGATATGTTATCTACATAAAGCATTAGAAATATGTCTTAGCGCTCCCACTTACTTTCTTGTAAATACAAGCATCTTCAAATATCTTGATGAAATTAACACTTTAACATTTTCATCATTGAATATTCCAACTTCGCTATGCTTACTTCTACCATAGAAGTTTGCATACATATCTAGCAACCTTTGAATCAACAAAACCCATTGGGTCGTGTCAGTTACACGTCCTTGGTGTGCATTCCGGTAGAGGAACGTTGTTTCGTTTATTCAACTATCATATCTCAATATGTAATTGTTGCTAGAATAATTCATATGACGAAGTCAGGGATCATCATCGCTTCTTTGTATATTGTTGGTTACTATTATCTAATAATATCTCGTCCTCAAATCTTACTATTTGATTACGACCAACTTGGTTAAATAGGAACTTCGATGTCGTGACTACAACATATTGTAGACGCATGAGCTATGAATGTAGTTGCCGCTTCCAGAACATTTTCTGGTGCTGCGCTACTCTGATCATCTTGCTCAGATTCAACAACCTCATCAAGTTCTATCTTCCTCCCACTTAAACCTTTCACGAGAAACTCCTTCATAAGAAATTCACTTCTTTTAGTGACAATCACTATGTGTTTGGGTTCATAATAGAAGGAATACCCATCGACATTCTTTGGGATAACCTACAAAGACTTACTAATCCGATTTTGGTTGTAAACATTTTACACATATGCCTTGCATACCAAAATTCAAGAAAAGACAACTATAACTTGTATGGTGTCATTTCAGCAGATTATGATGGCACTCTATTCAATGAAAAGTGGTAGTCTCTAAAGCATAATCCACAAATTATATTGGTAGTTTATTTCATCATTGATCTAACCATGTCAAACAAGGTTTGATTACATCCATCGAAAACTCCATACTCCTATGGTGTTTATCATGATGCAAGTTTGTGGAACAATTCCTCTAACTCTTAGATGTTTGCTAAACTTGTAACTCAAATATTCTTCTTTATGATCTAATCATACAACTTGAATATTCTTGTTACAACAATTTTCACTTCATAAATTGAACAATTTCATACTTCTATCTCATCAAGTAGATATACCGTACATCTATTTGAGTCATTGATGAAATAGAAAATACACCACGCTCGACTTCACACATGAACTACATACATCAACATGTACGATATCCATGTAGTTAGTCGCTTGTTCTTTCTATGGCCCACGAACGGAGTTTAATCATCTTTAGGAAAAGTCTCACAAGCGTCAATCAATTCAAAATCAAATGACTCGAAAATCTATCAATATAGAATTTGTTTCATGTTTTGTTTCCAATATGACTTAAACGACGATGTCACATATAAGTGAAATTTGTTTTGTCTTGCGACCTTTAGCCTTAGTGTTATAAATGTCTATTTCACCAACAAGATAATAATAATCTATCCATCGATTATGGAAGACGGTAATAATTTGAACAACCATTGCTCTCATAATACTAGAACAAAATAACAATTATTAAGTTCTTAACATATCTAGAAGGCTAGGTTTTATGCCGACGAGAAGCACAATAGCACTTTTATTTGTATCTCGACATGCATCATTACCATATTCTTTTACTAGTTACTTAGGCCATTGTACTTCTTGTATTGTGTTGCTTTGTATGACATTTCATACCAACAAATCAGTATCGAATACCCAAGAATTACATTGTTAACGAGCAAAAGAATTCATCTATAACATGTATATCATTTATATACCTGAGCTGGACAATTCCAGTCTTTTCCTTTTTCTACCAAATAATTTTGCAGATCCTATTTAGCATTTCCTCTCTTTTTAGAAGAATCTATCGACATCAATAGTGGCGTCAATCTTTTGACACATAGTCCAAAGGATTTTTTAGTCAAATACTAATAGCCTTGGATTTTGCACTTTGAAGTGGATCGCCATCATCATATGATTGGTATTCTTCCAGATTCCATTCTTTAGTACTCTTTTGGTATAGCAAAACAATTTAGCCGATACCTTTTCATTCGTCCTATCATGACATCTTTCATGATGAAACTACTATAGCTTATAAGGATGAATGCAAGTATAATATTAGTTCCCAAACTTTTGGGTGATCGGGACGCCTAGCATCTTCAATCTTCGCATATAGTCATACAATATGAGCATATGTTCTTTTACTAAATTATACTTCATCATTTTGCAAACAATCAAAGTCTTAGATATCAAATATCTTTCACTTCTTATTTGAGTCTGAAACAATTCTTTCAGCTCGATGATCACTTTGATTCTCAAAACAATTTTGAAGATCAATTTATCATGAAGGCAAACATATGATCTTTAGATACTAAACTTGAATCGTTGCTCTTAGATTAATACAATTTATTAAATCGTATGGAGCAAGCAAGGTTTGCTAAAGTTTGCAATAGGACTTAATCTTTAGTCTTGACATTCTAACTAAACGGCACTAGACCAAAAAGTGAATATCCAGAATTCTATAGTTCTTTTAACTCAATTAAGCTAAGTGTCGGTGGGAAACGGTGCCAAAGACTACAACGACTTATGCAAATACAACAAGATTTAGTTCAAGATAATTAGTTCAAGTTAATCAAATTACTAATGAACTCCCACTAAATTCAACATCCCTCAAGGTTGTTTAGTGAAGCATGATCCAAATTCACTACACCGAGACCGATCATCACGTGAATGATGTAGCTTTAATGGTGAACTTCAACATGTTGATCATATCATCCATATGACTCATGCTTGACCTTTCGGTCTGTGTGTTCCGAGGCCATGTCTGTACATGCTAGGCTCGTCAAGTCAAACCCAAGTATTTCCGCGTGTGCAAAACTGGCTTGCACCCGTTGTATGTGAACGTAGGGTTTATAGCACCCGATCATCACGAGATGCTTCAAAACGACGAACTTTCGCAACGGTGCATACATGGGGAGAACACAATTTTATCTTGATCTTTAAGTGAGGAATCATCTTAAAATGCTACCGTCGCGATCTAAGCATAATAAGATACATAAAAGGATAAACATCACATGCATATAATTTTATGTGACATGGTATAGCCAATCTCCGCGCAATGATCTCCATCTTGTGCGCGCCAGCATGATCTCCATCACTCCACCATGATTGCCTCCACCACGAATAGCAACTACAACTATTGCTAACTACTTAGCGATAAAGTAAAGCTATTACATGGCATATAAGAATTTGACACGCAGGTCATACACAATTATAAAGACAACCATATGGCTCCTGCCGGTTGTGAACTCATCGACATGCAAGTCGTGAAATATTACAAAACATGATCATCGCATACATCACATATATCACATCACATCTTGTGGCCATACCATATCACAAAACACTCCCTGCAAAAACAAGTTAGACGCCTCTACTTTGTTGTTGCATGTTTTACGTGGCTTATGGGAGTAGCAAGTTAAGAACGATTCTTACCTACGAAAAGCCACAACGGTGATATTATGGTTGCTAACATCCGTTGTAAATCTCATGACTACTATAGTGAGAGAAACTGGCATCCACCAGCCGCATGTATGGAACAAGCGACACGTCAAGTGCGGAGCCGGTCTCGCGAACGAGGTCGCGTAAAGTTGGCCTGGACCGCTTCGATCTCACTATGCCGCGCCATAAGAAATACAAAACAAAGAAGTTTGCAACATAAAACATCAACGCCCGCAACAAGCATGTTGCATTCTACTCGTGAAACACATCTACGCATAGATCTAGCTCTGATACCACTGAAGGGTTTCGCAGCATAGTAAATCAAAAAAATTCCTACGGATGCGAACAAGAAAGCCAAGATCTAATCTAGGAGATGTAATCAACGAGAGAGGTAGATGAGATCTTCATACCCTTGAAGAAATCGCATAGCGGAAACGTTCAACAGAACATGGATGATGTAGTCGTACTAGCCGTCTCCTCCCCGCGATCCGATCCGATCCTACGCCGCAAGTGGCAGCGCCTCCGAGAGATGCACACGTACGGTGCAGCGACGTCTCCTCCTTCCTTGGTCCAGCAAGTATGGTGGAGAGATAGATTGGATCTGTAGCATGACGGCGTGGTGCTTATGGTGGAGAGTTTCTGCGGCAGGGCTTCGCCTACGCACAGTCGCGAGAGAGAGAGGTGGAGGGGCAGCAGTTGGCCGGCGGCTAGGGTTGGAGTGTGTGGGGAAGGCTGTGCCCCTGCCCTCCTTATATAGGGGGGCTGGCCGGCTGCCTTGGCCCCTCCTCCAAGTCCTAGGGCGGCGGCCTAGGGGGAAGAGTGGGGGGCAAGTTTCCCCCCCTCCTTCTGGAAGGTTCCCTTAGGGTTTCCCCTAAGGGCTGGCCGGCTGGGCCTTAGGCGCCTTGTGCGCCTGGCCCAAAGTGGCCAGGACACTTCCCCTTAGGCCCACATAGGCCTCCGACAAGTGGGCCCACATTGGTCCCACTCCAGAACATTCTAGAACCTTTCGGTACAATACCGATAAACTCCGAAACGATTCCGGAATCCAAAAACTGCTTTCCTTTATATGAATCTTATTCTCCGGACCATTCCGGAACCTCTCGTGATGTCCTGGATCTCATCCGAGACTCCGACCAAAAACTCATAAACCAATTATCCATTCTATCCTAGCATCGATGCACGTTAAGTGTGTGACCCTACGGGTTCGAGAATATGCAGACATGATCTTCTATCAATAATCAACAGCGGGATCTGGAAACCCATATTGACTCCCACATATTCATCGATGATCATATCGGATGAACCACGATGCCAGGATTCAATTAATCCCGTATATGTATTCCCTTTGTCACGCGATATTTTACTTGCCCGAGATTCGATCGTCGGTATCGCCATACCTAGTTCAATCTCGTTCACAGCAAGTACTTTACTCATTCCGTAATCCGATATCACTTTGTGATTAACTCCTTAATCACATGCTTGCAAGCGGTGTTGATATCGATTACTGAGTGGGCCCGAAGTATATCTCTCCAACTCGGGAGGGACAAATTCCATCTCGATACATGCAACCCAACAAGTACTTTCCGGTCACCTGAGAGACACCTTTATGATCACCCTCACATAGGATAATGTTTGATGACCTCAAAGCTTTCTTCCGATACCAGGGAGTTGTATTATCTCATGGTCTAAGGAATACAATACTTGACATAGGAAAAAGCTTCGCAAAGATGAACACGATGACACGATCTAATTGCTCTGCTTTATTTGGGTCTGTCCATCACATTATTCTCCTAATGACATGATCTCATTATTAATTGACAACTCATGTCTATGGTTAGGAAACCTTAACCATCATTAATCAATGAGCTAGTCTAGTAGAGGCGTACTAGGGACACGGTGTTGTTCATAAACCACACAAGTATTAATGTTTCCGCTTAATACAATTATAGCATGGAGTATAAACATTATCATGAACAAGAAATATGATAATAACAATATTATTATTTCCTCTAGGGCATATTTTCTTCAACAACAATCCAGTGCTCAACCCAGCAAATGTAAACAGAGGGGCAAATCACCTGGCAGAAGGAGAAATTGCAGATTCCCTGGCAACTAGGGAGAAAATTCGACTATCAATCGACGAGTGGAGAATAATCAAAACAGCCATGGAACATTGCACGCCAATACCAACAAACGCCAGCAAGAATATGCTCTTGGGGTACCACTATGCCTTAAGACAGCAGTCAAAGCAACTAGCAAAGGAGAGCATTAAAATACAGAAGAGAAGAGACTCAGCCATTGCAGCAAGCAACGCTACTCGCAGAGCACGTAGCGACGCGTCATACACAAACAGCAAAAGGCATCATCGACATGGATCAAGGTTCGAAAACCTCGAGTACTCAAAAAGGCAAAGCCTCTCCAAAAACCTCAACTCGTCTTTCTTATCGGTCGACGAGCAAGGGAACATTATACCAAAGACACCTGAAGCAGCACTAGTGGCAGCTCAAGCATATATGCACACAACACGACCAAATCCGGGAGACCCAAGGGAACATATGCACCGAGCAGCACTACAAGGATTGAAGATGGTAGGCAAAAAATTATCAGCAAAAGAAGAGGAGGCATACCGCAACAAAGGAACCCATAAACCAAGATCACCACACCGTCACAATAGTCCTCGGCACAGAAGTGGCAGTCGACGATCTAGAACACCATCACCAGGGCGACATAAAAGTCCAAAGCATAGAGGAACCCGAAGATCCAGGACTCCCAACAAAGCATATGACTACGAAGACGACAAAAAGGAGATGGGGGCGTCATGCTTTACTCATAGAGTTTGCACCATGCCAGTACCCAAGGGTTTCAAACTACCCCATGATCAGCAAAAATATGATGGATCTCAGGAGCCACAGTCATGGCTCTCAGATTATCTACAAGCAGTAAAAATACTGGGAGGAACCAAGGAAACATCAATGCAAAGTTTGCAATTACACCTCACCGGCGCAGCAAGGTCATGGTTGAGCAAATTAGAAAAGAAACAATTGGAAGCTGGGAGGTGCTCACAAAGCAATTTACGAGCAACTTCAAATCAACATATAAACGGCCAGCATCCATAGAAGAAGTCAAAGCCTGCGTACAGCAACACAATGAGACATTAAGAGCGTATATCCAAAGGTGGAGCATTATCAAAAATTCAGCAGTAGAAGTCTCAGACGAAAGAGCAATAGATGCATTCACACTCGGGTTGCAGCGAGGAGACCTAGTCGAAGAGATGGGCAGGCTTAAGCCGAAAACAGTATCAGATCTAATGGATATAGCAAACAGGTTCGCAGATGGAGAAGATGCGTGCAACAACAAACGAACGCGATCACCAGAGGATGATAGAGGAAACAGATATGGAGGCCAAAGGAGGAGATCTCGCAACTATGACAACTACGGCTCCCACAGCCAAGTAGCCGCAGGGTACAAAGACAATAGCTATCAAGGGAACAACCGTCAAAGCTCAAGGTACCATAGCTACAGAAAAGAAGACTACAGAAGCAGCAAAAAATTTCAGACAAGAGAACCCAGAGAGTACAACCCATCACCAGAAGATATGCTAAACGGACCATGTCACATACACTCCGCGTTTGTCGATGGGAAGCGAGTATCCAGGCACACGATGAAAGATTGCACGATGTTCTTGAAACTCCAGGAGGCAGCACTTAACAAACAAGCCGAAGCAAAACGGCAAGGATACGAAGGGAACGTAAAGAACGCACCTACAAGTCAACAAGGAAACAATGGAGTTCCTCAAGGTCAAGACCAGCTGAACCAGGGATGAGACGATGACGGAGGATATGTTCCATCTAAAGGGCACATCACAGCAATGATACAACCAGTGCCTAAGTCGAACAAAGAGGAGAAAAGCATAACTCGCTGATGCTTGCGGTGGTGTAATCTTTTCACCGTCCAGTTGGGAACCCCAAGAGGAAGGTATGATGAATATAGCAGCAAGGTTTTTCCCTTAGTTAAGAAACCAAGGTATGTCGATCAGGAGAGGAAGGAGCCAAATGACTGAAGGTGATGCTTGCTAGCTTGCGACAGCTCAGGACAATTTATAGGGCGCCTCGTCCAAGCTTTGCTTTGCTAGCTGCAACGCGGAACCTGCACACAACACAACCAAATACTTTGCTCCCAACTTACGATGAGGTTGTCAATCTCACCGGTTTGCTTGAAACAAAGGAATGAGCATATCGAGTGGAAAATAATAGTAATATGCGAGTAAAGTAAACAGTGCGAGTAAAGTAAACAGTGCGAGTAAAGTAAACAGGTGATAGCAATATAAAGGAAATAGCACCGGGGTCCACAGTTCACTAGCGGTGTCTCTCCATAAGATAAAATAATACATGCTGGGTAAACAAATTACAGTTGGGCAATTGATAGAATAAAGACAACTTGCATATGATGAGAGGATCACTATGAGATTTACTCTGGGCATTACAACAAAATACATAGACGGCCATCCAACTGCATCTATGACTAATAATCCACTCACGGGGATATCATCTGAACACCCCATGAGTATTAAGTTGCGAGCAACAGATAACTGCATTAAGCAAAGTGTGTAATGTAAACAAAGCATATGCCCTCGAGCATATGAATGTTGTTTTCCCCCTAGTACCAACATCACATCTACAACCTTAGAGGTTTCTGTCACTCCCCCAGATTAAATAGAGGCATGAACCCACTATCGAGCATAAATACCCCCTCTTGGAGTCAGTAGCAACTACTCGGCCAAGATAGCTACTAACAACGGAGAGCATGCAAGATCATAAACAACATAGAGATAACATAAGATAAATTTCAGTACATAAACTCAAGCATAACACCAATATTCATCGGATCCCAACAAACCAAACATGTAGAATTACATAACGGTGATCTCAGTCATGTAGGGCAGCTCATGAGATCTAAACATGAAGCACATGGTGGAGAAGACAACCATCTAGCTACTGCTATGGATCCATAGTCCAAGGTAGACTACTCACTCATCGCTCCGGAGGCAAGTATGGCGATGAAGAAGACCTCCGGTGGCGATTCCCCTCTCCGGCAGGGTGCTGGGAAGAGCTTCTGGACCCTCCCAATCTTCGGGTCAACGGCGGCGGCAGATCGCGATGTGTTCTGGAAAACTGATTGGGTACTTAGGTTTTTCCCGTCGGGGGGTCTTTATAGGCGAAGGGGCATCGCCAGAAGTGGACCGAGGTGGTCTCACTCATAGGGGGCGCGACCCAGCCCCTGGCCGCGCCGCCCTGGTGTGAGGGCCCCTCGTGGCCCCACTCCGTCTCCTCTTCGGTTCTCTGGAAGCTTCGATAAAATTCTGGGCGACTAGCTTTGGTTTCATCCAATTCCGAGAATATTTCCTGTGTAACTTTTCTGAAATACAAAAACAGTAGAAAATAGGGAACTGGCACTGTGGCGACTTGTTAGTAGGTTAGTTCCGGAAAATGCATAAAAGTGCCACGAAGGGTAATGAAACACTAAGCAAATGGTGTAAAAACAAGCATGGAGCATCAAAAATTATGGATACGTTGGAGACGTATCAGCATCCCCAAGCGTAACTCCTGCTCGTCCTCGAGTAGGTAAGTGATAACAAAAGAAATAATTTTTGAGGTGACATGCACCTACGCAATCTTGATCATCTATGTAAGCGTTGTGTGATGGGATCAAAAGAACTTAAAACATGGGCATGAAAGACATAATCTTGATAGAAGAAACTTAGCAACCATGTTATAACATGAAAATGAACACAAACAAAAGATCATGACAATGAAACAATGAAAGTCAAATGTGTGTTCAAATCATAAGGAAAAACATACAAATGGTTTTCAGCTTGTCCTTCATGGAGAGCAAAACATAAATGCATAGGACACCTTCAAGATTAAGAGGGCGACTAGATACAAATAATTTGAGAACAAGTGAAACCAACAATATGAATCAATCAATGAAAACATTGGGACAATGCACATTATACTAAGAATGACAACTATGCTCTCTTAATGGTGCATAAAGATAGAAGGTGGTGACTCAACATAAAAGTAAAAAGAAAGGCCCTTCGCGGATGGAAGCAGTGATTAAACATGTGCTAGAGCTTTTCATTTGTAAAACAGAGAGATAAAAATTGGTTTTGAGAGGTGGTTGTTTTTGTCAACGACTAGCAATGGGGTTCTTACTATCTTCCATACAAAAATGAAGCAAGTTTTTGAGAGAGAGAGATTGGCACTTTTTGTGCTCTTTTATAAAGCTTGGCACTCCTCCCCACCTTTTTTCCTTTCTCAAACCATGGCTAACCGATTCCATCGGGTGCCCACCAACATTCACATACCATGGAGGAGTGCCTTTTTCTTTCTTTTTTTCTCTTTTTTCTTTTTGGAATAAGACAATATGGAAGATAGCAAATCCGACCACTACATCCCCATGAACTGAAAACAGTGTCACAAAACGAGAAGTATTTTGAAGGTTTTGAAAGGTAGCACATGAAAATTTACTTTGGAATGTCTTACAAATACCATGCATAGGAATTTATAATGGACACAATGGCAAACTTGGTTTTTAGGAGTTGGATGCACAAGTAGAGCTATTACTCAGTACAAGGCGAGGCTAGCAAAAGACTGGGAGCGACCAGCTAAGAGAGCAATAATGGCCATAATCATGCAAAGCGACAAAGCGACATTAAAAGAAGCATAAGGTGGCATAAAAAGTCAAAAACTAAATGATCATAGAGGCTATTGGCGACTTTGTAAGAGTCTAACATGTGTGAGCATGTGCCAAGTCAACCCAAATAAAGCATCAAGGAGAAAACCAAAATAATGCTTCCAAACGATAAAAACAACACATGATTTTTTCAAAGGCTCATTAAGCAATCTCAGTTATTTGAGACAAGTCATGCTACAGCAAAACCACTAAGCATACTATCAAAAAGACATCAAGCACGATATGCAAAAGCCTAGGCCGCAGTCTACACAAGCTCCTTCTTCTACCACTTTTTTGCATAAAGCTTTTTATCTTTTCCAACACCATTCAAACTTTTTATAAACACCTCTTTTGATGAAAACCAATAAATATCAGAGGCAAAAATACACATTGATGAAAATATATAAGAAGATCTGAACACATATCAAGGCGAAAATCGAAAACTAAACACAGTTCTAGAAAAAGAGAACACTCATTGAAATTATAAGAATGAAAAACGGAGTGTTCTTGGCAAATGAAAAGCAAGGTAACTTCTCCAAAAGGAATTTGTTGGGGTCCAACCATTTATTGCAGCAAACTAAACTAAACTAAACTGAAAACTATAAACAACTGACGCTCCAAGAAAAACGCATAATGCATGAAGCAATAACAATATAGTGTCTTGAAAGGTGACCTGATTTTTGCCGATGAAGAAGGGGTGCCTCGGGGGCATCCCCAAGCTTTGACGCTTGTACTTCTTGGATATTTCTTGGGGTGATGCATAGGCATCCCCAAGCTTGAGCTTTTGTCCATTCTTCAACTCATCTCATCACTCTCCGATCCCTTCACTTGAAAACTTCCTTCATACAAAACTAAACACAAATCTATTAGCAACATTAGTGCAAGCATAACATAGAATCAACCATTTTTTGCTTCAGGTTTCAACCTAAAACCACCACATATTAAGCATATACTACTGTAGCAACTTGCCCAAAAGTTCCGTGATCAAAAGAACTCAAAAAGAAAGCGATAAAGCGGCAAACACAAATATTGGCAGAAATCTGTCAAAACAGAATAGCTGACAAAGGTAGAATTTTTGAGGGGTTTTCTGTTGCTCAAATCAAAAAGTGTTCAACTAATGAAAGTTTGGTTATAACCTGGGGCATATACAAAAGAAATCGCAGGTTCAAAGGATATACAGAGAATTTTCACGAATTTTTACGGTGCAGCACCGAAAACAGTTTCAGGACAGCAACATCCCCAAATCTTACCTCACTCAAATTAGAGGCTTCTCTTGGCACAAAAACGAAATAAAAAGGATAAGGAGAGGTCATTACAGTAGTAATAACTTCCAAGACTCAAATAAAAGAAAAAAAACTGAAAGTAAAAACATTGGGTTATCTCCCAAGAGTGCTTTTCTTTAACGCCTTTGAGCTAGGCGCAGAAAATTGCGAATCAAGTAACATCAAGTGATGAAGCATTAATATCAGCTGTTTCCTCTAGATCACCACTTACCACGCTAGGCACCTTAGAGGTTTCCAAAGATGATTCAACCTGCAAGTCACTCTTAGTTGAACTAAAAGTCTTACCAATCTTAAAAACATGCTGCGGTTTAGGCACAGACATCTTGGGAACATACATAAATTTTTGCTCTTTTCCACCAAAAGCTTTCTCCTTCTTAAACTTTAGAGAGGAGAAAATTGAACTTAAAGTTTCCATGGATTCCTCTAGTTTCCCAATCCTAAGGTTTTGACTATCAAGAGTAGTGCTAGCTTCTAAAACAGTGATTCTCTTACCGATACTTTCTATCGCTTCATTAACTCGGCTAGCATTATCAAGGATATTTGGCAAACCTTTTTCTAAAGAGCTAAGCTTTTCTAAAACTTCCTCCAAAGTGACCTCAGTTTTAACAACATGAATAGGTGGTACTCCCACTAAACTTTCAATTAGAGTGCATGCTTCAAGAGCGGGAGTACCTAGAAAATTACCTCCTGCAAGAGTATCAAGAACGTACCTATACCAATTAGTTATACCAACATAAAAATTTCTAAGGAGGATCATGGTAGAATGCTTCTTTGTACACCTATGATGAGAATTGCTAATACGGTACCAAGCATCTTTCAAGCTCTCTCCCCCTTGTTGCTTAAAAGTACAAAATTCAACTTCAGGATTACTCATTCTAACAAGAGCAAAAGTAAGCAAGTAAAAACAACTACAAAGGATTCTAATTTTTTTTTTGGGGTTTTTGATAAAACGATGCAAGTAAAAATAAAGTAAAGCAAAACTTAAAACAAAGTAAAGGATGTGCATGTGAAAACTCCCCTCGCAGAAGTCTTCTTCTTCCTCCCCGGCAACGGCGCCAGAAAAAGTTCTTGATGCTTGCGGTGGTGTAATGTTTTCACCGTCCAGTTAGGAACCCTAAGAGGAAGGTATGATGAATATAGTAGCAAGGTTTTTCCCTCAGTTAAGAAACCAAGGTATGTCGATCAGGAGAGGAAGGAGCCAAACGACTGAAGGTGATGCTTGCTAGCTTGCGACAGCTCAGGACAATTTATAGGGCGCCTCATCCAAGCTTTGCTTTGCTAGCTGCAATGCGGAACCTGTAGACAACACAACCAAATACTTTGCTCCCAACCTACGATGAGGTTGTCAATCTCACCGGTTTGCTTGAAACAAAGGAATGAGCGTATCGAGTGGAAAATAATAGTAATATGCGAGTAAAGTAAACAGTGCGAGTAAAGTAAACAGTGCGAGTAAAGTTAACAGGTGATAGCAATATAAACGAAATAGGACCAGGGTCCATAGTTCACTAGCGGTGTCTCTCCATAAGATAAAATAATACATGCTGGGTAAACAAATTACAGTTGGGCAATTGATAGAATAAAGACAACGTGCATATGATGAGAGGATCACTATGAGATTTACTCTGGGCATTACAACAAAATACATAGACCGCCATCCAACTGCATCTATGACTAATAATCCACTCATGGGGATATCATCCGAACACCCCATGAGTATTAAGTTACGAACAACAGATAACTGCATTAAGCAAAGTGTGTAATGCAAACAAAGCATATGCCCTCGAGCATATGAATGTTGTTTTCCCCCTAGTAGCAATAGCACATCTACAACCTTAGAGGTTTCTGTCACTCCCCCAGATTAAATAGAGGCATGAACCCACTATCGAGCATAAATACCCCCTCTTGGAGTCACTAGCAACTACTCGGCCAAGATAGCTACTAACAACGGAGAGCATGTAAGATCATAAACAACATAGAGATAACATAAGATAAATTTTAGTACATCAACTTAAGCATAACACCAATATTCATCAGATCCCAACGAACCAAATATGTAGAATTACATAACGGTGATCTCAATCATGTAGGGCAGCTCATGAGATCTAAACATGAAGCACATGGTGGAGAAGACAACCATCTAGCTACTGCTATGGACCCATAGTCCAAGGTAGACTACTCACTCATCGCTCCGGAGGCAAGCACGGCGATGAAGAAGACCTCCGGTGGCGATTCCCCTCTCCGGCAGGGTGCCGGGAAGAGCTTCTGGACCCTCCCGATCTTCGGGTCGACGGCGGCGGCGGATCACGATGTGTTCTAGAAAACTGATCGGGTACTTAGGTTTTTCCCTTCAGGGGGTCTTTATAGGCGAAGGGGCATCGTCAGAAGTGGACCGAGGCGGTCTCACACATAGGAGGCATGAACCCACTCCATCTCCTCTTCGGTTCTCTGGAAGCTTCGGTAAAATTCTGGACGACTCGCTTTGGTTTCGTCCAATTCCGAGAATATTTCCTGTGTAACTTTTCTGAAACACAAAAACTGCAGAAAACAGGGAACTGGCACTGTGGTGACTTGTTAGTAGGTTAGTTCCGGAAAATGCTTAAAAGTGCCACAAAGTGTAACGAAACACTAAGCAAATGGTGTAAAAACAAGCATGGAGCATCAAAAATTATGGATACGTTGGAGACGTATCACTCGCCAAGTTAACCTCGCAGTAACTTCGCCTCCAGCAACAACGGAATATCTACACTGGTCAGAGCAACCCATAGAATTCAGCAGGGGTGATCACTCCATAATAGTACCTCGGCCAGGAAACGCCCCTCTGGTACTCAAAGCCCAAATTGGGACATACGACGTCGACAGAGTGTTTATGGATGCAGGAAGCGGAATAAATCTGATCTACGCAAAGACTCTATGAGCAATGCACATTTCATTAGAGTTCCTGAAGCCAACTGACTGTTCCTTCCACGGAATCGTCCCAGGGAGTGCCAACTATCCACTAGGTCGAATAGCACTCAACATTTGCTTCAGGAATCGACAAAACTACAAAAGAGAGAAGCTCGACTTCAAAGTCATGGACTAGCCATCACAATATCACGCGATCCTTGGGCGACCCATGTTTTCACGATTCATGGGAGTACCTCATTACACGTACCTGGTACTAAAAATGCCAGGACCCAATCGAATTATCACAGTAAAAGGAAGCTTCGAGCTATCGAATCTATGCGATAAGGAATTTCACAAGATGGCCCAAAACTTTGGCATGATGGTAAGCTACGGAGAACCCAAAGACAAGGCAAAAAGCGTGACTACAGGAGTCGCACAACAACTCGAAGGGCACCCAGCAGAGCCAGAGGTGAAAAAACCACGGGTGCAGTCATCAAAACAAGAGAAGTCTACAGGAGAAGAGGAGAAGACCTCAGCGACATAGGCAACGAGTACAACAAAAAGTAGAGTAGAAAAATAAGGCTGTAAAAGCCACAAGCTATTCCAGGGCAATGCCCTCTAGATCCAGAACACAGGTCATTGGCCGGATCTCTTGGGACACCCCATGTATCTTACATTAAAAGCATAAATAAAGACATAGTTCCTCCTATTCGAGTTTACATGTCTCCATTATCCAAAACGAAATCGCGGCAAACACACTAAGCAAGGAATGCCTTGAGAAAATTTTCTAGTAAGAAAAATGCGGGAGACAGGAACTTTCGAGTCCCACACACAAAGCATAACACGCAATAACATGCTACAATGGTGGCTGATCTGAGTCGCCATGTTGAAAGGGTTCAAGTAGTGATGCTCGCGGAAAAACCTTGCGTCCTCCTGCAGTAACCTTGAAATCATCCTCCTCGTGGGCTGCAGTGTAGCATCCATATGGACACCAAGCGTAGCACGCCCTGGAGGCAACCCTTCCGACATCGAGTCGTAATTAAGCCTTGGATGCCACTTCCGCATCCATCCAAGGGCAAAATTTGCACCAGCAATCAAATTGAGCTTTATCAAAAGATGAACCCGCTGGCTTGTCCTGAAGGTCTCGAGCTATTGTCTAAAATCCCTCGGCAGTGGGTTGCGGGGGAGCATAACAGAGTACATGGTCGTCAAAGATGCTTGACAACCATCAATCGCTTCCCCAATATGTTGAGCACAATCTTTAAGAAGCACAATGGCACGACAGCGCCTGGGATCAGACCACAAACTGTTGGTTCCCTCCGATGCTTTCTCGAGAGCTGCGGTTCGCTCAGCAACCCGATGAGTCTCACCAACAAGGTCCAGCCAAGTACCTGAGACACGAAAAGATATTAACCCACAATAGTGGAGAAAAAGGAAAAAGAGAAAGGCTGCAAGGAATCTTACATCGCAACATCTCACAGACAGACTCAACGATACCAACAAGAAAAGAGTCGCATTCTTCAAGATGTACAATCCTGGCCACCAAACCTGACACTTTATCCTCAAGTGTGGATATCTGTTTCATAAAGTCGCAAGATTTGCTGGCCGTGTCCAAAGCAATTGTTGCCTGATGCTTCATCAAAGATAAACGGCCTTTAAGGTCCAAAATCCTCGACGAATATTCAATACATCGACAAGAAGAACAAGGAAGCGAAGAAGCTCTGGAGTCGAACATATCGGTAGGAGGTGATTCCCGACCACGATTTGGCAACCCACCAGCACACACAGACTGGAAGCCAACAGAAAGAAAAAGAAAAGCATCTCAGAAACTCAATCAAGCACGACATTTCATAAAGGAAAAGTATTTACAAAGAGTACAAGCCCCTTGACTGGCTCTCGGGCAAAATATAGATAAAGTTTACTACACCAAAAGAAATCTAGACTACAAGGGAAGACTAAGTCTACGCCACCTCATCATCAGGATCCGCGACAGAAGTAGGCGCAGAAGAGGTAGCACCAGCGTTGAGCGGAGGCATCGACCCACTTGACGCAGGAGTCGAAGGAATTGGAGTAGAAGTCGAAGAAGCCGCTGAAGGAGTGATAATGGACACGATTCCCGGCACGTACTTCTTTGCCTTCTCAAAGAAACCCCGCAACTCTAAAAGAGGTCAACCGCGAGAAGAGCTCACCTACTCCCAATCAACCTCCTCGCATGTGAATAGGCAAGGGCAATAGCCCCTTCGGCGCCCCGTTTCACCGAACGACCCTTCATCAACAGGACAGGGTCTTCAGCGGTGCCGAAGACAGCGGCAAGCTTCTTGAGGTCAGCAACGGGCATGTCGGCTTTATTCTTCAGCCACAACCCGACAAAAAACCGCGTTAGCACACGGCGGGTCACCTCAAGAACTTCCTGGACAGATATCCAATGCAACTCAAGCAAGTTCACCGCGGCCATGAGAGGATCTTCATCAACTGGCTGCAATGGCGCCAAAGATACCCCAATTTTCTCTGCAAGCAGAAACGAAAAGGATTATGAGTAACCATCAGCAAGAAAAGCAAACAGACAATAAAAAAAGAGTGGAAAGATACTCACCACCGGCAAGAGCCAAAATTCGATTCAGACGGCCAGTTACGGCTTCTTCTCTCAGAATGCGCCCCTGGTTAGCATCAGCAAGCGCCTTTTCCGCTTTCTTCGCCTTGGTCACCGCTGCCTTAGCATTTTTCTGTAACGCCCCACCTTTGAATTAGGGTGGAACACCTGTGTTAAGTGCTATTCCCTAGATCGCTGATAGCACCACAGTACAAAATAGAGTATTCATTGCATAGTATCAAATTTTCCAACGTGGATCCAGATACATAGGTCTTCAAATCTTACAAACCAGCTTAGTCACATGGACTAGCTCAAATAACAGAGTTCAACATAACATAAACACAACGGAAACTAGGGTAGTAGTGAGCCTTCATCTTCATCATGTGCCACAGGCAGTCATATTGGAATGTAGACTCGATATCCTATCAACTCACTCCTCACCAGAATAACCTGCACATTTGAATATGTAGCCCCATGAATGGGGGTCAGTACAATGATGTACTGGCAAATGACACATATTTGGTGGCTGTTGTGAAAGAGCTATCTACATGATATTTGGCTGGTGGATCTTTTGGTCTAATTTGCATAAAGCCAATTTTGTCCTACCATTCTTTCTCAAAACTTTCTTTCAAAGTTTTATATTTTCAAAGGGTCGAAATAACCCCTAAATACTACATACTAGCTAGGTATGTAGCACTGGGCGAAACTCAACAAAGTCGGAACAACAAAAACCACCACCCCTCAGAATGAATGGCCCCGAGCCCCTAACCTAGGGGTTTCTAGTCAAATTTTAATCATTCAGAAATGGTGATGAGATTCTTTCGTACATTCCATGTCTAGAGACTCAAATTGTCCATAACCGGGGACACAGCTAATCGATTAGTTTGACACCCTGCAGGGGTTGTGCACTTTCACCTTAAGATCCGTTCAGAAGGAGAGAGCAACCATACTGGCAAGATCCGTTCCCATCCTATAATGAGACAAGACCTTTCAGAAGGAGAGAGCAACCATACTGGCAAGATCCGTTCCCATCCTATAATTCTGCTACCAGCCCATATCTTGCACACAAGTTGAACCCTCACATCTTAATCAGTCAAGACAGAGCCCATATTGTCATAAGGCTGCACTGGAAGTACTCTAAGGGACAGAAGACATATTAATCTCTTTGTTCCTGGGTGGCCATCCACAAGTGAACCCCCAGGCAAAGACAACTACATAAATCCTGGGTTGAAAGCCAGGTGTGTAGCCCTGGGTAGCCACTCAACATTGCCTCTGTCAACAAACCAATCCACCCAGGTGTTTCATTTTAGTTGAAGTTCTTAATTTGTTCACAAAATACTTTTAACAAGTGATCATAGCATGGCATCAATATTTTTCAAAGTATTTAGCATCCTAACAGGTGGGGTTTAAAGGATAGCTACGCACTACTAGGATCTAAGCATTTTATAAAACAGTTGAATATTCCACCTAGCATGCATACTACTGAAAACACTAATGCAGTAGTAAAAGTGGGTAGAAGCATGTGTGTCACTTGCCTTGGTAGCAACCAGCACACTCACAGCAGTCACAAGAATTGTCCAGCTCTTCTTCACAATCTAAACAAGCAACAAGTACACAATCATAAATACACTAATTCTAAATAGCAAACATAGACATGTATGCACGTATGCAAATGTCAATTTAATTTCACACACTAAGTTAATGTGTGAAAATTTTGTATTTAGTGAACCATGATGTTTAGAAAACAAGTGTGAGGTTAGAAAGGCTTTTTAATTATTTAAAAAGCAATTGGGCAATTTTGGGTATTTGATAATAGGGCTAGTGCTTCCCAAAATTGCTCCTAGTTTGGATAAACTTTGAGAAAATTGGATTATGATCCTACTGGACAGAGGACAGTAATACAAAGCTACTGCAAGTGGTTTCACTCCAAAATCATTTTTAGAATTCAAACGGTGGTCAAAATAGTGATTTGGTTAAATTTAACATTAGCAAGTGTGTGCACATTTCAAGTTTGAAATCTTTTGATTCCAGAGTGTTCTACATGTTCTAAGGAATCCAGAGACTACAAATTTGTAGCAATTGGATCTACAGAACAAAAGTTATGAATTAAATGGTGTTTATAGGGCATCTATGCCATTTAATTTTCATTTCAAAACTTTGTACAGTACCACTAAGATTTTATTGCACGGTTCGGTTCTAAACCTTACAAGGATTTCAGGGATATCAAATTTGCAAATTTTGGCCAAGCAGAACATTTTCTGTGGATTTTACAAGTTGCAGCACTAAATCTGAAGTTTGAAATTCAAATTTAAAACGAATTTTGACTCTGTTTGACTAGGGACTGACTGACTTGCAACGTGGCGCGAAGGTATTGGCTGATACCGTTCCGGGTAATCTTTCTATTCTAAGCCATGCGATGCAGATCTAATGGACGGGGAAAGATGGGGAGGGGGTCTCACCGGAGATGAGGGGTTCCGGTCACCGGCGGCGGTTTGCGGCCCTGTTGTCGATGATGGCGATGGTTCCAATGACCTCTGGCGAAGGGGAAGGAGAGGACGGGATGCAGGAGGGCACGGCAAAGTCGATGATGTGAAAAAATCCGTCGATTGCTTCCTAGGTTGCTAGAGAAAAGCGGACGGAGAAGCCCCCCGACGACTGTGGCCTTCGGGCGGCGTTCCAACGCGCATTCCGCTATAGTTTTGGACAAGGCGCGGACATCAGCCGGTGCGCAAGAGAGAGGGAAAGCGAGGGAAGCCGGAGAGGGGATGCGGAGGTGATTCACGGCACCGAAATCGGTGGCGATTGGCGGCGGTTCCGTGAAGCTCCGGTGACCGATTCCTCACGCTGGCGACGATCTCTGACTCGGGAAGAGGAGGGGAAATGGAGAGGAGATGTAGGGGAACTAGAGGGGCGTCGAAGGAACCGCTGGGCGCTCGGGAGGGAGTGGGGAGAGGCGCGGGGTTGGTTCCAGAGAAAATGAGAGGGAGACGGTTAGAGGTAGGGGACGCTTCTTACAAGCGGGTCCCGCTTGTCGGAGAAAAAAAAAGAGGGAGAGGGGATCTGCGGGGGGAATTATTCCCGGGCTGGTTCGCTGGGCCGTTGCCTTGCTGGGCCCCGAGTGCGGCTCAGTTGGGCTGCTCTGTCTTTATTTTTTTCTTCTCGTTTTCTTTTCCAATTTTCTGTTTGGTTTCCTTGATTGTTTGAAAACAAATCTGGTTGGTTTTGGATATTTTCAAAATTTGTAAAACTTTTGAATGTTATGCTAATGTGTCTGGCCGCACACAAAAACCTATTTGGTGAAACTTTGTAAATATAAATATTTGCAAGAATTATAAAATAGTTTTCAAATAAACATGAATCTATTTTAATTAATAACTTTCTAAAACTGTTTTGTTTCCAAAATTTATTTAAAAGGTAAATAAAACAGTAGTGCTTTTGATAAAATAACATTTAAGTACTTTGCTTAACCCCAAAAGTGAAGTTTTGTAAAAAAAAAAATTTGCTAGTAAAATATAAAATAGCTTCCATAAACAAATGGGGCTATTTAAAATAAATCTTTCTGACTTTTATTTTGGTTCAAAGATTATAGAAAAAGATTTTTAAAACAGTAGTGTTTGGTGTAAAACATTTAAACTCATTATTTTGAGAGAATCAAATTGGCTCACATAAGCCTTGAAGCTTATTTTAGAAAAAAAACCAACCTTCTAATTTTGAAATTTTGTTTCAAATTTTTATTTCAAATGCCATGATGAATGTGCATGCATGCTGAATTTGAATTTGAAAAACTTGGGATGTTACAGACTAACCCCCTTAAGATTAAGCTCGCCCTCGAGCTTCGAAAAGGCTAGCATATAGGTATGGGTGATAATATAAAAGATTTTCTCTAAGCTCCCAAGTGGCTTCTTCCTCGATGTGGTGGCTCCACTGTACTTTACTGAACTTGATGGTTTTGGTGTGAGTGTTTCTTTCCTTTGCTTCCAATATCTTGATTTGTTTTCTCCTTGCAAGCAAATCATTCTCTTACCATGGCCATATCTTCTAGGCTAACCCCCTTAAGATTGTTTAGCCTAATATCCTTAAATTCTAAACAAAATTTGTATCTAATCCTCTTTCTATCTAGGGTGGTTAGTGTAATTGATCTTCCTATGGATTCATTAGAAATATGCATATTTGGCTCTCAAATGTTCTTGATATGAATAAATGTAATGCTCCAGTATCAAATAGAATCCCTTGTTGTAAAAGATTTGAATGGAAACGTACCCATCACTTCTTCCACATTGATGTGGTTCACATATCCTTTCTTGAATGGATTAGGCTTGACAGGTTCATCAGACTTGTTCTCTGGGCAGCTTATGGAATAGTGTCCCTTCTTCTTGCAATTGAAGCATGTGATATGCGAGAGATCCTTCTTAGCTTCTGAGTTGTGGTTGTGCTGACCATTATTTCCATTGTGATGTCCATTTCCTCCATTTTGGTGACCATTGCCACCATTGTGATGTCCATTGAAGTTGTTTCCCTTGTTTCCACCATTGTGCCTATGGCCATTGGAGTTACTACCATTTCCATTGCCTTCGGTGAAGTGGTGTCTCTTATGGGAAGATCCAATGTGAGTCTTGCCGTTGTTGAGCTTCCTCTTGTGATTCTCTTCCTTCGTGATATTATTATCCAGTGTGATAGCCTGATCAAGCAGAGACTGATAGTTTGGAGCATAAGCCACTGAAAAAGGTATCTTCAGTTCTCCTTTGAGTCCATTGAGGAATTTTTCCTTCCTCTTTGCATCAGTATCAATATCATCAGGTGCATACCTAGACAGAGCACAAAAGTCATCCATATACTCTTTAAGAGTCCTTCCACCCTGCCTTAAGCTGCGGAACTCATCCTTCTTTACATTCATAGTGCCCGAAGATATGTGGGCATTACGAAAGCCTTCTCTGAAAGTGTCCCAATCCAGACCATCTATTGGATGAGTGATCTGGTAAGTCTTCCACCACATAGATGCTGGCCCTTCAAGCAAATGGGCAGTGAATCACACCTTCTCAGCATCGGTGCACTCACATGTGACCAAGTCCTTGTTAACTGAACGCAGCTAGTCATCAGCCACTATTGGCTTTGTGGCAGATGAGAACTTGTTGGGCCTAAGCCTTAGAAATCTAGTCAATCTATCCACTTGAGGTGGGGGTGGCTATGGCGGCGGTGGATGATTGTGGTTGTTATTGTTGTTGTTTGCACTAGCTTGGATGAACTGCGTTATCATCTGCATCAGTTGAGCCTGCGCTGCCACTACCTGCTGAATCACGGTGGAGGTGGTGGTGTTGTTGTTGTTGTTGTTGTTGTTGTTGTTGTTGTTGTTGTTGTTGTTGTTGTTGTTGTTGTTGTTGTTGTTGTTGTTGTTGTTGTTGTTGTTGTTGTTGTTGTTGTTGTTGTTGTTGTTGTTGTTGTTGTTGTTGTTGTTGTTGTTGTTGTTGTCGTTGTTGTTGTTGTCGTTGTCGTTGTTGTTGTTGTCGTTGTTGTTGTTGTTGTCGTCGTTGTTGTTGTTGTTGTCGTTGTCGTTGTCGTTGTTGTTGTCGTTGTCGTTGTTGTTGTTGTTGTCGTTGTTGTTGTTGTTGTCGTTGTTGTTGTTGTTGTTGTCGTTGTTGTTGTTGTTGTCGTTGTTGTTGTTGTTGTTGTTGTTGTTGTTGTTGTTGTTGTTGTTGTTGTTGTTGTTGTTGTTGTTGTTGTTTGGTGCACGTCGGGGCGGCATCTGAGGTAGTTTTAGCATAGATGAGAAATAGACAGATAGGACTAAAGAAGAAAATTTTCCTACCCATGCACAAAACAACAGGTCACACAACAAACAGGCAAAACAAACAATTTCAAAAATTATTTGATAAATTTTTGAAACAACCACTAAAGGTTCTGAAAACAAATAAAGTAAATGGTACTGTCATACCGACAAAGGTAGGACAATACAAATGCATATTGAAAACTAATACAAATGAACTAATGGTGGACGACTAATGCCTTCATTCGTAGGAGTCCATCTAAATTTTTGAAAAGAAATGGGACAAAATTTGAACAAGGTAAGAAGTACAAGTATGGAATGAAATGATTAAGGAAAGTTCAGAACAAAAAAAATTTCACAAGCATTTTTAATATAAAGTTTTGATTCCTATGGTATTCCAATCCTAGGGTCTCGATCCTACAGGCAACACTATACTCTGATACCATTTTGTAACGCCCCACCTTTGAATTAAGGTGGAGCACCTGTGTTAAGTGCTATTCCCTGGATCACTGATAGCACCACAGTACAAAATAGAGTATTCATTGCATAGTATCAAATTTTACAACGGGGATCCAGATACATAGGTCTTCAAATCTTACAAACCAGCTTAGTCACATGGACTAGCTCAAATAACAGAGTTCAACATAACATAAACACAACGGAAACTAGGGTAGTAGTGAGCCTTCATCTTCATCATGTGCCATAGGCAGTCATGTTGGAATGTAGACTCGAGGTCCTATCAACTCACTCCTCATCAGAATAACCTGCACATTTGAATATGCAGCCCCATGAATGGGGGTCAGTACAATGATGTACTGGCAAATGACACATATTTGGTGGCTGTTGTGAAAGAGCTATCTACATGATATTTGGCTGGTGGATCTTTTGGGCTAATTTGCATAAAGCCAATTTTGTCCTACCATTCTTTCTCAAAACTTTCTTTCAAAGTTTTATATTTTGAAAGGGTTGAAATAACCCCCAAATACTACATACTAGCTAGGTATGTAGCACTGGGCGAAACTCAACAAAGTCGGAACAACAGAAACCACCACCCCTCGGAGTGAATGGCCCTAAGCCCCTAACCTAGGGGTTTCTAGTCAAATTTTAATCATTTAGAAATGGTGATGAGATTCTTCCATACATTCCATGTCTAGAGACTCAAATTGTCCATAACCGGGGACACGGCTAATCGATTAGTTTGACACCCTGTAGGGGTTGTGCACTTTCACCTTAAGACCCATTCAACCCAGAGAGAAGAATGAGACAAGACCTTTCAGAAGGAGAGAGCAACCATACTGGCAAGATCCGTTCCCATCCTATAATTCTGCTACCAGCCCATATCTTGCAGACAAGTTGAACCCTCACATCTTAATCAGTCAAGACAGAGCCCATATTGTCATAAGGCTGCACTGGAAGTACTCTAAGGCACAGAAGACATATTAATCTCTTTGTTCCTGGGTGGCCATCCACAAGTGAACCCCCAGACGAAGACAACTACACAAATCCTGGGTTGAAAGCCAGGTGTGTAGCCCTGGATAGCCACTCAACATCGCATCCGTCAACAAACCAATCCACCCAGGTGTTTTATTTTAGTTGAAGTTCTTAATTTGTTCACAAAACACTTTTAACAAGTGATCATAGCATGGCATCAATATTTTTCAAAGTATTTAGCATCCTAACAGGTTGGGTTTAAAGGATAGCTACACACTACTAGGATCTAAGCATTTTATAAAACAGTTGAATATTCCACCTAGCATGCATACTACTGAAAACACTAATGCAGTAGTAAAAGTGGGTAGAAGCATGTGTGTCACTTGCCTTGGTAGCAACCAGCACACTCACATCAGTCACAAGAATTGTTCAGCTTTTCTTCACAATCTAAACAAACAACAAGTACACAATCATAAATACACTAATTCTAAATAGCAAACATAGACATGTATGCACGTATGCAAATGTCAATTTAATTTCACACACTAAGTTAATGTGTGAAAATGTTGTATTTAGTGAACCATGATGTTTAGAAAACAAGTGTGAGGTTAGAAAGGCTTTTTAATTATTTAAAAAGCAATTGGGCAATTTTGGGTATTTGATAATAGGGCTAGTGCTTCCCAAAATTGCTCCTGGTTTGGATAAACTTTGAGAAAATTGGATTATGATCCTACTAGACAGAGGACAGTAATACAAAGCTACTGCAAGTGGTTTCACTCCAAAATCATTTTTAGAATTCAAACGGTGGTCAAAATAGTGATTTGGTTAAATTAAACATTAGCAAGTGTGTGCACGTTTCAAGTTTGAAATCCTTTGATTCCAGAGTGTTCTACATGTTCTAAGGAATCCAGAGACTACAAATTTGTAGCAATTGGATCTACAAAACAAAATTTATGAATTAAATGGTGTTTATAGGGCATTTATGCCATTTAATTTTCATTTCAAAACTTTGTACAGTACCACTAATATTTTATTGCATGGTTGGGTTCTACACCTTACAAGGATTTCAGGGATATCAAATTTGCAAATTTTGTCCAAGCAGAACATTTTCTGTGGATTTTACAAGTTGCAGCACTAAATCTAAAGTATGAAATTCAAATTTAAAACGAATTTTGACTCTGTTGGACTAGGGACTGACTGACTTGCAATGTGGCGCAACGGTATTGGCTGATACCGTTTCGGGTAATCCTTTCTATTCTAAGCCGTGCGATGCAGATCTAACGGACGGGGAAAGATGGGGAGGGGGTCTCACCGGAGATGAGGGGTTCCGGTCACTGGCGGCGGTTTGCGGCCCTGTTGTCGACGATGGCGACGGTTCCGGTGACCTCTGGCGAAGGGGAAGGAGAGGATGGGATGTAGGAAGGCATGGCAAAGTCGATGACATGAACAAATCCATCGATTGCTTCCTGGGTTGCTGGAGAAAAGTGGACAGAGAAGCCCCCCGACGACTGTGGCCTTCGGGCGGCGTTCCAACGCCCGTTCTGCTGCAGTTTTGGACAAGGCGCTAACATCAGCCGGTGCGCAAGAGAGAGGGAAAGCGAGGGAAGCCGGGGAGGGGATGCGAAGGTTATTCACGGCACCGAAATTGGTGGCGATTGGTGGCGGTTCCGTGAAGCTCTGGCGACCGATTCCTCACGCTGGCGACGATCTCTGACTCAGGAAGAGGAGGGGAAACGGAGAGGAGATGTAGGGGAACTAGAGGGGCGTTGAAGGAACCGCTGGGGGCTCAGGAGGGAGTGGGGAGAGGCGCGGGGTTGGTTCCAGAGGAAATGAGAGGGAGACGGTTAGAGGTAGGGGACGCTTCTTACAAGCGGGTCTCGCCTGTCGGAGAAAAAAAAGAGGGAGAGGGGATCTATGAGGGGAATTATTCCCGGGCCGGTTCGCTGGGCCATTGCCTTGCTGGCCCCCGGGTGCGGCCCAGTTAGGCTGCTCTGTCTTTATTTTTTTCTTCTCGTTTTCTTTTCCAATTTTCTGTTTGGTTTCCTTGATTGTTTGAAAACAAATCGGGTTGGTTTTGGATAGTTTCAAAATTTGTAAAACTTTTGAATGTTATGCTAATATGTCTAGCCACACACAAAAACCTATTTGGTGAAACTTTGTAAATATAAATATTTGCAAGAATTATAAAATAGTTTTCAAATAAACATGAATCTATTTTAATTAATAACTTTCTAAAACTGTTTTGTTTCCAAAATTTATTTAAAAGGTAAATAAAACAGTAGTGCTTTTGATAAAATAACATTTAAGTACTTTGCTTAACCCCAAAAGTGAAGTTTTGTAAACAAAAATATTTGCTAGTAAAATATAAAATAGCTTCCATAAACAAATGGGGCTATTTAAAATAAATCTTTCTAACTTTTATTTTGATTCAAAGATTATAGAAAAAGATTTGTAAAACAGTAGTGTTTGGTGTAAAACATTTAAACTCATTATTTTGAGATATTCAAATTGGCTCACATAAGCCTTGAAGCTTATTTTAGAAAAAAAAAAGCAACCTTCTAATTTTGAAATTTTGTTTCAAATTTTTATTTCAAGTGCCATGATGAATATGCATGCATGCTGAATTTGAATTTGAAAAACTTGGGATGTTACATTTTCTCAGCAGTGGTCTTGGTAGCAGTGGCTGCATCCCATGCTTTTTGAGAAGCTTCGAGTTCGGCTTCAAGGGACGCTATGCGAGCATTGGCCGTCCCCAAAGCATCTGCAGCGTGGAAAAAGGGAAAGGAAAGTCGAATAAGAGAAACGAAGGAATACACACGAGACAGGTAAAAGACACCGCACAGGAAAGAAAATTACCCTGAGAAGCTCGAGCAGCTTTCAAAAATTCGACACATTTTGTGCCCAAAGAGACGAACTTCTTCATCAAAATCTGTCAAAAGAAAGACATGAGCAGAAAAAGTTCAAGCACTGAACAAAGCAAAAACACTGGGATTACTACTTACATCGTCAGAAGAGCTCGCAGATCGATGGGCGTCGAGGGAAACACTGACATCTGTCGCCTTCTTCAGATGTTTGGAACCACGTGTAGAGGAGACCCTCTTAGCAGGAGCTTTTGGAGACTTCACCACTGGAGCAACTTCTTGGAAAGAAGGTTCATCAGCAGCAGTAGCCTAAGCAGAAGGAGCAGTGGTGGCACCTTTCTTCGGGTCCTCGTTGTCACTGCAAAGGAAAGAAAAAGCAAAGACTTCGCATAAGTTGAAGGAAAGGGAGCGAGTAAAAGATAAAACTTTGAGTCAGCAAAGACCCACGAATCCAGGAGGTCGAAAAGTTCCTCATCTTCATGGGGAGCAGAAGGCTCCCCGACAGCAGCTTTAGAAACGGAAGTACTCGAAGAAAGGAACTCCTCGACATGCTTCCTCTTCCTATCGAGACTAGGTTCTTCTGAGAGTGCAGGAGGAGGCGACGTGGTCGAGCTAGTTCCTTCCAACGGATCTTCGGCATCATCTCCATCCTGGATTTCCTCGGCCTCGGGGGCTTCAGAAGTCACAGAAGCAGGAATAGCCTGAATGGGTCCTCCCTCTGGAAGAGGAGGGCGAGAAACAAGGGACTGGTGATCCTGTGAGAAAAATAAGTCGAAGGTTATAAGAAAAGTGATAAGATAAAAGAAGACGAATAAATGAAGACAGTACATATACCGCAGGCAAGGGACGCTCGAAGTCAAAGAAACTGACGGCCAAAGCTGGAATTTCATGATTTTTCGTGAGAGTAGTAAGAGCTCTCACTCGCTTGTCGAGATCCTTCTTCTCCATAAGATTGTCAGATACTTGAGAAAAATCTCCCAAGCCAGAGAATGACCAAAGTTTGGAAATACGATGCTGAAGAGGCTGAACTCGTCGTTGCAGAAAAAACGCCATAAGTTGAGTCCCTGATAGCGCACCTCCACTACCACTCTTCAGAGCCTGGATGCGAGCCAACAGTGGCTTGATATCCTCCATCTCAGCTTCCGTGGGACGTGAATCCCACGAGGCCAATTTCTCCAGATCTTTAGCGGCATCAAAAGGAGCAATGCCGTATTGGTCAAAGGAAGAGATTTTCTGGTCTTTGATGTAAAACCACTTCTTCCTCCAACCTTGTACTGAGGCAGCCATGGCAAACTCCAAGTACAGAGACTCCGCACGGACAGAAATAACAGCCCCGCCTAGCTTAGGCTTTTTTGATAAAGCAACACTGGGGCAGAGCCAAAAAAGAATTTTTTAGAGAAGAAAATGGGGTTCGATCCCCAGAAAGGACTCGCAAAGGGTGACGAAGCAAGCAATATGAAGAATTGAGTTTGGTGTGAGCTGGTGAAGCTGCACACCTTTCACAAAGAGAAGCCCACGAAGGAACTCGTGGGCAGGGAAAGAGAGACCGCGTAGAAGAAAGGCAAGAAACATCACCCGGAAGCCGCTCAGGGTCTTGGGGATGCGCTCGGTGCTAGGGAAAATGACCTGGTCACCGTCGGCGATGAGACCATTAGCTTGGGCCTTGGTGAGATCTGTTTACTTGAACTCAGAGGGCACCCAGCTGGTGGATGCATTGGTAGTAATGCTCTTCCCCATCTTGTTCTTTTGCGCGAGGGCCTTGACACGCATCTACGAGTTGCGCACGGGGGCTGTGCAGGAGCTCAGAAGCATGCGAGGTTTGCAGCAATGGTGGCGGCGGCAGAAGCGAGGAACTGGTAAGCAGTAAAATCCCTACTCTCCCCTTTATATAGCTTCCTGATAAAGGAACGTGGGCTGAGACGAGGCGCAAGGAACGGAAACGGCAGCCCACTAACGGGCAGGAAAATTGCAAAATTACCGCGCTACCCACAAGTAACGGTCAGCGCCCAGCCAAATTACATACAGAGTAATTATATTAATGACGTCACAAGAATTCGAGTAACGGGGAAATCAGAATATGACAGTGGTGGACACTAATAGAGGAAATTTAGTAAAAGTCTGGTATGACATATCTGCGTATTGATGATGACCAAGGAAGTTGACAAAAAACTGTTATGAAAGATACAGAGGAATCAAGGAAGAAAAACTTATTTTTTGAGTCTATACCCAAAAAGATTCGACTATAGCCTCGGGGGCTCCTACCATCGGGAGGGCTGGCCGCGCACCCGACGATATTATCAAATAAAGCTGCTGCCTAGTGATCAAAGAAGAGAAGATTTATTTGAGCCTATACTCGAAATAAGTTTTCGACTATAGCCTCAGGGGCTACTCCCATCAGGAGCGCTGGCCGCGCACCCGACGATATTTTTTACATACATAAAGAGAGCAAAGAAGGCGAAAGAAGATTTGGACATCATTATTACTCCCATCGGGAGGGAGTTTGTATTAGGGATTTCTATTTTCATGCCCTCAGGTCCTTAGTTGTACTCAGTTTTCCCCAGCTCGTTAGTTTTTCCTCAGTTTTCCCCAAGCCGTTGTCTGAAACCCTCAGAAGGAGCTCGGACGGGAGGATTCCCGTTTAGTTGACCGTTTCCGTGCTGACGTGTGGGGCCGTGTCGTGTGGGGCCGCGTCGCGTGGGGCTGGTAGAAAGGGACCGCGTGGGACAGGACGAGACCGCGTTTGGTTGTACGTGAGAGCTCGGTTCTGTCTCTCTCGGGCCAAATTGGCATTGCCTTTTCAGAGCGCCTTTTTCCCCTCTCTCTCTGTAACAGTTCTCTCTCTTTTCACCAAATTAGTATCAAATCTAGAGAAGCTTCTATTTCTGTCTTTCTTCAATGATTGTTGCCTTTTGGCCCTCGTTTTTTGCCCAATATGGTAACAAATCTAGAAGCTAGTATAGGATAAATTCACAGCAGCATAATAAATCCAAAAAACTAAGTATAATACATAAACTGTATACAGCAGCCAAAAGCAGCCAATAACAATGTTCTTCATTCTTCATCATATATTTCGTCGTCGCTACAATTCATGAGATGAAGGAAATATTCACTGAACTCCCTCCGTCTGCAGTGTGCAGCCAATACATCCTCCAAACGGTATGGCCTTTGTTCATTTTTCGGACAATATCCTATTCTATCCGCATGTCGTGGCCACTCATCCCAGGCCTTTCTATCATCATCATACTCTCTGATATAACCCAAATCCGCGTAGTAGATGCAGCCAGGTCGAACTGTCGGGTGCACTCTGGTGTCGACGGAGATACACCGGATAAAATTGACGAAGAGGGCACGACTGCCAATGTTACTGACGGCATGGAGAGAGCGGCTCTCAGTGTCCACACGGTACACCAATGGTTGACCTTCCTCCAAATGCTTATTGTCGTCAGTGCTGCCGCCCAACAACACAAGCAGCAGATCACCATCCGACTCCACAAGGTCGAACTTGGAATCATAATCATTTCCAAGTTCTGGAAATGAAAATAGTGTCTTCATGCTGACAGTGCTCGCGCACTGCTCCAACTGGACATTGTTGGTGCACACTATTCTTCCGAACTCATTCACAGCTATTGCATACAATTCACCATTGAACGGGGTAATGCAACGCAGAGAATGGTCCTCGATCGTAAATCTTCCTTCTCCCCAATCATCTACATCTATATCCTTAGTTGGAGAGCTCTTATCGACCCAAGCAATTTCATTGGGGTAACCTGTGCAAATGAAGACCATAGTCGGGGACTTCATTACAGCGACTGACTTCACAATCATAGATGGCATCTGCACCTCAAACATAGCGTTCAATGTCTTTGTGAGTGGGTTCAGAAGCCGTATCTTGTGCGGCTGGTTCCTCTGGGCAAGCACGATGACGCCATTGTAAAAGCCGACGAAGTAGTATCTAAAAGGGAGTTGATGAAGATAACATTCAGCACTAAGATGTTTACGATTGAAAATAAAAATAGATTAACTCTATAGATATGGAGGAATTTGAACCTTGCATGAACTTCCGTTAGATCGATGGTGACGTAGCGGGATGTGCGGAGGTTGAGGAAGGAGAACTCAGCGGCGCGTGGAAGGGCGTGTTCTACCACGATCCATTCATGCAGGTGCACGTCAGGCTCAGGTAGATCTGAGCGCCAATTTGTACAAACTTGCCTCAAAGCAGCGTAGGTGTCCACATACTCCTCGTTCGCCAGTAAGCAGTCGCCGATCTTGTGAAGTGGTCCGTCACCCTTAAGAGAGGCCCAGTTCACGGAGGCGCTGCGCTTGGATGCGCCGCCCTCGGATGCGACAGGCTCGGCGGCGACGGGCTCGGATGCGACGGGCTCGGAGGCGATGGGCTCGGAGGCGACGGGCTCGGAGGCGACTGCAGGGGAGCGCGCGTAGGGCGGTTGGGGTTTTTTGGATTTGGAGAAGGTGATGGGACGTGAGAGGCGTGGTTGCGTGCGTGAGTTATAATGAGACTGTGTGCAGAGGGAGGGAGAGAGGAGCTCTGTACTAGCAAAGTGACGGTTCGTCTCAGCAGTTGACGTTTGGTCTCAACACACGCACCGCGCGGCTAACCGCTGCTCACCGCGACACGCGTCCGTGGGACTGCACGTCTACACCGTTACGTGTACTCAGTTCTACCCTCGAGTCTTACACTGGAAAAATATCTGTACTCAGTTTTCCCCTCGAGTACTAATACTGGCTAGTGCAATATACTCAGTTTTACCCTCAAGTGGCTGGTCAATAGAGAGTCAACAAATGGGATTAAGCTATCTAATTGAGTCATTTCATGCGCAAAAAAATTCAAAAAAATAAAATCATAGTGCCTCCTACTCATGGAGTCTTGTTACGCGACCTGCCACGTAGACAATCATATATAAATCAAGTTTTAACACAAATGGCCACTTCTGAAATCACTAGTAGCTATGAAGTTTCATGGCTTTCCACTCAAACCCCTTCTCAAAACATCTATACCCAAAACATAGTTTGTCTGAATGAGGCCATAATTTTTACACTCATGTATATTTGAATTGCTAATACTTTGAGGTAGGCCAACCTGGGTTTCATTGTACAAAACATGTGTTTTTCATTTTCTAAATCTCTTATTTGAATTCCTTAGCCTGTTTACTATTTACTTGCCCTTGTATCCTTGATACTACTCAGTTTTACCCTCTCCCTTCTCACAGAAGCCCAAACTTGGCCTGATTGGTCGAGCTGTTGTCACACGGATCGTGCCCACCTACCGTCGATCCTATGATCTAACGGGCAGGATCGTGCCACCCTCTCTCTATCTGTCGGTGGCAAACTACTACCCCTCTATGTATGCTAAATAATGAGTTTGCCACCAGATTCAATAAGTTTGGTAATCACGAATTTCTTGTAGGCATTACTTTTCACGGTAAAATGATAAACTGTCACGAATTTCCACTTCTTATAGGCATTACTTTTCACGGTAAAATGATAAACTATCACGCATTTCCATTTCTTTTAGGCATTACTTTTCACGGTGAAATGATAAACTATCACGAATTTCCTTTAGGCATTACTTTTCACGGTGAAATGATAAACTATCACGAATTTCCTTTAGGCATTACTTTTCACGATAAAATAATAAACTATCATGAATTTCCATTTCTTTTAGGCATTACTTTTTTGTTGAGATATAAACACCCACAACGGTCATCTCCTCCTTAATTTATTGTGTAAACCCCACAACGGTCATCTCTCCCTTATAAACCCCCACAACGGCCATCCCTCATGTCAATAGGTTCTGCCTCTCTTTTCTTCATTTCTGTCTCTCTCTTCTTCGTTCACATACACTTGATCCATTGCCATGGCTTCCATGTCTCGGACGCCGACCGGAAGAGGAAGGGGAAGGGGAAGGGGAAGGGGAAGGGGAAGGGAAAGGGGCGGCCTGGGTGGTGGATCATCATCATTGCCACCACCACTGTCAACACTGCCATTGATCATAGAGGAGTTCTTAATCATCATCTATGAAGACCCTTTGGCCAAGAAGGTACGTACGCATTCCCACATATATGATGCATGTGATTAATTATGTGCATGTTACAAAAAGCCTTTAATTTCAAACGATCGGTGCTCGATCTCTTTGCAGGCACTCCCACAAAAGTTTGCGGACTATCTTGACGGCCAGGAGCCCGCAAAGGTGTATCTGTGAGCAGCTGACGGCGGTCCTCGTCTCTGGACCGTGGAGGTCCTATTTGATGGACAAGGCCGGATGTACCTCGACACGGGCTGGGAGAATTTCGCCATCGCGCACGGTGTGGATTTCGGCTACATCCTACACTTCAAATATGAAGGCGATGATGTGCTCAAAGTGAAGGTGTTCGACGTAACATTGTGCAGGAAGTACTACTACACGGACAACGAAGATACTGACGATGAAAGCGACGACGACATGAAGCCATGCATCCATCCCCTTTAGATAAGGGGATTATGACCAAGAATATATATGTAGCTTCATATGCATCGATTTAGAGATCTAGATATTTTCTATATATTATGCATGTAAAAATAATAGAGAATCGCAATTTCCACCATGATTCGAGCACCACAGCCTCCAAACGATGCCGATGCCGATATCGGCATGGTCAGAACGGCTATGCATGCTCGCCGCCGCTGCTAGGTCACCATCGGGATGCACCCTCAATCCCGTCCCCTCATTCGATCACTGACACACCAGAGATACCGCCGAGGCCAATGACGAACGTACATGCTGATGCCAATGCCGAACATGCACGCCGCTGTGGGCACGGCCATGCCGCCCCGCTATGCTGGATGCCACAGACCACCGCGAGGTCTTTCCCTTCGCCACCACACTCCCCTAGCACTCATCTATACACGCCAGAAAGGAGAGACACTAGTTTTCTCTACATTGCTCGCATTCATGTCCGACACCGTCAGTCAAAGTGTTGAGGTCGTTGTCGATGTCCTCGACCATTTCTTCTCTTCTTTGCATGGTTAAACGCGTCTAGTTCATATCTATCTAATGCGTCTGGTCTCGCCTCATGCAGTTCTTTGTGGACGTCGATCTCATCTCGGCACCCCGCAGGCCACCTCCTCCGTGCCATCGCTGTAGAGCTCCGTTTAAAAATCTAGTCCTACCCGTGTATTGCCCCTTGTATCAGCGTCATGGCCCCACTTGTCATTCGATATACCAAAGCCCCACTCGTTCGCGTTTTGGTCAGGGATACAGCAATGCTTACGGTCATACAAAGATAGATGCTCTGACGTGTCTTTGCGGGCTCTACGTGGCCCCACTAGTCAGCAGTTAACGGTCAAAGGTGTTGAACCATCGGGCAACCGGCCGTTCCAGCACTTGTGACGGTTTCAGACAAGGGCTTGAACAAAACTGAGGAAAAACTAAGGAGCTGGGGAAAACTGAGTACAACTAAGGACCCGAGGGCACGAAAATAGAAATCCCTTTGTATTAACCAAGGTTGAATAAACCTGAATATTTTTAGAACTAAAACAGTCAAACAAGGCTGCGACATATGATTCTCGAGTTGCGTCATCGTGACAAAACTCGAATGCCATGATTGAAACATATCATGAAGGTAAGACCCCAGGATCCGTCCTGTGTGGCCTGGTATACGCACATGGATGCGCTCTGCTGGTACTTATCTATGTCTACGATGCGAAGAAAATCCTGGTGGACGCACTGGGTACCCTGAGAACCACTGAGATTCATTCTTTGTAAGTCCTAAATGCGGCAAAATAATGGGTTTGACCGGTTTCCCGAATTCAAGTCCAAGGGGATTGAATTTGAAGTAGGTGAAAAATATTTGTTCCAGCAGTTAACTGGCCTCTTGATCTCAGAGTTGTTAGGCTTGTTCATCAAAAACCCCTTGCAAAATGATATAATGAAAAGTGTTTATTTTTGGATATAGGCAGAAGAAGTCGAAAGATTAAACAAGTTGAAGATTTGAAGATTTGAGATTCAACCCAAATCTGCAATTCTGGTAGAATCTCGGGGGCTACTGACAAGGGTATAGATAATAGAGCCCGTCAGTTGAGTACCCCTGAGGCCCATTAAGCTAGGCCCAATTGTAATACTAGTCGAAATACGAGTTCATGTCGTATGTCGATACTGTAATCTGTGTCGGACCCCTCCCGTTCCTTGAGACCTGGCCACCTATATATAGGGGCCAGGAGAGGACGGTAAGGGACAGATTGAAAGCAAGCCAAGTTTACCCTTACGTTTACTTTCAACACACACCTTGTTTGACTGATTTTACCTTCGAGTTCATCCGACACCCTACTCCCCCGATCCTAAGTCCTTCATATTGGACATTTGTCGAGTTAACCCTCGTCAATAGGTTTCTACAAATTTTACTTCTCTTTTGCACTAGTTTTAGGCTTTGCGGAATATGAGTGTGAGCCTAACAACTAGATGAACAACCTATATGGTGCAATGAAAAGTACTTCAAGCACGAAGGCTATCACGAAGGTAAAACACAAGTAAAGGTACACAGATAGAAATAACCGAGGCACGCGGAGATGAAGATGTATCCCGATGTTCACTCCCTTGGGGGGGGGAGCTAGTCACCGTTGGAGAGGTGTGAGTTCCCACGAAGCGTACTGACAAGGGTATAGATAATAGAGCCCGTCAGTTGAGTACCCCTGAGGCCCGTTAAGTTAGGCCCAATTGTAATACTAGTCGAAATACGAGTTCTTACCATATGTCGATATTGTAATCTGTATCGAACCCTACCCGATCCTCGAGACATGGCCACCTATATATAGGGGCCAGGAGGGGACGGTGTAGGCCAGATTGAAAGCAAGCCAGGTTCTACACCCACGTTTACTTTCATAGACACCTTGTTTGACTGAGTTTACCTTCGAGTTCATCCAACGCCCTGTCTCCCCGATCCTAAGTCCTTCATCTAGGACATTTGTCGAGTTTAACCCTCGTCAATTGGCAACAGGACGTGTCTCTTTATGGGGAATTGAATTATCACCCCTGGACATCATGTACGAAAAGCGAAAGGCAATCAAGTCACAAATTTTGCCAGATTTTACAGCAGAGTGGCTGGAGTTACAAAGTACAGGTCCTCCAGATTTATCGAGTGTTTGGACGATGTATTTCGATAGCTCGAAAAGAATCCAAGGCGCAGGAGCAGACGTAGTCCTGATTTCACCACAAGGCGACAAACTGAAATATGTGTTACGGATGAGTTTTCCCCAAGCTTCTAACAATGAAGCCGAATACGAGGCGTTGCTCCACAGAATGAAAATGGCAAAAACCTGTGGAGCAACTCGACTTAAAATATTTGGAGACTCGAACCTCGTCGTTCAACAAGTAATGAACAAATGCGACGCCATCAGCGACAACATGATAGCATACATAAACTTATACTACTATCTTGAAGGAACATTCGATGGATGCGAAGTTTCGCATGTCAGCAGAGCCAGCAACGAGGAAGCCGACAATTTAGCAAACATTGGGTCCCAATGCTTACCCGTACCACAAGGAGTCTTCTGGGAGGAAATCATAGAGCGATCAATAAAGAACAGCAAGACCTCGACTACGGAGGGGCAACCGGCAGGCTCAGGGGCTGGAAAAATAAGTGTAGCAGAACCAGAAGAAGTCATGATGATAGAAGAAACTTGGATGCAGCCATATCTGGCATACATGATAAACAAAACACTACCCGAAGATATGGTAGAAGCCAAAAGGATAATACGACGATCCAAGGCTTTCGTTGTGTTACAGGGAAAATTATATAAGAAAAGTATATCGGGCGTCCTGCAATGATGCGTCACTCCTCAAGGACAAGAAATCTTAAATGATATTCATGCAGGAGTATGTGGACATCACGCGAGTAGCAGAGCTATCGTAGCCAAGGCCTTTCGAGCAGGATTCTATTGGTTAACAGCCATCGAAGATGCAAAAGATATAGTTCGAAAGTGTGAAGCATGCCAAAGGTTCGCATCTCAGCCACATGCGCCAGCAGCAGAGTTACAACCAATACCATTATCATGGCCCTTTGCGCAGTGGGGTCTCGACATGGTAGGAAAATTGCACAAGTCTTGGCCAGGAGGGCACGTTTGTATGCTGGTGGCAGTCGACAAATTCACCAAGTGGGTAGAAGCAGCCCCAGTGACAACCCAAGATTCTAAAGCCGCAATAAATTTCATCAAATCTATAGTCTTTCGCTTCGGAGTACCACACAGCATAATCACAGACAGTGGTACAAACTTCACGTCGAAGGAGTTCAAGGACTATTGCGAAGGACTGGGAATCAAACTAAAGTTTGCATCTGTAGCACATCCGAAGACAAACGGACAAGTTGAAAAAGCCAATGGCTTAATATGCAACGGGATAAAGAAGCGGCTGTTAGCACCCCTTGAAAAGGCCAAGCACACTTGGGTAGATGAGCTAGCCTCCGTACTCTGGAGTCTACGAACTACATCCAACACAGCTACTCAAGAAACACCCTTTTTCCTGGTTCATGGCGCAGAAGCTATGCTTCCAGTTGAAATAACTCATGAAGCTCCAAGGATCGCAGCATACGATGAGGCAACTTCCACAGAAGCACTGCAGGATGATGTCGACGCACTCGATGAGGCAAGAGACGTAGCGCTCGCCAGAGCTACTCAGTATCAGCAAAATTTGTGAAATTACCATAGCAGTCGAGTTCGTCCACGATCTTTTGTGGTAGGAGATCTAGTTCTACAACTCAAACAAGATAGCCATGGAAAACTCGAGTCCCCATGGGTGGGACCTTATATCGTGACAGAAGTGATACCAGGAGGAGCTTATCGACTACAAGACAAGAAAACGGGGCAACACGAGAGTAACCCGTGGAATGCAGAGCAGCTACGATGGTTCTACGCATAGGTGAAATAAGGAGACCAAGGAGTTTTTTTCGAGTTATGACCCTCTGAATCCAGAACATGAGGCCATAGGTCGGGTTCATTGGGTCAAGTCGACAATATGTGTAAATATCTTACTTACACTCGGGGGCTAGGACCCTCGAGTTGTACGAAATAATATTAACAAGTTTTGTAATTATCTACGATATACTCTACGGTTGATCGCAACCCGATATTTTCAACAGCACAATAAACGGTTCAAAGGAACCCGATAAAATATTAAATGCATACCTCGGAACCATGATTTGTTCCCATGGTAAAACACATAATTCAGATACGATTGTTCGTTACAAATAAGCACGACAGCTGGATTACATAGCAAAGAAATCTAGTGAAACTACGCTTCGGCTTCATACTCCTTCTGGCACTGGGTGCAGTCGTAGATTCTCACGTCGAACTTCGACGTGCCAACATGATAATCAAAGGTCATGAAGAACCCCTGATGGAGGTCATGGTCCTCCGCAAATCACGACCTGCCGCCCTTGAAGAACTGTTCGCCGGCGCCGTCGTACCACACCTCCACTTCATATGGAGTTCCTCCACCAGAGTGTTCGCGGAGAACTGCTTCACGCAGTTCCCGCCCATCCATGAAATTCGTGAATTTTGATGGCAGGGGTTGAATCTCACAGCATTGCGGGCCGGTGATGTAGAAGAACGAGAAGAGTCTGGGTGGAGGAGGAGACGCGCTAGCAGATGGAGTACTTAGACCAGGTGTAGCTAAGGGCACCTTGGGTTTGTTTTTGCTCCCAGCCGAACGGCTGGGGTGCCGCTTCACCAGAGCGGACGACGAAGCCACCAAAGCATCAATTGAAGCCTTGTTCTTGCTGCCGCGAGGGCGGCCGCGGCCCCGCTTCTCCACCGGGGCACCAAGGTTCAAGCGAGACCCACTTGCATCAGCCATGGAGGCAGGAGTTGGGAAAAGAAACCCTAGATGAGTTTGAGAGGAGAAAGATGGTGTGGCGGAAAAGCTAAATATTGGATTAGGGTTTTTACCTATCGCCAGATGTGCTTTATTTATAAGCACGTATAATGGGCCTTTATAAGGGCCAAAATATAATTATAGGCTCTTATATGCTGCCCAGAGCAGACGATAACAGACAGGTCAACATATCCAGGAAAAGGAGGCATAAAAAAAGAGAGAAGAAGAAGAGAAAAAGGAGTATGAAGGAAGAGAGGAAGATAAAGAAGCAGGGAGTACGAAAAATATCTGTCAAAGAAGCATAAGTTTACCCCGTTTTCGACTCGGGGGCTTATGACATTCGAAGAAAAGGAATACATTGCGTAAGTGAAAGAAGTCGACAATTGATGCACGAAGAAGTACAAAAAATATACTTATCTATTTTCTTGAGCCTATACCCAAAAATTTTGGTCATAGCCTCGGGGGCTACTCCCATTGGGAGCGCTAGGCGTGCACCTGATGATATTTATTCATGAGTACTGAAGCAAAATAGGTGAAAGAACGATCAGAAAGTTCTATTACTCCCATCGGGAGCGACCTTTTTTATCAATTTAAGTAACTTGAATATTTTATACTCTGAAATAGTCAAACAAGGCTGCGACATATGATCCTCGAGTTGCGTCATCGCGACTAAAACTTGAATGCCGTGATTTATCACGAAGGTAAGACCCCGGGATCCATCCTGTGTGGCCCGGTATACGCACATGGATGCGCTCTGATGGTATATATCTGTGTCTACGACGCGAAGAAAATCCTGGTGGACGCACTGGGTACCTTGAGAACCACTGGGATTCATTCTTTGTAAGTCCTAAATGCGGCAAAAGATTGGATTTGACCGGTTTCCCGAATTCAAATCCAAGGGGATTGAATTTGAAGTAGGTGACAAGTATCTGTTCCGGCAGTTAACTAACCTCTTGATCCGTTAGAGTTGTCAGGCTTGCTCATCAAAACCCCTTGCAAGGTATTATAATGAAAATAAGTCGCAAGACCAAGTCGAAGATTTTAAGATATGAATAAGTCAAAAAATGATCAAGTCAAAGATTTAAAGATTAGAGATTCAACCCGAATCTGCAATTCTAGTAGAATCTCGGGGGCTACTGACAAGGGTATAGATAATAGAGCCCGTCAGTTGAGTACCCCTGAGGCCCGTTAAGTTAGGCCCAATTGTAATACTAGTCGAAATACGAGTTCTTACCGTATGTCGATATTGTAATCTGTATCGGACCCTACCCGATCCTCGAGACCTGGCCACCTATATATAGGGGCCAGGAGGGGACGGTGTAGGCCAGATTGAAAGCAAGCCAGGTTCTACACCCACGTTTACTTTCATAGCCACCTTGTTTGACTGAGTTTACCTTCGAGTTCATCCAACGCCCTGTCTCCCCGATCCTAAGTCCTTCATCTAGGACATTTGTCGAGTTTAACCCTCGTCAGGTACCCAAACACCATGAAGGCTCACCTTCTTCTCCTTGAGCCTCCTCCATGAAATAGGAGCCCAATCACTCATGGTGGACCTTAGGGTGGTCTCCAAACCCTCACAAACTTTCCACAGGGAGAATCACAAGCCGAATGCCTCTGGGCAACCCTAGCCGCCTAGGGTTTCCCACAAACCCAAGAGTAACAAGCAATACTCGATGAACACAAGGGGGAATGAAATTTGGCTTGGTGGAAAATGTAGATCGGGGTCTCCTTTATCTTTCTACCAAATGGATTTGATTTTGGTTGGGTAGAATGGGAGGTCCTCTAGCTTGGTGAGCTCTTTAATGGTAGAGAGAGAAGGCAAAGATATGTTTTGAATGGCAACCTTATCCTCTCAAGGTAGGTGAAGGGGCATTTATAGTCCAAGGGGGAGAAGGAGCCGTTTGGAGTGCAGAGCCTGCGCCCAGCCAGCGCAAAGTCGGCGGCGCCGGCCCTTGCACCAAACCAGCCGGTGCATAGGCCGGTGATACCGGCTTTACGCTGGACCTCCGGCGCACAGGCCGGTCGCACCGGGCTGGGACCAGGCGGCCGGTGCAAAACCGGACTATATAACCAGGCCCTCGGGTACTACACTGGCAAATAACTGGAAGCCTAATCACAAGGCTTTTTCAGTTATGGGCCGGTGACTGTACCGGGCCACCTGGCGTAGAGCCTGGCGCCGCCAGGTTTCCACTAGGACACCGGCGCATAGCCCGGCGCTATCGACTAGAAACAGGGGACTGGTTCCTACTTTAAAAAGATCTTCTCCCTACAAACTTTGTCAAAGTGTTTAGGCTATTATGGTGGTAGGATGTGGAAAACAAAAGTAGGTCACCTTCCCACTGAGCTCATCGAGTTTACCCCTCTTAATAGTGCAGAGTTCCTATTTCTCAAAAAAGGAAATAAAGCAAAAAAGGAACTACCGCCTCTTCAAATAAAATGGGGTCTCTCTTAACTCCTTCCATCAATCATGACGAACTAAAACCTGTAAGTAAGACTAGCAAGACACATTAGATCATCACTAGCTCGTGTGTCATCATTAATCAAAATAACGGTTAAGGGTAAAATACCCTTACAGACATGGAGCTGCCTCCCGAGCATGCACGTCTGCATGCCACCACCGTACCTCCCGGCCATGCTCCTTCTCTCCACCTTGCTAGTTCATCGTCCACCGCCATGAGCCACCCAACTCGACAAAACTCCCCGTGTGAGGAGGCTCGTCGGTGCTCTCCTTCTGTCGGGATATGCCGAATAGGATATACCACGACATGCATAAATAATAGTAGCAATGTCGGGTAGCCCACTTGGGTGGTATCTCAATTCTAAAATACCGGGTGGGTCAGTTGCTATAAAAGATGGAGGCCCAGCCAAATAGGGAAGGACCAAGGCAAAGAAGACTCTAGAATATTGGGGGCTTCAAGTACAAGACACAACATCATTTTCGTATAGATCTAGAACTTCCTATCTTAGTCGGTAGGCTTTACCTCTATCGAACCCTAGGTCTTAGAACCTTTATAAGCATGCCTAGAAAGCGCCTTTAGGGCAAGATAACTCCCCATTGTAATCTGTACCCTATGATTATACTGGATTGTAGCATGACATATAAATCCTTCATTGCGGGATTTGAACCCAGGTAAGCTTTGTTCCACACTGACCCAAGCACCAGATCGCTGACAACCTCTGTTAAATCCTAGCCTTGAGGACCCACATGGCACAACATTCATTGATGCATGTAAAATGTATCCAAGATCTTTGTAGTTTATTAGGTCGAAATCTTATATATCTGATAGTTTTATAAGGACTTGGACATGTTTTCCATTGAATTTCGGGTTTTTCTAAACAATCCCCTTTCATTTGGTTTTAATACTGATGGCGTGTAAGTACAGCCCGTTGGGAACCCCAAGAGGAAGGTATGATGAGCACAGTAGCAAGTCTTCCCTCAGTTCTGAAACCAAGGTTTAATCGAACCAGTAGGAGAAAGCCAAACTTCAGAAGGTGATGCTTGCTAGCTTCGCGACACTCCGGACAAGGGCACCACATTAACTGCTTGTCGGCGCGTAGCTTTTCACCAGCAGCAACGTGAAACCTGCACACAACACAACCAAGAACTTTGCTCCCAACTTACGATGAGGTTGTCAATCTCACCGGTTTGCTGTAAACAAAGGATTGAGCGTATCGAGTGGTAAAAGGATAATAATAATGCAAGTAAGTAAACAGAGCGAGTAATTGTAAAACGGTAAAGCAATGTAAAGGAAATTGGACCGGGGTCCACAGTTCACTAGTGGCGTCTCTCCATAAGATAAATAATAACATGGTGGGTAAACAAATTAGAGTTGGGCAATTGATAGAGTAAAGATAACGTACATACGTCACGAGGATCACTATGAGGTTCACTCTGGGCATTACGACAAAATACATAGACCGTAATCCAACTGCATCTATGACTAATAATCCACTCGCGGGAAGTCATCCGAGTACCCCTTGAGTATTAAGTTGCAAACAACAGATAATTGCATTAAGCAAAGTGCGTAATGTAAATAAAGCAAATGTCCTTGGACACAAGAATGTTGTTTTCTCCCTAGTGGCAACAACACATCTACAACCTTAGAGGTATCTGTCACTCCCCAGATTAAATAGAGGCATGAACCCAACTATCGAGTATAAATACTCCCTCTTGGAGTGACTAGCATCTACTCGGCCGAGATAGCTACTAGCAACGGAAAGCATGCAAGATCATAAACAACATAGAGATAACATAAGATATAATTCAGCACATCAACTTAACATAGTACCAATACTCACCGGATCCCAACAAACACAACATGTATGATTACATAAAGATGATCTTGATCATATAGGGCAGCTCACAAGATCTAAACATGAAGCACATGGTGGAGAAGACAACCATCTAGCTACTGCTATGGACACGTAGTCCAAGGTAGACTACTCACACATCACTCCGGAGGCGACCATGGTGGTGGAGAAGGCCTCTGGTAGGGATTCCCCTCTCCGGCAGGGTGCCAGGAAGAGCTCCTGGATCCTTCTGATCTCGTTTCGACAACGGCGGCGGCTTGTAGTATGTTTCGAGGAAAAGCGATCCGTCCCTTAGGTTTTTCCCGTCAAGGGGACTTTATAGGCGAAGGGGTAGCGTCAGAAGTGGGACCAGGCGGTCTCACCATAGGTGGGCGCGGCCAGAGGCTGGGCCGCGCCCCCTGGTGGTGAGGCTGGCCCCCCTCCGTCTCATCTTCGATCTTCGCGAAGCTTCGGTAAAAATAGGAGGTTCGGCTTTTGTTTCGTCCAATTCCGAGAATATTTCCTGTGTAACTTTTCTAAAACACAAAAATAGCAGAAAATAGGAAACTGGCACTCTGGCATCTTGTTAATAGGTTAGTTCCGGAAAATGCATAAAAACGCCACGAAGTGTAACAAAACACAAAGCAAATGGTGTAATAACAAGCATGGAGCATCAAAAATTATAGATACGTTTGAGACGTATCAAGCATCCCCAAGCTTAACTCTTGCTCGTACTCGAGTAGGTAAGTGATAACAAAAGAATAATTTGTGAGGTGACATGCACCATCACAATCTTGATCATCTATGTGCTGGGATCAAAGAACTTGAAACATGGGCACAAGAGACATAATCTTGACAATAAAAACTGAGCAACCATGTTATAACATGAAAAGAAACACAAATGAAAGATCATGAATAATGAAACAATGAAAGTCAAACGTGTGTTCAAATCAAATGAAAAAACATAGCAAATGGTTTTCAGCTTGTCCTTCATGGAACAACAAAACATAAATGCATAGGAGACCTTCAAGTTTAAGAGGGCGACTAGATACAAATAATTTAAGAACAAGTGAAACCAAAATCATAAATCAATCAATGATAAACTTTGGGACTATGTACATAAAACTCAGAATGGCAACTATGCTCTCTTAGACGGTGCATAAAGGTAGAAGGTGGAGACTCAACATAAAAGTAAAAGAAAGGCCCTTCGCAGAGGGAAGCAGTGATTGCGAGTTTTATAAACCTTCAAAAATTATGGTACTTACTAGCTTTGAGCTCTCATTGCCCCCATCATAGGCATCTTGAATGGTTAAAGTAAATGTGAGAACGATTATGAGCATATGCTTGACAAATCATAAGTTGAAAACCTCGTGTCCCGTGAAGTACGAATAACCAAACCTCATGCTACTCGACTTAGGGTCCCAAGCAAGCTCTTGTCATTGTGAGTATACACATATCATCGAGAAACGCCAACGGGGTACCTCCTTGCCCGATGACATTGAACAAGCCCACATCAAAATGATAGGACAAACAGACAATGAACACCTCGACATCTCTTTTATTTACCATTGGTATAGCTTTTTATTTTGAGATGCGTCGTCGAATGTCCACTATGGGCATGCTGTAAATTTCCACCATGAATGATGCATGGCTTAAATTAGCGGCCCAGGCGTTTCTCTAACACATATACAAACTCCATGATCCCGCAAGATTCCCAACTTGTTCCACATCACGAGTATCCATAAACAAAAGATCACGATATCAACTCAAATAAGAAGTGCAATGTTGAAAGCTTACCCCATGACAACATGGTTTGGCTAATTTCCAACTTACAACTTGCAAGCATAACATCAACATAAAAGAGCCACAATGTCAAAATTTTAAAAGCGAGAAAAGTAAAGTGTGCCATCAGGTTTGTGAGAGCTTTACTGACTAATTTTCGCATAACACCAAAAGAGTTTAATTCGAAGGACAGATAAAAGCAAGTCAAATGTACTTTGGAATAGCAAATTGCTAATAGGTATGTATGGTGGACACATTGGAATAACTTGGTTTTTGGGAGTTGGATGCACGAGTAGAGCTCATACTCAGTATAGAGTGAGGGCTAGCAAAAGACTGAGAGCGACCAACTAAGAGAGCAATAACGGCCATAATCATGCATAGCGACAAAACATCATTAAGAGAAGCATAAAATGGCATCACAAGGCAAAAACCAAATGATCATAGTGGCTTATGGCAACTTTGTAAGAGTCAAACATGTTGTAAGAATGCGCCAAGTCAACCCAAATAAAGCATCAAGGAGAAAACCAAATTAATGCTTCCATAAAATAAAAACAACGCATGATTTTTTTCAAAGGCTCATTAAGCAATCTTAGTCATATGAGACAAGTCATGCTTCAGAAAAAATCACTAAGCATACTATCAAAACGACATCAAGCATGGCATGAAAAAGTCTAAGCCGCAGTCTAAACAAGCTCCTTTTTCTACCACTTTTTGCATGAAACTTTTTCTCTTTTTCCAACACCATTCAAACCTTTTTCAGACAACTCTTTTGATGAATACCAACATAGACCAGAGGTCCAAATACACCTTGATGCAAAGATAAAACAAGATCTGAATAAAAATCAAGGCGAAAAACAAAAGCTAAACGCAGTTCTAAAAAAAGAGAACACTCGTTGAACGATAAGAGTGAAAAATTGAGTATTCTTGGCAAATGAAAAGCGAGTAAATCTCATCCAAAACAAATTTGTTGGGGTCCAACCATTTATTGCAGCAAACAAAACAAAAGAAAACTGAAAGTAAAAGTAGATACGCTCCAAGAAAAACGCATAGTGCATGAAGCATTAAAAATATAGTGTGTTGAAAGGTGACCTGATTTTTGCCGATGAAGAAGGGATGCCTCGGGGGCATCCCCAAGCTTTGACGCTTGTACCTCTTGGATATTTCTTGGGGTGCATGGGCATCCCCAAGCTTGATATTTTGTCCATTCTTCAACTCATCTCATCATTCTCCAATCCCTACACTTGAAAACTTCCTTCATACAAAACTTCACACAATTCTATTAGCAATGTTAGCATAAACATAATAATGAATCAACCCTTTTTGGCAGGGTGCTGGGAAGAGCTCCTGGATCCTTCCGGTCTCGTTTCAACGACGGCGGCGGCTTGCAGTATGTTTCGAGGAAAAGCGATCCGTCCCTTAGGTTTTTCCCGTCGAGGGGACTTTATAGGCGAAGGGGCAGCATCAGAAGTGGGACCAGGCGGTCTCACCACAGGTGGGCGCGGCCAGGAGCTGGGCCACGCCCCCTGGTGGTGAGGCTGGCCCCTGGCCCCCCTCCGTCTCATCTTCGGTCTTCGCAAAGCTTCGGTAAAAATAGGAGGTTCAACTTTTATTTCGTCCAATTCCGAGAATATTTCCTGTGTAACTTTTCTGAAACACAAAAACTGCAGAAAATAGGAAACTGGCACTGTGGCATCTTGTTAATAGGTTAGTTCCGGAAAATGCATAAAAACGCCACGAAGTGTAACAAAACACAAAGCAGATGGTGTAAGAACAAGCATGGAGCATCAAAAATTATAGATAAGTTTGAGACGTATCAAATACCGCCAAGCAGATTTTCTTATTTTTGCATGTTTTCACTTTTAGGGACCTTCCGAACATCAAACGGACCCAATCTTTTTGCCACATCATTTTTTAAGGAAATAGAGGATCATGAGAATAAAAGTCAATAGGGAGCACCATGAGAACCAAAAGAGGGGCACCACACGGTCCCACTTGCTGGCTGCATGGTGGGGCCCATCTTTGGCCTCGTGGGTCCAATTGATGCAAACTTTGGCTCCACGGACTCATCTTGACCTAAAACCTATATATACCCACCTCTAGTGACTTCGCGATGGGGTGGAAGAGAAACACGAAATGCACAATACAGATCTATAGACTGCGGGGATAGGAGGGGAGATGCTATCACAGCCCCCTTCGAATCTATTGACACCATCTCCTTCAGCACGATGATAAAGAGGGAACAGTTCACCCCCTGTACTATGGGATTGTGGAAGTAACTTGTATCAAACTCTCTCTCATGCTTCATTGATTAGAGTTACATGAGCTTCCTATCATGATTATGACCATATTTTTATTACCCATATGGTGGATCTTATGTTTTTTAGATGATTTATGAGATGCAAAGATGTTTATGTTCTTCATATATGAGTAGATGTATATGTTACCCAGTTCTTGTATGCTTGTTGATCAAACTAGCATGGTAGCACGCATTTGGGGGATTTGTGCATTAGTTGGAGCAATCTTGTAGTGAGTTTGAGGAAGTAACATAAATCTCTAGACTACTATGGTTTTTACCTTTATATGGTTTCCTCACTAGGGAGAAAGGATTACCTTGCATAAATATTCAGTGACAGAAAGGATGCCTTACTTGCGAGAATGTATATGTGTTTTCAATATCATGTTATAGTGCTTAAGGCAATACTCTGTTAGTTCTTAAATTGACTTGAGGTGGACTCCCTTGCAAAGGAGTATTAGGGAGTTGATTTTGTGTAATCTCTATGTTAGAACGTGATGCCCATATTTATGCTTATCAATGACATCTTGTGTGTTTGCATGCTCATAGCTTGTCATTTGTGCTTTATTACCACCATGTTTATAAGAGAAGGAGATCAAGTGAAACCATGATTCCCGGTCCCGTTTTAGCCATATGAAAGTTCCTTGTTACTTCTATGTTGTTTTACTATCAGTTCTTAAACCCAAAAATCACAAAAACCTTGGTTACTTACTTTGTTTTATTTTAGTTTTGTAAACTTATGACATGTTGGTGTCTGACAACCACCAGAATAAGTTAGGGACGCAAAGCTATTGTTTACTGTAGCAGCAGACTGCTAGAAGAGTGAAGAAAACCACCTTAGGCTTCTCCGAGAGTTCGATATAAACCCAGAGTCACCCTTGTGGGGGAAAACTTGTCTTGCTGCACCACTCTGCGCTTGGTGTCCCAACTCTAAGTTCAAAAAAATAAAAGGAACACAAATACCATTTTTATAGAACTATTTGAAATACTTTCATTTCAAGTGAATTTGTGAATTGAGAAAATAATATTAAACATTTTGATGATTCAAAGTAAACCCTAAACTAGGAAGAAAATTGTAAAAAAAGGAATAAATCCAATTGTTATAGATATTTGAAAATTTAATAGGAGAAATTATGAAAAACTCCCAAAGCAGTCTATCATCTTTTGTTGTTCTTTACCAATATACACTTTGCTGAAATCTCGATGTATGAACATGATCTGTTACAACCTTCTAACGATTCAAGATCCTACCATGCTGCTCCTGATTATGCTTGTTGACAGATCGAGAATTCGCTATATAGTGTGTTGGTTGTTTCATTGTGTGACAAAGAAGGTGTATATGAAAGAAGGATCAACGGTAAATGATAGTGCTATTGTTGCAATAGCTGAAAAATAAAGTGTACCGAAGAAATGCTTGAAAAGACAAACAAATCCAAAAGAACGTTTGAAACCACAATTTAATACATTGCATCTCATATAGTTGCATTAGAACATCATTTGATTTTCTTGAAACATTTTCTTTATCGGACAATGATTGCTGTTTCGAGAACCCGAGGTCAAGGTCAAGGTCAAGTAGAAACTTTGAACTGCGTTATCTCGCAGTTGTCACATAAGTTCGATCTTGCACATCCTTATATTTTGTATAAAATGTTTTTCAAAGGCAACACCCACGAAAGACAAAAATAAATTATTATTTTAAGAATAAATGAATCACTTTGGGTGGGCAATGAAATCATGGTTGATTTACATGATGAAAATCATAGGGTGGAGATTTCATTATACCACTAAAGTCACTTTAGGATATAACAACAAAGGTAGTCAGTTATTCTAAGGCACCATACAAACTACACTGACCACAGATCTTGGAATGAGACACGCGAGTCAGAAGTTTCTTCTTAGTTTCATATATTTTTTAGACGACTAGGTCGGGCTATATTCCTAGCAAGGAATGGTAGCGGGTGGGAGCCCGTAAGTGCATCTCTAGCAGTGCCCATATACCTGAAACCATAAAATTGCGTTTATGGGCGCCCTAAAAGAAGTTTGTAGATCGTGTTGATGTCGGCGCAGATCAGTACCCATATCCAAAACCATAAATTTGAAAATATGAGATTGGCGCAAAATTTGATCGCCGAAGTTCATTGCTAACATCAGAATTCGACGGATATCATACAAAGGGGTACCATAATTTATATAAAAGGGCCACGAACCTACACCGGGCGGAGCGAGCTACCTAGTAGAGGCGGCAGGGAGGGAGCAGAACATGGGCGGCCTCTGCCAACCTCTGGGCGCGGGAGGCCTCCCTCTCCTGGAAGGCCTCGACGATGCACAGCGCGGTGCTTGGCCTCCTCCGCCTACTGCGGTGCAGCGGCCTCCGCCGCCGTCTTGGCCAGCGCCTCCGCCAGCGCATGTTCCTCCTCGTCCGACTCATTGACGAAGTCTTTGGGGCCGATGATGCGCCCCAAATCTGCGTCGTTATCGTCGTCGTCGGAGGCCAGAGGCGTCGTTAAAGAGCGGGAGCAACGACGCGAGGAGGACTCCCCCGTGGTGTACGCCGCTTAGGGCAACAGCTTGGCCACGGCCTCGGGAAGACATCGCCGCGAGCTGCTCGGTGGATTACGGTGGGGAACGGCGGCGATTCGTCGCCAGAGCAGAGTGGCGGCGAAAGGAGGCAAGGGAGGAGAGTGGACTGAGGGATAGGGTTTCGACCTGAAAACCCCCCTCCGGCCTATATATATATATGGATCAACGACGTTCGTTTTTGGGCGCCCTAAAACGGTTTATAGGCCGGGCCGCTTTTACGGGCGTTGATCGGCGCCGATTTTGGCCCGAAACCATAAAGTCGCCGGACTTTTATGATTTTTGGGCCTTTTATGGTAGCTGCTAGAGATGCTCTAACGTCCCCATATTATACTACAAGATGATGATTAAATAGCGATCGTTTACTGGGTTCAATGCAAAGGGTAGATTGCGGGATTTGATAGAGCTCGGCATGAGTCAGAGAAACTTGATAACATGGAGGAAGTGTGACATGTGCAATATGGTCAAGAAAGTTTGTGGGTGAAGTAGTGCATCTCTTAAGAGTGTATAAATGTGACATGTTACTCTCTACCCTAGAAAATGATTGTGAACATCGCGTGAAAAGAAACTAAATAAAAGTTCTAACAACCAGTGAAGACTGATGGACATAGTTTTTCTAAACTAGAACTTTTCTTTTCTAAAAACCGATTTCAAAAATCAAAGGAATCTAGATGAAAATATATGGTTACACCATTTTTTTTGAACCTAGGGGACTGTGAGGCAAAAGAGCCCCACGGCAATTTATTCAAAGACTAGCAAAAATTCTGTACAAAGGGAGAAGGGGGGGGGGGTGGAGAGACCTACCTATACACAACTCAAATGGCCACTAAGGGAGTGAGTTGATCCACTCAGTAAAACCATCTAAGTACTTAGCTTTAATCCTATATCTCAAAAGGAAGATATTATGTACAAAATTGGACTTCCACTTTGCAAAAGTGGGTCTTTCATGTCTAAAGATCTTGGCATTCCGAAGGAGCCAAATTTGTCTGCAAGCCGTAGCCACCACCTCCATGAAGAAAGGTTTGCCAAAACTAGCTTTAGCCGCTTGCACAATAGCTTGAACATCATCACCAGGAGCCCAATCAATTTGGAGATAGTTCCAAACTCGTTGGCTAAAGTTGCACTCAAAGAATAGATGAACCCGATCCTCATGAGCATGCAACGAACACATCACACAATGTGTTTCATCAGTGACTCTCCAGTGTCTCCTCTACAGCATATCACGAGTATTCAAACGATCTTTCAAAATCATCCAAACAAAAAATTTGATGGACATCTGACAACTTGACTTCCAGATCCAATGATAAACCTTGGGGACTTGAATGTGAGAGTGAATATGATGATAGAATTTTGCAGCCGTATATCTCTCTCCCCAAGTATAAGTCCAAACATCCTTACTATCAGAGAACAAAGTAGACCTCAAAGAATCTTGCAACAAATTGAATTCCTCAAAAGCAACACGAGACATATGGTTACACCATTGTTCAAACAATCGACCGATATGCCGATTAAACTCTCGATTAATCGAGAATCGTTGGGTGAGCGATAAGATTATAGCTTATCGGTCTGATTTATCATCTAGGCAGATATTTCAGCCGGAATATCCCGAATTTTGCCACTTACTACAATTTGTCAACCGATTTATCTGTCTGGTAGACGATTTTTTTGGCCAATAGTCTTGTAGAAGTATACATTAGCTCGAATTGTGTCATATTTGTTGATTCAAATGCAAGGAATCAAGGTAACACTTTTGTCCAATACTTCAATGTTGTTTTTTGCATAGCATATTTTTGAACTTTTAGTGCTAAAACATGGGATTGATGAAAAAAAATTGCCGATAATGATCGACCGACAAAATCGATTAATCGGCCAATAAGCGATTAATCTCAAATTTCAGACTGGCCGAGAAGTTAACGATAAATGATTTCTTGAATATTGGGTTACACATCACACACCAAATATAGAACTTGATGAGTATGGTCTTACTCAAAATATCTTTCTTAAACCCTACAACATCGGAAACTACGATAATAACCAATAGGTTGAAGAGAAGGTATACTACGAGGAGCTGAATCTTTCAAGAAACATAAAAGACATAGATTATCATATAACATATGGAGTGAAACTGTGAGGACATTAAAGAAGAAGAAGCTTAGTTGTTAGTATTATTATAGAGTAACTTCAGTGCGAATGAAAGGACAAGTCAGAACCGGTGGCGCGATCAGGGTTCCAAACGACGCCACATATGTTTGGTACCACTGTTTTGGTTCAATCGACCTCTGTCAAAGTTCTCTTTCTTCATCTTGGATGCTAACAAAATTGAAAAGGTGATTAGAGTAATTTGGTGCTGCCCAGGCTCGAACTGGGGACCTTTTGCGTGTAAGGCAAACGTGATAACCGACTACACCACAGCACCTTAACCCTGTTTGTTAATACTTCGTGCTAAACGTATCTAGTATAACCACTCCAGACTCTACGTCTCTATGAACAGTTGAGAGAGATAGACAGAAGATACAGTCGGGGATCCCGTGACGTGCCTGGATCCCGCCTTTGAGTTGCTGACTGGTGAGTCCCACCAAACATGGGGCCCACATGTAAGTGACGAAATATCAGGGCACATCAGGGATTGGATCGTCAAACGATGTGTTCGAGTAGTTAGCATAAAACTACGACAATTTGGACGAAATTTACCAAATAGTACTACTTTATGTTTTCGGGACGAAAATCTATAACTTTTCTGCAAGTCTATTGCAATTCGCGTAAATCATAAATCTGGAGCCAATTGACAGTGAATCTGACCAACGGGACCCACTTTTCAGTGCTGACGTGGCATGGACAGAAGATTTTTTTGCTAACTAGGACTGGGTCCCATATGTCAGGATACTTAAAACCCAAAATAAAATAAAAAAAATCAAAATACCTCACATATTCCTACCCGTCACCTACTACCACCACTTCTTTGAGTTCTTTCCCTGCTCTGGCCGCCAGCCACCACTGCTCCGGCGACCTGCTTCGGCCGCCGGCCACCACTGCTTTGGCGACCTAACCCGGCCGCCGACCAGCACTATTCTGGCAAACCTGCTCCAGCGATGGACAGGATCCAGGTCGAGCACCTTGGCCGGAGCTCCACGGCCACGGCCATGGTGGGATCACCTCCGGGACCGCCGCCGTGGGTCAGCGCGCCTCCACCCTGCAGGACGCCAAGAAATGGGCCGCCCAATCCGACGACAAGGTCCGTGCATGCTCCGTCGATCAGACCGAACGGCAGCGGCGACCGGAGCTCGAGAAGACAACCTTCAGGTTGGGAACGGCGAGGCGTGGCCGGCCCTTGAGGTACAGGGGAGGCGGCGGGGGATGGTCGGACACAGGCGGGCAGGAAGGCGGCGGCGCGGCGGCGGCCGGCCCTTGATGTACAGGGAGGCGGCGGGACTGGTCGGGCGTAGGCGGGCAGGCAGGCAACAGCTCGCCGGCGGCGGTGATAGGTGGTTCTCACGGGGAAGAAAGGAGATGGCCCGCTTTTATTTTTTTATTTTTTTTAGATATTGAAAGTTTTTTAAGTGGACTGACATGTGGGGTCATGTCCACCTCACCAAAAAAACTTTATGTTTACCACCTCAGTGCTGATAAGTAGGTCCCGCAGATCAGAATCGCTGTCAATTAGTTTCAAATTGGTGATTTATTCGAATTGCAATCTGTTTACGGGAAAATGATAAATTTCCATCCAAAAACAGAAAGTGGTACCATTTAGTTAATTTCGTGAAAATGTAGTAGTTTTATCCTAACTACTCTCCGTGTGCATAAGAAACATGTCGACTTGGAAACACGACCACGATCTGAACGCGTGCGATACCTAGATGTCAGAGTCTCAGAGACACTGTATGTGTGTACACATAAATCACGGGTGACTGACACTAATCATCAAACGCACTGCCCGTACAAAAGATCAATTTTGAAATAATGTCGAAGGGAGAAAGGCCACCAGTAACATGTGCCCAGACCACCAGCAAGCGAACAAGGTTGGCGATATTTCTTCCGGGCTCCATTTACCATATTCCAAAACACTGCCTGCTATGAGCCTTAAGGCGCAGTCCAATGTTTACCACCCTCTACAGGACAGTGTTGGATGGAGAAGACACAAGATAAGAATTATCGATGTACGGTATTTCCATTTCAGTGGTTTCTGAACCCGAGCAAGACGTTGGATTTTAGCTCAACGACGGCTGACACCATATATGTTTGGTACCGCTGTTTTGGTTCAGTCGGCCTCTATCAAAGTTCTCTTTCTTCATCTTGTATGCCAACATGATTATAATGGTATCTATTTTATACCCCAATCAAGGTTGGAAAAAACGCTAGGCGTAAGCGAGGCGGTTGGCATTCGCCTAGTGCCTAGACACTGCTTAGGCGTCTTAGGCGAGGCCTAGGCGGTCACAATTTTTGTATCATCAAACATGCATATGGGATATTTTGGTAAATACGCATTAGTTTAGGACATCTAAATGAGTAAACTATGAAAAACTGCCATTAGAATATGGAACATCTGTTTCATTAGTGCAATATGGCATAAATTATTTTTGGGAAAGCCTATTTCTTAGTTGCACTGCCTAGACTACCGTCTATACCGTAGGCGAGGCGTTTGTCCATCGCCTAGTGCCTAAGCGCGCCTAAGCGTTGCCTAGGCATCGCCTTTTCCAACACTGACCCCAATGCTCAAATACATACAAAGGATCAATTTTCACAAGTAAACCCGAAACAAAACTGAATCGGCCCTCCTCTAGCTTCACTCCTAATTCCAGTTTTCCCAATCCCTGCTAGTCATACATCAAAATGTTTTCTCACTTTTCTCTGCTGCTTTTTGTGATATAATGGTTGGCATGATGCCAGCCATTACACACTGCCATCTGATGTTTAGACATGAATCCATCAGTTTCAAAGACAAACATCATAACGCCTTTCTTCCCTGTTAAAAGACAAAGAACAATTTATTCTATCCCTCAAGAATTTATCTGCAATTCGATGTCTGAGCAAGAAACCCCGAAATGGTAACAAGTCAGAAAATGGGTTGAAATTTGGGTCTAATCGTCAACAGAGGTTTGCATTCTGCAAAGCTATACATCAATCTACTTGATGACCTCAAAAAATAGAACTTCAGGCTTGAGCTTGCAGTCCTTGAAACGTTCTAGCAAATGCTCCCAGTGTAAAAGGGTAGAGGGAGAGAGGTATGGCGAAATATGATGGATGTATTATTGAGTCTCTCAGGCGAGTATATATAGACGTACAACGGACCGACTTGGAGTACAAGACAAGGCATAGACTTGGAGTACAAGACACGTATCCTATCTCTATCCTAATCTAGCCGTGTACAACATGTATACTCTAACATCCCCCCGCAGTCGTAGCGGTAGCGTCGTGAACAACTAGAGCATCGCGAACGGTCAGATTGGAGAGAACTGAAGTAGACCAGTGCGCTAACATCCCCCCGCAGTGGTAGCGGAAACGTCATGGACGGTGTCACGTCGCAGAAGCTTGGACTGTAGAGAATGCTGGTGAGGAGCTCAGGCGAGGTGGTAGCCCTTGTGCCGATGTCGAGGGAGCTGAGAGCGGTGGGTGCTGCAACCTTGGTCGAGGTAGCCGTGCGAGGGGTCGCCGTGGTCAATGTCGTGGCGAGTGCCGATTACGAGGTAGCCGTAGATGAAGCCGCAGGCGCATAGGGCGCCGTAGAAGGACGGAGACGCGTCGAGGCAGTCGTCGAGGAGAGCGATGCCGAAGTCGATGCAGTCCGAGCTGTCGAGGACGAGGTGCGGCCATGGCTTTGCCAGAACCAGGCGCACGTCGGGAACGAAGGCATACTTCGGTTGTGCCAAAACCGAGTACGCGAAGACGAACACGGGGACGAGGCGCTGCGACCGAGCTTGCCAGACTTGGGAACGCGTCGGGGACGGAGGCAAGCACCGATGTTGCCAGTACCGGGCGTGCGAAGAACGGGACCAGTTGAAACAACTTCACGCCATGTCGGAGAAGAGACTAGCAGAGAAGGACTCCACGACGGTTGCGAGGCGCAGAGCGGTAAAGAGAGAGGGTGCCGATGTAGCCCGCGGTTGTCGGAGTAGACGAGCAGGTGTGGTTATGAACAAGACGATGACGCTGGCGATGAAGTCGTGCTGGACGTAGACGTAGAAGACGGCGAACTAGCAACGACCAAGAGTGGTCATGCTAGATGCCTAGACAAGCGGAGGGGTAGTTGGCGGGACCTGCGACGGCCAGGAGGGCCATGCAGGTTACCTGTGGAGATGCGGCGGCGGTACTCGAAGTAGGCGAGAAAGAACCCAGCGGCGCGACGAAGACCATGCGTGGACGGCGACATCCCGCGCCGAGGGAGGTGGCGCGGGGGAAGCCAGCAACGTCCTCGCGAGGTGACGGTGATGACCGCGTGCAGCGACGCAACGGCCCGATGGGACGGCGCGCCTGCAGGGCGCGAGTCGGTGCAGCGGCGTGAGAACCACCAGCAACGTACATGCCGGAGAAGGCACGTTGGTAGCCGGCGGCGGGGACCAAAGGCAGCGACGCTACGGCCCGAAGGGGCGACGCAGCAGCAGCCCGATGCTCGAACGGTGGTAGGCGCGTGCTCGGGGACGTACTTGGTGGAGACGAGCGTCAGATCAGTTGATCAGACCGACGGCGGCGCTGTACGCGCCAAGTCCTAGACGATGGCACACAGATCGAAACCCGTGGCGTCGTTGTCGGTGAAGTCCCTGGCGATGACGGTGAAGACGGACCGGTGATGAAGACCGCGCAGGTGTGGAGTCGGCAGTGATGTACCGAGGCATCCCTCGGACAACGCGTCCGGCGTTGCCGCGTGGTTGGTGAAGGCGAGCCGACCGGTGCGAAATCGGCGCCAGCGAGACGACCGCGGCAGCCTATGGAGGTAGGCGCAGCAGCCGACCGAGGGACCGCGACAGCCGGCAAGAGCCGACCGAAGCGGCGACGGCGCCAGCGCGTCGGCCGCAATAGCCGGCGTATGGGTGACCGCCGGTGCAAGGTCAACGCCGAGGTTGGAGTAGAGGCGCGTGGTGATGGCGGCGGTGGGCGACGCAATCCGATCTAAGATCGGTAAACCAAAAAGAAAACGCCGATCAAGCGACCGGCGAGAAAAAGACTGTAGGGCAGCCGATCAACGGATCGGCGGACAAACCCTAGGTCGGGTCGCACGGCCCCCGGCGGAGATCATGGAGATCGATCTCCCCGGGGGCGGCGCGGTGCGGAAGCGTGGGCGGCGGCGGCTAGGGTTTGAGCCGGTTTAGGCTGATACCATGTAGAAGGGTAGAGGGAGAGAGGTATGGCGGAATATGATAAATGTATTATTGAGTCTCTCAGGCGAGTATATATAGACGTACAACGGACCGACTTGGAGTACAAGACAAGGCATAGACTTGGAGTACAAGACACGTATCCTATCTCTATCCTAATCTAGCCGTGTACAACATGTATACTCTAACACCCAGGTATCTTCTTTCTGCATGGAGAATGTTCATATCAACAAATTTAGAAGTTAGAATCAAATGGCTAAAGGAAAGAATCATGGCCTAAATCAAGACCTACGATTCACGAGTCACTACCTCGACAGTTTCAAAGTCATATATGAGCCACTTGTCCTGATCGTCGCGAGCAAAGCATACATAGCGTTCATCAGCATAGCAGATCTGTAAAAGTTTGGATTGCAAGGTGGCATAAGATGAATGCTAAATTGCATTGTACTTGCAAAGAATGACTACATTGGTACACATAAGCAGACAAATTAAGTGACTAGATCATCAAACCAACCTTGCCATAGGCCTGTAGTAAAACTCAAAGCCGCTGGGGAGTGACTAGTAAAACATAAACAGATAGAGAGAGACAGAGAAAAAAGTGTACAGATAAAACGTTACTCCAGCTTATGTTCTGCGACCACTCTCTGAGACCATTTCCTAGATATGAATGGAAGGGAAATAATGCAAGATATGCTTGTGAGAGCAGCAGAGGTTACAAGGTCCAACCAGGTTACCTAGAGATGATATTTCTCCAATGCACGATCAGTAGAATGTTTAATAATAACGTTTAGCAACATAATTACCACACAAGGAATTGGTTCTTGCTGAAATTTCTCGGTTCAATCTTCCAAATATTTTGATATCAGTGGCCATAGACCGGTAGAACATATGCCATAAATAAACCATTTGACAACTTGAAAATATCTCCTGAAATACTATATAATATGACCAACTCAAATAGGATATATCATAGTTTAACCAATTATCCACCTGTTTAGATAAAGTAGAAAAATACTTTATCAAAGTAACCTAGTCAGGAACCCGGTGACAGTGTCATTTACTAACCTGGTTCATTAATACAGAAAAACAGAACCTTTGCTTAATTCTTATGCATACTAACTTTCACTCTCTGAGATTTTGAGTATAATGCAACATTGATGTGTATAAGTATGATGCATCATTGATGTGTATAAGTATGATGCATCAGGCACAGTTATGGAATAGAAACAAAGCTTATAAACTCTCACGTCAATGGATATCAACAAATATCAAATAGGTCATTGCTTTCTCCTCCTTTTTGGATTAACTCAAATTCAAAAGTATTTGTCAGTTCCATTAACAATTTAATTTAGATAAATAGAATATTTTGGTGTGGGCGTACCAAGGAGGTGACAGTATACATAGCTGAAGAATCTGCACTTTTGCAAAAGAATCCAGTGTCAAGGGGAGACGTGATGCCAGCCAGGACTTCAGAGAGTGCGTCCTGGTTTTCACTGCCACCCAGCCAGTTCAAAACTGCAAAATGATAGCAAAAGAAGTCAACATGATGAATATTTTTGGTGTAAACTACTGCAAGCTATGATGATTGTAAATCCAGCAAACTCTTGAACCAGCACAGCAGGAAATTTCCAGTTGCCTTAACACAAAGACACAAAAATTCGAGATATGAAGTTATATCACAGTAATTATTGTACATATGTAGTAATGTTGTACTTGGGTTCCAGATTTGTTGTATTACAGAAAATGGTACTTCCTCCGTTTCATATATATGGATGTTTAGTGTATAGATACATCCATATATGCAACAAGTTTTATGAAACGGAGGGTGTACGAGTTATATAAATCTCGAATGTCATGTTCTGTTTTGTCAGAAAAAGGGCCACAGAAAATGCAACTTATTATTTGAGACAAGCCACTTTACCTATTGTAAAGAAATGTGGTGTGTTTGAAAGGAACAGATCAATATTCAGCTGATTTCCACAATCCTCACAATTGTGGTCCTTACAGAACTGTTCATCAAATAGAACTGGAAGCTCTACAAAGGACTTGATCTGCACAAGAACAATGATAAGCTCTCCTACTTGCTTTGATACTGTTGGATCAGATATCCACGTATACAAGCTTGGCTAGACAGAAAATGTACTGCATATGTCATACCTTTGTTGTTTGAGGTGAACCAGCGTCAAGTTTATGGAACAATGTAGCATATACGTATTCACCAGAACACTTCCCACAGTTGTAGCTCATTTGTGCATTGAATTTGATCCCAAAAAGATTATGTGTTGGGCATATGCAATCTCCGCACGTGATTGGGTTCACCACATGTTTCTCGGTCTCCTTGTTTAAAACTAAGACGTGAACACGTTTCTGACATATGCAATCCAATGAGAATAGTGGCCACTATCTCGGAAACAAAATTTGTCCCAACCTGCAACTGGAAATTGATTCACAATGTTACCTTCTCAAGACACAAAATATGCATGCGTAATCAAATAGAACTGAAGCAGTATGTGGATGCTTTTAGTTCAATACTTTACACATAACACAACAAAAACAATGACTGCTGGAGCTTAGATAACAAAGAGTATAACACAACATACCTGAATTTGTGCATTCTAGAGTAATACCACATCTATCATCTATGTAATGTTGAAAAGTCACAAAGCTCCAAATAGACAAAAAGTAAGAAATGAACACACACAAACAAAATAATTTGAACGTAATATCAGAACCAAACTGGATCACAGACTCCGCTTTCACATGGTAAACTAACATTCAACAGAATGATCGTGCAAATATATATGATGATGATTAAGGTGAATACCTTTTCAGAAAAAATGGTGCAATCTACTCCCCAAAGAAGGGTCTTCATGTAAGTAAGTACAACATCTGTTAAGTGGTGGTCATTTTTCTCCCAAGAAGTGAAAATTTCATAAAATTGATGAGCAATGCAGATATTGTCAGCAGACGGGATCCATACAAGTGGCCCAGTTAGAAACTTATCTCTGAAATGCCTCAGATTGCACAATGACTGCATGCAAACATAGGAAATTATAAGCTGATAGATGAAAAATCAAATTTATACATGGAAGTATGCAAGTTTCGGCTACCTGTATCACTAGGCTCAAGATAGACAGGTCTTTATCAGCATTGTTCTCGTTGAAAACAGTAAGACTTTGTTGACAGCAGGAGGTGCTTGCCATTTCCTTGACATATTGACCAGAAGTTCCTGTAGTATGTATGACACTGTGAGAAGTATTTGTGACATTACAGAACATTATATTTATAAATCTTAAGTGATACTCCCTCTGTTCCAAAATATAAGATGTTTTAGCCTTCTTATGGAATACATGTATCAAGTCACCTACATGTATCAAGTCACGTTTTAGTGTGTACGTTCACTCATTTTGCTCCCAACCTACACACTAAAATGTGGCTAGATACATGTGTTCTAAAAGAAGGCTAAAACATCTTATATTTTGGAACGGAGGGAGTAATTTTTTTTAGAAAATAGCATATAAATCGGAGAACAGGAACATATTGAAGTATTAAAGCAAGTATTTTCCAAGAGGTTACTGAATGGAAATTTTCCTTTGGAACTGCGTACAAAATGGCCCAGGAAAACCTCCTAACGTTTCAAATCCTACGCATCTAATAAACTCTAGTACAAAATCTCTAAGTATTGAAATCTTATAGAATTCCTTCAAAATTTCTCTGAATCAAAGAGGCCTGAAAAGGCAGATCAGGTAAATGTCTTTCTGGTTTCTTCCAAATATTTGGTAGGTGAGATATAATCTTATTTTTAGGACACCAAAAGAACAAAGTCCTGGAATAGTCAATGCCACATTACTTCACAAATAGATCTCATATAAGAAAAATGGGAATACATACTAGAAAATCATGCAATCTCGAATTATCTAGAGATATAAGTCACGAATGCTGCTCCCATTTCTACCAAAATTCTACTCTTACAATGTAACAGTAACATTACTTTTTTCATTTAGTTTGTACAAGACAGGTCATGATTTAGTGGGAGGCAGTATTTATTCAGCTGGACTGATGCTTAAGGCTTATAAATATAATGTACCCCCTCCGTTTCAAATTATAAGAATTTTTAGATATTTCAATATGAACTACATCTACATATGGACCGAAATGAGTGAATATACACACTAAAACGTGTCTAGATAAATGCGTTTCTGAAAAAAGCTAAAACATCTTATAAATTTGAACGGAGGTAATAGCTACGATCTCCTTTTGCCATAGAAAAAGAACAACATTGATCACTTGTGCTGGCAAAAGATGTTGTCTAGCTGTCACCTTTCTTTTGAAGTTCCACCTCTGCAATTCTTGCAGCACTGTTCAGCTCACTTTCATGAACGTCAGTTGGTGGATCCGTAGATCTTTGGTCTACCACGGTCTCAGATTTGCTATCTACAACATCAACCTCACTGCACCATTAGTGAAACCTGTGAGCTCCTTGCGTAGTTAGGAAAATGGAGGAAAGTTTAACAGACTAGTTCTGTTTTCTGTAGTACAAGTCAGATGCAAAAGGTTGAGAAGAACATGACTGAATCCCAAAATTAATCATTTTCTTGCTAGTTCCCATTCATCAGTTGCCATATTTTCTCATAGGGGATAGATGACTCCGGTCAACAATTAGATACTAAAGGGGTTTATTAAAAGCATAGGTAAATATCCCAGTCAGTGATATCTATCGTAAAGAAATATGTCTGCAACATCTAATGTCGAGACGTTGAAAATAATACATCTAGTATGGTGGTCATTGCAGAACCAAGTACAAGAATAGCAATAATATTATGGATTGCATATTTTTTACCTTTCTTCACATTTTTCACCATCCTTAAGTGTCTCGTCTGAGCATGGAGGCTGTAAATAACTTGACAATGTTAGTGCTTCAGCTTTAAGCACATAAGTTGACACATTAACAAATCTTAGGAACTGTTCCACAGAAATAGTTTCAGTAGAAATCATAAAGGTATACAAAATAACCTGCAAGTTTTCTGTCTGTAGGGGTTTTGAGCCATGTACTACAGAAGCATTCCTGTCAGGGGGAGCAGGAACTTCACCGAAAATAATGTCAATATTGGCACGCCCAATGATCCCACGAAGATCCTTTGCACAAAGAGCAATCGATCCTTTCATTTGTATCTGCAAAGATGGTTATCAGTTAGCACACGGTACGATCAATCGTGCAAAAAAATGGATATAATTAGAGAAATCAAGCATTTCATATGTCAACAAACCCATTGAAATGATCTCGCAAGGGGAAGGATGACTTCACGATGATCCAGAGCAGAAGTTTCGAGGAACTTACGCCACAAGTCATGTATTGCAAGAGAGAACTCCTCAAACTGTAATTTGAAACCAAGGCAATCATTAGTCTGATAAACATTTACCATCAGCAAAACAACGAAATAAGGAAGAATGCTAAACTGAAACCATGTCATGTAAAAGTGCTAGACCTCAGTGCTAAGTGTATCTTTAGGCAACATCCTCAGCCTCTTCTTAATATCCTCAACGATCTCAGCTCCTTCTCCGCATTTCCTTTGTCGCACTTCAGCAAGGGGTTCTGCTTGGATTCCAATAGATGGTGAAAGGAGCAAGGATTCAAACATAGGTTGCACCGTTGGTAAATGGAAGATGTCGTGCTGGTCTGAATCTTGACGGAGAGTTATCCCATCCAACGAGTGATCATCCTTTCGTGCATTTTCATAGAGATCTGGACCTAAGACTGACTCCAGCTTATCCCAGAGCACATCTGGGTGCTTCCTGCGCATGTGTACCCAGAGCGATTCAGCATCCACAAACTTTTTGCCATTGCAACCGGAATTGGGGCAAATGAAGAAACTCCATGAACGCTGATTCTTGAGAAAGCGCACTGCATCAGATATGGTCTTTGCTGCCGACTGGTCGATTCCATCGTAGTGCTCCTGCAGCTTGTCGACCCTCACTGATATTACCCTGTCAACCCTCTCGCGCTGTTGCGCGCTCTTCTCGATAGAGCTCCAGCATACGGCAGCCACAACTATGATCCGCTTGAGCAAGATTCGGAGCTGTTTCTTGACAGAAAATACTCTGGATTCATAATCTGCGCCAGGAACAGATACAAGAGGAGGTATATCGTCCAAATCGGGGTCACTCGGCGTCTCGATGCAAAGTGCTCGGCGGCACTCTCTCTCCGATTCATCAAACCTATCCAGCGCGAACAAGACCTTGGCGTGGAACAAGGCAACCAGGTGCGAGGAGTCGAAGTTACCTGCCGCATCAGAAAGCAGAGCGAGGCTGCGGAGCAGATGAAGCCGCCTCCTGTCAAGTGCCAGACCGGGGGCACGGACCTGCTCCAATTCGATGCATACGGGGAGCAACTGGGCGCCAATCGAGTGACGATAGGTCTCGGAGAGAAGCTTGGCACCCTCTCGCAGTTGAGCAAGAGCGGCATCCCCACCGAGCAACTCCGCTGCCCCTCTGGGCACAATCTCCTTGTTGATTACGGCCGTTACTTCCTCCAAGAAGTCGACGCAGAGGGAAGCATTGATTAAACATATGCTAGAGCTTTTCATTCGTAAAATAGAAAGATAAAAATTTGGTTTTGAGAGGTGATTGTCTTTATCAATGACTGGCAATGGAGTTTTTACTATCTTCCATATAAAAATAAAGCAAGTTTTTGAAAGAGATATTGGCACTTTGGTGCTCTTTTATAAAGCTTGGCACTTCTCCCCACCCTTTTTTTTTTTGCTTTCACAAACCATGCCTAACCGATTCTATCGGATGCCCACCAACATTCACGTACCATGGAGGAGTGCCTTTTTTTCTTTTTTTTTCTTTTTTTTTCTTTTTTTTTCTTTTTGAAATAAAACAATATGGAAGATAGCAAATCCGACCACTACGTCCCCATGAGCTGAAAACAGTGTCACAAAATGAGAAATATTTTGAAAGTTTTTTTGAAAGATAGCACATGAAAATTTTACTTGAAATGGCTTGCAAATACTATGCATAGGAATTTATAGTAGACACATTGGAATAACTTGGTTTTAGGAGTTGGATGCACGAGTAACGCTCATACTCAATACAAAACGAGGGCTAACAAAAGACTATGAGCGACCAACTAAGAGAGGAATAACAGTCATAATCATACAAAGCGACAAAGCAACATTAAAAAAAGCATAAGATGGCATCAAAAGTCAAAAACTAAATGATCATAGAGGCTTATGACGACTTTGTATGAGTCTAACATATGTGAGCATGCGCCAAGTCAAACCAAATAAAGCATCAAGGAGAAAACCAAAATAATGCTTCCAAATAATAAAAACAACGCATGATTTTTTCAAATGCTCGTTAAGCAATCTCAGTCATTTGAGACAAGTCATGCTACAGAAAAAATCGCTAAGCATACTATCAAAAAGACATCAAGCATGACATGCAAAAGTCTAAGCCGCAGTCTAAACAAGTTCCTTTTTGTACCACTTTTTTGCATAAATCTTTTTCTCTTTTCCAACACCATTCAAACTTTTTTAACTCAACTCTTTTGATGAAAACCAATGTGGTCAAGAGGCAAAAATACACCTTGATAAAAAGATATAAGAAGATCTGAACAAAAATCAAGACGAAAACTGAAAACTAAACGCAGTAGCAGAAAAAGAAGAATACTCGTTGAACGATAAGAGTGAAAACTGAGTGTTCTTGGCAAATGAAAACGAGTACATCTTCTTCAAAAGAAATTTGTTTGGGTCCAACCATTTATTGTAGCAAACTAAACTAAACTAAACTGAAAACTAAAACAACTGACGCTCCAAGAAAAATGCATAGTGCATGAAGCAATAAAAATATAGTGTCTTGAAAGGTGACCTGATTTTTGACGATGAAGAAGGGGTGCCTCGGGGGCATCCCCAAGCTTTGACGCTTGTACTTCTTGAATATTTCTTGGGGGTTGCATGGGCATCCCCAAGCTTGAGCTTTTGTCCATTCTTCAACTCATCTCATCATTCTCCAATCCCTACACTTGAAAACTTCCTTCATACAAAACTCAACACAATTCTATTAGCAACATTAGTGTAAGCATAACAATGAATCAACCTCTTTTGCTTCAGGTTTCAACTCAAAATCACCACATATAAAGCATATACTACTGTAGCAACTTCCCCAAAAGTTCCGTGATCGAAAGAACTCAAAAAAAAAGCGTTTGAGAGGCAACAACAAATAGTGGCAGAAATCTGTCAAAACAGAACAGCTGACAAAGGTCGATTTTTAAAGGGGTTTTATGTTGCTCAAATCACAAATTGTTCAACTAACAAAAGTTTGGATATAACCTGAGGAATAAGCACAAGAAATCGAAGGTCCAAAAGATTTCCAGAGATTTTTCACGAATTTTTACAGTACGGTACGAAAATCTGTTTCAGGACAGCAACATCCCCAAATCTTACCTCACTCGAATTAGAGGCTTCTCTTGGCACAACAACGGAATAAAAAGGATAAGGAGCGGTTATTACAGTAGTAATAACTTCCAAGACTCAAATAAAAGAAAAAAGTACTGAAAATAAAACAATGGGTTATCTCCCAAGAGTGCTTTTCTTTAACGCCTTTGAGCTAGGCACAAAATAGAGAACCAAACAAAGAAGCAAAACAAAAGGAACTATTTTTGTTGTTTTCAATTTATAAGTGAAAGTAAAGAAGCAATAAAAACAAAATAAAGTGCCTAATAAAACTAAAGAAGATAAAACCAAGACATATAAAAGCAACTATAATACAAGTTAACACAATACATATCATGTGGATGGGTAATATAGAGTATGAAGGAGACAACCTCATGTTAGTTGATGAATAGGGGGATGACTCGGGCATCCCCAAGCTTAGATGATTGTATCTTCTTGAATATATTCTTGGGATGCACCTAAACATCCCCAAGCTTGAGCTCTCGTGTCTTCTTGTTCATCTCATATCACCATATTGATTAGATATAAGCTACATCCACATAAAACTTCACAAAACTTATTAGTTGGGTTAGTACTCATTAAATAAAATCCACTAATTTTCAAGCATTGACAAGTTTCATAATCTATACTCAACATTAGCCACTGTATATACTAAGGTATTCATGATTTTCGTTGTCCGTCGAAAAACTAATGAAACTAATAACACCAAGTACAATATTGAATAAATTAAGAAATATGTCAAAACTGAACAGTCTGTAAAGATGACACTCAACGAGATAGTTAAGTAGCTCAAATCGAAAAACTCCAAACTAAAGAAAGACAGATCATAATCTCAGGTTCATGCACAAAAAATTTCTGATCAAAACACTATTCTGAGATTTTTCACGATTTTTTATAGTGAAGCACAGAAATCTGTCTAAACAGAACAGTCGGTGAAAATCGAATTTTTTGAGACAACTACGTAACTCAAATAAAAAAAAGTTAGTCTAATGAAAGAAAGATAATAAGCATTATTTTGCACTCAAGAAATTTCAGGTCAATATCACGTTTTGGTGATTTTAAACATTTTATACGGTGAAGCACAAAAAATCTATTTTTGGACAGCAAAGCAAAACTATCAACTTCCAAGTAACTAGGAACTACAATTATCACTTTACTTTTATGGTACAAAGGAATATGTATAATATATACAATATACATAATATGTATAAGTTTTTAACTGAAAAGATTTGTTTCGGTTTCATAGGCATGAACACAAGTGTTCAAGGTCGACCCCCACTTAACCATTACTCACCTTTTCAATCACTTTCCTTTTTGAAAATGTTTTTAGGTAACAAGTACAACTAATTTTTTTTGTAATTCGCATTCCCTATCCATACTAAGATAGAGAACAACTTAAAACTGAAAGTAAAAACTACTTAGAGATAAAGCAAACAAGTGCACACAAGAATATTCACCCACACGCTAGAGCTCCCCGGCAACAGCGCCAGAAAAGGACTTGATATCCCACAAGTATAGGGGATCGTGTATAGCTATTTCGATAAGTAAGAGTGTCGAACCTAACGAGGAGCTAAAGGTAGGATAAATATTCTCTCAAGTTCTATCAACCACTGATACAACTCTACGCACACTAAACGTTCGTATCATCTAGGAAATAAAACTAGAGCAACGATTCGGGTATGAGAGATAGCTTTGCAGGATAATAAATACAAGAAAGTAAATGTTAGTGCTGCAGCAATAAAGTATACTAAGTAAACATAAAATAATAGTACCATGAGTGTGGAATAGTGGTGGTAATTGTGGTGGCTTTGTCCAAGATTAACTAGTGAAGATATCGAGTTCATTGTCTTCGATGCAGTTTTCTATGTGGGAGAGGCTAAATCTACATGCGCTCCGCTACTTGCACTACTAGGAAATAGGTCATAGGAGGAATGGTTATCAGAGGCGTACACAAAATTCCGTACGCCACGGCTACATAGCGGAGGCGTACAGAAAAAGTGTACGCCACGGTTACGACCATAGCCGTGGCATACAGAAATGGTGCACGCCATAGAGAATTTGTGTAACACCCCCGAATTTATAACAAATTCGAAGTGCCCGTTATGTAATCCATCACAATCCCAGAATCATTGTTGTGATTTACATAACGTAGTTGATATCACAGTCATGGACATTAATAGTAAATAAAAGGGATTACATAGGTGGTCGCACAGACCAAACCTGACAATACATCAATATGCAGCGGAATAACACTTTGGGGTCCATATGGTCAAGCTTCAACCGCACAGGCAAAGCGGACAGTAGGAAACGAGCCTAATTCGCAAAGTCGTCACTGATTTTTTCCTTCTTGATTTCTCTCCTTCAAATCTAGCCAAGTTAATAGCCAGGGACAGAGCCATGAGTACATTGCATGCACTCGCAAACCATCTTATAAATAAATGAATAGAGAATGCATAGTTCATATAGTGGTCTAAGCTCTAGGTTCAGTTGCATAAAGCAGAATTTCCTTTCAAAGATCTTTTATTTCAAATGGTAAGAAAACATTTAGCTCTTTATAAATCTCTAGATGGAATCCCCCAAATGTCAATTCTTTTATTCACCAAGTCACCTCCATGGTCATCGAAATTCATTGTCAAGTCACCTTTCTCAATCATTTTCAAAGTAAAACCTGATAACGGCCAAGTACAACCAATCCAACCGTCCATGACCGCGGACGCGGCTATTCGAATAGTTTTACACTCTGCAGAGGTTGTACACTTTACCCACACCATCCGACTACTCATCGTGTGGGCAACTTCCCTGCATAACGACATATGCCACGACAAGCAGCCGACCATTAATGTTTCACCTGCCCGCCTTAGCATAAACACTACCGCCTAGAGATGTATCCCCCAACACCGGGGTCCAAGAAGCTGTCCGGAGTGTGCAAAGTTCCCAGCCGCTTGTCCCACCGGAATGCCACTAACCGAGGTAGAGTCCTACACCCGGTAGTCCATTTTCAATGAGGGCTCTTCGGCTTGTACCCCAACCACCTGAAAAGGAGGACCAGGCGAGCCTAGGCCGTAGCCACAGGGTGCCCTGGAAGAGGAGTCCCTGGTCGGACTTCTATTTACAGTGTGTAGGGTCTACACTAAGGAGAAACAAACTACTCCACTAAGCCCCGTCCCATACCAGGGTAATGTGGTCGCACTATATGGTTGGTCCAGTATGGTACTTCACGCATTTATCATTTTTGTCAAACCTTCATGTCACCTTCACCATGTCACCATTTTGTAAATAGTTTTCAAAGTCACCCTTGGGTAAGGTTGCCCATCTCCAAGGTTTGGGTTGCAAAATCATCCTTGGGCAAGGTTGCCCCTTTCCAAGGTTTTCATTTCAAAATCTTCATGATCTTCATTGGGGTTCCCACCTAGTCATTTTCCATGAATGCCTTCAGCTCAAGTATAATCCTCATGAGGGCACAAGGATCTAGGTAGGTATATTGGATAGGCTTAGCTTGATGCTCTACTTAGCATCCACTAAGGAAAGGTTTCTCAAAGGTAGGCTAAGCTTGATGCACTTGATGTCATCCACAAAAAGAGTTGGATGCACTTGTTAAGAAAGACATCACTACTCATTTGCAACTTGGTAACAATTATTTTAGCATGCATTTTCATGTAAAAACAAGTAAACATGCATTATAAAATTGGGTAATGGTATGATCAAAAGATGGCTTGCCTGGCTTGGCAATGTCATAGGCTTCTTCATCTTCATCTCGGGTTGTGTAGTCTCCATCACCATTGCTTGGTTGACTTCGGGATCCATTCTCCTTACTCTCGTTTTCGTCTAATCGTAGGAAGGTAAATAAGCATACAATCACCACACAATTCACAAACAACACATACTCACTATAAGGATACTTGGGTAAGAGAAATGATCTAGGAAGTCTATGGAGAGTGGCTTAAACTTAATTGAGTTCATATAGAGGGAATTATCACTTTGTTGACCAAGTGAGGATTTAATTTACTTTGAATCGTGAAATATCTCTTGCAAGTCCTTATTGACCATGGTCATAGACCACAAGTAGATATTCAAGATTATGGTTCAACCAAGGAGGCTTCATAGAATGTGGAGTATTTTTCTTTTATTGAAGCCATTTCTAGATTGCAAGTATTTAGTAATCAAGTTTGAATCTACAAGATCAGAGTTGACTTGAATCAGGGTTATAGATGAATATCTGAAAATGTGGTTGATTCGAATTGGTTTCATATCATTTCCACATTTTGAGATAGGTGTGCAAGTTTGAGTTTCTAATTACTACTATGTAGTATTAAATTTCCAAATATCTTCTACAAGTACACATGGACTAAGATCAATACCTACATATAGGTATTTGGAAATGTGGTTTAACAATAAAGGTTCCATAAAAATTTTGATTATAGGTTTGAGTTTAATGAGATCCTATATGGCAAATGCCTATTTAACCATATAGGTAAATAGCATTTACTTTATAAGGTTCAAAAATGAGATCTAATGGTATAGGCAGGTGGGTATCACTAATTGTGAATTTCTAAAGTTGGATTTATATTTTTAGGAATTTTATTTGAATTGATATGGATTTTCTAAGTTGGAAAAGCTCCTGTTTTGTTATTTTTACTGCAACTATTATGTAAATCTAATTGTGTTGAAACCACTTCTAAAGGATAGCTTATGTTCTAAGGTTTCCAGAACATATTCATTTGTTAAATTTGAATCGGTGGATCTCCGGGAAAATTAAATATACGAAAGCATCTGAATGGGTTTTTCAAGAATCGAAAATATATTAACCCCATTTTTTTTAACTCGGGCCGGACACACAGACTGAACTGGGCCGGCCCACTAGGTTGTAGTCTGGCGTGGGGAGCCGAAAAAAAAATAGCAAACCGGCCTGACAGCAGGGGCCCAGCTGTCAGGACCGAATTAAATCGAAACGGTATCGGGGTCATCTTCCCCAGCTCGACCGGACACACAGCGAGCGAGCTACTGGGAGGGAGACGGCGACGGGGAGGCTCACCGGCGTGGGCAGCGACCGGCGGCGAGGGGTCCTGGCGGCGAGGGGTCCTGGCGGCGGAGGGCGGTCTTCTCGGCCACCTCCAGCAGGTACGGCGCCGGGGGAAGCACGGGATGGCTGGGAACACGCGGTGGCATGCGAGGACGACGTTGTCGGCGTGCTCGAACCAGGGAGAGGGGAAGCTGGAGATGTTGTCTAGGAGGTAGAGGGAGGTGTGGCGCATCTTTCCTGCCAACAATGGCGGCCTTTTATAGGCGGGAGAGGGAGCACGGGGTGAGGGGATCTGCGGCCAGAGCGCGGCCGGTGTCGGCTAACGAAGGGACGCGGCGGTCGGTGCTTTCGGCGGAGAGCTGCGGCGTGCTGTGGCGTGCTGCTGGCGCGCCTGCGGGCTGCGGGGTGGTCTGGTGCAGAGAGGGCAAGTGATGGCTGTGGGGAGGGGTCCGGGGTGGTTCTCCTCTTTTTGTCCACGTTTCACGGCCGGGGCCTGGGCGGGGGAGACAGGGGGTCGACCGAGATGGAGTCCTCGGCATGGCTACAGGGCGAGGGCAAATTGGAACAGCGACTGCCACAGTAGTTTCGTTTTCCCGAAATTCTGCCCACCAGGTGTTCGACCAAATGTCCGCATGAAATAAAAATTCAAATTTTCGAAATTTTCAAATTGGGTTGGTCATTATATTGGATAAGGACTCCAAACATATTTTTGTTATGAAGCAATATGATGTTTTGCAAAAATCTTATTTCAATTTTGAAGTATGGTCTCTGTTTCAGATTTAAACTTTGGCAGATGTTTGAGTTAGGTTAGAATTTGAATTTTGGTTTGAAGTTTGTTAGTCCAGCAAGAATGTAGGTTGGTCTTGCTCAACCAACTGACCACACACTCAATTGATTTACAGATTGCTTATTTTAAGTGTCCAAAGTAGGGTAGTCAATAATATTTCCTAGATCACAATTTTCTTCTCTTTTCTTTATTTCTTTTGCTTCTGGTTTCTTTAGCTTTTGTGGTACTTCTCTAATGCTTCTGCTAGTTAGGTGTGGCTTATCTAAACAATGCACAACCAATTATAACCCACATGAAATCATAAAAGACCTATATTAGAATTCTATGCATACATGCAAAATGGAGTGCAAAAGTTTTATCTTGGTCCAAAGGTGTTGGTTTTCTGGGAGATAACATGGAGTTGGGAATGTGTTGGTTTGGTCTAGAGGGGAGTTGTGGTGTCATTTAAATTTTGAATTTCAAATGGTATATGTAACAGATTCAAACTTTGGCAGCATAGTAAATAGAGTTCCAAGTTGATTTTTGTTTCAAACTTTATTGTATTTGATTCTTTGTAACTTGTTCTTAGTGGTGGTGGAGAGATGCATGATGGTATAGTTCAAAAATTGCTTAATATAGAAGTGCAAAGTAGTGTAATCAGTAATTTTTTTAAGATCACTACTTCCTCACTTCTTACTTAGGTTTTTGTGTTGCAGTTTAGTTTCTTGATTCTTTTCTATTTGTTTGTGATTGCTTGACTTAATTTCGGTTTGGTAATTGACCCAAATGGGTTTAGCATGTCACCATGCACAAAAATTTAATAGTTAGAAAACTATTTCAATTTAACAAAAATCTTCATTTAAAAATTTGGGCTCAAAGGATTTGTTTTAAAACCCTTCTCATACTCTTTTTATTTGAAGCATGGGAGCAAATGCTCAATTTCACAAGTTTAAAAGACAAGAAATAAATCTTGTATTTTAAAATAAAAGTTTTTGTTGGCTCCAAAATTTGGTATTTTAATAAATCCATTTATTTCTATTTCCCAAAAATTTGGGTTGTTACAATCTTCCCCCCTTAAAAAGAATCTCGTCCCGAGATTCATAAGTTAAGGTTGAGATTGAGAGGGATTGAGAAATGGGATCACCAGATGAGAGATAGATGAGTGGATATTTATTCCTATGGAAATGAGGATTGTGTACACCCAAAAAGGTGATAAGGCCATATGGGCCAAAACACATCTTCATCAATCACATATACATTTCAACAAACAATCACATTTTAAAAATCAAGAATGTTGGATTTAAACCATAGGCTTTCATTAAAAATGAGTCTTGCAGATTACAGGTCTCGTTCTCATTTTACAAAGAGATAAGCAAGACTACTAGTACCCACTAAGGATGTCTAAGGCCTCCTCTTGACTTGGGCTTCAAATGCTTGATCCAACCTGTTCTTACTACTTTATTGCTAAGAGAAACTACCGGGTACTTGGTGGCTGATTCCTAGTGACTGATCTCTTTTTCTTCTCTTCATGCCTTTGGGTTGGCGAGGTCACTTTCTGGTGTTCTGTAAGGCTGCTTCCTTCCCCTGCGGAAGTTGAGGCTATAGAGTCCTTTGACGCTATCTTCAATAATGATGCGGTTTCGAACTCTGCCCAGGTTGGTGTTGATAAGGTTGCCTCCTGAAGATGAAAGAACATTTGTAGGGTCTTCCGAGCAACTGGGTTTGACACTTTCTTTGGTTATGACCAGATCTTGAGTGACCGGAGGTTCTGGTGCAGCGTTCAACTTTGTTGGGCACTCATTGGAATAGTGCCCATTGATTCCACAATTCCAACAAACGATGTTGGTCTTGTCGCCATGCTTGGGATAGGTATCCTTTGACAAGGTTCTTCCGGATCGTAGGTTTAGGTCATAGCATAGGTTAGAGGGTGCCGGAGGCTTACTTTCTTGACGTCTTATCCTCCTTTCTTTCTTCTTTTTGTTACGAGCTTTCTGTTGTTTTCTATGACTGTCATGCTCTTTGCTAGTCTTGACAACTTGAGCTGCTAGCTGAAAATGCTTTTTCTTGATCTTGGATATAGCTGTCACCAGGTGATTCATGGAGCAGTTTGCTGGAACATGAGTACTACTCTCACATAAGAAGCATGTGATGTTGCTTGAAGGGCATTCTCCAGTTGGATGCTCATTGTCGCAATTGGGACAGTTGCTAGTACATTGGCTAGATTGATGACCTTCTTCTCCACAACGGCTACAAGCCTTCATACTGACGTGGTTTAGGTTGGGAATACTTTTATTGGGGCAGGGACGTTTAGCGTGGAGTGCTTCTCCACAATCATAACATAAGGGTTGAGTGCAAAAATCTCCTTGCTTCTTCTTCGGAATTAGGTTCAAGTGGGACCTCCTTTGGTATTCTCGGGCAATTCTATTGAGGTGAAACTCAAACTCCGAGTTGGCCTGAAATGGTGGATTCGAGAGCATGGGGTGCATCAGAGGGGTCAAATCCTGCAGTAGATGAGAGGGAACATCTTTCAAAAGGTTTCTTATGCGGGATTGGTAGGGTTAGAGTTTAGTTTGGGCGAGAAAGACAAAAACATTTTTGAGCAAACAAGTTTTCAGAGTGGTTACTACATGTTGCCGAATGGCATATGAGCAACACACCTCAAAACAAATCAATCATTCGAACACACAAGGGACTAAGTGCACACAGTAATCGTGAGGTAATGGTAGCTTAATCAAAATGAGTAAGCCTTTCCTATAATTCCTATTGGTTTGGGTTGCCGAGTCTTCATCATTTCTGATCACCATGATTTGATCTTGAAGTCTTTATCTTGAAGAGTGGCCTCCTGTCAGAAGATTTCTGGGAAGTTTGAATATTTGTCTCTCTTTTGATGGGAGCAGTCATGGTTGACATCAGAGGTTGACGCCTTGAAAAATATTGAGTCCCTAATCTTTTCATCCAAAAGTCCTTCGGTCTTAGGTCGGTATATCGTCCATAGTATATATTTGAAGTAGATGAGGAATAGAGTAAAACAAATCTTTGAAAAGACTTTGTAATTAAAGAGGTAAATAAATTCTTTGTCAAAATCTTTTGAGAGTATAGGTTGAGAGTGTAAGGTATTTGAAGTGAATAGGATGAGGGTATAAGATTGGCTTTGGATACCCAAGCAAATAAGTTTCTTTTGTAGAAATAAGTGTTTGACAAAATATTACTTTCTTAGCTAACGACCATTCTAACTAAGGTCTCTTAAGGTCATGATAGTCCTGATACCAAACTTGTGATATCAGAGATATCATTTTCTAACGACCATGCTAACTAGGGTTTCCTAGAGTCAGCCTAGGCTCTGATACCAACTTGTAACACCCCCGAATTTATAACAAATTCGAAGTGCCCGTTATGTAATCCATCACAATCCCAGAATCATTGTTGTGATTTACATAACGTAGTTGATATCACAGTCATGGACATTAATAGTAAATAAAAGGGATTACATAGGTGGTCGCACAGACCAAACCTGACAATACATCAATATGCAGCGGAATAACACTTTGGGGTCCATATGGTCAAGCTTCAACCGCACAGGCAAAGCGGACAGTAGGAAACGAGCCTAATTCGCAAAGTCGTCACTGATTTCTTCCTTCTTGATTTCTCTCCTTCAAATCTGGCCAAGTTAATAGCCAGGGACAGAGCCATGAGTACATTGCATGCACTCGCAAACCATCTTATAAATAAATGAATAGAGAATGCATAGTTCATATAGTGGTCTAAGCTCTAGGTTCAGTTGCATAAAGCAGAATTTCCTTTCAAAGATCTTTTATTTCAAATGGTAAGAAAACATTTAGCTCTTTATAAATCTCTAGATGGAATCTCCCAAATGTCAATTCTTTTGTTCACCAAGTCACCTCCATGGTCATCGAAATTCATTGTCAAGTCACCTTTCTCAATCATTTTCAAAGTAAAACCTGATAACGGCCAAGTACAACCAATCCAACCGTCCATGACCGCGGACGCGGCTATTCGAATAGTTTTACACTCTGCAGAGGTTGTACACTTTACCCACACCATCCGACTACTCATCGTGTGGGCAACTTCCCTGCATAACGACATATGCCACGACAAGCAGCCGACCATTAATGTTTCACCTGCCCGCCTTAGCATAAACACTACCGCCTAGAGATGTATCCCCCAACACCGGGGTCCAAGAAGCTGTCCGGAGTGTGCAAAGTTCCCAGCCGCTTGTCCCATCGGAATGCCACTAACCGAGGTAGAGTCCTACACCCGGTAGTCCATTTTCAATGAGGGCTCTTCGCCTTGTACCCCAACCACCTGAAAAGGAGGACCAGGCGAGCCTAGGCCGTAGCCACAGGGTGCCCTGGAAGAGGAGTCCCTGGTCGGACTTCCATTTACAGTGTGTAGGGTCTACACTAAGGAGAAACAAACTACTCCACTAAGCCCCGTCCCATACCAGGGTAATGTGGTCGCACTGTATGGTTGGTCCAGTATGGTACTTCACGCATTTATCATTTTTGTCAAACCTTCATGTCACCTTCACCATGTCACCATTTTGTAAATAGTTTTCAAAGTCACCCTTGGGTAAGGTTGCCCATCTCCAAGGTTTGGGTTGCAAAATCATCCTTGGGCAAGGTTGCCCCTTTCCAAGGTTTTCATTTCAAAATCTTCATGATCTTCATTGGGGTTCCCACCTAGTCATTTTCCATGAATGCCTTCAGCTCAAGTATAATCCTCATGAGGGCACAAGGATCTAGGTAGGTATATTGGATAGGCTTAGCTTGATGCTCTACTTAGCATCCACTAAGGAAAGGTTTCTCAAAGGTAGGCTAAGCTTGATGCACTTGATGTCATCCACAAAAAGAGTTGGATGCACTTGTTAAGAAAGACATCACTACTCATTTGCAACTTGGTAACAATTATTTTAGCATGCACTTTCATGTAAAAACAAGTAAATATGCATTATAAAACTGGGTAATGGTATGATCAAAAGAAGGCTTGCCTGGCTTGGCAATGTCATAGGCTTCTTCATCTTCATCTCGGGTTGTGTAGTCTCCATCACCATTGCTTGGTTGACTTCGGGATCCATTCTCCTTACTCTCGTTTTCGTCTAATCGTAGGAAGGTAAATAAGCATACAATCACCACACAATTCACAAACAACACATACTCACTATAAGGATACTTGGGTAAGAGAAATGATCTAGGAAGTCTATGGAGAGTGGCTTAAACTTAATTGAGTTCATATAGAGGGAATTATCACTTTGTTGACCAAGTGAGGATTTAATTTACTTTGAATCATGAAATATCTCTTGCAAGTCCTTATTGACCATGGTCATAGACCACAAGTAGATATTCAAGATTATGGTTCAACCAAGGAGGCTTCATAGAATGTGGAGTATTTTTCTTTTATTGAAGCCATTTATAGATTGCAAGTATTTAGTAATCAAGTTTGAATCTACAAGATCAGAGTTGACTTGAATCAGGGTTATAGATGAATATCTGAAAATGTGGTTGATTCGAATTGGTTTCATATCATTTCCACATTTTGAGATAGGTGTGCAAGTTTGAGTTTCTAATTACTACTATGTAGTATTAAATTTCCAAATATCTTCTACAAGTACACATGGACTAAGATCAATACCTACATATAGGTATTTGGAAATGTGGTTTAACAATAAAGGTTCCATAAAAATTTTGATTATAGGTTTGAGTTTAATGAGATCCTATATGGCAAATGCCTATTTAACCATATAGGTAAATAGCATTTACTTTATAAGGTTCAAAAATGAGATCTAATGGTATAGGCAGGTGGGTATCACTAATTGTGAATTTCTAAAGTTGGATTTATATTTTTAGGAATTTTATTTGAATTGATATGGATTTTCTAAGTTGGAAAAGCTCCTGTTTTGTTATTTTTACTGCAACTATTATGTAAATATAATTGTGTTGAAACCACTTCTAAAGGATAGCTTATGTTCTAAGGTTTCCAGAACATATTCATTTGTTAAATTTGAATCGGTGGATCTCCGGGAAAATTAAATATACGAAAGCATCTGAATGAACCCCATTTTTTTAACTCGGGCCAGACACACAGACTGAACTGGGCCGGCCCACTAGGCTGTAGTCTGGCGTGGGGAGCCAAAAAAAATAGCAAACCGGCCTGACAGCGGGGGCCCAGCTGTCAGGACCGAATTAAATCGAAATGGTATCGGGGTCATCTTCCCCAGCTCGACCGGACACACAGCGAGCGAGCTACTGGGAGGGAGACGGCGACGGGGAGGCTCACTGGCGTGGGCGGCGACCGGCGGCGAGGGGTCCTGGCGGCGGAGGGCGGTCTTCTCGGCCACCTCCAGCAGGTACGGCGCCGGGGGAAGCGCGGGATGACTGGGAATGCGCGGTGGCCTGCGAGGACGACGTTGCCGGCGTGCTCGAACCAGGGAGAGGGGAAGCTGGAGATGTTGTCTAGGAGGTAGAGGGAGGTGTGGCGCATCTTTCCTGCCAACAATGGCGGCCTTTTATAGGCGGGAGAGGGAGCACGGGGTGAGGGGATCTGCGGCCAGAGCGCGGCCGGTGTCGGCTAACGAAGGGACGCGGCGGTCGGTGCTTTCGGCGGAGGGCTGCGGCGTGCTGTGGCGTGCTGCTGGCTGCGGGCTGCGGGGTGGTCTGGTGCAGAGGGGGCAAGTGATGGCTGTGGGGAGGGGTCCGGGGTGGTTCTCCTCTTTTTGTCCACGTTTCACGGCCGGGGCCTGGGCGGGGGAGACAGGGGGTCGACCGAGATGGAGTCCTCGGCATGGCTACAGGGCGAGGGCGAATTGGAACAGCGACTGCCACAGTAGTTTCGTTTTCCCGAAATTCTGCCCACCAGGTGTTCGACCAAATGTCCGCATGAAATAAAAATTCAAATTTTCGAAATTTTCAAATTGGGTTGGTCATTATATTGGATAAGGACTCCAAACATATTTTTGTTATGAAGCAATATGATGTTTTGCAAAAATCTTATTTCAATTTTGAAGTATGGTCTCTGTTTCAGATTCAAACTTTGGCAGATGTTTGAGTTAGGTTAGAATTTGAATTTTGGTTTGAAGTTTGTTAGTCCAGCAAGAATGTAGGTTGGTCTTGCTCAACCAACTGACCACACACTCAATTGATTTACAGATTGCTTATTTTAAGTGTCCAAAGTAGGGTAGTCAATAATATTTCCTAGATCACAATTTTCTTCTCTTTTCTTTATTTCTTTTGCTTCTGGTTTCTTTAGCTTTTGTGGTACTTCTCTAATGCTTCTGCTAGTTGGGTGTGGCTTATCTAAACAATGCACAACCAATTATAACCCACATGAAATCATAAAAGACCTATATTAGAATTCTATGCATACATGCAAAATGGAGTGCAAAAGTTTTATCTTGGTCCAAAGGTGTTGGTTTTCTGGGAGATAACATGGAGTTGGGAATGTGTTGGTTTGGTCTAGAGGGGAGTTGTGGTGTCATTTAAATTTTGAATTTCAAATGGTATATGTAACAGATTCAAACTTTGGCAGCATAGTAAATAGAGTTCCAAGTTGATTTTTGTTTCAAACTTTATTGTATTTGATTCTTTGTAACTTGTTCTTAGTGGTGGTGGAGAGATGCATGATGGTATAGTTCAAAAATTGCTTAATATAGAAGTGCAAAGTAGTGTAATCAGTAATTTTTTTAAGATCACTACTTCCTCACTTCTTACTTAGGTTTTTGTGTTGCAGTTTAGTTTCTTGATTCTTTTCTATTTGTTTGTGATTGCTTGACTTAATTTCGGTTTGGTAATTGACCCAAATGGGTTTAGCATGTCACCATGCACAAAAATTTAATATTTAGAAAACTATTTCAATTTAACAAAAATCTTCATTTAAAAATTTGGGCTCAAAGGATTTGTTTTAAAACCCTTCTCATACTCTTTTTATTTGAAGCATGGGAGCAAATGCTCAATTTCACAAGTTTAAAAGACAAGAAATAAATCTTGTATTTTAAAATAAAAGTTTTTGTTGGCTCCAAAATTTGGTATTTTAATAAATCCATTTATTTCTATTTCCCAAAAATTTGGGTTGTTACAATTTGGAGGGTGGGTTCGGGCTGTCGGGGCACCACATCAGAGGCGTACAGCCATTCTGTACGCCACGGATATGGCACTATCCGTGGCGTACAGTTGAGCTGTACGCCTCTGATGCTACTGGTCCTGGCACAAACTGGGCCCACCAAACCTATCCGTGACGTACATACACCCTGTACGCCTCGGGTACAGGCCATAGCAGTGGCGTACAACTCGTTGTATGCCTCAGGTTGCTGTCGGCCCTGTCGCAACCCGGTCCCACCAAACCTATCCGTGGCGTACACTAGTGCTGTACGCCACGGGTGCTTGACGTATCAGAGGCGTGCACCTTCCTGTACGCCACTGATAACCTGGCACTAACCCTTTAACACAGCCAGCCTCTCCCACCTACCAAAACAGCCACAACATTCATTCCCTCTCCTAGCTCGAACTCTCCTTCCTCTCCACCCTATTTCTCACATATATATCACTCTTTTTAACCAATTAGATCACTATTTTATTATTTTATCTATAAAATCACTCCCTCCTTGTCCCCATATATGGTTGTATACGTGGATCTCTCCATAGACCTCATCTAGATCTAGATCTAGATCTAGGTGTACTAATTAGAAGTCTCCGCTCATCGGCAAGCCACCCGGTTGACATCGCCATATATCCGGTTACCTATCTAATAGGTGACTATAATTTGCTTGGAGGATGCATAAAGTAGAGGATGACTTAAAAATGAGTTGCCGATTTTTTGGCGAAATGTTGATTCATTTCCATTTCGACAAAAAATTGGCTCTCGGCATCGGTCTTATTTGTAGGAAGGTCATGCCGAAATTTTAAATGACAACCCACCATATGCTTCTTATTCTTTGGCATATATGCCGTGCAGGTGAAAATGGTCATGATGAAGGAAAGCACCGTGATTAGATATTTGAGCCACGCGACGGACGACATGATCCAAAACAACCTTAAAGAGATACGGTGTCCGTGCCGGAAATGCAAACTAAAGACCTTGTTCAACCCCTTTTCGGGCAAAGTGCTGGAGCACCTGCTGATGAGTGGTTTTATGGATGGCCACACTCAATGGATGGATGAAGATGGGAATGAGGATGAGGTTCATGAAGACAACAACAACAACAACAACAACAACAACAACAACAACAACAACAACAACAACAACAACAACAACAACAACAACAACAACAACAACAACAACAACAACAACGAGGGACAAGAAGACGATATTGATGAAGAACATGATGATGCCAATGAAGATCATGATCAGGAAGAACATGTAGATGACGAGGACACGCGGACGCCGCTGACTTTAGCCATGCATGACCCTCATCTTCAAGAACTGCTTGCTAGGAAGACAGGTGACGCTAGAGGTGCTGCTAGAGAGAAAGCTAAGCTGGTGCAACTAGAGATAGACTCTACTACACCATTGTACGCAGGTTGTACCATGGAGGATACCCGCTTAAAAGTTGCGCTTGATGTCCTTCAGATGAAGGCAAAATACAAATGGACCGACGCAAGTGTCAACGCGAGCCTTAAATACTGGCACGATCGCCTTCCGGATGGGAACACGTGTCCTAGTAGTCTAGACGAAGCCAAGAAAGTCGTGTGTCCTCTGGATTTACCACACGAGAAATATCACGCCTGCATCAACGATTGCTACATTTATCGGAAAGAAGAGGACTCGAACAAGACCACATGCCCAGTGTGCAACGCTGCACGATACAAGAAAAAAGGCGAAAAAGCTCCTCGAAAAGTCGTGTGGTACTTTCCGCTCATTCCTCGCTTGCAGCGGTACTTTGCGGACCCCAAGGAAGCGAGGTTGATGCGCTGGCACGCTGAAAGAAAGGTGGCAGTTATGAATGATCGGAAGAAGAAGCTAGATGAAGATGTGGTGTTGACACACCCTTCGGATGCAACCCAGTGGAAAGCATTAGATGCTGAATATCGTAGTTTCGGGACCGAGCCAAGGAACATCAGGTTGGGTGCGAGCACGGACGGACTCAACCCGTTTGGGAGCCAGAGCAGCACGCATAGCACATGGCCCGTGTTTGTATGGATATACAACCTCCCACCATGGTTGTGCATGAAGAGGAAGTACATACACATGAGCATCCTAATTCAAGGGCCTAAACAGCCAGGGAATGACCTGAATCTGTATCTCCAGCTACTAAAAGATGAGCTAGACACGTTATGAAATACTGCAGGGGTCAATACATGGGACGCCGCCGCGGGAGACTATTTCCCTATGAGAGCCGTGCTGCTCACGACGGTGCAGGACTATCTCGGCTATGGGTATATCGCATGCCAGGTGTGTCACGGACACAATGCATCCGTGAAGTGCATGGATGATACCACGTGGTTACAGCTTAAGAAATTTCCTGGGTCTTCCAAAACCGTCTACGTGGGGCATCGAAGGTGGCTAGCCAACAAGAAAGACCCGTGGAGAAGGCGTGGAGAGCTGTTCAATGGTGAAGACGAGCTCCGAGGACCTCCACGTAGGAGGAGCGGAAAAGAAATCCAGACGTTGCTAAACGACTGGGTAGAGTGCCCTGCGTCAGGAAAGAAGAAAAAGGAGCCAACACCGCTACTTGGGGTATGGAAAAGGAAGTCCGTGTTTTGGGACTTGCCATACTGGCATATCCTTGGTACGCCTCATTGCCTTGATGTCATGCGTATCACGAAAAATGTGTGTGAGAGTTTGCTTGCCACTCTGTTCAACATGCCGGACAAGACCAAAGATGGGCCAAAAGCAAGACAGGACCTGATAGATCTGAATATCAGACATGATCTTCAAGTAAGTAAACCTCCTCAAGAGACGGAAGAAGTCCACAAGCGGAAAAGGGTTAAGAATAACGAGGCTACTCAGGAGACATCGACGGAAGGTCAACAAAGGATGATGGTAAAAAAGGACTACTACTGTCCTCCCTCCTGCTTCACTCTAAGTTCGGCTGAGGTCACACAGTTGTTCAAATGCCTTCTAGGAGTCAAGGTGCCTTTTGGTTACTCAGGGCTGATAAGCAGATACTTAGACCCGAATAAACAAAACTTCAGCGGGATGAAGTCGCACGACTGTCATGTGATGATGACGCAGATACTTCCGATAGCAATCCGAGGTATAATGGACAAGCACGTCCGGGATACGCTGACTGACCTCTGCAACTTTTTCGACGCCATCTCTCGCAAGTCGATCAGCCGGAGGAGACTCGCACGGCTGCAGGAGGAGATCGTTGTGATTCTATGCGAGCTTGAGATGTACTTCCCACCCGCATTCTTTGATGTGATGGTTCATCTGTTGGTCCATATCGTGGATGATATCGTCCACCTCGGGCCGCCATTCCTTCACAACATGATGGCGTTCGAAAGGATGAATGGGGTAATCAAAGGATATGTCCGTAACAGAGCCCGTCCGGATGGAAGCATCGCCCAAGGCTTTCTTACCGAAGAATGCATCTCTTTCTGCACAAATTATCTAGAAGTCAAAAACCCTATTGGTTTGCCCGGAAACAAGCACCTTGACAGGCTCAATGGAGTTGGTCACAAAACTGGCCGGAGTGAACTGCATGTGGGCTACTCTGGCAGGCGCGCAGACTTTGACAGGGCCAACTTGGTAGTGCTACAACACATTCAAATGGTCGATCCTTGGCTTGCAAAGCACAAAACCATAATTGCGGCGAATTACTTGAGCTAGAGAACGGAAGGAGAAATACTCAGAGAGCACAACTCCTCTTTCGCGCAATGGTTCAAAGAGCAGCTTACGGCTAAGCCCCCACCGATGAACTCTGACGAAAACAAACTCTTATTCGCCTTGTCGCATGGCCCCGCGCCCAACCTCATGACTTATCAAGCATACGATATCAACGGGTACACATTCTACACTGAGTCAAAGGACAAAAATAGTGATTACCAGAACTCAGGGGTAACGATGGAGTCCTACACCGGTGACGTAAAGCTAAGATACTATGGAAGGATAGAGGAGATATGGGAGCTTAACTACTCAGGAGAGAAGGTCCCGATGTTTCGTGTCAGATGGGCTAAGAGTGTCGTAAAAGAAGAACGTGGGTTCACCACCATGGTTATACCAGAAGCAAAAACAGTGACCGCCGGTGCAAACGTTACCGCACAAAATGAGCCATGGGTATTGGCTAAGCATGTGACCCAATGCTTCTTCATAACCGACCCAGCAAAGCCTAGTCGTGTTGTCGTGAGGAGAGGCAAGAGGAACATAATTGGAATGGATGGCGTCGCCAACGAGGAAGACTTCGATCAGTACGGTGACCCGATGGAGGATGATGATGAAGACAACACACCACGCACCACTAGAAGAAGCAGGACGACACTACCCAAGCAAGGTCTGCCGTTCAAAAGAAGAAGTCATGATGTGGGGCTAAATTATTCAGCGGCGAATAAAAAAGGCAAGAAGATTGTCAAACGCTGAGATGTACGCCTTATATGATGTTGTCTGTATCTTTTATATTGTATGATGATGATGTTGGTTGTATTGATCGATGTACTGATGTATCACACACTTATTATTATTGTCATCAAACTCCGAGATATAGTATTGATGTATCACACTTATTAATTATTATTGTCATCAAACTCTGATAGGTCATTTTTGTGAAGAGATTTTCTGTTAAAGATTTTTTTTAAGGTTTGAATTTTTTTTCCATATCTAGGTCACATAAAATGACGCCATGCGAAGGTCTTGTATTTTTTTGATTTTTTTTGAATTAGTTACGTCCGATTTGGGGCCCACATGATATGATGACGCACGAAAACTACCGCTCGAGCCCAGGCAGTGCGGAGTCTCGTTTTTCCGCCACCTACTTAGTGAAGAAATGACGTATTGCGAATCCAAAAATGATTTTTGCAAAAAATCAGGAGGTTTACTTTTTAGCGCTAAAGTGCAAAACCACTCCGGTTCCAACGAAATCGGCAGAAACTTGCGCAAAATCCAAAAATAACCCCCAAAGGCAGCCGCAATGAAACGAGAGCTCATATGCGTATCCCATGTGGTCTAATATTTATGTGTGGTATTTTTCCCAGCTTTTAATTTCATGTTTCCGTAGCCACTTCACACAAAAACCCTATTTCGGTACTCCAAAAATGGAAAAAGCACTTTTCGTCGGTCGAAACGAAAATCGGCCTCCGTGGCGATACTCGCCATCCCGACGGCCACGCGCGTGTCCGATATGGCCTCGTTCCGACAAACTATGCCATGCTCAGAGCCGAATCTAGCTCATTTAACCTAAAAGTCGTGCAACCTCGAACGTGGTATGTCATTTTTGTGAAGGGATTTTCTGTTAAAGATTTTTTTCAAGGTTTGAATTTTTTTTCCACACCTAGGTCACATAAAATGACACCGTGCGAAGGTCTCGTATTTTTTTGAATTAGTTACGTCCGATTTGGGACCCACATGAAATGATGACGCACCAAAACTACCGCTCGCGCCCAGGCAGTGCGGAGTCTCATTTTTCCGCCACCTACTTAGTGAAGAAATGACGTATTGCGAATCCAAAAATGATTTTTGTAAAAAATCAGGAGGTTTACTTTTTAGCGCTAAAGTGCAAAACCACTCCGGTTCTAGCGAAATCGGCAGAAACTTGCGCAAAATCCAAAAATAACTCCCAAAGGCTGCCGCAATGAAACGAGAGCTCATATGCGTATCCCATGTAGTCTAATATTTATGTGTGATGTTTTTCCCAGCTTTTGATTTCACGTTTCCGTAGCCGCTTCACAAAAAAAACCCTATTTCGGTACTCCGAAAATGGAAAAAGCACTTTTCGTCGGTCAAAACGAAAATCGGCCTCCGTGGCGATACTCGCCATCCCGACGGCCACGCGCGTGTCGGATATGGCCTCGTTCCGACAAACTATGCCATGCTCAGAGCCGAATCTAGCTCATTTAACCTAAAAGTCGTGCAACCTCGAACGTGATAGGTCATTTTTGTGAAGGGATTTTCTGTTAAACATTTTTTTTCAAAGTTTGAATTTTTTTTCCACATCTAGGTCACATAAAATGATGCCGTGCGAAGGTCTCGTATTTTTTTGATTTTTTTGAATTAGTTACGTCCGATTTTGGACCCACATGAAATGATGACGCACGAAAACTACCGCTCGCGCCCAGGCAGTGCGGAGTCTCGTTTTTCCACCACCTACTTAGTGAAGAAATGACGTATTGCGAATCCAAAAATGATTTTTGCAAAAAATCTGGAGGTTTACTTTTTAGCGCTAAAGTGCAAAACCACTCCGGTTCCACCGAAATCGGCAGAAACTTGCGCAAAATCCAAAAATAACCCCAAAGGCTGCCGCAATGAAACGAGAGCTCAAATGCGTATCCCATGTGGTCTAATATTTATGTGTGGTGTTTTTCCCAGCTTTTGATTTCACGTTTCCGTAGCCGCTTCACAAAAAAACCCTATTTCGGCACTCCGAAAATGGAAAAAGCACTTTTCGTCAGTCGAAACGAAAATCGGCCTCCGTGGCGATACTCGCCATCCCGACGGCCACGCGCGTGTCCGATATGGCCTCGTTCCGACAAACTATGCCACATAAAATGACGTCGTCCGGTTTTTGAGACCCACATTAAATGATGACCGCCCACATGAAATAACGCGCAATTCGCATGAAATGAAGCGATTCCCAATGAAAACAGGAAATGAAAGGAAATAAGCTAAGAAAGGAAAAGAAAAGAAAGGAAAAGAAAATATGTTAATCCCATAATACAATGAAATAAGCTAATGATGGTGGGACCCTACTGTCAGCATCGGTCGCGTACGGAACTCCTGTACGCCCCGGGTGCAGACATAGCCGAGGCGTACAAGCTTTGTGTACGCCACGAATGCTGACAGGTGGGGCAACACCCTGTTAAGTGGCCGGCTCCACCTGTCAGTATCGGAGGCGTACAGGCCTGCTGTACGCCTCGGGTAAGAGCGCATTCGAGGCGTACGCGCAAACTGTACGCCTCTGATACTGTCTGGTGGGGCCTACCCTAATCTTCTTCCCCGCCGGGCCTTTTCGATCCGCGCCCAAATTTCTCAGATCTCGCCGCGCGCTCTTTTCCCCAATTTCGTCTCGATCCGCGCCGCCCCTTGCCGTCGCCCCTCGATCCGCGCCGCCCGAGGAGCAGCAGGCCACCCGCCCGAGGAGCAGCAGGCCACCCGCCCGCGAGGAGCAGCAGGCCACCCGCCTGAGGAGCAGCTGGTCTTCTTCACCGGCTACAGCAGGAGGAGGAGCAGCAGGTCGAGGAGCAGCAGGACTTCTTCCCCGGCTACAGTCAGGTCCTCGCTGTCACCTCATCCGCAAAGTAAGCGCCCGTGCTTGCCCGGCTAATTGCTAAGCTTTCTATATTTTCTACATAACATGTTTTCTGATGCAGTTGATTCTGTATCTAGTTCTTTTTATTATCTCTGGCATAAGAGGATTGATTTTTTGCAAGAGGAATGTTTCCTTGTTTGTTATTTTACGGAGATCTTCAGTCTCTTCTATATTTCTTTGTGCCTGATCTGAGTTTCGATGACGTTGATAAAATTCGACTCTTTGCAATTCACCAAGTACAAGACATCGGCAGATCTTGATTTAATATAATAGCTTTTATCGGTAGATGATATTTCATTATTCCACATAGAAATAAAATTAAAACTGAGCAAGTAATTAAAAATATCGATAGTATAAGCTACTTGGGGGCTGGGGCAATACACTAGTAGAAAAATGGTCTTTAGTCCCGGTTGGTAAGGGCCTTTAGTCCCGGTTGTACCAACCGGGACTAACTAATCGGGACTAAAGGTCCTTCTCTTTAGTCCCGGTTGTGCCACAACCCGGGACTAAAGGTTCTCCACGTGGCTGTCCTAAGCGCTGCGGGCTGGAGAACCCTTTAGTCCCGGTTGGTAACAGCAACCGGGACTAAAGGTCATTTTATCATTTTTTTAATATTTTCAAAAAAAGTTTCAGATTATTTCGGATTTTCTTAAATTTTCCTATTTTCGGATTTTTGATTTGTTTGATAGTTTCTCCTCTAATCCCCTCTAATCTCTAATCATCACCCCTATTCTTCATGTCAAAGTATATACTCGTGGTCCCACTTCCCGGCCGGTCACCCATCCTCACACTGCTCCACACTCAGCACGTTTAACTTCTCCATTCCTTCTCTACTAGCTTCCAAGACTGCGCTCGCGACTTCTTGATAATACTATGCTATGAATTGTATTAACCCTTAGACTTTGATAACATATAATTTTACTTTTTTGAATTCTAAATAATTTCAAAAATAAGCAACAATGAGTAAGTAATAATTTCAAAACTAAATAATTTTAGTTTTATGCATAATTTAAATATTAATTTTAAAACTCAAAATATTCAAAAAAACAAAAAATTTCAAAAACCTTAAAAATTCCAAAATTAATAAAAAACTTCAAAATAACTAAAAAGTGGAAGAAACAACTAAAGAAATTAAAAAAACCTTGAAAAAATCATTTTTTTCTCATTTTTCTAACAAAAACTAAAATCTTCCTGCTTTCATATTTCCCTTTGGAATTTTGAGAAAGTAGAATTTGTGCAAACGGCCGTAGGAGTTGAAATCGGATGTAAAATTTTGTGTAGATAATTTTTCATATATTATATGTTTTTTTTCGAGTCCGTATGCAAAAGTTAGAGCCTTTTTAATTTGGAACAACCTTTTTTTGCAAAAAAATTCAATTTTCAAATTTTCAAATTTTCCATAAAAGTTAGTTGCATGAGGTACATGCATGTCAAAGGATTTTGAAATTTGAAGTTTTTATCATTTTCATTTCTTTTTTTAGACGTTTTTTGTACGCGGGGGGGGGGGGAGACCCTTTAGTCCGGGTTGGTAACACCAACCGGGACTAAAGGGTGAGGCTTTAGTCCCGGTTGGAGACACCAACCGGGACTAAAGGTCGCTAACCCTTTAGTCCCGGTTCATATTTCCAACCGGGACTAAAGGTCCCGATTGAACCGGGACTAAAAATTCCTGGCCCACATAGTCTTTTGAACCGGGACTAATGCTCACATTAGTCCCGGATCAAAACACAACCGGGACTAAAACTCAAATTCGTCCTGGATATTAGGCCTGTTTTCTACTAGTGATATGATCAGGGAGCCGGACAGAGAGTGCGAAAGTACGTTTGTCTAGCAATGCATGGAGCATGAGCGTGCGCTTATCTAGCTCTACAGACATTAATCCAGTCCTCACATCATATCATGCATATTGTCATGTGTTCAGTTTCATGACAAGGCTACCTCTGTGATCCAAGACTTGGGCATGACTAAACTGGGTCAATGTCGACCAAGTAAACTATTGAATTTGGAAGGTTCTAACACTACTATGTTTATTTTGATCAACTAATTGACTAGTAGAGAGACCAATTCAAAGTGTACACTTCCTAAATTGCAAAATTGGTTTGTTTAAATAATTTTCCCGTGCTATTGGCTAGCATATCTATTTAAAGAAACAGATCAAGAAACTTCTCATTGATTGGACAGTGATGTTCAAAATAGAGAGGAACTGTTAATGTGCACATGAGACTGACATGCTTTGACTAGTTGTAGTCATATAATTTTTTTCCTTAACTCTATTTTTTATTTGAATATGTTAAGTTTGGTAGTAGGTATTAACAGTAATTTTCTTTATTGCTAGTCCTCTTTAGATTAATTGGTTGTTCTACTGTTTCGTTAAAAGAAGTTCTTGCTATTTGCTTACACTGCAAAGCTTTGTTAGTCTCTTCACATGAAAATGTTAATTGAGATAAATATTTAATAATGCTGATGTTTAGTTGCTCAAGAAAAACATCCCTGGCATGTTATCGTTAGATCTGATGCTGGCTTGTTAGTTAAGCATTTGCAGTTTCCTGCAGGGGTGTTTGATTGATGGAAGTTTGGTGTTATAGAAAGTATCAATATTCGGTATTATATCATTGTTCAGAGATAATCAAGGATAAGTACTGTTAATATTTCAATGATTAAGAAATTGGATCAACATGAATTGCTCATTCACTTGCACGATTTTTCAGCTAAATTCTGATAGAGCAGAATAGTGGTGCTTTGATTTCTGAAGGCTGTGTTAAGAATAGTAGATAAATATATTTAGCAGAGTAAAGGAAGATAAATATATGGGCATTCGGTCAGAACAAATGCTACTAAACCTTCCAGCCTAAGCAAGATACATGTTCCAGACTTTTTATGCAATTCTGTGCAATTCTGTATTTGTATGACTGTTGCACATTGTGCTACCTCTTTTTATGCAATTCTGTGCAATCCAATAAGATTATCAGTATGGATATCTACCAAGAGCATCAGTAGGGATATCTATGTATGTCTTACTGGTTTCAAAATTGTGCAAATTCAGTTCAAGATATTTAGCAGAGTGGTGAAATGGGAAGAAAAACAGTCGAATCAGGACGGTGGCTGGTGCTGCCTTGCTTGCTGCTGCCTTGCTGGTGTTGCGCCTTGCCTTGCTGGTGCTGCTTTGCCTTGCTGGTGCTGCTTTGCTGCTACTGCCTTGCTGTTGCTACTGCTAGCTGATGCTGCCTTGCTGTTGCTGCTATATATATATGCTTGCTACTGCTACATATGCTTGCTGTTGCTACTTGTATTACAGGGATTCTAAAAATTTGAGTTGCCAGTTTTGCCTAAAATGTTGATTTACTTCCGTTTCGGCAAAATTTGTGCACTCCATAGGTAGTTTTTTAGCAAAGGTCATGCCAAATTTTTCCGCCGATTTTTTTACTAACTAGTAAGTTGCACTTGATTAGTCTAGACATGACAAACGACGAAGCCAGGACTTCTGAAAGGAGGCAAGGCAGTGAAGAAGGAAATGAAGCCGAGTTAGCGGCGCAGTACTATGCAGACCTAGATGCATCGCAGGGGGGCCAGCCGGTGTCTAGGCCCCTTGTTATCGGCGAGCGTGACCAAGAGATGTCCGATGAGGACTTTGATGCCGCTGATGAGATATCCGATGAGGACGATGAGGAGGAAATGGTGGATATCCAGGAGGGCAATGCGGAAGAGCCTAGCATGGATACCGGCCGAGCGTCCACGGATGATAGCCAGCAAAAGAAGGATAGGCGCCCAAACCAGCTAAAACCCGTGCAAGAAGTAATACTTGAAGTGGATCCGCAGAGCGGTTTGCCTAAACTGCCCGAGGAAGCTGCGAGGGGGTACGGCAACACTGTCGCATGTATCCTCCGAGACACCGTCACCATCAACGAGCAGAACATAAGGCAGAAGCTCAAGAAATCCATTGCCGTCCTCCTGATTTCCAAGCTGCACGCTCGATACCAGTTCCCGTCGCCCTACAATGGCCAGGAGCTCACGGGTAACCTGGTGAACACAGTAGCCCTTGGAAAGATGAGCAAAGCCCTGAGCGCCTAGAAAACTAGATTGAAGGCGATGATTACTAAAGGTGGTGGTTTTGAAGAGGTCCACAAACACTATCCGCAGATATCGGAAGACCAATTCAAAACTTTCCTAGCCAACGAAAAGAAACCTACAGTCGCGCGGCTTAAGAAGTGGGGGAAGGACATGCGGGAGAAGAACTTGGGTAACCACAACCTCGGAAGCCGGGGGTACGCCGGAAAGGAGCCAGTTTGGAAGAAAGAGGATGAGGCCCTAGAACGTGAGGGCAAGCCGAACCCGTGGAACAAGTTCACCGATGAGAAGGCCAAGAAATTTATCAGGTCAAGATACCGTATAGACCCGAAATCCGGGTTGCTTGTCACGACCGATAAGGTGAAGAAACTTGAGGAAGAATATCTGGTAAGGAGTTTACCAGCTTATCTTATCCTCACTTCCGACAAATTCCGGTAGTAATTTTCCTAATATATGGTTCTTCTTTCCCGTCTGCAGAAAGAAGAAACACTTACTGCTCAATGCACGTCATCCCAGGGGTCATCGTCGAAGGCCCCGTGGGATAACCCTTTTCACAGGGCCGTGAACAAGGTGATGGAAATGCCGGTGTTGCAACCGCCGCACCGTGGCCGTATTGTTGGCGAAGGACTAGGTCGCAGACCTAGTCTGTATTTTCCCGAGAGCAAGGAGGACCGAGCGAAGAGGAAGCAGCAGGAGGATACAGATGTCAAGTCTCAGTTGGCTAAGATGCCCGAGATGATCAATGATGCGGTGACAAAGACTGTCGCGGCACTCCTGCCCCACCTGCTTACCGCCTACATGGAATGGGTTGACGGAGGCAAAATCGGGCCTAGCCCGCTGGCCAGCTTTACCGGGAGCAGCTCGCTCAACATCTCAGACCAGGTCCAGAAGAACGCACGAGTCGTGGAGTCTCCGCAGGCCGCCTCCAACCCTAGTGCTGGTACTACGGATGATGAGTCGTCGTCCTGCATCGCGCCTCGTAGCAGCCCCTCCGTCGCTTGCACGCCCGTTCGTGGCCCTTCGACTTTAGCCGAACTCGACGCCATAACGGTATATAAGCGTCGCAATCCTCAGCAAGTAACTTTTTCATTAGCTTGCATCCGTTTTCTGACGCCCTACACATGTCTCCGCAGGAGAACGAAGTGGGATGCACCCTCCTCTTGATTATTAACGAGGAATTACATGAGGTCGCGAAAGCAAATATCATTCAACCACTCGAGCGCAACTTCCACGGCCAGCCAATGCCCCCCAATGCCTACAGGATTTCCATTGTTCGGGTGTTGCCGGGTTATGAAGAAGTAGACCCTCCTATGCAACCACCCGGAGCTGAGAGCGAGGTGGACCTAGGAGGAAGCTTGGGTTATATGATGCTATGGCCGAAAGAAATGATTCGGCTAGACCACCCAGGGACCGCCAGCAACTCAGAACCGCCGGTCAGATCGGCGCCGCCAAGCAACCCTATCATACACAGCACCAGCACCTCACAGAAGACCTCAGAGAAGTTGGCAGAGCCGGTCGGATCGGCGCCAAGCCAGGGAAAGGGCACTATGCCGCCAGTGGTGCCATCTCCTATAGCGGATGATCCTGCAGCGGATGATCCTATAGAGCCCGAGGCACAAAACAATATGGATCCTATCGATGCCTTCATCGCTGACTTCGATGGACCATTTGAAGTGGATATTACCCACGGCTGCTTCCCTGATCAATAGCTCCCGGAGAAAAGTAATGTCTCTAAGCGTCGTCTGAGCTTCCTGTCTCAAGAAACACCAGAGGATATCGCCCCCGATACTCAAACTGCGGCGGAAAAAATTATCACCCCAAATACACTCCATGGGCTGATCGATAAGGCTTGCGCAGAAGTTGTCTCTCGCCCTGGGAAGCCGCGGAAAAGAGCTAAGAAGAAGGATAAAGGTGTATCCAGCAGCCAGCCTATGCCTCCCGCAGCCGGCAAGCCCGTGAAGGAGATCCGGAGTCAGGACAACATACCGATCAAGGGATGGAGGGAGTATCACGTGGCGGGCGAACCGATCCTACCGCCGGAAGCTCTCAAGACCTTAACTGGGGATATGAGGAGCCTACATGATGGCGTACTCACATGGGAGACGCATCTTCTCTCAATGACATCTCCCACATACCCGGTTTTCTATGTCAGAGTGCCAAAGAGATTGGGCTTCGTCGACAGATCCCCCGGTGATGTGTTCTTCTTGAGATTTGATGATATCTTTGAGATGTTCCACCGCCGCCGCCTTGACCCAACCTTGGTCCGCCTAGTTGCGCTGAGTATGTCGCACCAGCTCATGCAAGAGAACACTCCAAAGCTCGCGATACTCGACCCCTACTACATGAAAGACATATACTTGCAGACCGAAGGCACCCGTCAAATAGTGACGAACTACATTACGGACTTCATGGTGGCGAATAAGGAGAAGAAGATATTTCTTGTGCCGTACTTTTTCGAGTAAGTCATTCGCTTGCCGTTAGAACGTGCTTTCTTAGATTTCCGTCAATCCTTTTGCATGCATAACACACCTGGAATTGTTTTCCGCAGAAGCACATACTGCGTCCTCATCGTACTATACCCGCAAGACTCATATGCCATGTATCTTGACTCGGGGAGTGCTGACAAGAAGAAGGACTACACATTCATCAAGGCAGTTCTAGATGATGCCATCAACGCCTTCGTCGAGAAAGCTGGCCCCATCAAGAAAGAAGTAGTCAGGCGAGGCCAGCTGATCTTCAAGCACAACACGACCTTCCCATGCCTCAAGCAGCCGGCAAATAGTTCAAGGGACGGCTACTATGCCATCCATCATATGCGGGAGTTTGTACGGGATCAACATCAGCTTCTGTTGCTGAGTAGTCTTCAGTACTGGCGCAAAGACTTTGCGAACGCGCCTGATGCAGATGTCCGCCTTGAGATCTACCGCATCCAGCAGAAGATCGCGCAGATAATCCACAGAGATGTCTGCAGTAGAGAAGGGGTGTTCTACTACAGCCCTATCCCACCAACCAACACGGAGATAGAAGCATGCTTAGAGATGCAGGGCGACGGCAGGCCCTTCAACACACTACAGGGCATCCACCCCTTCCCGCCGAAACCGAAGAGCAAAAAATGAAGCAATAGATATATTTGTGACTTGTTGTAATCGTGATGGATGAAAAATGTTGTCGCATAATGTTATTACTTTTCATGAACATGTGTACCAAACTCTAGCTAGCTTGTTCTCGATATATACCTTTTGTATATGCTTGTGTACATTCTTGCATGTATGCTTTAGCCTTTTTTTGTTTTCGGTGACTAATTAATGTTATGTCTCGCATATTATCATCTATTAAATCTTTTGTGATGTTTTTGGTTTAAAGATGACGACGAGGTGGTACGTCGTGTTCGAGGGTAGGGTTCCAGGGATCTAGGACAAGTGGGAGGATTGTTTCAAGCAAGTCAACAAGTTCAAGAGCAACAACTACAAAAGATTCAAGACTAGAGAGGAGGCGGAAGTTAGGTACAATAACTATCGGCGAGGGAGAGAGGGACGGAGTAGGATGAAGACATGCTTCATCGTTACCTCCATCTTGCTTATGTTCTTGCTCATTGTGTATGTGATGGTAGTTTAGATGACTACCGGCACCGCCGGCGGTGATATGTATGCATGCCTAACTAGTTAGCTCGATGCATGAAGACTTGTAGTATTTATGTAATAATATGATATTTGGCAAGTTGTACTAATGTGACTTTGGTCGATACTTCTAATATGATGGAAATGACTATATATATTGTTTTGTATATATACTGCTATATGTCTGTGTTATATATACTGTTATATATACTGTTATATCTCATCTGCTATATACCAGTAAATTCCTATAAAAAAAATTCGAAAAAACGCAGCCGTGTCGTACAGAAAAAGAGGATCAGTGGCGTACACATCAGTGGCGTACAGCCCCGTACGCCACTGCTACGATATACATCTGAGGCGTACAAGCTTGTACGCCATGGATACAAAACACACCCATGGCGTACAGACCTGTACGCCACGGGTAGGTGTCGTAGCCGTGGCGTACAGGCCTGTACGCCACGGGTGGGTGAGTTAGCCGTGGCGTACAGTCTGTACGCCACGGGTAGCCCTGTATCAGTGGCGTCTTACCCGTGGCGTACAGCTGTACGCCACGGCTAGGCAAATTCTGTACGCCACGGATGAGGTTTTCCCTAGTAGTGTTGGGATTACAAGTACTTATGATTGGATTGTTAGCAAACATCTGTAACTACTAACAATGCATTAAGGTTTCCCCAACCATAGCCTTAAGCTAATGGTCCTCTTACTCCCATACGTGCAACGTTCCGGTTCGTGCCCTCAGGTTTCTGTCACTCCGGCAGAACTACCCCATTCCTTTTGCACATACTACTAACCCTAAGATGTTTAATCCATGTGCGCATAAATATAATGGACACCAAAGGACAGTACCATATCAACATATAACTCTAATGAACCAAAGACATTCAATAAATTAATCTAAGAACAAATAAACTATGGAAACATGACATAGATCATAGGATAAATATTATAGCATCAAATATCATGTTTACATAGGACGGTACAGAGGTGTGTGGGAGGATGAACCACTGCATATGTGATAGAGATAGCGGTGAAGATGGTGGAGAGGAGCAGCGAGGGCGCGGGCGGCAGCGGCGGCGCGGGCGACGGCGCGGGGGACTCCTTCCCTGCCGCCGGCATCATGGGGGAGCGCCGCCCCTTAGCCCCCCTTCCTTCATGGCTTCATGGGAGCCCTCCCCCATGGAGATGGGATCCATGGGGGAGGCGAAAACGTGGCTCCGGTGGCTGCAAATTCGTGGGTGGAGGTATCTCCCACAAGCTAGGGTTCCTCCCTTTATATAGTATCTCGGATTCTCGTCTCCCCATCTTGGGCCGCAATGGAGCGGGCTTATCTCAGTCGTCCGGACTTGGAATCAGGTGAATTTTATGTCCAGAACGTTCACCGTGAAATTCCCTACAACTTTGTAATTGAAGAGTTTTTCCGTTTGACGCCGTCTCCGACCCGTAACGTGACCATCTTCGCAAATAGTTCTGGCACAGATTTCTGGAAAGTCCCAATTTGACTGCAACAAGGTTTTCACTTGTATTTTTGGTAATTCCTACACATCAAAGTGTAAAATAAGAACATTGTGCACTTTTGCAACTATTAGTAGGTTAGTCCAAATAAATCATAAAAGTGCCACAAAGTGTAGACAAAACATATAGCAATTGATGTAAAACAAGTATGGTGCATCAAAAATTATAGATACGTTTGCAACGTATCAGACCCCCCGACGGGAAAAACCTAAACACCCGATCAATTTTCCAGAAACACATCGCGATCCACCACCGTCGTCGACCTGAGATCAGGAGGGTCCAGAAGCTCTTCCCGGCACCCTGCCAGAGAGGGGGATCGCCACCGGAGGTCTTCTTCATCGCCATGCTTGCCTCCGGTGCGATGAGTGAGTAGTCTACCTTGTACTATGGGTCCATAGCAGTAGCTAGATGGTTGTCTTCTCCACCATGTGCTTCATGTTTAGATCTCGTGAGCTTCCTTACATGATCGAGATCACCGTTATGTAATTCTACATGTTGTGTTTGTTGGGATCCGATGAATATTGGTGTTATGTTGAGTTGATGTGCTGAATCATATATCTTATATTATCTCTATGTTGTTTATGATCTTGCATGCTCTCCGTTGTTAGTAGCTATCTTGGCAAAGTAGATACTAGTGACTCCAAGAGGGGGTATTTATGCTCGATAGTTGGGTTCATGCCTCTATTTAATCTGGGGGAGTGACAGAAACCTCTAAGGTTGTAGATGTGTTGTTGCCACTAGGGAGAAAACAACATTCTTATGTCCAAGGGCATATGCTTTGTTTACATTACACACTTTGCTTAATGCAGTTATCTGTTGTTCGCAACTTAATACTCATGGGGTGTTCGGATGATATCCCCGTGAGTGGATTATTAGTCATAGATGCAGTTGGATGGCGGTCTATATATTTTGTTGTAATGCCCAGAGTAAATCTCATAGTGATCCTCGCGACATATGCACGTTATCTTTATTCTATCAATTGCCCAACTGTAATTTGTTTACCCAGCATGTGTTATTTGTCTTATGGAGAGACACAACTAGTGAACTATGGACCCCGGTCCAATTTTCTTTATATTGCTATCACCTGTTTATTTAACTCGCACTATTTACTTTACTCGCATACTACTATTGCTTTCCACTCGATACGCTCATACCTTTGTTTACAGCAAACCGGTGAGATTGACAACCTCATCATAAGTTGGGAGTAAAGTATTTGGTTGTGTTGTGTGCAGGTTCCATGTTGCTGCTTGCAAAGCAAAGCCTGGACAAGGCGCCATATAAATTGTCCGGAGCTGTCGCGAAGCTAGCGGGCATCACCTTCAGATGTTTGGCTTTTTCCTAGATACGATAAACCTTGGTTTCTTACTGAGGGAAAATTTACTGCTATACTCATCATACCTTCCTCTTGGGGTTCCCAACGGGACGGTGATTTACATCAACACCGCCGCAACGAGCATAAATTTTCTGGCGCCGTTGCCGGGGAAAAAGAAGACTTATGCAAGGGGAGTTTCGCACGCACATCCTTTACTTTGTTTTAAGTTTTGCTTTACTTTATTTTTACTTGCATCATTTTATCAAAAATACAAAAAAATAGTTTCTTTTATAGTTGTTTTTACTTGTCTGCTTTTAGCTTTGCTAGAATGGGTACTCATGAGAACACCAAGTTGTGTGATTTTACTAGCACTAATAATTATGATTTTATCTACACTCCTATTACGCCACCTGCTCCTGCTGCTGATTTTTATGAGATTAAACCTGCTTTATTGAACTTTGTTATGAAAGAGCAATTTTCTGGTGCTAGTACTGATGATGTTGTAGCTCATCTCAACAATTTTGTTGAGATATGTGAGATGCACAAATATAAGGATGTAGAGAGTGATATTATTAAGCTTAAGTTGTTTCCTTTTTCTTTGAGAGGAAAAGCTAAGGATTGGTTGCTGTCTTTGCCTAAAAATAGTATTGATTCATGAGCTAAGTGTAAGGATGCTTTTATTGGAAGATACTATCCTCCTGCTAAGATTATACCTTTGCGTAGCAATATTATGAAGTTTAGCCAATTTGATAATGAACATGTTGCTCAGGCTTGGGAAAGAATGAAATCTATGATAAAGAATTGCCCCACTCATGGACTGACTACTTGGATGATTGTCCAAACTTTTTATGCAGGACTGAATTTTTCTTTAAGAAACCTATTGGATTCAGCTGCTGGAGGCACTTTTATGTCCCTTACCTTGGGCGCCGCAACAAAGCTTCTCGACAACATGATGGTAAATTATTCTGAATGGCACACCGAGAGAGCTCCACAAGGTAAGATGGTAAATTCTGTTGAGGAAACCTCTTCCCTGAGTGATAAGATTGATGCTATCATGCTTATGCTTTCTAATGATAGGACTCACGTAGATCCTAATAATGTTCCTTTAGCCTCTTTGGTTGCTGAAGAAGAGCATGTTGATGTAAACTTCGTTAGAAATAATAATTTCAACAATAATGCTTATAGGAACAATTTTGCTAGTAACAATTATAGGTTGTATCCTTCTACCAATGGTAATAGTTATGGTAACTCTTATGGTAATTCCTCCAACAATACTAGGGCTGCGCCCTCTGAGCTTGAGATAATGCCCAAGGACTTCATCGGTAAGCAAAATGCTTTTAACAAGTCTGTTGAGGAAAAGTTAGGCAAAATTGATATTCTTGCTTCTAAAGTTGATAGCCTTACTCATGATGTTGAACTTCTGAAACTAAAAGTGTTGTCTAATAATGTGAAGGAGAACAATACTTTTGCCACTGCTAACGCTATCCAAGTTAGAATTGATGAAAATGTTAGGACGTTAGCAGAATTGCATGCCAGGTGGGAAAGAGAAAATGAGATGGCTAGGAAGATGAAGGTATGTACCATTACTACCTCTAATGATGTTATTCCTAATGCTAGCAATCCTCTTACTTTGATTGGTGTAGAGAAAACTCCTACTCCTTGTGTTAAAAAGCCCAAAATAGCAAAAACTTTTTCTCAAAAGAGTGCTGAAATTTTTTGGAGTGTAGGAGATGATAGCTCTATTACCTTTAATGATTTTGATGTTGATGGCTACAATATATCTGAATTTATTTTGTTCTTACAAAAGCTTGCTTTGACTCCTAATGCTAGTCCTATAAATGTTGCTTTTACTAAGCCTATTACCAATGCTCTCATGAAAATTAGGGATGAAAAGTTGAAGCAAAAAGCCTCTATTCCCAAGAAATTAGAAGATGGTTGGGAACCCATCATTGATATGCATGTTAATGGTTTTGATTGCCATGCTTTATGTGATCTAGGTGCTAGTATTTCTATTATGCCTAGAAAGATTTATGACATGCTTGATTTACCACCACTTGAAAAGTGTTATTATGATGTTCCTTGCTGATGTTGCTAAGAAGAAACCTTTGGGGAGGATTAATGATGTTCTTATTATGGTTAACAATAATCTTGTTCCCATTGATTTTCTTGTTATGGATGTTGAATGCAATGCTTCATGTCCTATTATTTTGGGAAGACCTTTTCTTCGAACTGTAGGTGCCATCATTGATATGAGGGAAGGCACCATCAAATATCAATTCCCACTCAAGAAAGTGAAGGGTTTCGCAGCATAGTAAATCAAAAAAATTGCTACGGATGCGAACAAGAAAGCCAAGATCCAATCTAGGAGATGTAATCAATGAGAGAGATAGATGAGATCTTCATACCCTTGAAGAAATCGCACAGCGGAAACATTCAACAGAACGTGGATGATGTAGTCGTACTAGCCTTCTCCTCCTCGCGATCCGATCCGATCCAACACCGCAAATGGCGACGCCTCCGAGAGATGCACACGTACAGCGTACCAACGACTCCGCCTTCCCGGTCCGGCGAGATATAGTGGAGTGGTAGATGGGATCGACAACACTACATTGTGGTGTCTATGGTGGAGAGTATGCGCCGACAGGGCTTCGCCTGTTTGTGTGATGGAGAAAGAACGGAGAAAGGAGGCTTCAAAAACCGGGCAGCGGCTCCACGCAAAATAGGTCAAACCTGAACTGGCCGGCGACCTTGTCCTTTTATAGGCGCGATGCAAAGTTTCTTAAAACCTAACATGCTATGCATTGTTTGCATGCAGCGCCGCCAAAATGTAACTTATCCAGATCCTTTTTGCCGATGCTTCACGCAATCTGTATCGATCTAATCTGTACAGAGCTAGTGCATCGGCCTTGGCCCCTGATTGCGGTCGAGCACGAGCGCGGTTGGCTCAGGTCTCACCTGGCCACCGCCAGCCTACTAGCCCACTGCCGGCCCATTGGCCAAACCGGGCCTAGCCCGATGCATCACATGCAAGCGTGCCAGGCGAGCGCTGGCCGCTTCGATCAAGCAAGCCAGCAACGCTCCCTGGCCCTGTGCCTCCCTTTGTTTTTTTTCTCTTTACCTTTATTTATTTCTGCTAAATAAATACCAGTTAATATCTATTAATTCATATAATTAATAAATATCAATATTTTCCACCTGGAACAATTCTGTAACTTCCAAAATAGTTTCACATATATCCCGAAACTACCCTAGCGTTGATTTGCGTTAAGTGTGTGACCCTACGGGTTCGAGAATGCGCAGATATGATCTCCATCAATAATCAACAGCGGGATCTGGAAATCTATATTGACTCCCACGCACTCAACGATGATCATATCGGATGAACCACGATGTCAGGATTCAATCAATACCGTATTTGTATTCCCTTCGTCTCGCGATATTTTACTCGCCCAAGATTCGATTGTCGGTATCGGCATACCTAGTTCAATCTCGTTTATAGCAAGTACTTTACTCGTTCCGTAATCCGATCTCACTGTGTGATTAACTCCTTAACCATGTGCTTGCAAGCGGTGTTGAAATCGATTACCGAGTGGGCCCAAAGTATATCTCTCCGACTCGGGAGGGACAAATTCCATCTCGATACATGCAACCCAACAAGTACTTTCCGATCACCTGAGAGACACCTTTATGATCACCCTTTCATAGGATGACGTTTGATGACCTCAAAGCTCTCTTTCGGCACTAGGGAGTTGTATTATCTCATGGTCTAAGGATTACAATACATGACATAGGAAAAAGCTTCGCAAATATGAACACAATGACACGATCTAATTGATGTGCTTTATTTGGGTCTGTCCATCACATCATTCTCCTAATGACATGATCTTAGGAAACCTTAACCATCATTAATCAATGAGCTAGTCCATAGAGGCGTACTAGGGACACAGTGTTGTTCATAAACCACACAAGTATTAAAGTTTCTGCTTAATACAATTCTAGCATGGAATATAAACATTATCATGAACAAGAATTATAAAAATAACATCTTTATTATTGCCTCTAGGGCATAATTCCAACAGTCTCCCACTTGCACTAGAGTCAATAATCTAGTTTACATCTGGTAACAATCTAACACCCATGGCATTAAGGTGCTGATCATGTTTTGCTCGTGGAAGAGGTTTAGTCAATGGATCTGCGACATTCAGATCCGTATGTACTTTGCTAATCTTCAGATCTCCATCTGCTATATAATCTCAAATTATATGGAAACGGCGGTTGATGTGCTTGGTCTTTGGATGATATCTTGGTTCCTTAGCCAGTGCTATGGCGCCAGTGTTGTCGCACAATATCTCCAGTGGGTCCAAGGCATTTGAACCACACCAAGCTCAGTGATGAAGTTCCTGATCCAAACTCCTTCACTTGATGCTTCCGAAGCAGCCATGTATTCCACTTCAGTTGTAGATCCTGCGATCACGCTTTGCTTGCAGCTTCTCCAGCTCACAGCTCCACCATTCAAAATATAAACGTATCCTGTCTGAGATTTAAAATCATCCGGGTCGGTGTCGAAGCTAGCATCGACGTAAACTTTTACGACGAGCTCCTCATCACCTCCATAGACCAAGAACATTTCTTTAGTCTTATTTAAATACTTTAGGATGTTCTTTATGGCTGTCTAGTGTTCCACTCCTGGATCACTTTGGTATCTGCTCGTCAAACTAAGAGCATTGGACACATCCGGTCTAGTACATAGCATGGCATACATGATAGAACCTATGGCCGAGGCATATGGCACTTTGCTCATAGTTTCTCTATCTTTTACTGTAGCTGGACATTGAGCCTTGCTCAATATCGTTCCTGACAACATGGGCAATGATCCTTTCTTTGCTTTATCCATTCTGAACCTTTTCAGAACTTTGTCCAGGTATGTACTTTGGCTTAAACCTATTAGGCGTCTTTGTCTATCTCTATAGATTTTGATGCCTAATATATAAGCAACTTCTCCTAGGTCTTTCATTGAAAAACATTTATTCAAATAACTCTTCACATCGTTAAGCATACCGATGTCATTTCCAATAATCAATATGTCATCCACATATAGTACTAAAAATGTCACCGAGCTCCCACTCACTTTCTTTTAGACACAAGCTTCGTAGCAATTTGGAACAAATCCAAAACTCTTGATCACTTGATCAAAACGAAGGTTCCAACTCCGGGATGCTTGCTTCAGCCCATAAATGGAACGCTGAAGTTTGCACACCTTATCAGCATCCTTAGGATCGACAAAACCTTTGGGCTGCATCATATACAACTCTTCATCAATGTTGCCATTGAGGAACGCAGTCTTGGCATTCATCTGCCAGATTTCATAATCATGAAACACAGCAATTGGTAATAAAATCCGAATGGACTTAAACATCACTACGGGAGAGAAAGTCTCATCGTAGTCAACACCATGAACTTGCCGAAAACCTTTTGCGACAAGCCGAGCTTTGTAGACGGTAACATTACCATCCGCGTCTATTTTCTTCTTGAAGATCCATTTGCACTCAACAGCCTTACGGTCGCTAGGAGGGTCCACCAAAGTCCATACTTGGTTTTCGCTCATGGATCCGAATTCGGATTTCATGGCTTCTAGCCATTTCCCAGAGTCTGGGCTCATCATCGCTTCCTCATAGTTTGCAGGTTCATTGTTGTCTAACAACATGACGGTTAAGACAGGGTTGCCGTACCACTTAGGAGTGGCACGCGACCTTGTCGACCTGCGAAGTTCAGTAGTAGCATTGTTCGAAGTTTCATGATCCTCATCATTAGCTTCCTCTCCTGTTGGTGCAGGCGGCACCAGAACAACTTTGGGTGCTGCGCTACTCTCCAATTCGAGAGAAGGTTTAATAACCTCGTCTAGATCTACCTTCCTCCCACTCACTTCTTTCGAGAGAAACTCCTTCTCAAGAAAGGATCCGTTCTTAGCAACAAAGACTTTGCCTTCGGATATGTGGTAGAAGGTATACCCAATCTTTTCCTTAGGGTATCCTATGAAGACGCATTTCTCCGCTTTGGGTTCAAGCTTGTCTGGCATCAACCTCTTGACATAAGCTTCGCATCCCCAAACTTTAAGAAATGACAGCTTAGGTTTAGCACCAAACCATAATTCATACGGTGTCGTCTCAACGGATTTAGACGGAGCCCTATTTAAAGTGAATGCAGCGGTTTCTAATGCATAACCCCAAAATGGTAACAGTAAATCTGTAAGAGACATCATCGATCGCACCATATCTAATAGAGTTCGATTCCGGCGTTCAGACACACCATTGCGCTGTGGTGTTCCAGGCGGCGTGATTTGCGAAATGATTCCGCTTGCTTTAAGATGCGTGAGAAAATCATAACTCAAATATTCACCTCCACGATCGGATCGCAGAAATTTAATTTTCCTATTGCGACGGTTTTCAACTTCGTTCTGAAATTCTTTGAACTTTTCAAATGTTTCAGATTTATGTTTCATTAAATAGACATACCCATATCTACTTAAGTCATCAGTAAATGTGAGAAAATAGCGATATCCACCGTGCGTCGAAATACTCATTGGTCCGCACACATCGATATGTATGATTTCCAATAAGTCAGTTGCTCGCTCCATTATTCCGGAGAATGGGGTTTTGGTCATCTTGCCCATGAGGCACGGCTCGCACGTGTCAAACGATTCAAAATCAAGTGACTCCAAAAGTCCATCAGAATGGAGTTTCTTCATGCGTTTTACACCAGTATGACCTAGACGGCAGTGCCACAAATAAGTTGGATTATCACTATCTACTTTGCATCTTTTAGCCTCAATGTTATGGATGTGTGTTTCATTGCTTTCGAGATTCAGAAGAAATAAACCATTCATGACAGGTGCATGACCATAAAAGATGTTATTTATATAAATAGAACAACCATTATTCTCTGACTTAAATGAGTAACCGTCTTGCAATAAACACAATCCAGATATAATGTTCATGCTCAACGCAGGCACATAATAACACTTATTAAGGTTTAAAACTAATCCTGAAGGTAAAACTAAGGAGAGTGTGCCGATGGCCATCACGTCAACTTTTGATCCATTGCCGACGCACATCGTCACCTCATCCCTTGCTAGCTGCCGTCTATTCTATAGCTCCTGTTTCGAGTTACAAATATTAGCCATTGAACCAGTATCATATACCCAGGCACTACAACGAGCGCTAGTAAGGTAGACATCAATAACATGTATATCAAATATACCTGTGATGGTGCCAGCCTTCTTGTCCGCTAAGTACTTCGGACAGTTGTGTTTCCAGTGACCCTTGTCCTTGCAATAGAAGCACCCAGTTTCCGTCTTAGGTCCAGACTTGAGCTTCTTCTCAGTAGGGGCAATGCGCTTGCTGCTGCCTTTCTTGAAGGATTTCTTTGCACCCTTAGCTTTCTTGAAGCTAGTGGTCTTGTTGACCATCAACACATGATTATCTTTCTTGATATCCACCTCCGCAGCTTTCAGCTTAGCAAAGAGCTCAGTGATCGTATCAGTGGAACCAATTTGATTGTGAGTAACTACAAAGCGTTTGTAGCTAGGAGGGAGTGATTGCAGAACTTTGTCAATCTTGAGCTCTTCTGGAATCTTGCAGTCCAGTTGCTCAAAGCGTTGAGTGTAGCCCGACATCTTAATGGCATGCTCACTAACGGAACTCCCTTCCTCCATCTTGCAGTTAAAGAACTTCTCAGAGATCTCATATCTCTCAGAATGGGCTTGAGTCTGAAACATGGTTTTCAGTTCCTCAAGTATCTCAAAAGGCCCGCTGAACTCCTCAAAACGATTTGGAGTTCTGGTTCCATAGCAAACAACATGGTACTCTTAATCACGTCATAATCATCTTTGCACGACTGATAAACAGCTTTTTCATCAGTCGGCGCTTCCTTAGCAGGGGGTCACCTAGCGCTTGCTCAAGTACATAGGCTTTTTGTCCGCCAGCGAGAATGATTCTCAGATTGCGGAACCAGTTGGTGAAGTTAGACCCATTGTTTTTAAGCTTTTCTTTCTCAGCAAACACGTTGAAATTGAAGTTGGACTTAGCCATTTGATCTACAAAATTTGCAAGTACAATTTAGACTATGTTCAAGATAATTAGTTCAACATAATCAAATTACTAGATGAACTCCCACTAAATTCAACATCCCTCAAGTTGTTTAGTGAACACGATCCAAATTCACCACACCTAATTCGATCTTCACGAGAAGAGGTGTGGTTCCAATGGTGGACAACCAAGTGTCGATCATATCATTCATATGACTCATGTTTAACCTTTCGGTTCATGTGTTCCGAGGCCATGTCTGTACATGCTAGGCTCATCAAGTCAAACCCAAGTATTTCCGCATGTGCAAAACTGGCTTGCACCCGTTCTATGTGAACGTAGAGTTTATAGCACCCGATCATCACGGGATGCTTCAAAACGACGAACTTTCGCAATGGTGCATACGAGGGGAGAACACAATTTTATCTTGATCTTTAAGTGAGGAATCATCTTATAATGCTACCATCGCGATCAAAGCAAAATAAGATACATAAAAGATAAACATCACATGCATATTGATGGCGCGGTGATGATGGCGCGGTGATGATGGTGCGGGAGCTTCTTCTTCAATCCACGGCAACAGCGACAGAAAACTTCTGGTGCCAAGTTGACGTGGGAATGTGTAGTAAATGACCGGCCAGTTAGAAACCCCAAGAGAAGGTTTGATGAATATAGCAGCAAGTTTTCCCTCAGTTATGAAACCAAGGTAGTCAATCCAGTAGGAAAAAGCCAAACGACTGAAGGTGATGCCCACTAGCTGCGTGACACTCTAACAAGGGCGCCGTTAATGATAAATTGTTAGCGCATCTTCAACCAGTAGCAACGTGGAACCTGCACACAACACAACCAAATACTTTGTTCCCAACTTACGATGAGGTTGTCAATCTCACCGGTTTGCTTGAAACAAAGGAATGAGCGTATCGAGTGGAAAGTGATAATAGTATGCGAGTAAAGTAACAGTGCGAGTAAAGTAAACAGGTGATAGCAATATAAAGGAAATAGGACCGGGGTCCACAGTTCACTAGTGGTGTCTCTCCATAAGATAAAATAACACATGCTGGGTTGCTGGTGCCAAGTTGACGCGTAGCAGACGGTCCTTGTGCGTGGTGAATAACCAGCCCGTTGGGAACCCCAAGAGGAAGGTGTGATGAGTATAGCAGCTAGTTTTCCCTCAGTTAAGAAACCAAGGTTTAATTGTTCTTGGAGAGGAGAGACAAACGACTGAAGGTGATGCTTGCTAGCTTGCGACAGCTTCGGACAACTTATATATGGCGCCTCGTCCAAGCTTTGCTTGCTAGCTGCAACGCGGAACCTGCACACAACACAACCAAGTACTTCGTTCCCAACTTGCGATGAGGTTGTCAATCTCACCGGTTTGCTTGAAACAAAGGTTATGAGCGTGTCGAGTGGAAAACAATAGAGTATGCGAGTAAAGTAAACAGTGCGAGTAAAGTAAATAGGTGATAGCAATATGATGGAAATAGGACCGGGGTCCATAGTTCACTAGTGGTGTCTCTCCATAAGATAAATAACACATGCTGGGTAAACAAATTACAGTTGGGCAATTGATAGAATAAAGATAAACGTGATATGTCAAGAAGATCACTATGAGATTTACTCTGGGCATTACAACAAAATACATAGACCGCCATCCAACTGCATCTATGACTAATAATCCACTCACGGGGATATCGTCCGAACACCCCATGAGTATTAAGTTGCGAACAACGGATAATTGCATTAAGCAAAGTGTGTAATGTAAACAAAGCATATGCCCTTGAGCATATGAATGTTGTTTTCTCCCTAGTAGCAATAGCACATCTACAACCTTAGAGGTTTCTGTCACTGTTGCCTGTCAAAACCCACCGGCGAGCAGCGACGAGCAACACGAAGAGCCGGGAGGCTCCCAGAGCTGCTGGTGGGCCCTGGTCCCTCGGTCAACGGCCCGCAAAACTCCGGCACACGTCCTGGCTGATGCAAGGGCGTGCCACCTGACCTATACCTGATCAGGAAGGTGATGGATTGCTTCGATTGGTTTCCTGCATGGCAGACATGTAAACATTAAATACGAGCCTCGATCGGCTCTCAGGTTTCCCTGTGAATCGGCTCAGGTAGCCGATTGTCCCATGGATCTGCATTGGATCTACGATAACATGGGGTTTTGCTTTATCAATACAAGTCAAATCGATCTACGACAGTTTAACGCTTTCACCACATAATTGGAACATCCCACACGTAATTGAGCCTGGTAGATACGAAAGATAACAGAAACTAACCCTAGAGGAGGCCAAAAAACCAACATAGAGTCAATTCCCGGAACAACTCCTCTCGAATTAGCAAACCACATCCTTACGTACTACTGGACCGTTCAACCCGTTTGTGAGGCCTAACCATGCGGATATTAAACTAATCCTTGGAGAACAAGGAACAACTATGACAGATTGAATCGACTGAATAAAGATCAAGCAAGATGCTGCCCTTACACCCAAAATAGGTGCAAAGGCAGCGAGATCTCTAGGGGCAGCATGACTAAGCAAACAGGAACAAAAAGCACCGATGCTAGCCCAAACAGATCTATGATAACAGTATTACTCGCCATCAACAAGGCTTCAGTACGAGCAACACCAAATAACACATAAGCAGATGCTGCCTAGATCGCGAGATGCGATCTAGGCAGCACGACGCTTACCTGAAAGAAACCCTCGAAACAAGGGGTGGCGATGCGCCGAGATTGTGTTTGTTGCGAACGTGGTCGTCCTCCTTTCTCAATAACCCTAGGTACATATTTATAGTCCGGAGACTTTCTATCTTTGGAATAAACCTAACAACTCTATCTCTTGTTTAAACCGAAACGAACTCTATCATAATATACAGATACACGGGCAATTAGCCCAAATCCACGCGCAAGGCCGATCCAGCCTCCAAGCCCATCTTGATTACGGCCCACCTCCTCATTTGGCCAAAATGTGGCGATAACACATGCCCCCCTGGTTTTGGCAATAATAATTCCAAAACCACTCTGTTTTTTCTTCATCGGGTCACGCGCCGCAGAGCAGAACCGTCATATCGCCTCCTCATCATGATGCCTCGCCTTCTCAACTTCTCCGCAATACACGATTTGACAACTCTGGCACCACATTCTCGAAAACCGCTATGGCATTGAACCACCTTCCACTATTCCCCTTATTTAAATCTATCCGAACCATTTGCATCCTCATACTTCTCCAATAGCCAAAAAATCCCTCTTCCTCCGCCATGGACTCCTCTTCTTCCTCCAACACATCCGGCCTTTCCTTCCAATCCTCCGACTCCGTCAACCGGGAGCCGACGCCGGAGCACCCGCCAATGGCGGCGTACGAAGCTCTCGCCCCACAATGGTGGGACGAGAGAGACTGGGACTTCGCCGCCCAGTCAGAGGACGACGAGTCCCTGACCGACGGCGAGGAGGATTTCCAATTCCTCGTCGACGGGGAACTGGAGGCGGAGAGCGCCGACGACGCCGTGTCCTGGGGCGAGGACATCAGCTCTTCCGATGAGGAGGAAGAAGCAGAGGAGGACACCTCCTCCGACGAATACCCGCCAGTGAAGCGCTTCCGCGCCGGGTCCAGCGAAGACACCGACGACGACGACGAGGACGAGGAGGCCCCCGCTGACAACTTCAGCAGCAGCGGTGAGGACTACGCCGGCAGCAGCGCCGATAACAGCGAAGACGGCGGCGGCAATGGCAACGGCGACGACGACGACGCCGCCTTTTAGATTAGGAAGTAGTAGTACTAGTAGTAGATCCCCATTTTGTAAGCAATCGGCTTCATTGTAAACAACCATCTTTGGAATCAACAAAGCTTGCTTCTCCCCAATTTGATTTTGCCGATAGTCAAATAGGTCAACGTTCCAAAAGCCGATAGTAACGAATCGGCTTTCACCATACAACGTTTGATACGATCAACCAAGTCAAAGCCCAAAGAGCCGATGGCAACACATCGGCTTTTCCCACAAACGTTGGCAAGGTCAAACTCGGTCGCTTATTTAGACAAGTCTGAGCGGTCACTTTCCAATTTCAACGGTAACCTGCAACCATCTTCAAAAAAGGCTAACTCAGATCTCCAATTGCCTTATTGAACAAATCGGGCTCACGGCGACACGAACCCTAGATTCCCCACCGCATAGATCCATCTCCGCCGGCAAATTAGATGGCGGAATCGTCCAGCGCCAACACAGCGGTCTCCGGTCTGAAGGTAATCCTTAACTGTTCCTCGCAATCCGAGCACGGTGCTAGAATTAATAGCAAACACCTGAATTAATGCTTTATCCCATCATTGAAATTTTAGGTTTCAGACATTCTGCTGCCGCATCCTTCTCTCCCAAATGCTCTCTGCCTTGGCCCTCGTACAGAATCTAGTCCTGCCCATCTGATCTCTTGCGAGGCAAACAGAATCCCCTTCGTAAGCCAAAACTTAGATTTGGATTCTTGGGCCGACTGCTTACGAGCCTGGCCTAATCCTCCCGAATATTGGGTTTCTTGGTACAGTAGGGTAGCCAAAACTTACCAATCCCAATGGGAAACCACGGGAATAGCCGATGCCTTGACTTTGTCATTGTCTCCCCTTGAGAAACATGAAAATCTTCTAAAAACCATTGGCTATTTCTGGTCTGATGCTCTGAATTGCTTCATGTTCGGCCATGGCCCCATGACACCAACTCTGTTAGACGTGGTGATGATTACTGGTCTGGACGTCACATCACCCAGCCCCTCTGCCTTTATGCTGCCAAAAGTCCCCTTCAAGCTTTCTTCCAAAACAGATTGCACGAACTGGGGTGCTTATCTTCGAAGCCACATGAAAACTAAGGGCCCTGTCACAGAGAAAGAACACACGGCCTTCCTCAATTTCTGGCTGGAACATTTTATATTCTGTGGCCCTTCCCTTGCTCCAACCAAGAATTATCTTCCCTTGGCCTACGAACTTGCCAGAGGCACTCAACTTGGCATCGGTAAACTGTTCCTTGGAGAAGTCTATCGATATCTCCAGTTGATGTCTGTCAAACTATCCTCCCACATAGCAGTCAAAACAGGAGGTCCTTGGTGGTTTATTCAATTATGGGCTCAGCTGTACTTTCAAAACCATATCCCAAACTTCCCCCTTTTGGCAAGTTGCACCTTTCCAGACGCCAAAGGGAAGCAGATCCGATGCACCAGCTACGGCCAAGCTCTGTATAGCCTGCCAGGTAGTAAACTAATTCCTCATGAAGCATCCACGTGGTTCAGCATTTTCTTCCAAGGCCTGGACAATCCTATCTTCTTTCCTTACACGGAGGAATCGGAAAATTTTGAAAATCCAATCTCCTTCAGGCTGGACAACTTTGCCGATGACACTAGCACTCGGCAACTATTTTCCACCGTGATCCGTCCCTGCTTCCTCCCAGTTGGCATGAGCACATCCAACAGGATAATCAAACCTGGATACGAGTTCTACCAGCCGGTCGTAGCAGCTCGGCAATTTGGCCTTGGGCAAGTACCTCCCCATTTCTTTCTCCACCACCTCACAGAGAGCAGAGCTGACCTGCCCGATTCTCTCATCAGTCAGAGGTGTTATTCTTTCTTCGATACTCTGACCATCCCAATTCCTAACAACCTCACTTTCACTTCATCAACCGATGGTTTTGAGAACTGGTGGTCGATGTGGAAGACTCATGCCTTCAGGAGAGCTCTGGGACCATTGCTGGAACAGCTCGATGCTGAATATGACATCCCCATAGAACAGGTACTGCTACTTGTAAATTTTCTTGATGCAGCTCACGACGATGCTTTTAATATCCTGCTCTGTCTCCTTGCAGCAACAAGATGGTCCAGAACCTACTAACGAGGATGGCTCCCCCTTCGAATTCCTCCCACCTGCTCCTGTGGTCCTTTTCTGCAAAAACTCGCCACCTTTGAAACAGGTCGTGATGCAGAACCAGCCGATATCACCAAAATCGGCTTCCAAGAGCCAAGCAACTTCCGGGTCAGCTGCCTCCCGAATTCCAACTAAAACAAGAACGGCGGTGAGGAAGATAGTGGCCAAGAAACTTTTGAGACGCCGGAGCCCTTCTCCAGAGAGCTCGCACGTACGCTGATTCATGCCTTGGTTGATCTCATTTATCTTTGTAAACGTGCTCGTGCTTACCAACTCTCCCTTTCTTACAGGTCTCCATCGAAGACACCTCCAGCGAGGAAACACAACTCAATCGAGGAGATTCGAGCTCAGCAGATTCGGAGAGAACCACCACACCGAGCCAGCCAAATGTGCCACCATCGGCTTCCAGGAAAAGGCCTGTTCCTGAACCTGTTGCCCCCCGAGCATCAGTCGAGGCGGGGCAAGCTGTGAGCCCCAAGAGGGCTCGCAAGGGACTGCAAACTTCTTCTTCGAGCCAGGAGGCTTCGAAAGTAATTATCCTCCATACTCTTACCACTCCTTTTTATGCCGATTCATTGCTATTCACATCGGCTAAGCACCTTTCATGCAGACGAAGGACACTCCTAGTGGGAAAGTCGGGGAAGTGCCGATGCCTTCCGCAAGCCTGTATCTAGTAATCCCTGAAGGTATAGATGAAACGGTTGCCAATCTGGCCAAGCCATCAGCAACAACACACGAGCCGATTGTCTCGCCGTCGGCTTTCCCCCTGATCTCAGGAGAGGTATGTTCGCTTCTTTCGACTCATCCTTCCCTGTTTGACGTATACTGACGCCACTTCTACCTGCCAGGGTTGTGATATCTCAGGCTTGCTGACGTTCGACCCTGAATCCATCGAACCAGCTCCCTCTGCCGCCAACGATGAACCACGAGCAAGCGCTGTTCTACCTCAATTCCAGCGTCTCAAAGCCTTACTGTCCTCCCCAATCGAGAGGTTGGTCGAGGGTTCTGAAGAGGTGAAGAGTGTTCTTGACGAAATCAAGGACCAACTCCCGGTAGCATTGCAGGTGAAGCTTTGGCCAGTTGTGACTCTGTCTTTCTACGGGTCAAGGGTGAAGTTAGCTCGTGAGAGGATCAATCTACGCCACGCCCAACTCCCGCTGAAGGCCGATATTGCAGCCAAATGTCAGCGGCTTAATGAGAAAAAGGCGTCTCTGGATGCCAAAACTGACACCTCGGTCAGCACCGCCGAACTTGCATCCTTAAAAAAGGAATTGGAAGATCTCGAAGAGAAGGTCCGGGCGACTAAAAAGCTCATTCATGACAAGGAAGCATTCATCGCCCGCTCCCAAGACGAAGCAGAAGGCCTCAAAGCTCAACTGAAGACTGATCTGGCAGAAATACGTGCCCTGAGCAAGCAGCTAGTGACGGGCAAGGACGATGATGACGTAGCCGAGATCGCCGAGGTGGATCGTGTCCGTGCTGACGCCCTCCGTGCCTTCGAGGCATTCCTTCAGTAACTTATCCATGTAACCTGACACCTGCTCGTAACCTCGAGAGTCGATGGCTGTGCACTGTTTATTTGGCCGATTTCATGTATCGGCCCCCATGTTTCACTAGATATATATTTTTTTTACTGGCCGATTTCATGTATCGGCCCCCATATTTCACTGTCCATCATCCCACATGCTTGGGAAATATTTCTTGAGATGCTGACCGTTGACAGCCACTGGGAATTTCACACCGTCCAGCTCCTCAAGCATGTACGCGTTGCCCCTTAAAACTTGGTCGACCCTGTATGGCCCGTGCCAATTTGGAGACCATTTACAGTATGCTGCATCCTTAGTTCCCAATGGCAATACAGCTTCCCATACCAGATCACCAACGTGGAACTCCTTTGGTCTCACCTTCTTATTATATGCACGAGCTACCTTGGCTTTGTTCTCTTTAATTTTCTCAAGCGACCACAGCCTAAGTTCAGTTAAATCCTCAACACTGTCACTCATCAGGGCTGCATATTCTTCAGTTGTTAGATCGTTCTGAAAAGTGACACGTCTCGATCCAGCCGTAATCTCCCATGGCAATACGGCTTCTTGTCCATAGACTAGATGGTATGGCGAGGTTTTTATCGCTCCATGACATGACATGCGATAAGCCCACAAAGCTTCTGACAAAACCTCGTGCCAACGCCTAGGGTGCTCGTCGATTTTTCTCTTGATCAGCTTGATAAGGCTCTGATTGGACGCTTCAGCTTGCCCATTTGCTTGAGCATAATATGGAGATGATCGGATCAGCTTAATTCCCGTGTCCTCGCAGAACTCTCTAAACTCGTGAGAAATGAAGACCGAACCTCCATCGGTCGTGATAGTTTGGGGAATCCCGAATCTATGAATGACATGTTCTTTCACGAAATTGATAACATCCTTCGAGTTTACTGACTTCATAGGGACGGCTTCCACCCATTTAGTGAAATAATCCGTAATGGCCAAAATCCACATGTGGCCTTTGCTTGATGGAGGGTTGATCTTGCCAATCATATACATGCCCCAACCTCGGAATGGCCAAGGCTTGATGATGGGGTTCATCGCTGATGCAGGTACCATCTGAATCTTCCCGAATTTCTGACATGCTTGACACCCTTTATAGTACTTAAAACAGTCCTCAAGCATGGTGGGCCAATAAAACCCTGATCGCCTGATCAACCATTTCATCTTGTGAGCCGATTGGTGAGTTCCACAGGCGCCTTCGTGTACCTCGTGTAGAAGCCGATTTGCCTCGGCTGGCCCCAGACATTTGAGCAGTAACCCTTCCAAAGTCCTGTAGAACATGTCATCCCCAATAAGCACATACTTCATGGCCTTGTACCTTATCCGTTTAGGTGCCCCCCGAGCCGAATCTTTCAAGTAATTGAAGATATCGGCTCTCCAGTCGTCCGCCTCCAGGAACTGTACCTGAACATCAGTTCCATCTGCTATGTCCTTGTAGCCTGAAGCCATTTGTGCGAGATCATTCGCCTCGGTATTCTGCGACCGCGGGATCCAGTTAAAGTTTAGATACCTGAACTGTGCCATCAGCTCACGGCATTGCAACCATAATGGGAAGAGTGACTCGCTCTCACACTTGTATTCGTCCGTGAGTTGGGAAATCACCAATTTGGAGTCTCCAAAAAGTTCCACTGCTTCTGCTCCGGCTTCAATGAGCAACTCCATGCCCTTGCGTATTGCCTCATACTCAGCGACATTGTTGGTGCAAGGGGTAGATAGCCTGATGGAGAAGGAATATGTTGCCCCCCGGGGCGACACGAGTAGAATGCCGATGCCGCAACCATCATCACAAGCCGATCCATCGAAAAACACAGCCCATGCACGTACAGACAGTGCTGCTATATCAGTGTTGATTCGTTCAGCAATAAGATCGGCCAACGCCTGTCCCTTAACCGCTTTGGCGGGTTGATACCGGATATCAAATTCCGATAATGCAAACATCCATTTGCCGAGTCGGCCTTTCAACACAGGAGCCGACAGCATATGTTTTATGACATCTGATTTGCATATGATGATAATCTCTGCTGACAGCAAGATGTGTCGCAGCTTGGTGCAGGTGAAAAATAGGCAGAGGCATAACTTCTCGATCTCAGGATATCTCGTCTCTGCATCCAGCATCCTTCTGCTGATGTAAAACACAACTCGCTCCAGACCATCATAAACTTGCACCACCACCGAGGCGATGGACGTGTCAGCTACTGACAAGTAAATGTAGAACGGCCTATCCTGCTGCGGTGGAACCAACACTGGCGGCTTCGTTAGATATTCTTTGATCTCGTCGAAGGCTCGTTGTTGTTCTATCCCCCAGCGGAACTCCTCATCAGATTTAATTTTCACCAGTCCCATGAACGGCTCTATTCTTCCTGACAGATTGGAGATGAACCTTCTGACGAAGTTGATCTTGCCGATGAGACACTGCAGTTCTTTCTTCGTGGTAGGTGGCTTCATTGTTCGCACTGCCTCCTGACTTTTCAGGCCGATCTCAATTCCGCGTTCATGGACCAAGAAACCCAAGAACTGACCGGCCGTCACACCGAAGGCACACTTCTTTGGATTCATCCGTAGTCCGAATTTTCTGGTTCGGTCCAGGACGCGTCGCAGATCGTCCAAGTGTCCTTGTACTGAAGCAGACTTGACTACCACGTCATCGATATAAATCTCCACCAGCTTGCCGATCAGATCATGGAAAATGTAATTCATGGCTCTTTGGTATGTGGCGCCGGCATTCTTCAGTCCAAATGTCATGACTACATATTCAAACAACCCCACCGAACCTGGGACTCTGAATGCAGTCTTGTGTATATCTTCTGGAGCCATAAAAATTTGATTGTAACCGGCATTGCCATCCATAAAGCTCAAGACCTTATGACCAGCAGCTGCGTTGATCAATGTCTCTGCTACCGGCATCGGATATTCATCCTTTGGAGTGGCTCTATTGAGATCCCGAAAATCTATGGCAACACGCCATCGGCCATCCTTTTTCTCTACAGGTACGATACTAGAAATCCACTCAGCATACCTGCATGGCCTGATGAACCCAGCTTTCAACATTTTCTCGATCTCTTTCTTGACTTCCTCTAAAATTTCGGCCTTCATCTGTCGTGCTCGCTGCTGGAATGGCCGAAACCCTTTTTTAAGCGGGAGCCGATGCTCAATGATGCTCCTGTCTAACCCGGGCATCTCCGTATAGTCCCAGGCAAAGCAATCTGGATATTCGTTCAACAAAGCTATCATCGGACCCCGCAGATTCGGATCTAACTTTTTGCTGATAAATGTCGGTCGTGGCTTATCCCCAGGACCGATGTCAATCTCCTCTAGCTCATCAGCGGATGTAAACCCATACCCCAGCTTTCCGTCACCTGCTAAATCGATGCTGAACACAGGCCAAAAGTTTGGTGAGGATAACAAAGATAATTTGGGCCGATTGCCGGAATCGGCCCCCTTTTTGATTGCATTACTCAAGGAAGGTTTACAACCTATTTGTGCTCTACAATGGTAGGGAATCTCCCTACTACGACTACATGACATGCTTGTCGTAAGATCACTGCTTTTTATTTTTTGTGGCCGATCGCAGGGATCGGCCTTACCACGCACAATCGTGGGCTTTGCTACTCTGTCAGGCCAGTGGATAAGACCAGCCTCACCCCGTTTTTTGTAGCTTCAATGCGCTCACAGCCGTCTAGACTGACTCCAGAGATCGGCTCTTGGTCTTCTGCGTCCCAAATGTTCATGCCAGCTATTGAGATCTCGATCGAATCATCTGCATGAATGACCTCCACTTCATCTCCATCCCACTGTATCAGGCATTGGTGCATCGTGGATGGAATGCAGCAGTTAGCGTGAATCCAATCCCTTCCCAGCAAGACGGCGTAGGTGCTTTTGCTGTCAACAATGAAGAACGACGTAGGGATGGTTTTTCTACCCACGGTCAGATCCACGTTCAGAACGCCTTGCGTTTCTGAAGCTTGGCCGTTGAAGTCGCTTAACGTGACGTTGGTTTTGATCAGATCTGCAGTGGAGTGTCCCAAACGCCGCAGCATGGAGTATGGCATTATATTGACTGCCGCTCCGGTGTCAACCAACATCTTGCGGACAGGCTGCCCATTGATATAACCTCTCAGGTACAGGGCTTTCAGATGTTTGTAGCCCTTCTCCCGTGGCTTTTCAAAGATAACCGGCCGTGGGCCGCAGTCAAACTGTGCCACTGGTAGTTCTTCGGTTCTTGGCGCGCAAAACTCTGAAGGAAGTATGAACACCATGTTTGTGTCAGCCGATGTCTTCGCATCGGCTTTTACTGGTTTGGGGCGCCACTCTTTCCTTTTTGGACGGGCCTCCGTCTCCAAGGTTTGCTGAATTTTCACGGCCAGATCAGGCCGGGCTTTCCTTAAAGTGTGGAGGTACTGCGCTTCGGCTTCCTCCAAGCTACGTAGCCGCTGAACTCTACGCTTTTGGGAGTGTCTGAGTCCATCGGGACACCACCTTGGCCGGTGATATCTATCTTCTTCTTCATCCTCTGACTCCTCGAGATCTTTTGCTCGAGATGACTCCCCTTGTCCGTTCTGAGGCCGGAGAGGCCCTAGACGCTTGAACACTGAAACTGGACCTGTGTCATCCTTCTGCTGTCCACATTCCGGGCAGTTGTCGACTGTAGGCAATCGGCTCATTCCCGCATCCCAACAGTACTTGAAGAAAGGACAATCCCAATGTTTATCCACGCCTTCCTTTTCCTTTGACCTTCCCCTAGCGCGGTGCTCATATTCTTCATCATCTCTATCATGCCGACGGTATCTCCCATCGTATGCGTCGGTCCGACGATCTCTTTCATCATCTCTGTCGTACTGCCGACGTCGATCATACTGACACTCATACTTGTTAAGGAGATGCGTGGAGTGTGGCTTCTGATATCGCACGCTTCTCACTTGTTCCTCGGTTATATACCGCCTATCATCATAACGGGGCCGGTCGCGTGGACCGGCCTCCTCCTTTCCTTTGCCCCGGGAGTGGCCGCTTTCCTCCTTATACTTGGCATGGTGGTACACAGGCCCTGCCATGTTAATATCGAACGAGAAATCTAGCTGACGCCTCGTGGAGTGGCTGTGCTCTACCATGTTGATGCCAGGAAACGGGTTTGTGTCTACTTTCATGGCGAACTGCCCAAGGATCAGACGGCCCTGTTCTATCGCCGTTTGGATCTGCCGACGTAGCTCCTTGCAATCATTGGTGGTGTGGGTGAACGAGTGATGCCACTTGCAGTATGATCTCCCGTTCATCTCTTGCGCCGTAGGGATTTTATGGCCTTCGGGTAACTTCAGCTGCTTTTCCTTCAGCAGTAAATCGAATATCTGCTCAGCTTTGCTTACATCGAAGTCGAACCCTTTTGCAGGCCCTTGCTGTTTCACCCATTTGCAGGACACAGGATCTGCCCCCCGAGCCCATTCAGCCACGGCTATCTCCTGGTCTTCTACAAGATCCTCTTCTTCTGTATCGACCAGGCCTATCGGACGTTTGAACTTGTCTTGGTACAACTCAGGGTGGCGCTGCTCATACATTGTCAGTTTCTGGACCATGTGCGCCAGTGAATTGTATTCTACTTGGAAAGCCAGATCCTTGATCGGTGCTGAGAGACCCAACACGGCCAGCTCGACTGCTTCTTTCTCAGTTAAACGAGCCGAATAACATCGGTTCTTGACAGTCCTGAAACGCTGAATATACTCGGCTACCGTTTCTCCCCGCTTCTGCCGCACCTGTGCCAGATCGGCAATGCCAGCCTCGGTAGCTTCTGAATGATACTGAATATGGAACTGTTCTTCCAGCTGCTTCCAGGTCCGGATCGAATCTGGTGGCAACGAGGTGTACCACCCAAAAGCTGGTCCTGTCAGAGATTGCGCAAAGAACCTTACGCGTAACTGATCCGATGCTGAAATCATGCCTAACTGTGCCAAATATCGGCTCACGTGCTCGATCGAGCTAGACCCTTCTGAACCATTAAATTTTGAGAACTCAGGGAGCCGATACTTGGGTGGAAGCGGAATCAGATCATACTCGTTGGGGTACGGCTTGGAATAGCCGATTGTTCTCCTCTTCGGCACGAAGCCGAACTGGTCTCTCAAGATGGTACTGATTTGCTCCACCGTTTGAGCTGCAGGGGCTAAATTCTCATGACTCGTTCCGGTGGCATACTTAGCTAGCCACGCCTGTTTATCAGCGTCCATCCCGGACATCCCTGCTCCCGAAATCCCTACTCCAGAAACACCTGCCCCAGAAATCCCTGCGGTTGCAATCTGGTTCGTGCGCGTCAGGCTGTTGCAGTCCGGCACGTATGTGCACACATATCCATGTGGGATTTCTTTAGGTGGCTCAGACAGGAATTGGTAATCGCCAGGATCACCTCCAATCTTGTAGACGACGTACGCCGGTGACCCCGGTGGCTCCGGAGCTGCAAGCGTGAATGGTAGCTGTGGCCTGGTCTGGAGCGGTCTTTCTCCCTGGTGAGTCCCTAGGGTAGGCCCCGACGGAGAGTACTGATGTTTCATGATCTCCTGAACCACGCGAACCGCGACGCGCTCGAAAGCGTTCACCAGGCTCTCAGAATGGCGGTGAAGAGAATGAGCCACCATGTAATTGACTTCCTGTCGCAGAGCTCTGGTGCGATCCTCTGAAGGAACAGACAGATCCACCTCATCGAGAGCGCCTTCGGGTGAGAACCCTTTCCACCTGATGCCATGCTTACGGGTCCTTTCAAAAGAGCCGATGAGATCGGCTTCGAAGAGAGCTTTGATATCATCATACCTCTTCTTGTGCTCATCAGACAGATCGTCGTACGTGATTGGTCTGTCCCCCATCGCAGCGTCAGATGTTGATGCAGATGTTGTTGAGAGTCCCACCGGGCGTGCCAGAATGTGTTGCCTGTCAAAACCCACCGGCGAGCAGCGACGAGCAACACGAAGAGCCGGGAGGCTCCCAGAGCTGCTGGTGGGCCCTGGTCCCTCGGTCAACGGCCCGCAAAACTCCGGCACACGTCCTGGCTGATGCAAGGGCGTGCCACCTGACCTATACCTGATCAGGAAGGTGATGGATTGCTTCGATTGGTTTCCTGCATGGCAGACATGTAAACATTAAATACGAGCCTCGATCGGCTCTCAGGTTTCCCTGTGAATCGGCTCAGGTAGCCGATTGTCCCATGGATCTGCATTGGATCTACGATAACATGGGGTTTTGCTTTATCAATACAAGTCAAATCGATCTACGACAGTTTAACGCTTTCACCACATAATTGGAACATCCCACACGTAATTGAGCCTGGTAGATACGAAAGATAACAGAAACTAACCCTAGAGGAGGCCAAAAAACCAACGTAGAGTCAATTCCCGGAACAACTCCTCTCGAATTAGCAAACCATATCCTTACGTACTACTGGACCGTTCAACCCGTTTGTGAGGCCTGACCATGCGGATATTAAACTAATCCTTGGAGAACAAGGAACAACTATGACAGATTGAATCGACTGAATAAAGATCAAGCAAGATGCTGCCCTTACACCCAAAATAGGTGCAAAGGCAGCGAGATCTCTAGGGGCAGCATGACTAAGCAAACAGAACAAAAAGCACCGATGCTAGCCCAAACAGATCTATGATAACAGTATTACTCGCCATCAACAAGGCTTCAGTACGAGCAACACCAAATAACACATAAGCAGATGCTGCCTAGATCGCGAGATGCGATCTAGGCAGCACGACGCTTACCTGAAAGAAACCCTCGAAACAAGGGGTGGCGATGCGCCGAGATTGTGTTTGTTGCGAACGTGGTCGTCCTCCTTTCTCAATAACCCTAGGTACATATTTATAGTCCGGAGACTTTCTATCTTTGGAATAAACCTAACAACTCTATCTCTTGTTTAAACCGAAACGAACTCTATCATAATATACAGATACACGGGCAATTAGCCCAAATCCACGCGCAAGGCCGATCCAGCCTCCAAGCCCATCTTGATTACGGCCCACCTCCTCATTTGGCCAAAATGTGGCGATAACAGTCACTCCCCCAGGTTAAATAGAGGCATGAACCCACTATCGAGCATAAATACCCCCTCTTGGAGTCACTAGCAACTACTCGGCCAAGATAGCTCCTAACAACGGAGAGCATGCAAGATCATAAACAACATAGAGATAACAAAAGATAATATTCAGTACAACATCTCAATCATAAACACCAATATTCATCGGATCCCAACAAACCAAACATGTAGAATTACATAACGGTGATCTCAATCATGTAGGGCAGCTCATGAGATCTAAACATGAAGCACATGGTGGAGAAGACAACCATCTAGCTACTGCTATGGACCCATGGTCCAAGGTAGACTACTCACTCATCGCTCCGGAGGCAAGCATGGCGATGAAGAAGACCTCCGGTGGCGATTCCCCTCTCCGGCAGGGTGCCGGGAAGAGCTTCTGGACCCTCCCGATCTTCGGGTCGACGGCGGCGGCGGATCGCGATGTGTTCTAGAAAAGTGATCGGGTACTTAGGTTTTTTCCTTCGGGGGGTCTTTATAGGCGAAGGGGCGATGTCAGAGGAGGGGCCAGGTGCCCTCACGCTAGGGTGGCGCGGCCCAGGCCCTGGCCGCGCCAGCCCTGCGTGTGGGGCCCTGGTGGCCCCCCTCCTACTCTCCTTCGGATCTCTGGAAGCTTCCGGGTAAAATAAGACTTCAGGAACTTGTTTCGTCCAATTCCGAGAATATTTCCTGTCTATCACTTCTGAAACACAAAAACAGCAGAAAACAGGGAACTGGCACTGTGGCAACTTGTTAATAGGTTAGTTCCGGAAAATGCATAAAAGTGCCACGAAGTGTAACGAAACAGTAGGCAAATGGTGTAAAAACAAGCATGGAGCATAAAAAATTATAGATACGTTGGAGACGTATCATGGGTAAACAAATTACAGTTGGGCAATTGATAGAATAAAGACAACGTGCATGTCGAGAGGATCACTATGAGATTTACTATGGGCATTACAACAAGATACATAGACCGCCATCCAACTGCATCTATGACTAATAATCCACTTGTGGCGAATCAATCCGAGAACTCCACAAGTATTAAGTTGCGAACAATAGATAACTGCATTAAGCAAAGTGTGTAATGTAAACAAAGCATATGCCCTTGAGCATATGAATGTTGTTTTCCCCCAAGTAGCAACAACACATCTACAACCTTATAGGTTTTTGTCACTCCCCCAGATTAAATAGAGGCATGAACCCACTATCGAGCATAAATACCCCATCTTGGAGTCACTAGCAACTACTCGGCCAAGATAGCTACTAACAACGGAGAGCTTGCAAGATCATAAACAACATAGAGATAACATAAGATAATATTCAGCACATCAACTCAATTATAACACCAATATTCATCGGATCCCAGCAAACACAACATGTAGAATTACATAACGGTGATCTCGATCATTTAAGGCAGCTCACGAGATCTAAACATGAAGCACATGGTGGAGAAGACAACCATCTAGCTACTGCTATGGACCCATAGTCCAAGGTAGACTACTCACTCATCGTGCCGGAGGCAAGAATGGTGATGAAGAAGACCTCCGGTAGCGATTCCCCTCTCCAGCAGGGTGCTGGGAAGAGCTTCTGGACCCTCCCGATCTTCGGGTCGACGGCGGCGGCGGATCGCGATGTGTTCTGGAAAAGTGATCGGGTCTTTAGGTTTTTCCCGTTGGGGGGTCTTTATAGGCGAAGGGGCATCGTCAGAAGTGGACCAGGGGGCCCACACCACAGGCCGGCGCGGGCTAGGGATAGGTCGCGCCCCCTGGTGGTGTGGCCGCCCTCTGGCTCGGCTCCGTCTCCTCTTCGGTTCTCTAGAAGCTTCAGTAAATATCTGGACGTCTAGCTTTTGTTTCGTCCAATTCCAAGAGTATTTCCTGTGTAACTTTTCTAAAACACAAAAATAGCAGAAATAGGGAACTGGCACTGTGGCATCTCGTTAATAGGTTAGTTCTAGAAAATGCATAAAAATGCCACGAAGTGTAACGAAACACTAAGCAAATGGTGTAAAAGCAAGCATGGAGCATCAAAAATTATGGATACGTTGGAGACGTATCAGCATCCCCAAGCTTAACTCCTGCTCGTCCTCGAGTAGGTAAGTGATAACAAAAGAAATAATTTTTGAGGTGACATGCACCTACACAATCTTGATCAAATATGTAAGCGTTGTGCGCTGGGATCAAAAGAACTTAAAACATGGGCACGAAAGATATAATCTTGATAGAAGAAACTTAGCAACCATGTTATAACATGAAAATAAACACAAACAAAAGATCATGAAAATGAAACAATGAAAGTCAAACGTGTGTTCAAATCATAAGGAAAACATATAAATGGTTTTCAGCTCGTCCCTCATGGAGTAGCAAAACATAAATGCATAGGACACCTTCAAGTTTAAGAGGGCGACTAGATACAAATAATTTAAGAACAAGTGAAACCAACAATATGAATCAATCAATGAAAACTTTGGAACAATGCACACTATAATCAGAATGACAACTATGCTCTCTTAACGGTGCATAAAGATAGAACATGGAGACTCAACATAAAAGTAAAAGAAAGGCCCTTCGCGGAGGGAAGTAGTGATTGCAAGTTTTATAAACCTTCAAAAATTATGGTACTTACCGGATTTGAGCTCTCATTGCCCCCATCATAAGCATCTTGAATGGTTAAAGTTAATGCAAGTACACTTATGCTGCATATGCTTGACAAATCATAAGTTGAAAACCTCGTGTCCCGTGAAATACGAATACCCAAACCTCATGCTACTTTACTTAGAGTCCCAAGCAAGCTCTTGTCATTGTAAGTATACACGTATCATCGAGAACCACCAACGGGGTACCTCCGTGCCCCATGACATGGAACAAGCCCACATCAAAATGACAGGACAAACACACAATGAACACCTCGGCATCTCTTTTATTTACCATTGGTATAGCTTTTTATTGTGAGATGCGTCGTCGAATGTTCACTATGGGCATGCTATAAATTTCCACCATGAATTATGCATGGCTTAGATTAGCGGCCCAGGCGTTTCTCTAACACATATACAAACTCCATGATCCCGCAAGATTCCCAAATTATTTCACATCGCAAGTATCCATAAACAAAAGATCACGATATCAACTCAAATAAGAAGTGCAATGTTGAAAGCTTTCCCCATGACGGCATGGCTGGGCTAATTTCCAACTTACAACTTGCAAGCATAACAACTCAACATAAGAGAGCCACAATGTCAAATTTTTAAGAACGAGAAAAATAAAGTGTGCCATCAGGTTTGTGAGAGCTTTACTGACCAATTTTCGAATAACACCAAAAGAGTTTAATTTGAAGGATAGGTAAAAGCAAGTCAAATGTACTTTGGAATAGCAAATTGCTAATAGGTATGTATGGTGCACACATTGGAACAACTTGGTTTTTAGGAGTTGGATGCACGAGTAGAGCTCATACTCAGTACAAAACGAGGGCTAGCAAAAGACTAGGAGCGACCAACTAAGAGAGCAATAACGGCCATAATCATGCATAGCGACAAAGCAACATTAAAAGAAGCATAAGATGGCATCAAAATTCAAAAACTAAATGATCATAGAGGCTATGGCGACTTTGTATGAGTCAAACATGTGTGAGCATGCGCCAAGTCAACCCAATAAAGCATCAAAGGAGAAAACCAAAATAATGCTTCCAAATAATTAAAACAACGCATGATTTTTTCAAAGGCTCATTAAGCAATCTCAGTCATTTGAGACAAGTCATGCTACAGAAAAACCACTAAGCATACTATCAAAAAGACATCAAGCACAACATGCAAAAGTCTAAGCCGCAGTCTACACAAGCTCCTTTTTGTACCACTTTTTTGCATAAATGTTTTTCTCTTTTCAAACACCATTCAACCCTTTTTGAAACAACTCTTTTGATGAAAACCAACATGGACCAGAGGTCAAAATACACCTTGATTCAAATATATAAGAAGATCTGAACAAAAATCAAGGCGAAAAATAAAGCTAAACGCAGTTCTAGAAAAAGAGAACACTCGTTGAAATCTGTTTTTCACTCTTATCGCTCAACGGGTGTTCTTGGCAAATGAAAAACAAGGCAACTTCTCCAAAAGGAATTTGTTGGGGTCCAACCATTTATTGCAGAAAACAAAACTAAACAAAACTGAAAACTAAAAACAACTGACGCTCCAAGAAAAATGCATAATACATGAAGCAATAAAAATATAGTGTGTTGAAAGGTGACCTGATTTTTGTCGATGAAGAAGGGGTGCCTCGGCGGCATCCCCAAGCTTTGCCGCTTGTACTTCTTGGATATTTCTTGGGGTGTGTGGGCATCCCCAAGCTTGAGCTTTTGTCCATTCTTCAACTCATCTCATCATTCTCCAATCCCTACACTTGAAAACTTCCTTCATACAAAACTAAACACAAATCTATTAGCAACATTAGTGTAAGCATAACATTGAATCAACCCTTTTTGCTTCAGGTTTCAACTCAAAACCACCAAATATAAAGTATATACTACTGTATAAACTTCCCCAAAAGTTCCCTGATTAAAAGAACTCAAAAAGAAAGCGATAAAGCGGCAGACACAAATATTGGCAGAAATCTGTCAAAACAGAACAGCTGACAAAGGTCGAATTTTTAGAGGGTTTTCTGTTGCTCAAATCAAAAAGTGTTCAACTAATGAAAGTTTGGATATAACCTGGGGCATAGGCACAAGAAATCGTAGGTCCAAAAGATAGACAGAGAATTTTCACAAATTTTTACAGTGCAGCACCAAAAACTGTTTCAGGACAGCAACATCCCCAAATCTTACCTCACTCAAATTAGAGGCTTCTCTTGGCACAAAAACGAAATAAAAAGGATAAGAAGAGGTTATTATAGTAGTAATAACTTCCAAGACTCAAATAAAAGAAAAAGAACTGAATGTAAAAATATTGGGTTATCTTCCAAGAGTGCTTTTCTTTAACGCCTTTGAGCTAGGCTCAGTAATTTGAGAAGATGCTCACATAAGAAATGTGAATGGAAGCAAAAGAGAGCATCAAGGAGCAAATATAAAACACATTTAAGTCTAACCCACTTCCTATGCATAGGAATCTTGTAAGAAAATAAATCAAAGAAGCACATAGTAACAAGTATGGGTAGATAAAACAAGAGCAACTTCAGAACTTTCAATATAAAGAGAGGTGTTTTAGTAAAATGAGAATTCCAACAACCATATTTTCCTCTCTCATAATAATTTTCAGTAGCATCATGAAAAAACTCAACAATATAAATATCACACTCATCCTCCTTTGTTAAGCATGGAGGGCTATCAAATAAGGTATTAGTTAAAGAGTTACTCTTATTGGGAGGTAGACATGGGTAGCTCCATTCTTCCTCCTCTTGATCATCACTGACGAGGGTTAACTCGACAAATGTCCTAGATGAAGGACTTAGGATCGGGAAGATAGGGCGTCAGATGAACTCGAAGGTAAAATCAGTCAAACAAGGGGGCTATGAAAGTAAACGTGGGTGTAGAACCTGACTTGCTTTCAATCTGGCCTACACCGTCCCCTCCTGGCCCCTATATATAGGTGGCCAGGTCTCGAGGATCAGGTAGGGTCCGATACAGATTACAATATCGATATATGGTAAGAACTCGTATTTCGACTAGTATTACAATTGGACCTAGCTTAACGGACCTCAGGGGTACTCAACTAACGGGCTCTATTATCTATACCCTTGTCAGTAGCCCCTGAGATTCTACCAGAATTGCAGATTCGGATTGAATCTCTAATCTTTAAATCTTTGACTTGATCAATTCTTCGACTTCTTCGTCTCTTCAGATCTTCGACTTTGTTTTATAGTACTTTGCAAGGGGTCTTGATGAATCAAGCCTGACAACTCTGACGGATCAGGATGCCAGCTAACTGCCGGAACAGATACTTGTCACCTACTTCAAATTCAATCCCCTTGGACTTGAATTTGGGAAACCGGTCAAAATCCATTCTTTTGCCGCATTTAGGACTTACAAAGAATGAATCCCAGTGGTTCTCAGGGTACCCAGTGCGTTCACCAGGATTTTCTTCGCGTCATAGACACGGATATATACCTGCAGAGCGCATCCATGTGCGTATACCGGGCCACACAGGATGGATCCCAGGGTCTTACCTTCGTGATAAATCATGGCATTCGAGTTTTGTCACGATGACGCAACTCGAGAATCATATGTCGCAGCCTTGTTTGACTAATCCAACGCAAAAAAAGGGGTTAGATAACCATTATTTATAAAAACCTCGCTCCTGATGGGAGTAAAGTCATATATGAATTCTTTCTTCACCTTCCTTGCTCCATCTCATGAATAAACATCATCGGGTGCGCGCCCAGCGCTCCCGATGGGAGTAGCCCCGAGGCTATAGTCGAAATTTTATTTTTTCGAGTATAGGCTCAAATATAATGTGCTCCTTCTTTATACGTGAACTCGAAATAATTTAATAATAATAATATCGTCGGGGGCGCGCTCAGCGCTCCCGATGGTAGTAGCCCCCAAGGCTATAGTCGAATGTTTTTCAGATATGGTCTCCAAAATTGACTCCTGTATTGTCGGCGCCAATCGTTTTTCTCTACTTCCTTGTCATCACAAATCGCTATATTCAATATTTGTCGAGTATACACATCTGTCGAGTATACCATTGGTCTTGTATCTTCTTCATGACGTCAGTGGCCAAATTTCCCTATACGTCACATAGACTGAGCGCGAACCGTTTTGTGGGCAGCACGGTAATTTTGTATTTTCCCTGCCCGTTAGTGGGCTACCGCTTCCTCTCCGTGCGCCACGTGTGAGCCCATGTTCCTTCACTGAGAAGGTATATTAGGGGAGAGTGGGGATTTGTACTGTTTACCAGTTCATTGTCTCCGCCGCCGCCACCATTGTCAATCTCTGCGCCCTGTTCTTCTCCTGCATAGCCCCCGAGCGCAGATTTGTAGATGCGCGTGAAGCACCTGGCGGCGAAGACCAAGATGACCAAGGGTAAAGCGAACTCCTCAATGAGCTGGGTGCCCTCTACTCTCACGCAGAAGGAGTTGGACAAGGCCAAAGCGGACGGTCTCATTTCCGACAAGGATTCCATTGTCTTCCCCACCACCGAGCGGATCCCCAATCCCTCGAGCGGCTACCGGGTGATGTTTCTCGCTTTCCTTCTCTGCGGACTCTCTCTTCCTACTCACAAATTCCTTCGTGGGCTTCTTTATTTTTACAGTGTGCAGCTTCACCAGCTCACCCCAAATTCTATCCTCCACATTGCCTATTTTGTGACCCTTTGCGAGTCGTTTTTGGGTATCGAACCCCATTTTCTGCTTTGGAGGTCCATCTTTCGGCTCCGCCCCAATGTTTCTTTATCTCATAAGCCTGAACTGGGCGGGGCTATCGTCTCTGTGCGTGTCGAAGCTCAGTATTTGGAATTTTCCATGTCTGCATCAGTCCAGGGTTGGAGGACCAAATGGTTCTACATCGAAGACCACAAAGCCTCCTCCAAAGATGAGTACGGCTTAGCTCCTTTTGATGCCTCCAAAGAGTTGAAAAAATTGGCATCGTGGGATTCTCCTCCCACAGATGCTGAGATGAAGGAGGTTGCACCATTGTTGGACCGCATTCAAGCTCTGAAAGGAGGTAGAGGAGGTGCTCTGTCGGGTATCCAACTCATGGCTTTTTTCGTACAACGTCGGGTTCAACCCCTGCAGCATCGTCTCTCCAAGCTTTGGAGTTACTCTGGCTTGGTGAATTCTTCTCGAGTCTCTGGAAAGTTAATTGAGAAGCAAGATGTCGACAAGCGAGTCAGGAATCTCACCAAGCTCACCAAGGATCACGCAGTTGCGGACTTGGCCGCCCACTACTTCGACTCCGAGCACCCTTTGCCCGAGGTATATTTTCTTTGCGTTCTCAACTTTCGTGTTTCCCATCATCTTTCTGCTGTCATTTGGCATGTCTCGATGATTTTACTGACTTACTTCCTTTGCAGGGTCATCAATTCCTTGTTTCACGCCCTCCCCTTCCAGAGGAGGGGCCTCTTCCGGCGGATCTTGGTTCTGCTGTTTCCAAAGCCCCCGAGGCTGAAGAAAATCAGGACGGTGATGATGTTGAAATATCAGAAGATGAGATGAGCTCGACGACGTCGCCTCCTCCTGCACTATCTGAAGATCTTGTTGTTGATAAAAAGAGGAAACGTGTCGAAGAGCTTGCTTCTTCGAGTACCTCCATCCAGAGAACTGCAGCTGGTGCAACCCTTGTTCAAGAAGATGACCTAGAGCTGTTCGACTACATGGCATCGTAAATGTTCTGTGTACTCTATGATTTTATTGTGTTTGCTCTCTTTTTTTCCTTGTTGAGTTAAAACCTGCTTGCTTTGCTTTCTTTGCAGTGATGATGAGGACCCGAAGAGGGATGCTGCCACTGCTCCTTCTGCTGAGGATACAACTGCCGATGAACCTCCCATGCCAGAAGTTGAACCAGCCGTGAAATCTCCGAAGGCCTCTAGAGTTCCTATCAAGAAAGTTCCCGTGTCCAGGAGCATCAAACGGTCGAAAAAATTGAAGGAAGCCGATGTTTCTCTTGAAGCCCACAAGTCCGCGGGCTCCCCTGATGATGTGAGTAATTCTTCTTGACTTATTTTCTTTGTGTCATCCGTATGCTTACATGTTCTTTTTTGTTAGATATTGTTGAAAAAGTTTGCTGCCTTGGGCGCTAAGTGTGCTGAGTATTTGAAAGCTGCTAGAGCTTCCTACGGTGAACTCCTTTTCCTATATTGCTTATCTTGCACGCTCTTCTTTGCTTGTTTTTTGACTTTTTCTTTCCTCCTTGTTGTCTTGCAGATGCTTTAGTGACAGCCAACGCACGCATTTCTTCCCTGGAAACTGAACTCAGCATTGCTCGGAAAGCTTTTGATGCCGCAACTGCTGCCAAGGTCAGTGCTGAGAAGTCGAATAAATCAGCAATGATCAAGGCGAAGAAAGCAGAGAAAGCCTTGGCTGATGCTAAAAAGGAGCACCTCCAGAGGGAGCAAGCTGTGGCTGAGCGGCTGAACGCGATGTCTGCTGCTGCTGGAGGTATGTACTATATTTTTCTTCTTCTTCTGCCATTATTTTACTTGCTCTCTTGTACTCACCGATATTTTCCTCTTCTGTTGCTTTCTATTCCCTTGATTCTACAGAACGCACCAAGGTGTCTTTGTCGACTTTGCCACCGAACAATTATCCTCTCATGGCTACGGTTAGCTTACTTGAGGCAAACTGGACATCTGTCCAGGAAATCTTCGAGTTAGTTAACCGCGTTCTTACGCGGATTTTTGTCGGGTTATGGCCCAAGCAGAAGGCAGAGGTTCCAAACAATGATGTGAGGAAACTCGCCCAAGCCTTTGACACTACTGAAGACCCCGTCCTTCAAATGAAAGGTCTTTCTTTGAAGCGAGGTGCCGAGAGGGCCATTGCATTTTCATATGCACATGGTGCGGAGTTGGACTGGGAGAAGATTGGCTCTTCCCACGGCCGTACCCGCTCGGAGCTGAAGGCTTTCTTTGAGAAGGCGAAGAAATTTTCGCCTGCCATCGTGGCGATGATTTCTCCTTCGGCGGCCTCTGCGGCTTCTCCTGTGCCAGCTCCTTCGATTCCAGCGACTGATGAGTCCGCGCTTCCTCCAACTACTGGTGCTGCTTCTGCCACGGAGCGGGACGCTGAGGTGGCATAGACTTAGTCTTCCTGTTGTATTTTTTTAATCTGTTTTGTTGTAATGAACTTCCAGTTTGTGCTTTGCCTGAGAACTTGTCAAAAGGCTTTTGTACTCGTTCGTAGATATCTTTTCTAATGTGAAATGCTTGAATGCTGTTCCTGAGACGTGTCATTTCTTCTGATTGACTTCAGCCTTTGCTTGCTGGTGAATCGTCGGGTTATGCTCGAGCTCCATCCCTTGATGATATATTTGCTTCGGGAATTTCCTCGCCTCCTCGACCTCCCTGCCGCTGTGAGGAATATTCTTTTAGAGTTGCGGACCTTGAGAGCCGCCTATCCTTTATGAAACGCCACGCGCAAGTTGCTCTGGACAAAGCTAGTAAGTCCCATGATTTGATGAAGAAAGTATCCAATCTTCAAGATGAAATTTCGACTCTAGTAGCGAGAATCGCCCATTTTGAGGAATGCAAGTCTTTTCTGATTGGTATCATCAAATCTGTTTGCGAGATGCTGATGTGTAAGTCTTCGGGGAACCTTTCCTCTTTGTTTTTCCACTTATCTTCCGTGTGCCAATTTTTGCTTGAACTGCAGGTACTTGCCTTGATCTTGTTGGTGAATCATGTCGAGTTACTGAGCGGATTCCTGCTCTTCAAAATGCTGCATAGGGAACCGAAAGCTTATGGTCCAATCCCCATCGTTGTTGCGCTATCGTTCTTCTCCAAGATCGTGCCCAATACATCGGCGAAGCTGTTGATGGTTGTCGCAAGGCCCTGACAACCATGTACTCTGTCATGTTGCCTCGTAACCCTATGCCGAGGGATTTTAGACAGCTACTCGAAACTTTCCGGACGAGCCAGTGAGTCCATCTCCTTATAAAGCTGAATCTGATTGCTGGTTCTAATTTCGCTCTTGGATGGATGCGAAAGTGGAATCCAAGACTTAATTTTGACCGCTTGTCTCAGAGTTTGCCTCCAGGACGAACTACGGTTGGCATTCACATGGAGGCGATGCTGGAGCCAGCGAGGAGAATTATCTCAAGACTGTTGCAAGAGGACGCTAGGTTTTTTCAGGAGTATCATTACTTGAATCCTTTTGGTGTCGATGACTCAGAACCACCTGCACCGTGATTTCGATGTACATAGTTATTGTACTGTGGGAGTACTTTTTCCCTGAGTTGTTACCTCGAGGGAAATTTTGGTACTCGAGATGTTTGGTTTGTTTTGGCGTTTGCCGCGTTTAGATATGTAAGCTCAGATATGAGAAACTTGTCTTTATTATACTTGTAATATAAGATACATGGGATAACCCAAGAGATCCGGCCTGTGACCTGTGTTCTGGATCTAGAGGGCATTGCCCTAGGATAACTTGTGGCTTTTACAGCCTTTCTTTTCTTCTACCCTACTTTTGTGCTCTCGACACTTATGCCTCCGTGGCCTTCTCTTCTTCCCTTGTAGGTTTGTCTGCTCCTGTTGCTTCTACTCGTGGTTTCTTCATCTCTGGTTCCGCGGGACGTCCTTTGGGTAACTTGTCGACTTCTGTAGTCGCGCTTTTCGCTTTCTCCTTGGGTTCTCCGTAGTTGGCTATCTTGCCAAAGTTTTGTGCCATCTTGTGGAACTCTTTGTCGCATAGGTCTGATACCTCGAAGCTTCCTTTTACTGTGATAATTCCTTTGGGTCCTGGCATTTTTAGTACCAGGTAGGTATAGTGAGGTACTACCATGAATCGTGAAAACGTGGGTCTCCCGAGGATCGTGTGATATTGTGATGGCCAGTCCATGACTTCAAAGTCGAGTTTTTCCCTTCTGTAGTTTTGCCGATTTCCGAAGCAAACGTTGAGTGCTATTCGACCAAGTGGATAGTTGGCACTTCCTGGGACTATTCCGTGAAAGGAGCAATCAGTTGGCTTCAGGAACTCTAATGAAATGTGCATTGCCTGTAGGGTTTTTGCGTAGATCAGGTTTATTCCGCTTCCTGCGTCCATGAATATTCTGTCGACATCGTACGTCCCTATTTGCACTTTGAGTACCAAGGGCGTGTTTCCTGGCCGAGGTACTGTTATTGGGTGGTCGTCCCTGCTGAATTCTATGGGTTGCTCTGACAAATGTAGATACTCTATTGTTGCTGGCGGCGAAGTTACTACTAGGTTAACTTGTCGAGTTATGCTTTTCTCCTCTTTGTTCGACTTGGGTACCGGTTGTATCATTGCTGCAATGTGCCCTTTGGATGGAATATACCCTTCATCATCGTCGCGTCCCTGGTTTGGTTGATCTTGGCTCTTGGGAGCTCCATTATTTCCTTGTTGGGTTGTAGGTGCGTTGCTTGCATTTCCTTTGTATCCTTGCCGTTTTGCTTCGGCTTGCTTATTGAGTGCTGCTTCCTGCAGTTTCAAGAACATGGTGCAATCTTTCATTGCGTGTCTGGATACACGTTTCCCATCGACAAACGCAGAATGGATATGACATGGTCCGTTGAGCATATCTTCTGGTGATGGGTTATACTCTCTGGACTCCCTTGGTTGAAACTTTCTGTAATCTTCTTTTCCGTAGCTACGGTATCCCGAGTTTTTCCGATTGTTGCTTTGGTAGCTGTTATCTTTGTATCCTGCGGCTACTTGGTTGTGAGAGCCATAGTTGTCATAGTTGCGGGATCTTCTGCGTTGCCCTCCATACCTGTTTCCTCTATCGTCCTCTGGTGAACATGTGCGTTTATTGTTGCACGCATCCTCTCCATCTGCAAATCTATTCGCTACGTCCATTAGATCTGATACTGTTTTTGGCTTGATCCTTCCCATTTCTTCGACTAGGTCTCCTCGTCACAACCCGACTATGAATGCGTCTATTGCCCTTTCATCTGATACTTCGACTGCTGAGTTTTTAATTATACTCCACCTTTGGATATATGCCCTTAACATTTCCCCGTGCTGCTACACACAGGCTTTGACTTCTTCTATAGATGCTGGCCATTTGTACGTCGATTTGAAGTTACTCGTGAATTGCTTTGTGAGTTCTTCCCAGCTTCCAATTGTTTCTTCTTCTAGTTTACTTAACCATGACCTTGCTGCACTGGTGAGGTGTAATTGTAAGCTTTGCATTGCTGTTTCCCTGGTTCCTCCTAATATTTGTACTACTTGCAGATAGTCTGAAAGCCATGATTGTGCCTCCTGAGATCCGTCGTATTTTTGCTGGTCATGAGGTAATTTGAAACCTTTGGGTACTGGCGTGATGCGAATCCCGCGGATAAAGCATGGCGCCCCCATCTCCTTTTCGTCGTCTTCGTAGTCGCGTTTTTTACGAGGAGTTCTGGATCGTCGTGTTCCTTTGTTCTTTGAATTGTCGTGTCTTTGTGGTGACGGCGTTCTAGATCGTCGACTTCCACTTCTGTGCCGAGGACTGCTATGACAGCATGGTGATCTAGGTTTGTGAGTTCCTTTGTTGCAATATGCCTCCTCCTCTTTTGCTGATAATTTGTTACCTACCATCTTCAGTCCATTTAGCGCTGCTCGGTGCATATGCTCCCTCGAGTCTCTTGGATTTGGTCGTGTCGTATGCAGGTACGCTTGAGCTGCCACTAATGCTGCTTCCAGAGTTTTTGGGATGATATTTCCTTGCTCGTCGACCGATAGGAAGGACGAGTCGAGGTTTTTTGAGATGTTTTGCCTTTCTGAGTACTCTAGATTCTCATACCTTGAACCATGTCAACGATGCCTTCTGTTTGTATATGATGCATCACTACGTGCTCTGCGAGCAGCTTCGCTTGCTGCAATGGTTGAGTCCTTCCTTTTCTGTATTTTAATCCTCTCTTTTGCTAATTGTTTCGCATGTTGCCTTAGGGCGTAATGGAACTGTAACACCCCACTTTTGTTGACCAGAAGTGAAACCTTGTCTAAGTACCTTATTTCGGGTAAATTAAAAACTTTTGCCAATCAATGTGCTTGTGTGCTCTTTGAATGCATGATTCCATGTGTGTGTGCTAGCATGTGTGATTTCATGTGAATGCATGGGCATGATTTTATGTGAGCATGTGTGTGTGCATTATTTCATGTCTTTAATTCTAGTTTTCTCCATATTCGAGTTTTATGAACTAGAGTTAGTGTTATGATTTTATGCACGAAATATCAAGCCTAGGCTAGCTTGTGCTCACCATAAAATCAAGCATGGGATTCCTTGCTTGATTACAATTCTTTTTCTTTTATTTCTTTTTCTTTTGCTTCTTTGTTGGAAAATAGGGATTTCTCTAAAACCCTAGCCTAGCTTCTCTAAAAACCACCAAACTTTGGCCATGACTTTTTGGATGGATTCAAAACCCCTGGAAACTATTTTGGTTCTGTTTTCAAAAACTTATTCAATAGAATTCAGATTTGAATTCGAAATTTAGCCAAGTTAGCCTACCCACTGCCCTACTTCTTCCCCTCCCTCTTATTCTTTCTTTGCAAACCGACCAAGTGAAGGGAGAGGATCTGCTGGGGATTTCCTTCTGGAGTCCAGAGATTTGTAGATCTTTTCTTTTTGTCGTTTGCAGTTTGGCATCAAGGAGGAGGAGGGTAGCCCGAGGCTAAACCCTGCCAGGGTCTCTCTCTCTCCCTCTGGTCGTCGACCACCTCGCCGCCATCTACCCCCAATCAGCACGCACTGCCCCGCTGAAACCCTACCTCGACCCCACGCCATAGAGACCACCATCGCCACCCCTCCTGCGCACTGGGTGTCGCCAATGCCGACCGTGGGCACCCTCGCGCGGCCAGCAATCCACCGACCACCCCACGCCTTGTCACCTCGCCATAGAGCTCCTCTACACGCGTGGAACCAATTCCCCGGGGCGCCTCCACCCAAGACCCGCTGAGCACGTCACCCCGAACCCGCCGAGCCGATGCCACCATGTCGCCCAGAACGCGCAGAGCGTGCGGCGCGTTCCCATGCACCTGCACGTCGCCTGGCCACGCTCCGCACCGGAACCTGCACGGCATGCTAACCCCGACGCGATGACAAGCCTACCCAACCCCCTGGTGCACTGTATCGACGCCGCTGCCCACCAATTTTCTTGCCTGGTCTCTGAACCTGACCCGTTTCCTCGTGAAACCGACATCCACCGACACCACCTGAGTGTTCCCTGGAACCAGCTCACCGTGCCTCCCCGCACAACCGCCCACGACGACCAATGGTGATCCTCGATGGTGCACCCTAGACCGGTACCACCGTCAGGTTAAAACCCCCCCACCCCCTCTCTGGAACACTCTCTCCCCCTCATTTGGCCCCCTCTCCACTCCCACTCTTCTGCCTGCTCTCCCCACCTCCCAGCCGACGCAGAGCCACCACCGGAGCCACCGAGGTTTCGGTTAGATTGAAGAGCAAGGAGAAGGTTGTCGTCGGTCCTTTTTCCCCCCCTCTCTGCTCCTCTACATGCACGAGACCTCCACCTCGACATCTAGATCTCACCACCCTCGCTTGCCTGCAGGGGAGCCGAGGACGGCGACGCCCTAGCCGTAGACGTCCGATCACCGGGGGAAGAACGTGTGCACTTCCGGCCCCTGGATGCACGATCTGCAGCCACCATCGTCTTCCCCGACCTCGACTTGGCCGTCTCCGACCCGCGCCTAACTCCGGCGACCTTGGTAAGCAGCCACCCCACCAAACCCTAGCTCGGGGTGAGCTCCTCGCGTGCAGGCGCCAGGTGACGAGGACGACGCACCCCGACCGTCGATCGCCGCCTAATCGAACGGCCGAGGCAGCGTACCGCTTCGCCCTCTACCCCGGGCTGGCCGGCGAGCCACCTGGGCCGGATCTGGCCCAGATCTGGCGAAGCCCGGCCAGATCCGGCCTATTTCTTTTTTTTTCTCTGTGTGCTTAATGATTTCTGAGTTAGTGTTGTGGTTTAAATCAGTTTAAAAATGTTTTAAGCCTCAGAAAATTGTGAAACAAATTTTGTAGGACCCATTATAAAGTTTTTAATCACCTGGTGCTGCATGCTTGAATTTTAAGCTTCTAGATAATATCTGAGAGTTAAATAAAGTAGATCTATAGATTTACACCTTTTTAGACAAATCTATGTTTCTGTTTATTGAAAAGTGGTATTTTCAATTTTCACTGATGCTTTACTGCAAGATTGATTTATAGGATCTGGTTTCACTAATTTAGGAAGTGTGTTTTGTTTGTAGAAATTAATTTAGTGTTGTCAATATCCTGCAGTAATTGATTTATTGTGCTCAAAATAATAACTATTTTGGAATGATTTCACTTGTGGTGCATTTGTCATTTCAGTAGCTTTCCAAAATGACCTCTGGTAGGATTTTTGGACTTGCAGATTATTTTAGGGGATTGTTTTGTTATTCTAGTGATTTCTAGAAATAGGAAATTCTTATTAAATCACCCCTATAGTATTTTGATCTAATTCCAATTGTGATGTTTCTAAAATATTGCTAGCTACCAGTAGGTATGCTGGCACCATGCTTTGATGTGTCTTGATGCTTGCAAGTGTTTGCTTGTGAGTAAGTATTAGAATACAACTAGAATTTGTGTGCTATAATATTGGCGATGGTTTGCTGATTAAAATAGATTTATGCTCTGCTATCTAAACATGTTTGTTTCTGATACTCAATGCTTGAGTTATGTGGTGATGTTTGGTTGAGATCCATGTATGCATGAATGCTTATTGTGTGTTTGTTTTGTTTCTTTTTCCGGTGGTAGAATCAAACGACGACTGTGCAAAGGAGGGGGAAGTATTTGAGTACCAGGAGGAAGGTAACCAGGGATAGGCCAATCAAGGCAAGCCATCTACTTGTGCATATCTGAATCCTATTATGTCACTATGCATTGCTCTACTCTTGTCTCTACTATTATGCATTGTTTTTGTATATTGCTATGTCCCTTATGTAGCAATAGTCGAAGACTTAGCTCCACAAGTCAGTTTGCTATCATCTCTTAAGATGACACCTTTGCCACCTAATCAATACCCTGAAAAGTAGAGACTCGATGATTAGCATCGAGGTCTTTGGGAAACATTTGTAGTGGAGCCAAAAACTCTAGGATTGGGAATACTCTCTCGGGAAATGTTTCGAAAATGGTTTCGAAAACCTTGGAGTAGTTACTACTCCATTGATATGTTTTGAAATGGTTTCATAAACAAGGAGTGGACAATGGGAGGTGAAGGAGTTGGTGAATTTTTCTGAAAAAGGGCATTGTGTATAAGTGTTCGCCAAACCAATTGTTTCCCGTGCAACCACATTACCCGGTATGGGACGGGCTTAGTTTGAAGTTTATTTGCTTTAGTGCGGGGAGCCTCACAACTATATAAGGGTCTGCAGGACCCCGGAATCCGGGTTGACGCTAAACGAAGGTCAACACATATCATGGCATATCCCGAGCCGCCGGAAGACACTTGGGTTCTCCCGCCATGGCGCCGGAGTTACGCTCTGGAGGAGGTACTGCCGGGACGTGTCGGGGAGGTAAACTCCACAGGGTAGGCACCCGTACTAAGGTAGATAGATGGAGGGCTTCGATCGATTATCCGAACCCCGCATACTTGTGTATGACGGTCCGTGGTGGTATCCCGGCGGATTTATCGAATGGTGTGGGTAAAGTGTACAACCTCTGCAGAGTGTAATCTATTCGAATAGCCGCGTCCTCGGTCATGGATGGTTGGAATGGCCATACTTAACCTGTGTCAGGTTTTGATTTATAAAAGTGCTTTCTGGAAAAATTAGAGTTTAAGCCGGACGGAGTACTTGGAGGGTACTGCCGTGGCATGGAGGTGGATCGGAGTACCTAGAGGGTACTGCCGATGTTTGGAGGTGGTCATGTTCGATTGACCACCGATCTATTCTTAATTGGAGTTTCCCCCTTTCCTAGAGATTTTACTAAATACTTCTAAGAGTCTTCTTTAATAAGGATATAGAAATGTCGTGGGACATGCTATATCGACACGAGAAGTTAGTAGGAGATTGTCACTGGAAACTAAACCAACCCTTGCAACAGCCATATAGCATGTGAATATTCTCTCTCTTAGATGGTTTGCGAGTGCAATTCCAAAATGTACTCACGGCTTTGTCCCTGGCTATTAACTTGGCCAGACTACGGAGATGATTATGATGAAGACGATGAGGAGTATGACGACGCTGGTGCGAATTAGGATTCGTTTCCTGGTCAGTCGCCTGTAGGGTAGTAGGCCTGACTTGGTCCACTACGCTACGTGTATCCGCTGCTATTATGATAGTTGTGTCTGTTGAACTTGCCCTGTGAGGCGTTTGTATTCAGCCAAGAGGCTATGTAAGACTTAACGACTTATTTATGTAATGGATGATGTATCTGTAATGCCAACTCTGTTATGTGGATTCACGACGGTCTCCTGGGATCGTGAATTGTATGCATAACGGGAATCTCGGATGGTAAGCCGGGGTCCCCACAGAGTTGGTATCAGAGCCATCCTGACCTTAGGAAACCCTAGTTTAGCATGGGCGTTAGACCGGACCAAAAACTATTTTCTTAAAGTAAAAGAGATGGCTATATATATCAAAGGTAAATATATATTGCTCTCATCTCTTCCCTTACTCTTTAAGCATCTTTAATTACTTGCATTTAAATTCAAGTTTTTACTTATGTATAAATTTTGCACACTTGGGTAAGTCATTAATAAACTCTACTCCAAAATTTGTGTAGATGGATGCCCTTACCGCGCACCGTCAGGTTGGTACCCACGAGGACGTGCTGGTCTTCGAGAGGGACCTGGTGGAGTTGACTGCGCGCCTCGGACGACCGCGTCCCGAGGTGCGCGGTTATCAGCTGTTCGAGGAGGGCACCCGCGAGCTGGCTATCCGAGTGGTATGCCAGGTCCGCGGGAAGGAGGTTCCGCCCACCTCACCGGAGTTCACCTTTGAGGTGATCGAGCGCAACTGGGGTGATGGCCTGATGCGCGTTATGCGTCATGCCATCTCGCGCCTAGTCCACCTCCACTACGACGAGTTGCTTGGGACTCGTTACGAGCACTACGGGAGGGTCGACGCCGATGGCTTTCCCCACCAGGCCGCGGCGCACACTCCCTTCAGCTGCCACTTCTGCCACACTGAGGCTATCCTGCACCACACGCAGGAGCATCTGGACCATGTCCGGATGGTCGCCGACGAGAGGGGACTCGAGCTCGCCGTTCTCCGTGAGGACCTCCAGGAGTCCATCTTCTCACGCCACCGTCTTCTCTCTGCCAAGAGGAAGACCGTGAAGAAGAACAAGGCTCTGAGGAGGCGCGTCCGCGAGTTGGAGGAGCACTTGGCGTCTCTTGAGAGCCACGTGTCCGAGTTGGAGGAGGAGACCGCAGAGCTCCGCAAGGAGAACGAGGAGGTACTCGGCCGCGACGACGACCACCAGGAGGCGTTCGACGAGGAGCCCGCTAGTACCGATGACGACGACCGTGGTAGCGAGAGCGGTGATGACCGCAATGCTATCCTCGACTTCTACGCTCCTGAGACTCCTAGCGAGGAGGACCCCGAGGAGCGAGTTCCCGACGTCAGCGGCGACGAGTAGATCTCACCACTCTACCTCTCACTTAGGATGACGCGTAGTGTTTAGATTGACCCTTTTGCGTATCAGTGTTGTATGGTCTAGCTAGAACCATTTGCTATGCTTGTTGTATGCGACTATGTGTGGCATGTGTGTGTGCCTGGACATGGTTGGCACCCTTTTGCTTGTATATATTATGTATGCATGGACTTGTTATGCATGGTTGTTGAAGCATGTTATGTATGGATGTCATGGATGTATGCTATGCATGAGTGTAGTTCTTTCTTTCTTATGAAACCTGCATAAGTTCCTTTGTTATAAATCTCACCAATTCACTCCTCTCCAGAATGGCTCCGGAGACTGGTGCCCACACTAGCGACAACCCGCCCCCACCTCCTGAGCCCGACATGACGCAGGTGTTGCGGCTCCTGTTGGAGGAGCGTGAAGCCGCACACACCGAGCGTCAAGCTAACTTAGCTACACTCCAGCAACTCGCCCAGATGGCCACCAACCACAACAACAATGGTGGCCACGATGATGAGGAACCCCGCAACACGCTTAGGAACTTCCAAAACTCCAACCCGCCAACATTCACCAAGTCTACCGAACCCCTGGACGCCGACGACTGGCTCCGCACCATCGAGAACAAGCTCGAGTATGCGGGAGTTGGATCAAACGAGAAGGTGCTCTACGCCACCCATTTCCTAGCTGGCGCAGCAGGCGCATGGTGGGAGAACGTCCGTGCCATGCAGCCCGAGGGCCAAGTGATGACTTGGGAAACCTTCAAGACCAAGTTCCGCAAGGCCCACGTTCCATCTGGACTCATCAAGATCATGCGTGACAAGTTCCTTAACCTCAAGCAAGGAGGAATGAGTGTCACTGAATACCTCGACAAGTTCACCACCTGGTGAAGGTATGCCCCTAACGACATCGACACCGATGAGAAGAAGCGGGAGCGCTTCTTGAATGGACTCCAGGAAGACCTGCAGCCTTATCTGGTCGCCGTACCCTACCACGACATGGAGTCCTTGGTTGATGCCGCCATCATGGTCGAGGACAAGAACAAGGCTGCCCGTGAAAGCCGAAAGAGGAGGATGATGAATCAGGGTGGATCAAGCAGTCAGAGATCCCGCAGCATGCCCCCATCCAGGTCTGCGCCACCCCCTCAGAGGTTCGCCTCTCAAGCACCCAGGCCTAACAACCCCAACCGCCAGTACTCAAGCAACCGCCCCTCTGGCGGAAATCCTTCTAGAGGAAATCGCAACACTTTCAACCCTGTCAACCGCAGCTAAGGTAGTGGCTGCTATACTTGTGGCCAGCCAGGGCATTTCTCTAAGGAATGCCCCCTGAAGAAACCCTCAGCCCCGAGCCTCAGCGCGCCTAAACCCAATCAGGGTCAAGGCCGTGGACCAGCTGGACGGAACCTGAAGAACCAGGCCAATGTTGCTCGTGGCCGCCTGAACCACATCAACGCAGCTGAAGCAGAGGAGGCACCCGACGTTGTGCTTGGTACGTTCCTTGTCAACTCTGTGCCTGCAAAGATTCTATTTGACTCTGGCGCATCACACTCTTTTGTCACTGAGAACTTCATGGATAAGGGTAGATTAAAACCTAGTCGCAGGGTTAGACTCATGATAGTACAAATCCTGGGGTCATCAGTCAAGACCCAACTGTCCTGCAGAGACGTTCCAGTAGAGCTCTACGGTGAGAAATTCCAAGCGGATTTGATTGTTCTAGGTACCAAAGGGTTGGATGTGGTGCTTGGAATGGACTGGATGTCCAAGTACCAGGGTCATATAGACTGCGCTCGGAAAGCTATAACCGTAACCAGCAGTGAGGGAGTTCAAATTGAGCACATTGCAACTATGCCATCCCGCAAAGCCTACTACAAGAAGTGTGTCTCTGGGCCGACTCTTGATCAAGTTCCGGTGGTGTGTGAGTACCCCGACGTCTTCCCTGAGGAGCTGCCAGGTATGCCCCCTGACCGGGATATCGAATTCGTAATTGAGTTGATTCCCAGAACAGCTCCCATTGCTCAGCGACCCTATCGTATGAACCCCCAAGAACTTGAGGAGTTAAAGAAGCAACTTGCTGACATGCTCAGCAAAGGCCTTATCCGTCCCAGCGCGTCACCATGGGGATCGCCTGTTCTATTTGTGGACAAGCGAGACGGTACCATACGACTGTGTGTGGACTACCGTAGACTCAATGAGGTAACCATCAAAAATAAGTACCCACTCCCGAAAATAGAAGACCTGTTTGATCAGCTAAATGGAGCCAAGGTGTTCTCCAAGATTGATCTCCGCACCGGATATCATCAGCTGAAGGTCCGAGAGTCTGACATTCCCAAGATCGCCTTCACCACTCGCTATGGTTTATTCGAGTACACCGTCATGTCCTTTGGCCTAACCAACGCCCCCGCCTATTTCATGAATCTCATGAATAAGGTATTCATGAAGTTCCTCGACAAGTTTGTGGTGGTCTTCATCGATGACATCTTGGTCTATTCTAAGACCGAGGAAGAGCACGTCGAGCATCTGCGGCTAGTTCTGGGAACCCTACGTGAACACCAACTATACGCCAAGTTCAGCAAATGTGAATTTTGGCTAAAAGAGGTTGGATTCCTTGGCCATGTACTCTCAGCTGGTGGAGTATCCGTTGACCCCTCAAAAATCACCTCCATCATGGAAAGGAAAGCCCCAACCAACCCCACCGAAGTCCGAGCATTCCTTGGTTTAGCTGGATACTATCGAAAGTTTGTAGAAGGGTTTTCCAGCATTGCCCGCCCCTTGACTCAGCTACTCAAGAAAGATAAGAAGTTTGAGTGGACTGAGAAGTGCGAACAGAGTTTCCAAGAACTCAAGAAGAGACTAGTGACCGCTCCCATTCTAACCATGCCCGACATTACCAAGAGCTTCGACGTTTACTGCGATGCATCCAAACTTGGTCTTGGAAGTGTCCTTATGCAGGGTGGCAAGGTTATTGCATACCTATCCCGTCAACTGCGCCCTCATGAGATGAATTACCCCACTCATGACCTCGAACTCGCCGCCGTAGTCCATGCTCTCAAGATATGGCGACATTACCTTATGGGGAACCGTTGTGAGATCTACACCGACCACAAGAGCCTAAAGTATATTTTCACCCAGAAAAAGTTGAACATGAGACAAAGGAGATGGATTGAACTTATCAAAGACTATGACCTAGGCATTCATTACCATCCTAATAAAGCGAATGTGGTCGCCGATGCCCTCAGCCGAGAACCTTGCTCTCTAAATACCATATTAAAATCTAGCCAACCAGCTTTATGCGAGGAGTTCGAGAAGTTTGGGCTTCAGCTTGTAAGCCATGGTTTCTTGTCGAACCTTGAAGTCCGACCCACACTCACTGATATCATTAAAGAAGCTCAGAAGGGACATGAGAGTATCGAAGGCATCAAGCGTAGGATGGGACGAGAGGAAGTGCCTGGGTTCTCAATTGACCAGGAAGGTGTGCTATGGTATAATGGCCGCCTGTGCGTCCCGTGCATCGAGGAGTTGAAGCAGTCAATTTTGACGGAGGCCCATGATACCCCTTACTCTATTCATCCTGGAGGCACTAAGATGTACCAAGACCTAAGGGAACGTTTTTGGTGGCACGGTATGAAGCGAGAGATAGCCCTCTATATTGCCCGATGTGACGTCTGTCAACGCGTCAAGGCCGAACACCAATGACCCGCAGGCCTACTGCAACCCTTGAAGATACCGTTATGGAAGTGGGAAGAGGTCGGTATGGATTTTATTACTGGACTACCCACCTCCCAGCGGGGACATGATTCTATATGGGTCATCGTGGACCGCCTCACTAAGGTCGCCCATTTTATCCCCGTCAAGACCACTGACCATGGAAACCGTCTAGCCGAGCTGTATATCTCCCGCATCGTCAGCCTTCACGGTGTTCCCAAGACCATCGTCTCAGATCGAGGGCCCCAGTTTACCTCGCGATTTTGGGCAAAACTCCAGGAAGCTTTAGGCACCAAGTTATCTTTCAGCACAGCCTATCACCCACAAACCGGAGGTCAAACCGAGCGAGTAAACCAAATCCTTGAAGATATGTTGCGAGCTTGTGTTCTGTCTTATGGAACCAAGTGGGAAGACTGTCTGCCGTTTGCAGAGTTTTCCTACAACAATAGCTACCAAGCTTGCCTTCAAATGGCCCCTTTTGAAGCCCTCTACGGACGCAAGTGCCGTACCCCTCTCAACTGGTCCGAGACTAGAGAAAGCCAAATATTTGGGCCCGATATCATTAAGGAGGCCGAAGAGCAAGTCCAGCTCATTCGGAATCGTCTGAAGGCAGCCCAATCCCGACAGAAGAGCTATGCTGACTCTAAGAGGAGGCCGGTTACCTTCAACGTGGGAGACTTTGTCTATCTTCGAGTGACACCGCTCAAGGGTATGCAACGCTTCCATGTTAAGGGTAAACTAGCACCCCGCTATATCGGCCCATTCAAGATACTAGAGCGCCGTGGGGAGATGTCCTACAAGCTTGCACTGCCCTCAGAATTGTCTGAGTTCCATGATGTCTTCCACGTGTCGCAACTCCGCAAATGCCTTCAAGTACCTAACAAACCCGAGACCTTCACCGAGATCGACCACAACTCCATCGATCTAAATTCCGACCTCACTTACCGGGAAAGACCTATCCGCATTCTTGAAGAAGACGTTCGTCTTACCCGTAGACGCAAGATCAAGATGTATAAGGTGCAATGGAGCAATCACACCGAAGACGAAGCCACGTGGGAATGTGAATACTATCTTCGACGAGAATTTCCCGGACTACTACACGCTTAGCTACAGAATCTCGGGACGAGATTCTTTTAAGGGGGGAAGGTCTGTACCACCCCACTTTTGTTGACCATAAGTGAAACCTTGTCTAAGTACCTTATTTCGGGTAAATTAAAAACTCTTGCCAATCAATGTGCTTGTGTGCTCTTTGAATGCATGATTCCATGTGTGTGTGCTAGCATGTGTGATTTCATGTGAATGCATGGGCATGATTTTATGTGAGCATGTGTGTGTGCATTATTTCATGTCTTTAATTCTAGTTTTCTCCATATTCGAGTTTTATGAACTAGAGTTAGTGTTATGATTTTATGCACGAAATATTAAGCCTAGGCTAGCTTGTGCTCACCATAAAATCAAGCATGGGATTCCTTGCTTGATTACAATTCTTTTTCTTTTGCTTCTTTGTTGGAAAATAGGGATTTCTCTAAAACCCTAGCCCAGCTTCTCTAAAAACCACCAAACTTTGGCCATGACTTTTTGGATGGATTCAAAACCCCTGGAAACTATTTTGGTTCTGTTTTCAAAAACTTATTCAATAGAATTCAGATTTGAATTCAAAATTTAGCCAAGTTAGCCTACCCACTGCCCTACTTCTTCCCCTCCCTCTTATTCTTTCTTTGCAAACCGACCAAGTGAAGGGAGAGGATCTGCTGGGGATTTCCTTCTGGAGTCCAGAGATTTGTAGATCTTTTCTTTTTGTCGTGTGCAGTTTGGCATCGAGGAGGAGGAGGGTAGCCCGAGGCTAAACCCTGCCAGGGTCTCTCTCTCCCTCTGGTCGTCGACCACCTCGCCGCCATCTACCCCCAATCAGCACGCACCGCCCCGCTGAAACCCTACCCCGACCCCATGCCACAGAGACCACCATCGCCACCCCTCCTGCGCACTGGGCGTCGCCAATGCCGACCGTGGGCACCCTCGCGCGGCCAGCAATCCACCGACCACCCCACGCCTTGTCACCTCGCCATAGAGCTCCTCTACACGCGTGGAACCAATTCCTCGGGGCGCCTCCACCCAGGACCCGCTGAGCACGTCACCCCGAACCCGCCGAGCCGATGCCACCGTGTCGCCCAGAACGCGCAGAGCGTGCGGCGCGTTCCCATGCACCTGCACGTCGCCTGGCCACGCTCCGCACCGGAACCTGCACGGCATGCTAACCCCGACGCGATGACAAGCCTGCCCAACCCCCTGGTGCACTGTATCGACGCCGCCGCCCACCGATTTTCTTGCCTGGTCTCTGAACCCGACCCGTTTCCTCGTGAAACCGACATCCACCGACACCACCTGAGTGTTCCCTGGAACCAGCTCACCGTGCCTCCCCGCACAACCGCCCACGACGACCAATGGTGATCCTCGACGGTGCACCCTAGACCGGTACCACCGTCAGGTTAAACCCCCACCCCACCCCCTCTCTGGAACACTCTCTCCCCCTCATTTGGCCCCCTCTCCACTCCCTCTCTTCTGCCTGCTCTCCCCACCTCCCAGCCGACGCAGAGCCACCACCGGAGCCACCGAGGTTTCGGTTAGATTGAAGAGCAAGGAGAAGGTTGCGTCGGTCCTTCCCCCCCCCCTCTCTGCTCCTTCTCTGCATGCACGAGACCTCCACCTCGACATCTAGATCTCACCACCCTCGCTTGCCTGCATGGGAGCCGAGGACGGCGACGCCCTAGCCGTAGACGTCCGATCGCCGGGGGAAGAACGTGTGCACTTCCGGCCCCTGCATGCACGATCTGCAGCCACCATCGTCTTCCCCGACCTCGACTTGGCCGTCTCCGACCCGCGCCTAACTCCGGCGACCTTGGTAAGCAGCCACCCCACCAAACCCTAGCTCGGGGCGAGCTCCTCGCGTGCAGGCGCCAGGCGACGAGGACGACGCACCCCGGCCATCGATCGCCGCCTAATCGAACGGCCGAGGCAGCGTACCGCTTCGCCCTCTACCCCGGGCTGGCCGGCGAGCCACCTGGGCCGGATCTGGCCCAGATCTGACGAAGCCCGGCCATATCCGGCCTATTTCTTTTTTTTTCTCTGTGTGCTTAATGATTTCTGAGTTAGTGTTGTGGTTTAAATCAGTTTAAAAATGTTTTAAGCCTCAGAAAATTGTGAAACAAATTTTGTAGGACCCATTATAAAGTTTTTAATCACCTGGTGCTGCATGCTTGAATTTTAAGCTTCTAGATAATATCTGAGAGTTAAATAAAGTAGATCTATAGATTTACACCTTTTTAGACAAATCTATGTTTCTGTTTATTGAAAAGTGGTATTTTCAATTTTCACTGATGCTTTACTGCAAGATTGATTTATAGGATCTGGTTTCACTAATTTAGGAAGTGTGTTTTGTTTGTAGAAATTAATTTAGTGTTGTCAATATCCTGCAGTAATTAATTTATTGTGCACAAAATAATAACTATTTTGGAATGATTTCACTTGTGGTGCATTTGTCATTTCAGTAGCTTTCCAAAATGACCTCTGGTAGGATTTTTAGACTTGCAGATTATTTTAGGGGATTGTTTTGTTATTCTAGTGATTTCTAGAAATAGGAAATTCTTATTAAATCACCCCTATAGTATTTTGATCTAATTCCAATTGTGATGTTTCTAAAATATTGCTAGCTACCAGTAGGTATGCTGGCACCATGCTTTGATGTGTCTTGATGCTTGCAAGTGTTTGCTTGTGAGTAAGTATTAGAATACAACTAGAATTTGTGTGCTATAATATTGGCGATGGTTTGCTTATTAAAATAGATTTATGCTCTGCTATCTAAACATGTTTGTTTCTGATACTCAATGCTTGAGTTATGTGGTGATGTTTGGTTGAGATCCATGTATGCATGAATGCTTATTGTGTGTTTGTTTCGTTTCTTTTTCCGGTGGTAGAATCAAACGACGACTGTGCAGAGGAGGGGGAAGTATTTGAGTACCAGGAGGAAGGTGACCAGGGACAGGCCAATCAAGGCAAGCCATCTACTTGTGCATATCTGAATCCTATTATGTCACTATGCATTGCTCTACTCTTGTCTCTACTATTATGCATTGTTTTTGTATATTGCTATGTCCCTTATGTAGCAATAGTCGAAGACTTAGCTCCACAAGTCAGTTTGCTATCATCTCTAAAGATGACACCTTTGCCACCTACTCAATACCCTGAAAAGTAGAGACTCGATGATTAGCATCGAGGTCTTTGGGAAACATTTGTAGTGGAGCCAAAAACTCTAGGATTGGGAATACTCTCTCGGGAAATGTTTCGAAAATGGTTTCGAAAACCTTGGAGTAGTTACTACTCCATTGAGATGTTTTGAAATGGTTTCATAAACAAGGAGTGGACAATGGGAGGTGAAGGAGTTGGTGAATTTTTCTGAAAAAGGGCATTGTGTATAAGTGTTCGCCAAACCAATTATTTCCCGTGCAACCACATTACCCGGTATGGGACGGGCTTAGTTTGAAGTTTATTTGCTTTAGTGCGGGGAGCCTCACAACTATATAAGGGTCTGCAGGACCCCGGAATCCGGGTTGACGCTAAACGAAGGTCAACACATATCACGGCATATCCCGATCCGCCGGAAGACACTTGGGTTCTCCCGCCGTGGCGCCGGAGTTACGCTCTGGAGGAGGTACTGCCGGGACGTGCCGGGGAGGTAAACTCCACAGGGTAGGCACCCGTACTAAGGTAGATAGATGGAGGGCTTTGATCGATTATCCGAACCCCGCTTTCTTGTGTATGACGGTCCGTGGTGGTATCCTGGCGGATTTATCGAATGGTGTGGGTAAAGTGTACAACCTCTGCAGAGTGTAATCTATTCGAATAGCCGCGTCCTCGGTCATGGACGGTTGGAATGGCCATACTTAACCTGTGTCAGGTTTTGGTTTATAAAAGTGCTTTCTGGAAAAATTAGAGTTTAAGCCGGACGGAGTACTTGGAGGGTACTGCCGTGGCACGGAGGTGGATCGGAGTACCTGGAGGGTACTGCCGATGTTTGGAGGTGGTCATGTTCGATTGACCACCGATCTATTCTTAATTGGAGTTTCCCCCTTTCCTAGAGATTTTACTAAATACTTCTAAGAGTCTTCTTTAATAAGGATATAGAAATGTCGTGGGACATGCTATATCGACACGAGAAGTTAGTAGGAGATAGTCACTGGAAACTAAACCAACCCTTGCTACAGCCATATAGCATGTGAATATTCTCTCTCTTAGATGGTTTGCGAGTGCAATTCCAAAATGTACTCACGGCTTTGTCCCTGGCTATTAACTTGGCCAGACTACGAAGATGATTATGATGAAGACGATGAGGAGTATGACGACGCCGGTGCGAATTAGGATTCGTTTCCTGGTCAGTCGCCTGTAGGGTAGTAGGCCTGACTTGGTCCACTACGCTACGTGTATCCGCTGCTATTATGATAGTTGTGTCTGTTGAACTTGCCCTGTGAGGCGTTTGTATTCAGCCAAGAGGCTATGTAAGACTTAACGACTTATTTATGTAATGGATGATGTATCTGTAATGCCAACTCTGTTATGTGGATTCACGACGGTCTCCTGGGATCGTGAATTGTATGCATAATGGGCATCCCGGATGGTAAGCCGGGTGATGTCTACGCACTTCTATTCTTGTAGACACTTGTTGGGCCTCCAAGTGCAGAGGTTTGTAGAACAGCAGCAAGTTTCCCTTAAGTGGATCACCCAAGGTTTATCGAACTCAGGGAGGAAGAGGTGAAAGCTATCCCTCTCAAGCAACCCTGCAATTACGATACAGAAAGTCTCTTGTGTCCCCAACACACCCAATACACTTGTCAGATGTATAGGTGCACTAGTTCGGCGAAGAGATAGTGAAATACAAGCGGTAGTGATGATTATAAGTAGCAAATGTGATTTGAAATAAATATCGTTGTGAGCAAACATGTAACAAAACAGCAAGTAAACGGTGTGCAATGCTTGGAAACAAGGCCTAGGGATCATACTTTCACTAGTGGACACACTCCCAACAATATAACATGATTGAACAAATAAACAACTTCTCTCCACTATGGTACTCTGAATTACTCTCCTATTGAATAACACTAATCATTGCGTAGTGGCTACAGAAGCACCCCTTAAAGTTCATCAAGTACTTGACAAACACCACTCATAGAGACATCCAAATCAGATCACAATTCAAGATAGATATTATTGCAACTTAGACCAAGTACTAACACGGTGCACACACTGTCAACATTACACCATGCAAGGAGGAATAGATCACTTCAATACTATCATAGTAATAATTACTCTCATAATCCACAAGAGATCACAATCATAGCCTAAACCAAGTACCACCACGATGCACGCACTGTCACCGTTACACCATGGCAGGAGGAATAGATTACTTTAATAACACCACTAGAGTACACTATAATAATTAAGCACAGGAGTAGCATAATATCTGAATAATAACATCTACTTGTTCAACATGATACAAAGCTCACGATCACATAAAGATCACATCATGGGAGAGAGAGGTGAACCACATAGCTACCGGTAGAGCCCTCAGCCCCGGGGATGAACTACTCCCTCCTCATCATAGGAGACAGCAAGGTTGATGGAGATGGTGGTGAGGTCGATGGAGACGGCAGAGACGGCGATGGAGACCGATGGAGATGGCTCCGGGGGCACTTCCCCGTCCCGGCAAGGTGCCGGAACAGAGACTCCTGTCCCCCGAAATTCGTCGGTGGCGGCGGCGGAACTGCGGAACTCTTTCTGGAAAATTGCCGACCCTTTTAGGGTTTTCCATCCCGAGGCTTTATATAGGCGAAGGGGCATCGTGAGGGGTGGGACCAGGCGCCCTCACGCATGGCTGGCGCGGCCAGGGGCCTGGCCGCGCGACCCCTGCATGTGGGGCCCCTGTGGCCCACCTCCTACTCCTCTTCGGATCTCTGGAAGCTTCCGGGTAAAATAAGACTTCAGGATGAGGTTTCGTCCAATTCCGAGAATATTTCCTGTGTATCACTTCTGAAACACAAAAACAGCAGAAAACAGGGAACTGGCACTGTGGCACTTGTTAATAGGTTAGTTCCGGAAAATGCATAAAAGTGCCACGAAGTGTAACGAAACAATAGGCAAATGGTGTAAAAACAAGCATGGAGCATCAAAAATTGTAGATACGTTGGAGACGTATCAGCATCCCCAAGCTTAACTCCTGCTCGTCCTCGAGTAGGTAAGTGATAACAAAAGAAATAATTTTTGAGGTGACATGCACCTACACAATCTTGATCATATATGTAAGCATTGTGAGCTGGGATCATAAGAACTTAAAACATGGGCATGAAAGATATAATCTTGATAGAAGAAACTTAGCAACCATGTTATAACATGAAAATGAACACAAACAAAAGATCATGAAAATGAAACAATGAAAGTCAAACGTGTGTTCAAATCATAAGGAAAAACATACAAATGGTTTTCAGCTTGTCCTTCATGGAGAGCAAAACATAAATGCATAGGACACCTTCAAGTTTAAGAGGGTGACTAGATACAAGTAATTTAAGAACAAGTGAAACCATGATCATGAATCAATCAATGAAAACTTTGGGACAATGCACATTATACTAAGAATGACAACTATGCTCTCTTAATGGTGCATAAAGATAGAAGGTGGTGACTCAACATAAAAGTAAAAGAAAGGCCCTTCGCAGAGGGAAGCAGTGATTAAACATGTGCTAGAGCTTTTCATTTGTAAAACAGAGAGATAAAAATTGGTTTTTGAGAGGTGGTTGCTTTTGTCAACGACTGGCAATGGGGTTCTTACTATCTTCCATACAAAAATGAAGCAAGTTTTTGAGAGAGAGTTTGGCACTTTTTGTGCTCTTTTATAAAGCTTGGCACTCCTCCCCACCTTTTTTCCTTTCTCAAACCATGGCTAACCGATTCCATCGGGTGCCCACCAACATTCACATTCCATGGAGGAGTGCCTTTTTTCTTTTATTTTTTCCTTTTTTTTTGGAATAAGCAATATGAAAGATAGCAAATCCGACCACTACGTCCCCATGAGCTGAAAACAGCGTCACAAAATGAGAAGTATTTTGAAGGTTTTTGAAAGGTATCACATGAAAATATACTTGGAATGGCTTACAAATACCATGCATAGGAATTTATAGTGGACACAATGGCAAACTTGATTTTTGGGAGTTGGATGCACGAGTAGAGCTCATACTCAGTACAAAATGAGGGCTAGCAAAAGACTGGGAGCGACCAACTAAGAGAGCAATAATGGCCATAATCATGCAAAGCGACAAAGCGACATTAAAAGAAGCATAAGATGGCATCAAAAGTCAAAAACTAAATGATCATGAAGGCTATTGGCGACTTTGTAAGAGTCTAACATGTGTGAGCATGCGCCAAGTTAACCCAAATAAAGCATCAAGGAGAAAACCAAAATAATGCTTCCATACAACAAAAACAACGCATGATTTTTTCAAAGGCTCATTAAGCAATCTCAGTTATTTGAGACAAGTCATGCTACAGCAAAACCACTAAGCATACTATCAAAAAGACATCAAGCATGACATGAAAAAGCCTAAGCCGCAGTCTACACAAGCTCCTTCTTGTACCACTATTTTGCACAAAGCTTTTTCTCTTTTCCAACACCATTTGAAATTTTTATAAACACCTCTTTTGATGAAAACCAATAAAGATCAGAGGCAAAAATACACCTTGATGAAAAGATATGACAAGGTCTGAACGCAAATCAAGGCGAAAACGAAAACCAAAAGAAGTAGCAGAAAAAGAAGAACACATGATAACCGATAAGAGTGAAAACTGAGTGTTCTTGGCAAATGAAAAGCAAGCAACTTCTCCAAAAGAAATTTTGCTGGGGTCCAACCATTTATTGCAGCAAACAAACTAACTAAACTAACTAAGAAAACTAAAACAACTGACGCTCCAAGAAAAACACATAGTGCATGAAGCAATAAAAATATAGTGTTTTGAAAGGTGACCTGATTTTTGCCGATGAAGAAGGGGTGCCTCGGGGGCATCCCCAAGCTTTGACGCTTGTACTTCTTGGATATTTCTTGGGGTGATGCATGGGCATCCCCAAGCTTGAGCTTTTGTCCATTCTTCAACTCATCTCATCATTCTCCAATCCCTACACTTGAAAACTTCCTTCATACAAAACTAAACACAATTCTATTAGTAACATTAGTGTAGGCATAACATATAATCAATCCTCTATTTGCTTCAGGTTTCAACTCAAAACCACCACATATATAGTAGATACTACTGTAGCAACATCCCCAAAAGTTCCATGATCAAAAGAACTCAAAAGAAAGCGATAAAGTGGCAAACACAAATATTGGCAGAAATCTGTTAAAACTGAACAGCTGACAAAGGTCGAATTTTTGAGGGATTTTCTGTTGCTCAAATCAAAAAGTGTTCAACTAACAAAAGTTTGGATATAACCTGGGGCATATGCACAAGAAATCGCAGGTCCAAAAGATAAACAGAGAATTTTCACGAATGTTTACGGTGCAGCACCGAAAACAGTTTCAGGACAGCAACATCCCCAAATCTTTACCTCACTCAAATTAGAGGCTTCTCTTGGCACAAAAATGAAATAAACAAGATAAGGAGCGGTCATTACAGTAGTAATGACTTCCAAGACTCAAATAAAAGAAAAAGTACTGAAAATAAAACATTGGGTTATCTCCCAAGAGTGCTTTTCTTTAACGCCTTTGAGCTAGGCGCAGTAATTTACAAAGATGCTCATGTGGGCGCCATATAAGAGCTTGAAGCAAAGGCGCCATATAGGAACTTAAAGCAATAGAGAGCATCAAAAAGCAAATGTGAAAGACATTTATATCTGAACCACTTCCTATGCATAGGAATCTTGTAAGAAAATAAATCAACAAGGCACATAGTAGCAAGCATGGATCGATAAAACAAGTGCCACTTCAAGATTTGCAACATAAAGAGGGGAAACTTAATATTGTTGAGATCCATCAAACCATGTTCCCTCTCACATAATAAAATTCAGTAGCATCATGAATAGAACTAACAATATAACTATCACATAAAACATCCCTATCATGAGCCACATGCATAAAAGAATTAATACTCACCACAGGAACAATAGTAGCAGGAGCAGATTCAACAGAATAATTATTCTCATCACCATAATCATCAAAAACAGGAGGCATATTGTAATCATAACTAATTTTATCCTCAATAGTAGGTGAACTGAAAATATTATACTCATCATCACAAGCTAGAGAACTACTATGTCGCAAAGCATATTCTTCAAACATATCATCATAAGAAGGAACATCACATAGGGGAGATAAAATATCATCAGAGCAAACTTTCTCCACTCAAGCTGGGGGACTAAAAATATCATGCTTAACAAAACCAGCTTCCCGAAGCTTAGACTTTTCTATAGCATTAGCAATAACGGTGTTCAAAGCATTCATACTAACAACACTATTAGCATGCAAATTAAGCTCCAAAGGTTTTTCAATTTTCTCTTCAAACACTTCATATCTAAACTCAGGAAAAAGACTACAGAACTCTTTGTTTTCCATTAAGCCTAACTAGTGAAAATAAAAACAAGAAACAAAAAGATGTAATTGCAGAATCTAAAGGAAATAACTCCGAGCACTCACACAGGAGGATGCGAGTACCTTTTACCTTACCTCCCCGGTAACGGCGCCAGAAAAGAGCTTGATGTCTACGCACTTCTATTCTTGTAGACACTTGTTGGGCCTCCAAGTGCAGAGGTTTGTAGAACAGCAGCAAGTTTCCCTTAAGTGGATCACCCAAGGTTTATCGAACTCAGGGAGGAAGAGGTCAAAGCTATCCCTCTCAAGCAACCCTGCAATTACGATACAGAAAGTCTCTTGTGTCCCCAACACACCCAATACACTTGTCAGATGTATAGGTGCACTAGTTCGGCGAAGAGATAGTGAAATACAAGCGGTAGTGATGATTATAAGTAGCAAATGTGATTTGAAATAAATATCGTTGCGAGCAAACATGTAACAAAACAGCAAGTAAACGGTGTGCAATGCTTGGAAACAAGGCCTAGGGATCATACTTTCACTAGTGGACACACTCCCAACAATATAACATGATTGAACAAATAAACAACTTCTCTCCACTATGGTACTCTGAATTACTCTCCTATTGAATAACACTAATCATTGCGTAGTGGCTACAGAAGCACCCCTTAAAGTTCATCAAGTACTTGACAAACACCACTCATAGAGACATCCAAATCAGATCACAATTCAAGATAGATATTATTGCAACTTAGACCAAGTACTAACACGGTGCACACACTGTCAACATTACACCATGAAAGGAGGAATAGATCACTTCAATACTATCATAGTAATAATTACTCTCATAATCCACAAGAGATCACAATCATAGCCTAAACCAAGTACCACCACGATGCACGCACTGTCACCGTTACACCATGGCAGGAGGAATAGATTACTTTAATAACACCACTAGAGTACACTATAATAATTAAGCACAGGAGTAGCATAATATCTGAATAATAACATCTACTTGTTCAACATGATACAAAGCTCACGATCACATAAAGATCACATCATGGGAGAGAGAGGTGAACCACATAGCTACCGGTAGAGCCCTCAGCCCCGGGGATGAACTACTCCCTCCTCATCATAGGAGACAGCAAGGTTGATGGAGATGGTGGTGAGGTCGATGGAGACGGCAGAGACGGCGATGGAGACCGATGGAGATGGCTCCGGGGGCACTTCCCCGTCCCGGCAAGGTGCCGGAACAGAGACTTCTGTCCCCCAAAATTCGTCGGTGGCGGCGGCGGAACTGCGGAACTCTTTCTGGAAAATTGCCGACCCTTTTAGGGTTTTCCGTCCCGAGGCTTTATATAGGCGAAGGGGCATCGTGAGGGGTGGGACCAGGCGCCCTCACGCATGGCTGGCGCGGCCAGGGGCCTGGCCGCGCGACCCCTGCATGTGGGGCCCCTGTGGCCCACCTCCTACTCCTCTTCGGATCTCTGGAAGCTTCCGGGTAAAATAAGACTTCAGGATGAGGTTTCATCCAATTCCGAGAATATTTCCTGTGTATCACTTCTGAAACACAAAAACAGCAGAAAACAGGGAACTGGCACTGTGGCACTTGTTAATAGGTTAGTTCCGGAAAATGCATAAAAGTGCCACGAAGTGTAACGAAACAATAGGCAAATGGTGTAAAAACAAGCATGGAGCATCAAAAATTGTAGATACGTTGGAGACGTATCACCGGGGTCCCCACAGGTACCCCAAGAGCATGTTTTGGCTAGAGTTTGTTGGTATTGGCGTGGCGTGCTCCACGGCTGTATTGATTGCTCTCACTCTTCTTCTGATAGTCGAACTTTTACCCTCGTTGCGAGGGAGTCAGCGATTTCTCCTTCTGCTAAATGATTCGCTCCTCTGTTTATATTTGCTAGAATAAGTACTGGGTTGTTGTTATCATTGAGTTCTTCTGAATTATCTTCTGCGATGGCGAGTATCTGATACCGATTGTCGACCTTGCTGTTGTGACTTGAGAAGATCGAATTATCGTCTTCAGAAAGTTCTAGTCCCGTTTTCTAGGAGTCTATTGATTGATCTGAGTTGTCATCGTGGTAGATTGTGAGATCTTCGAGTTGCACTCTTAAGTCAGAATTCTCCATGATTTTGTCGCCTCCTGCAATTTTTCCTTCTTTTTCTTCTGCTAAGCTGACCGACGAGTTTACCATGCTAGAAAAGCTTTCTGATGATTCCGAGATTGCTACTATCTCGGGTTCACTTGCCGACGGATCCACTGTCATTGGATCTGAAAGGCGAATCGAACCTAATGATCCAATGCGAAAGTTTAGACTTCCAATCGTCAAATCCATATCTTGATCCATGCTCTCGAATACTTGCGTAAAACTTGACTGGTGCGGTTGAAAATCGACGGTTCCGAAGGGTATCTGAATTTCATCGACTTGCGAGTTGTTGTTGGCTGAAAGTAAAAAAGCCGTCGAGTTCATGATGCCAATGCCCAGAGTCCCCACGGTCGACGCCAATTGATGAGGGTTAACTCGACAAATGTCCTAGATGAAGGACTTAGGATCGGGGAGATAGGGCGTCGGATGAACTCGAAGGTAAAATTAGTCAAACAAGGGGGCTATGAAAGTAAACATGGGTGTAGAACCTGGCTTGCTTTCAATCTAGCCTACACCGTCCCCTCCAGGTCTCGAGGATCGGGTAGGGCCCGATACAGATTACAATATCGACATATGGTAAGAACTCGTATTTTGACTAGTATTACAATTGGGCCTAGCTTAACGGACCTCAGGGGTACTCAACTAACGGGCTCTATTATCTATACCCTTGTCAATCACTCTCCTCTTTTTCATCCAATGAGCTTCCAGTTTCAGCAATTTCTTCTTCCATAGGCTCCTTCAAGGCATTAGTCTCTTCCGTTGGAGAGCATCTATTAAGATATTTAAGAATATAGCCATTTTCTTCCTTGTAATTATCAAAGCAAAATGTAAGTATATCATAAACCTCATATTTATAAGGTGCATCATCAATATTTTTAAGCAAATAAGCAAGTCCGAATGCACCATTCCAAGCAATAAATTCTTCAATTTGTTCCACATCATAAAAGTCATAATTTCCATTAATATAAGAAGATATGGTAACATCATCATTATACTCACATTGAAAAGGGAGGTGTTTATACCTCCTACAGCAACAAGATCTATCAAAGCAATATGTAACATTATAAGTAGAGCACACATTTCTAGCAATGATATACAATCTATTGATTTGTTCCCATAAGTGTTTCCCTTTTTGTGACAAACGGTGTTCCTCATAATAATTTTGCTGCTCTTCCGTGAACCCACCTTGCCAAAAAGATTTAGTTTCAAAGAAACCAACCATTGATAGAAAGCATGATAAAGCAAGACAATAACAGACCAACAAAAATAACAACTATAGAAGAAACTAATTTTTTTGTATTTTTGATAAAACGATGCAAGTAAAAATAAAGTAAAGAAAAACTTAAAACAAAGTAAAGGATGTGCGTGCGATACTCCCCTTAGAGAAGTCTTCTTTTTCCCCGGCAACGGCGCCAGAAAACTTGTTGATGGCGCGGTGATGATGGTGTGGAAGCTTCTTCTTCAATCCACGGCAACGGTGACAGAAAACTTTTGGTGCCAAGTTGACGTGGGAATGTGTAGTAAATGACCGGCCAGTTGGAAACCCCAAGAGAAGGTTTGATGAATATAGCAGCAAGTTTTCCCTCAGTTATGAAACCAAGGTAGTCAATCCAGTAGGAAAAAGCCAAACAACTGAAGGTGATGCCCACTAGCTGCGTGACACTCTAACAAGGGCGCCGTTAACGATAACTTGTTAGCGCGTCTTCAACCAGTAGCAACGAGGAACCTGCACACAACACAACCAAATACTTTGTTCCCAACTTACGATGAGGTTGTCAATCTCACCGGTTTGCTTGAAACAAAGGAATGAGCGTATCGAGTGGAAAGTGATAATAGTATGCGAGTAAAGTAAACAGTGCGAGTAAAGTAAACAGGTGATAGCAATATAAAGGAAATAGGACCGGGGACTGATACGTCTCCAACGTATCTATAATTTTTGATGCTCCATGCTTGTTTTTACACCATTTGCCTATTGTTTCGTTACACTTCGTGGCACTTTTATGCATTTTCCGGAACTAACCTATTAACAAGTCGCCACAGTGCCAGTTTCCTGTTTTCTGCTGTTTTTGTGTTTCAGAAGTGATACACAGGAAATATTCTCGGAATTGGACGAAACAAGTTCCTGAAGTCTTATTTTACCCGGAAGCTTCCAGAGATCCGAAGGAGAGAAGGAGAGGGGCCACCAGGGGCCCACACGCATAGGAAGCGCGGCCAGCCCCTGGCCCGCGCCACCATGGTGTGAGGCCACCTGGGCCCTCCTCTGACATCGCCCCTTCGCCTATAAAGACCCCCCGACGGAAAAAACCTAAGTACCCGATCACTTTCCCAGAACACAACGCGATCCGCCGCCGCCGTCGACCCGAAGATCGGGAGGGTCCAGAAGCTCTTCCCGGCACCCTGCCGGAGAGGGGAATCGCCACCGGAGGTCTTCTTCATCGCCATGCTTGCCTCCGGAGCGATGAGTGAGTAGTCTACCTTGGACCATGGGTCCATAGCAGTAGCTAGATGGTTGTCTTCTCCACCATGTGCTTCATGTTTAGATCTCATGAGCTGCCCTACATGATTGAGATCACCGTTATGTAATTCTACATGTTTGGTTTGTTGGGATCCGATGAATATTGGTGTTTATGATTAAGTTGCTGTACTGAATATTATCTTTTGTTATCTCTATGTTGTTTATGATCTTGCATGCTCTCCGTTGTTAGTAGCTATCTTGGCCGAGTAGTTGCTAGTGACTCCAAGAGGGGGTATTTATGCTCGATAGTGGGTTCATGCCTCTATTTAACCTGGGGGAGTGACAGAAACCTCTAAGGTTGTAGATGTGCTGTTGCTACTAGGGAGAAAACAACATTCATATGCTCAAGGGCATATGCTTTGTTTACATTACACACTTTGCTTAATGCAATTATCTGTTGTTCGCAACTTAATACTTGTGGAGTTCTCGGATTGATTCGTCATAGGTGGATTATTAGTCATAGATGCAGTTGGATGGCGGTCTATGTATCTTGTTGTAATGCCCAGAGTAAATCTCATAGTGATCTTCTTGACATATCACGTTTATCTCTATTCTATCAATTGCCCAACTGTAATTTGTTTACCCAGCATATGTTATTTATCTTATGGAGAGACACCACTAGTGAACTGTAGACCCCGGTCCTATTTCCATCATATTGCTATTACCTGTTTACTTTACTCGCACTGTTTACTTTACTCGCATACTCTATTGTTTTCCACTCGATACGCTCATAACCTTTGTTTCAAGCAAACCGGTGAGATTGACAACCTCATCGCAAGTTGGGAACAAAGTACTTGGTTGTTTGTGTGCAGGTTCCGCGTTGCAGCTAGCAAGCAAAGCTTGGACGAGGCGCCATATATAAATTGTCCGAAGCTGTCGCAAACTAGCAAGCATCACCTTCAGTCGTCATTGTCTGCTTTTCTCCTGAACGATAAACCTTGGTTTCTTAACTGAGGGAAAACAAGCTGCTATACTCATCATACCTTCCTCTTGGGGTTCCCAACGGGCTGGTCATTCACCACGCACAAGGACCTCTGATCTTCCACATCAACTTGGAGTATCAGCCTCTTTTCTGGCGCCGTTGCCGGGGAAGAGTGGAAGACTTCTGCGAGGGGAGTTTTCGCACACACATCCTTTACTTTGTTTTATTGTTTTGCTTTACTTTACCTGCATTGCTTTATATCAAAAACCCAAAAAAATAGAATCCTTGGTAGTTGTTTTTTCTTGTTATGAAAGAGCAATTTTCTGGTGCTAGTACTGAAGATGCTGCAGCTCATCTCAACAATTTTGTTGAGCTATGTGAGATGCAAAAATATAAGGATGTTGATAGTGATATTATTAAGCTCAAGTTGTTTCCTTTTTCTTTGAGAGGAAAAGCTAAAGATTGGTTGCTATCTTTGACTAAGAATAGTATTGATTCATGGGCTAAGTGTAAGGATGCTTTTATTGGTAGATACTATCCTCCTGCTAAGATTATATCTCTGCGTAGTAATATTATGAAATTTACTCAGTTTGATAATGAACATGTTGCTCAAGGTTGGGAAAGAATGAAATCTATGATAAAGAATTGCCCCACTCATAGACTGACTACTTGGATGATTGTCCAAACTTTTTATGCAGGACTGAATTTTTCTTCGAGGAACCTACTTGATTCAGCTGCTGGAGGCACTTTTATGTCCCTTACCTTGGGCGCCGCAACAAAGCTACTCGACAACATGATGGTAAATTATTCTGAATGGCACACCGAGAGAGCTCCACAAGGTAAGAAGGTAAATTCTGTTGAGGAAACCTCTTCCTTGAATGATCAGATTGATACCATTATGGCTATGCTTGTTAATGATAGGACTCATGTTGATCCTAATAATGTTCCTTTAGCCTCTCTGGTTGCTCAAGAAGAGCATGTTGATGTGAATTTCATTAGAAACAATAATTTTAACAACAATGCTTATAGGAACAATTTTGCTAGTAACAATTATAGGCCGTATCCTTCTACCAATGGTAATGGTTATGGTAACTCTTATGGTAATTCCTACAACAACACTAGGGCCGCGCCCTCCGAGCTTGAGGTAATGCTCAAGGACTTCATCGGTAAGCAAACTGCTTTTAACAAGTCTGTTGAGAAAAAGTTAGGCAAAATTGATATTCTTGCTTCTAAAGTTGATAGCCTTGCTCATGATGTTGAACTTCTGAAATTAAAAGTGTTGCCTAATGATGTGAAAGAGAACAATGTTTTTGCTACCGCTAATGCTATTCAAGTTGGAATTGATGAAAATATTAGATTGTTAGCGGAATTGCATGCCAGGTGGGAAAGAGAAGATGAGATGGCTAGAGAGATGAAGGTATGTACCATTACTACCTCTAATGATGTTGCTCCTAATGCTAGCAATCCTCTTACTTTGATTGGTGTAGAGAAAACTCCCACTCCTTGTGTTAAAAAGCCTAAAACTGTCAAAACTTTTTCTCAAAAGAGTGCTGAAATTTTTTGGAGTGTGGGAGATGATAGCTCTACTTCTTTTAATGATTTTGATGTTGATGGCTGCAATATATCTGAAGTAATTTTGTTCTTGCAAAAGCTTGCTTTGACTCCCAATGCTAGTTCTCTAAATATTGCTTTTACTAAGCATATTACCAATGCTCTCATGAAAATTAGGGATGAAAAGTTGAAGCAAAAAGCTTCCGTTCTGTGACGACCCGCCTTTTACTAAAGGCAAATCTCCTGTGTATCTGTGCCATTCCCTGGATCAGTAGATAGCACCACAGTACAAAATAAGTAATCATTGCAATAGCATCAATATTACAACGTAAATCCAGTTACATAGGTCTTCAACCTTACGAGTACACAGCATAAAGCACGGTTGCAGTGAGCCTCCATTCTTCATCACGTGCCACAGGCAGACATGTTGGAATGTAGTCTCGAGATCCTACTCCTGGTTCTTTACTTGAAATAAAACCTGCACGTTTGAATATGCAGCCCCAGAGGGGTCAGTACAATGACGTACTGGCAAATGACACATATTTGGTGGCATTTTGTGGAAAAACTATACTACATGACATTTGGCTGGTGGATCTCATAGGCTGATTTGCATAAAGCCAATTTTCATCCTAAAATCCTTTTTAAAACTTTTATTAAGCATTCAAGATTTTTAAAGGTCAAGATAACCCCCAGGCGAAGACAACCACACAAATCCTGGGTTGATAGCCAGGTGTGTAGCCCTGAGTAGTTACTCGACAAGACCAGGATAACCCTCAGGCGAAGACAACTACACAAATCCTGGGTTGATAGCCAGGTGTGTAGCCCTGAGTAGCTAGTCTTGGGATTGGTGAGGACCCTTAGGCGAAGACAACTACACAAGTCCTGAGTTGATAGTCAAGTGTGTAGCCCTAAGTAGTCACTATTCAAGTTTTAATCATTCTAAAATGGTGATGAGATTCTTCCGTACATTCCATGTCTAGAGACTCAACTGTCCATAACCGAGGACACGGCTAATCGATTAGATTTAAACACCTTGCAAGGGTTGTGCACTTTCACCTTACGATTCATTTTATGCCCATACATAAAATGAAACGAGACCTTTTAGAAGGAGAGGACAACTAACTTGGCAAGCACCGCTCCCAACCTATAATTTGACTACCACCACTTCTTGCCGACAAGTTGCACTCCCACATTCTAATCAGTCAAGACAGAGCCCATAATGTCATAAGGCTGCACTAGAAGTACACTAAGCATGGAAGACATAGCCATCTCTTTGTTCCTGGGTGGCCAACCACAAGTGTACGCCCAGGCAGCAACTACACAAAGTGTAGCCCCAGGTCGCCACTCAACACCACCTCCATAATCAAACCAATCCACCCAGGTGTTTCATTTTAGTTGAAGTTCTTAATTTGTTCACAAAACACTTTTCAAGTGGTCTTAGCATGGCATCAATATTAACAAAGTATTTAGCATCCTATCAGGTGGGGTTTGAGGGATAGCTACACACTACTAGGATCTAAGCATTTGATAAAACAGTTGAGTAAAACACCTATCATGCATACTACAAGAGGTGAATATACTAATGCATAATAAAATGGGTGAGGGACATGTGTGTCACTTGCCTTTTTGAAGAATACGACGTTCCACTTCTCTCAACTAAGCACGTAGCTCTTCGCAAAAACTATAGCACAAGAAATAGCATACCATAAACAATCCATACAAACACAATCAAACAAACAAACAATTAAAAAGTGTTTGTTTAATAATTTAGATTTATTGATATGTTATGATAGAAAGATATGGTAAAGGAAATATGAATTGTGAGATATGAATTTGAGAGAGAATTGGACTAGGCATAATATAATTGATGAAGTTTTTATGCTTTATTAAAGCATAAGAGTTTAGGAATAGCTCATGTGTAATAAATTACACAAGAGTCGAATTGTGCAACTACAACACTATTGAGTAAATGTGACAACAATTACTCTTGAATAGCATCTATTGCACTTAGGAACTAGGCTAGGTTTTAAGAATGCTTGTACTACTCAATTAGCACATTTGCAAGTTGAATAGTTCAATACATGTGAACCAAACTAAGTGGGCATTGGATTGGGACGGTCAAGTGATTGGAAAGATTGATCCTCCAAGATTACAATGTAATGATAATAATCATGGGCTTGGCATAGGCATGAATAGAGTTTAGAATAACTCATGTGAATATATTCACATAGATATAGAATAGTGCAACAGAACATTACTGAATAAAGTGTGACAACACTTATTCATAATAGTATAAGTTACACATAGGATTGGGTGTGTATAATTGATATTTGAGGACATGGCTCAATGGTTCATTGATCAACATGGTGTATAACACATACTATGGTACGGGTTATAACAACACCACATTAACAAAATCTAGGTTTGAGATGAATTCATATTCTACTCAAGTAGCACAATTGCAATTTGAGTACATATATGAATTAGACGAAATATAATGAGTGAGACCTTTATGCTTTATCAAAGCATATTGAATCTTGGAATATCTCCTGTGGGAAATTCACATAAGAGACAAAATAGTGCAGTAGCAATACTATTGAATAAGTGTAACAACAATTATTCTTAAGTAGTATATATTACACTTAGACAATGGGCTGGGAAATGTGAAGCATTGAGTTACTCAATTAACTCATTTGTTAATTGAATAGTTCTATGCAAGGCTAAGATTGAGTAGACATGAGTAAATGGCTATAGGTAATGGATATGTATAGATGATGTTTGAAAACATGGCTTAAGGTTCCTAATGAGTAAATGGGATTGGGTTAAGTACTATGATGTTGATTTGATCAATACCATAGTAGCAAGGGTAGAAACCTAGATTGAAAATATCACACTTTACTCAAACAACACAATTGTAATTTGAATATGTGTGAGCTAGACATGATGTACTTAGATGGACATGACATTGGATCAAGTGATCTCAAGATGATATTTGACAGCTAGGTATGATCATAGGGTTTTTATAAAGTAGAAGGAATCATTGATTGAAATAGAAATAGAATTAATCTACATAGGAATACTCAAATTCTCATATTAGAATTTGAATAATTGTGACATGGTTCAAGAAATTGTGGGAGTGATGCTTCTGGATAGCTTGCAGTAAAACAAAGTCACTGCAATTGGTTTCACTCCAAAATGAGTTATAGAATTTGGATTATCACCAAAATAGTGATTTGGACAAATTTGAATGCACAAAGTGTGTGCACGTATCAAATTTGGATTTTATTGATCCTATGATGTTCTACAAGTCGAGAGGATTCCAGGGACTACAAATTTGTAATTTTTGGATAGACAGAACTAAAGATATGAATTTATCGAGCTAACAGAAGGTTTGATTCCAATTTGAAAATAGTTTCAAATTGAACCCATAAAATATAATATTTTATGGTACTGATGGATTCTAGATGTTCTAAGGATTCCAACGGTATATTATTTGTTATTTTTGGACCTACAGATTAAAAGTTATGATTTTTCAAAGACTTGGATCAAATCTGATTCCTATTTCAAATTCGAAACTCTGTTTAAATAGGAAGCCGACACTTGTCGTGTTTTAATTGGTTAGTACCGGTTCGTTCGGATTGGCTTTGTGGATCGTTGGATTTAAGTGGATCTGGACGCACGAGATCATCCAGTACCGGTTCGTTAAGTGAAACGATCTGGGGTGTTGGATCTTGATCTAACGGATCAGAGAAGATCTGAGAGAGGTCCTCACCTAGGGTTTCGGCGAGGTCAACTCCGGCGAGGTAGCGGTCCAGGTGCCGACCTCCGGCGATGCTCCGGTGGGTTCTGCTCGACGGCGAGGTTAGGACGGGGTGCAGAAGGAGTCGGCGATGTCACGTGCTTGGTCGACGGGTCTGGGCGTCGTCTCCTGCGATGTCTGCACGCGAACGGAGGAGTTCTGGGCGCCGGCGGCTTGGAACTTGGTGATGCCATCGAAGTGCTGCACAAGAATTGATAGGGGCGGGATTAGGGGAAGCGAACGAAATAGGGGAGAAGGAAATTCGAAGAAACGGCGACGTTTGCCCTCTGGTTCAATGACACAGATGTGGAGACGGCGGCGGTTTCTGCTGGCTCCGACGAGGAATTCCTATCGATTTGGCGGCGGTTTTCGAGAATGATCAAAGGGATATGAGAGAGGAGAGGGAGGGGGTTTTATAGCCGCGGCTAGGCGTCGAATTAAGCGGGCAGTGATGGGTATTGAAGGGGAAATTAAACGGGGAGGAAACGGTCTCCGGCGAGAGTAACGGGCGGAGGTGGAAGACGGTGACGTGGCCCTGGCAGGTGGGTCCCACACGTCAGCGAGGGAAGGAGAGAAGCAGGGTACCGGTTCGGGGTGAAGGTAAGTGGGCCGCGGGTCTCTTTTCATCTCTGGGCCGAGGGGTTTCCCCGAGGCCCTTTTCGTATTTTTTTGTTTCTTTTCTTCTTTTCTTTTTCTGTTTTCTTTATTTCTTCATAGATTTTGCAAGAATGCTTCAAATCAATTCAAACCAAAAAGTAAAATTTTCTAAAAATCAACTTAACACTCTAAGACAGTAAGAAACATGTTTTCATAAATAAAACTAATTTCCAAATAAAACTCTAATATTTAGCCAAAGGGCTCATTTGCATAAATCAAGTAGAAGGAAGATTTTAAAGTAATCCTTTTAAATTCAGAGAATAAACTTTACAAAAATAGTTTTTGAAATATCTTTTTCAAACATTCCTTTGGCATAGAAAACTTTATAAACCATTTTGTAAATATCCCTTTGCAAGATATCTTGCATAGGTTTGAATAAACACAAAGTAGTATTTTGAAACTTGATCTTTCTCAAAGAAGTTCTTCAAGAAATAAATAGAAGATTTTAAATAGTTTTCAAACAAAGCTTTCAAATAAACTCAAAAAGTTTTAAATCCCTGTGAATTTTCAATCAACACAAGCAAAATAAAAACGAAAATTTTCCCCCAAAATTTGATAAAATCTTGGGTCGTTACACGTTCCCAAGAAGTTAGAAGATGGTTGGGAACCCATCATTGATATGCATGTTAATGGTTTTGATTGCCATGCTTTATGCGATCTAGGTGCTAGTATTTCTATCATGCCTAGAAAGATTTATGACATGCTTGATTTACCACCGCTTGAAAAATGTTATTTTGATGTTCCTATTGCTGATGTTGCTAAGAAGAAACCTTTGGGAAGGATTAATGATGTTATTATTGTGGTTAACAATAACCTTGTTCCCGTTGATTTTCTTGTTATGGACATTGAATGTCATGCTTCATGTCCTATTATTTTGGGAAGACCCTTTCTTCGAACTGTAGGTGCTATCATTGATATGAGGGAAGGCACTATCAAATATCAATTCCCACTAAAGAAAGGTATGGAACACTTCCCTAGGAAGAGGAAGAAATTACTTTTTGACTCTATTCTTAGAGCAAATTATGAGCTTGATGCTTCATCACTTGATATTACTTGATTCACAATTTTCTGCGCCTAGCTCAAAGGCGTTAAAGAAAAGCACTCTTGGGAGATAACCCAATGTTTCTTTTTAGTACTTTTTCTTTTATTTGAGTCTTGGAAGTCATTACTACTGTAATGACCGCTCCTTATCTTGTTTATTTCGTTTTTGTGCCAAGAGAAGCCTCTAATTCGAGTGAGGTAAAGATTTGGGGATGTTGCTGTCCTGAAACTATTTTCGATGCTGCACCGTAAAATTCGTATAAATTCTCTGTATATCTTTTGGACCTGAGATTTCTTGTGCATATGCCCCAGGTTATATCCAAACTTTTGTTAGTTGAACACTTTTTGATTTGAGCAACATAAAACCCCTCAAAAATTCGACCTTTGTCAGCTGTTCAGTTTTGACAGATTTCTGCCAATATTTGTGTTTGCCACTTTATCGCTTTCTTTTGAGTTCTTTTGATCACGGAACTTTTGGGGAGGTTGCTACAGTCGTATTTGCTATATATATGGTGGTTTTGGGTTGAAACCTGAAGCAAAAGAGGATTGATTATATGCTATGCTTACACTAATGTTGCTAATAGAATTGTGTTTAGTTTTGTATGAAGGAAGTTTTCAAGTGTAGGGATTGGAGAATGATGAGATGAGTTGAAGAATGGACAAAAGCTCAAGCTTGGGGATGCCCATGCATCACCCCAAGAAATATCCAAGAAGTACAAGCGTCAAAGCTTGGGGATGCCCCCGAGGCACCCCTTCTTCATCGGCAAAAATGAGGTCACCTTTCAAAACACTATATTTTTATTGCTTCATGCACTATGTGTTTTTCTTGGAGCGTCAGTTGTTTTAGTTTTCTTAGTTAGTTTAGTTTGTTTGTTTGCTGCAATAAATGGTTGGACCCCAACAAATTTTCCTTGGAGAAGTTGCCTTGCTTTTCATTTGCCAAGAACACTCTAGTTTTCACTCTTATTAAAAATCGGGTGTTCTTCTTTTTCTGCTACTGCTTTTGGTTTTCGTTTTCGCCTTGATTTGCATTCAGACCTTGCCATATCTTTTCATCAAGGTGTATTTTTGCCTCTGATCTTTATTGGTTTTCATCAAAAGAGGTGTTTATAAAAATTTCAAATGGTGTTGGAAAAGAGAAAAAGCTTTGTGCAAAATAGTGGTACAAGAAGGAGCTTGTGTAGACTGCGGCTTAGGCTTTTTCATGTCATGCTTGATGTCTTTTTGATAGTATGCTTAGTGGTTTTGCTGTAGCATGACTTGTCTCAAATAACTGAGATTGCTTAATAAGCCTTTGAAAAAATCATGCGTTGTTTTTATTGTATGGAAGCATTATTTTGGTTTTCTCCTTGATGCTTTATTTGGGTTGACTTGGCGCATGCTCACACATGTTAGACTCTTACAAAGTCGCCAATAGCCTTCATGATCATTTAGTTTTTGACTTTTGATGCCATCTTATGCTTCTTTTAATGTTGCTTTGCATGATTATGGCCATTATTGCTCTCTTAGTTGGTCGCTCCCAGTCTTTTGCTAGCCCTCACCTTGTACTGAGTATGAGCTCTACTCGTGCATCCAACTCCTAAAAGCCAAAGTTTTCCAAAGTGTCCACCATACATACCTACTAGCAATTTGCTATTCCAAGTAAATTTGACTTGCTTTTATTTTCTCTTCAAATTAAACTCTAACCAGTGTTATGCGAAATTCGGTCAGTAAAGCTCTCACGAACCGGAAGGCACACTTTACTTTTTTCATGTTCTAAAAATTTGACATTGTGGTCTCTTATGTTGAGTTGTTATGCTTGCAAGTTGTAAGTTGGATTCTAGCCCAGCCATGCTGTCATGGGCAAGCTTTCAACATTGCACTTCTTATTTGAGTTGATATCGTGATCTTTTGTTTATGGATGCCCGCGGTGTGAAATGAATTGGGAATCTTGTGGGGATCATGGAGTTTGTATATGTGTTAGGGAAACGCCGGGCCACCAATCTAAGCCAAACATAATTCATGGTGGAAATTTGCAGCATACCCATGGTGAACATTCGACGACGCATCTCACAATAAAAAGCTAAAGAAAAGGCAAATAAAAGAGATGTCGAGGTGTTCATTGTCTGCTTGTCCTGTCATTTTGGTGTGGGCTTGTTCCATGTCATCGGGCACGGAGGTACCCCATTGGCGGTTCTCAATGATATGCATATACTTACAATGACAAGAGCCTTGCTTGGGACTCTAAGTAAAGTAGCATGAGGTTTGGGTACTCGTATTCACGGGGCACGAGGTTTTCAACTTATGATTTGTCAAGCATATGCATCATAATTGTTCTCGCATTAACTTTAACCATTCAAGATGCTTATGATGGGGGCAATGAGAGCTCAAAGCCGGTAAGTACCATAATTTTTGAAGGTTATAAAACTTGCAATCACTGCTTCCCTCTGCGAAGGGCCTTTCTTCTACTTTTATGTTGAGTCACCACCGTCTTTCTTTATGCACCATTAAGAGAGCATAGTTGTCATTCTTAGTGTGATATGCATTGTCCGAAAGTTCATTGATTGACTCATATTGTTGGTTTCACTTGTTCTTAAATTATTTGTAACTAGTCTCCCTCTTAAACTTGAAGGTGTCCTATGCATTTATGTTTTGCTCTCTTTGAAGGACAAGCTGAAAACCATTTGTATGTTTTTCCTTATGATTTGAACACACGTTTGACTTTCATTGTTTTATTTTCATGATCTTTTGTTTGTGTTCATTTGCATGTTTACAACATGGTTGCTAAGTTCTTATTGTCAAGATTATATCTTTCATGCCCATGTTTTAAGTTCTTATGATCCCAGCTCACAAATGCTTACATATATGATCAAGATTGTGTAGGTGCATGTCACCTCAAAAATTATTCTTTTGTTATCACTTACCTACTCGAGGACGAGCAGGAGTTAAGCTTGGGGATGCTTGATACGTCTCCAACGTATCTATAATTTCTGATGCTCCATGCTTGTTTTTACACCATTTGCCTATTGTTTTGTTACACTTCGTGACACTTTTATGCATTTTCTGGAACTAACCTATTAACAAGTCGCCACAGTGCCAGTTTCCTGTTTTCTGCTGTTTTTGTGTTTCAGAAGTGATACACAGGAAATATTCTTGGAATTGGACGAAACAAGTTCCTGAAGTCTTATTTTACCCTGAAGCTTCCAGAGATCCGAAGGAGAGAAGGAGAGGGGCCACCAGGGGCCCAGACGCATAGGTGGCGCGGCCAGCCCCTGGCCCACGCCACCATGGTGTGAGGCCACCTGGGCCCTCCTCTGACATCGCCCCTTCGCCTATAAAGACCCCCCGACGGAAAAAACCTAAGTACTCGATCACTTTTCCAGAACACATCGTGATCCGCCGCCGCCATCGACCCGAAGATCGGGAGGGTCCAGAAGCTCTTCCCGGCACCCTGCCGGAGAGGGGAATCGCCACCGGAGGTTTTCTTCATCGCCATGCTTGCCTCCGGAGCGATGAGTGAGCAGTCTACCTTGGACCATGGGTCCATAGCAGTAGCTAGATGGTTGTCTTCTCCACCATGTGCTTCATGTTTAGATCTCATGAGCTGCCGTACATGATTGAGATCGCCGTTATGTAATTCTACATGTTTGGTTTGTTGGGATCCGATGAATATTGGTGTTTATGATTAAGTTGCTGTACTGAATATTATCTTTTGTTATCTCTATGTTGTTTATGATCTTGCATGCTCTCCGTTGTTAGTAGCTATCTTGGCCGAGTAGTTGCTAGTGACTCCAAGAGGGGGTATTTATGCTCGATAGTGGGTTCATGCCTCTATTTAACCTGGGGGAGTGACAGAAACCTCTAAGGTTGTAGATGTGCTGTTGCTACTAGGGAGAAAACAACATTCATATGCTCAAGGGCATATGCTTTGTTTACATTACACACTTTGCTTAATGCAATTATCTGTTGTTCGCAACTTAATACTTGTGGAGTTCTCGGATTGATTCGCCACAAGTGGATTATTAGTCATAGATGCAGTTGGATGGCGGTCTATGTATCTTGTTGTAATGCCCAGAGTAAATCTCATAGTGATCTTCTTGACATATCACGTTTATCTCTATTCTATCAATTGCCCAACTGTAATTTGTTTACCTAGCATGTGTTATTTATCTTATGGAGAGACACCACTAGTGAACTGTAGACCCCGGTCCTATTTCCATCATATTGCTATTACATGTTTACTTTACTCGCACTGTTTACTTTACTCGCATACTCTATTGTTTTCCACTCGATACGCTCATAACCTTTGTTTCAAGCAAACCGGTGAGATTGACAACCTCATCGCAAGTTGGGAACAAAGTACTTGGTTGTTTGTGTGCAGGTTCCGCGTTGCAGCTAGCAAGCAAAGCTTGGACGAGGCACCATATATAAATTGTCCGAAGCTGTCGCAAACTAGCAAGCATCACCTTCAGTCGTCATTGTCTGCTTTTCTCCTGAACGATAAACCTTGGTTTCTTAACTGAGGGAAAACAAGCTGCTATACTCATCATACCTTCCTCTTGGGGTTCCCAACGGGCTGGTCATTCACCACGCACAAGGACCTCTGATCTTCCACATCAACTTGGAGTATCAGGGACCACAGTTCACTAGTGGTGTCTCTCCATAAGATAAAATAACACATGCTGGGTAAACAAATTACAGTTGGGCAATTGATAGAATAAAGACAACATGCATGTCAAGAGGATCACTATGAGATTTACTCTGGGCATTACAACAAGATGCATAGACCGCCATCCAACTGCATCTATGACTAATAATCCACTTGTGGCAAATCAATCTGAGAACTCCACAAGTATTAAGTTGCAAACAACAGATAACTGCATTAAGCAAAGTGTGTAATGTAAACAAAGCATATGCCCTTGATCATATGAATGTTGTTTTCCCCTAGTAGCAACAGCACATCTACAACCTTAGAGGTTTCTGTCACTCCCCCAGATTAAATAGAGGCATGAACCCACTATCGAGCATAAATACCCCCTCTTGGAGTCACTAGCAACTACTCGGCCAAGATTGCTACTAACAACGGAGAGCATGCAAGATCATAAACAACATAGAGATAACATAAGATAATATTCAGCACATCAACTCAATCATAACACCAATATTCATCGGATCCCAACAAACACAACATGTAGAGTTACATAACGGTGATCTCGATCATGTAAGGCAGCTCACGAGATCTAAACATGAAGCACATGGTGGAGAAGACAACCATCTAGCTACTGCTATGGACCCATAGTTCAAGGTAGACTACTCACTCATCACGCCGGAGGCAAGCATGGCGATGAAGAAGACCTCTGGTGGCGATTCCCCTCTCCGACAGGGTGTCGGGAAGAGCTTCTGGACCCTCCCGATCTTCGGGTCGATGGCGGCGGTGGATCGCGATGTTTTTTGGAAAAGTGATCGGGTCTTTAGGTTTTTCCCGTCGGGGGGTCTTTATAGGCGAAGGGGCATCGTCAGAAGTGGACCAGGGGGCCCACACCACAGGCCGGCATGGGCCAGGGGTAGGTCGCGCCCCCTAGTGGTGTGGCCGCCCTCTGGCTTGGCTCCATCTCCTCTTTGGTTATCTGGAAGCTTCGGTAAATATCTGGACGTCTGGCTTTTGTTTCGTCCAATTCCGAGAATATTTCCTGTGTAACTTTTCTGAAACACAAAAACAGCAGAAAACAGGGAACTGGCACTGTGGCATCTCGTTAATAGGTTAGTTCCGGAAAATGCATAAAAATGCCACGAAGTGTAACGAAACACTAAGCAAATGGTGTAAAAACAAGCATGGAACATCAAAAATTATGGATACGTTGGAGACGTATCACATATAATTTTATGTGACATGGTATAGCCAATCTCCGCGCAATGATCTCCATCTTGTGTGCGCCGGTATGATCTCCATCACTCCACCATGATTGCCTCCACCACGAATAGCAACTACAACTATTGCTAACTACTTAGCGATAAAGTAAAGGTATTACATGGCGTATAAGAAGTTGACACGCAGGTCATACACAATTATAAAGACAACCATATGGCTCCTGCCGGTTGTGAACTCGTCGACATGCAAGTCGTGAAATATTACAAAACATGATCATCGCATACATCACATATATCACATCACATCTTGTGGCCATACCATATCACAAAACACGCCCTGCAAAAACAAGTTAGACGCCTTTACTTTGTTGTTGCATGTTTTACGTGGCTTATGGGAGTAACAAGTTAAGAACGATTCTTACCTACGAAAAGCCACAACGGTGATATTATGGTTGCTAACATCCGTTGTAAATCCCATGACTATTATAGTGAGAGAAACCGGCATCCACCAGCCGCATGTGTGGAATAAGCCACACGTCAAGTGCGGAGCCGGTCTCGCGAACGAGGTCGCATAAAGTTGGCCTGGACCGCTTCGATCTCACTATGCCGCGCCATAAGAAATACACACCAAGAGGTTTGCAACAGAAAACATCAACGCCCGCAACAAGCATGTTGCGTTCTACTCGTGAAACACATCTACGCATAGATCTAGCTCTGATACCACTGAAGGGTTTCGCAGTACAGTAAATCAAAAAAATTCCTATGGATGCGAACAAGAAAGCCAAGATCTAATCTAGGAGATGTAATCAACAAGAGAGATAGATGAGATCTTCATACCCTTGAAGAAATCGCACAGCGGAAACGTTCAACAGAACGTGGATGATGTAGTCGTACTAGCCTTCTCCTCCTCGCGATCCGATCCGATCCAACACCGCAAGTGGCGACGCCTCCGAGAGATGCACACGTACAGCGCACCAACGACTCCGCCTTCCAGGTCCAGTGAGATATAGTGGAGTGATAGATGGGATCAACAAAACGACGGTGTGGTGTCTATGGTGGAGAGTATGCGCCGACAGAGCTTCGTCTGTTTGCGTGGTGGAGAAAGAACAGAGAAAGGAAGCTTCAGAAACCAGACAGTGGCTCCGCGCAAAATAGGTCAAACCTGAACTGGCCGGCGACCTAGTCCTTTTATAGGCGCGATGCAAAGTTTCTTAAAACCTAACGTGCTATGCACGTTTGCATGTAGCGCTGCCAAAACGTAACTTATCCAGATTCTTTTTGGCGATGCTTCACGCAATCTGTATCGATCTAATCTGTACAGAGCTAGTGCATCGGCCTTGGTCCCTGATCATGGTCGAGCACGAGCGCGATTGGCTCAGGTCTCACCTGGCCACCGCCGGCCTACTGGCCCATTACCAGCCCATTGGCCAAACCGGGCCTAGCCCGATGCATCGCACGCAAGCGTGCCAGGCGAGCGCTGGCCGCTTCGATCAAGCGAGCCAGCAACGCTCCCTGGCCGCTGTGCCTCCCTTTGTTTTTTTTCTCTTTACCTTTATTTATTTCTGCTAAATAAATACTAGTTAATATCTATTAATTCATACAATTAATAAATATCAATATTTTCCACCCGGAACAATTCCGTAACTTCCAAAACAGTTTCACATATATCCCGAAACTACCCTAGCGTTGATTTGCGTTAAGTGTGTGACCCTACGGGTTCGAGAATGCGCAGATATGATCTCCATCAATAATCAACAGCGGGATCTGGAAATCCATATTGACTCCCATGCACTCAATGATGATCATGTCGGATGAACCATGATGTCAGGATTCGATCAATCCCGTATTTGTATTCCCTTTGTCTCGCGATATTTTACTCGCCCGAGATTCGATCGTCGGTATCGGCATACCTAGTTCAATCTCGTTCATAGCAAGTACTTTACTCGTTCTGTAATCCGATCTCACTATGTGATTAACTCCTTAACCATGTGCTTGCAAGCGGTGTTGAAATCGATTACCGAGTGGGCCCGAAGTATATCTCTCCGACTCGGGAGGGACAAATTCCATCTCGATACATGCAACCCAACAAGTACTTTCCGATCACCTGAGAGATACCTTTATGATCACCCTTTCATAGGATGACGTTTGATGACCTCAAATCTCTCTTCCGGCACTAGGGAGTTGTATTATCTCATGGTCTAAGGATTACAATACATGACATAGGAAAAAGCATCGCAAAGATGAACACAATGACACGATCTAATTGCTGTGCTTTATTTGGGTCTGTCCATCACATCATTCTCCTAATGACATGATCTCATTATTAATTGACAACTCATGTCTATAGTTAGAAACCTTAACCATCATTAATCAATGAGCTAGTCCATAGAGGCATACTAGGGACATAGTGTTGTTTATAAACACCACAAGTATTAAAGTTTCCGCTTAATACAATTCTAGCATGGAATATAAACATTATCATGAACAAGAATTATAATAATAACATCTTTATTATTGCCTCTAGGGCATAATTCCAACAGAAAGGTATGGAACACTTCCCTAGGAAGAGAAAGAAATTTCTTTTTGACTCTATTCTTAGAGCAAATTATGAGCTTGATGCTTCATCACTTGATATTACTTGATTCGCACTTTCTGCGCCTAGCTCAAAGGCGTTAAAGAAAAGCACTCTTGGGAGATAACCCATTGTTTTACTTTCAGTACCTTTTATTTTATTTGAGTCTTGGAAGTTATTACCACTGTAATAACCTCTCGTTATCCTTTTTATTTCGTTTTTGTGCCAAGAGAAGCCTCTAATTTGAGTGAGGTAAGATTTGGGGAAGTTGCTGTCCTAAAATAGATTTCGGTGCTGCACCATAAAAATTCGTGAAAATTTTCAGAATATCTTTTTGACCTGCGATTTCTTGTGCATATGCCCCAGGTTATATCCAAACTTTCATTAGTTATACACTTTTTTCATTTGAGCAACAGAAAACCCTCGAAAAAATTGACCTTTGTCAGCTGTTCTGTTTTGACAGATTTCTACCACTATTTGTGTTTGCCTCTTTATCGCTTTCTTTTTTAGTTCTTTTGATCACGGAACTTTTGGGGAAGTTGCTATAGTAGTATATACTTTATATGTGGTGGTTTTGAGTTGAAACCTGAAGCAAAAAAAGGGGTTGATTCATTATTATGCTTACACTAATGTTGCTAATAGAATTGTGTTTAGTTTGTTATGAAGGAAGTTTTCAAGTGTAGGGATTGGAGAATGATGAGATGAGTTGAAGAATGGACAAAAACTCAAGCTTGGGGATGCCCATGTCACCCCAAGAAATATCCAAGAAGTACAAGCGTCAAAGCTTGGGGATGCCCCCGAGGCACCCCTTCTTCATCGGCAAAAATTAGGTCACCTTTCAACACACTTTATTTTTATTGCTTCATGCATTATGTGTTTTTCTTGGAGCGTCAGTTGTTTTAGTTTTCAGTTTTGTTTAGTTTTGTTTGCTGCAATAAATGGTTGGACCCCAACAAATTTCCTTTGGAGAAGTTGCCTTGCTTTTCATTTGCCAAGAACACTCCGTTTTTCACTCTTATCGTTCAACGAGTGTTCTCTTTTTCTAGAACTGCGTTTAGCTTTCATTTTTCGCCTTGATTTTTGTTCAGATCTTCTTATATCTTAGCATCAAGGTGTATTTTGACCTCTGGTCCATGTTGGTTTTCATCAAAAGAGTTGTTTCAAAAAGGTTCGAATGGTGTTTGAAAAGAGAAAAACATTTATGCAAAAAGTGGTACAAAAAGGAGCTTGTTTAGACTGCGGCTTAGACTTTTGCATGTCGTGCTTAATGTCTTTTTGATAGTATGCTTAGTGGTTTTGCTGTAGCATGACTTGTCTCAAATGACTGAGATTGCTTAATGAGCCTTTGAAAAAATCATGCGTTGTTTTTATTATTTGGAAGCATTATTTTGGTTTTCTCCTTTGATGCTTTATTTGGGTTGACTTGGCGCATGCTCACACATGTTTGACTCAAACAAAGTCGCCATAAGCCTCTATGATCATTTAGTTTTTGACTTTTGATGCCATCTTATGCTTCTTTTAATGTTGCTTTGTCGCTATGCATGATTATGGCCGTTATTGCTCTCTTAGTTGGTCGCTCCCAGTCTTTTGCTAGCCCTCGTTTTGTACTGAGTATGAGCTCTACTCGTGCATCCAACTCCTAAAAACCAAGTTGTTCTAATGTGTCCACCATACATACCTATTAGCAATTTGCTATTCCAAATTACATTTGACTTGCTTTTATCTATCCTTCAAATTAAACTCTTTTAGTGTTATACGAAAATTGGTCAGTAAAGCTCTCACGAACCTGATGGCACACTTTATTTTTCTCGTTCTTAATAATTTGACATTGTGGCTCTCTTATGTTGAGTTGTTATGCTTGCAAGTTGTAAGTTGGAAATTAGCCCAGCCATGCCATCATGGGGCAAGCTTTCAACATTGCACTTCTTATTTGAGTTGATATCGTGATCTTTTGTTTATGGATACTTGCGATGTGAAATAATTTGGGAATCTTGCGGGATCATAGAGTTTGTATATGTGTTAGAGAAACACCTGGGCCGCTAATCTAAGCCATGCATAATTCATGGTGGAAATTTACAGCATGCCCATAGTGAACATTCGCCGATGCATCTCACAATAAAAAGCTATACCAATGGTAAATAAAAGAGATGCCGAGGTGTTCATTGTCTGTTTGTCCTGTCATTTTGATGTGGGCTTGTTCTATGTCATCGGGCACGGAGGTACCCCGTTGGCGGTTCTCGATGATATGTGTATACTTACAATGACAAGAGCTTGCTTGGGACTCTAAGTCAAGTAGCATGAGGTTTGGGTATTCGTACTTCACGGGACACGAGGTTTTCAACTTATGATTTGTCAAGCATATGCATCATAAGTGTATTCGTATTAACTTTAACCATTCAAGATGCTTATGATGGGGGCAATGAGAGCTCAAAGCTAGTAAGTACCATAATTTTTGAAGGTTTATAAAACTTGCAATCACTACTTCCCTCTGCGAAGGGCCTTTCTTTTACTTTTTTGTTGAGTCACCACCTTCTATCTTTATGCACCATCTAAGAGAGCATAGTTGTCATTCTGAGTTTAATGTGCATTGTCCCAAAGTTTTCATTGATCGATTCATGATGTTGGTTTCACTTGTTCTTAAATTATTTGTATCTAGTCGCCCTCTTAAACTGAAGGTGTCCTATGCATTTATGTTTTGCTCTCTCATGAAGGACAAGCTGAAAACCATTTGTATGTTTTTCCATATGATTTGAACACACATTTGAATTTCATTGTTTCATTTTCATGATCTTGTGTTTGTGTTCTTTTTCATGTTATAACATGGTTGCTTAGTTTTCATGTTTTGCTCTCTCATGAAGGACAAGCTGAAGACCAGTTTAACCATTCATGCCCATGTTTTAAGTTCTTTTGATCCCGGCACTCAATGCTTTACATAGATGATCAAGATTGTGTAGGTGCATGTCACCTCAAAAATTATTTGTTTTGTTATCACTTACCTACTCGAGGACGAGCAAGAGTTAAGCTTGGGGATGCTGATACATCTCAAACGTATCTATAATTTTTGATGCTCCATGCTTGTTTTTACACCATTTGCTTAGTGTTTCGTTACACTTTGTAGCGTTTTTATGCATTTTCCGGAACTAACCTATTAACAAGATGCCACAGTGTCAGTTCCCTGTTTTCTGCTATTTTTGTGTTTCAGAAAAGTTACACTAGAAATATTCTCGGAATTGGACGAAACAAAAGCCAAACATCCAGAAATTTACCGAAGCTTCCAGAGAACCAAAGAGGAGACAGAGAGGGGCCATAGGCCGGCCACACAACAGGGCGGCTCGACCCAAGCCCTGGCCGCGCCCCCTATGTGTGAGACCGCCTCGGTCCACTTCTAACGCTGCCCCTTTGCCTATAAAGACCCCCCGACGGGAAAAACCTAAACATCCGATCAATTTTCCAGAAACACATCACGATCCGCCGCCGTCATCGACCCGAGATCGGGAGGGTCCGGAAGCTCTTCCCGACACCCTGCCGGAGAGGGGAATCGCCACCGGAGGTCTTCTTCATCGCCATGCTTGCCTCCGGCGCGATGAGTGAGTAGTCTACCTTAGACTATGGGTCCATAGCAGTAGCTAGATGGTTGTCTTCTCCACCATGTGCTTCATGTTTAGATCTCGTGAGCTGTCTTACATGATCGAGATCACCGTTATGTAATTCTACATGTTGTGTTTGTTGGGATCCAATGAATATTGGTGTTATGTTGAGTTGATGTGCTGAATCATATATCTTATGTTATCTCTATGTTGTTTATGATCTTGCATGCTCTCCGTTGTTAGTAGCTATCTTGGCCAAGTAGATACTAGTGACTCCAAGAGGGGGCATTTATGCTCAGTAGTTGGGTTCATGCCTCTATTTAATCTGGGGGAGTGACAGAAACCTCTAAGGTTGTAGATGTGCTATTGCCACTAGGGAGAAAACAACATTCTTATGTCCAAGGGCATATGCTTTGTTTACATTACACACTTTGCTTAATGCAGTTATCTGTTGTTCGCAACTTAATACTCATGGGGTGTTCGGATGATATCCCCGTGAGTGGATTATTAGTCATAGATGCAGTTGGATGGCGGTCTATGTATTTTGTTGTAATGCCCAGAGTAAATCTCATAGTGATCCTCGCGACATATGCACGTTATCTTTATTCTATCAATTGCCCAACTATAATTTGTTTACCCAGCATGTGTTATTTATCTTATGGAGAGACACCACTAGTGAACTGTGGACCCTGGTCCAATTTCCTTTATATTGCTATCACATGTTTACTTAACTCGCACTGTTTACTTTACTCGCATACTACTATTGCTTTCCACTCGATACGCTCATACCTTTGTTTACAGCAAACCGGTGAGATTGACAACCTCATCGTAAGTTGGGAGCAAAGTATTTGGTTGTATTGTGTGCAGGTTCCATGTTGCTGCTTGCAAAGAAAAGCCTGAACAAGGCGCCATATAAATTGTCCGGAGCTGTCGCGAAGCTAGCGGGCATCACCTTCAGACGTTTGGCTTTTTCCTTGATACGATAAACCTTGGTTTCTTACTGAGGGAAAATTTACTGCTATACTCATTATACCTTCCTCTTGGGGTTCCCAACGGGACGGTGATTTACATCAACACCGCCGCAACAAGCAGCCGGCCATGGGCGGCGAGGGGAGATGAGAGCTTGGTGTTTTGCTGCTACCTTGGCCTCCCAGCTTGACTGGCTCATCTCCAATGGTGCTTGGGCGCAGCATCGGCTGACCATCTGTGCACATCTCTGCTGATCTCCTCTGGTTGGAGGTAAGCAGTGAGCCTACGGCAGGTGAGAGCCCTCCTGATAAGCGCTAGGTTCTCTATCGCTGCTGCAGCTCGCGCGTAGCGATATGAAGCTCATTTTGGCTGGTTGAGGCGACGAGAGGGAAGGGTGATGTTGTGGCACCATCGACTTACAGGAGTGGGGTCTACAACGTTGCTCTGGTGACTTGCGTGGTGTCTTCCGTCTCTTCACCGACCGTGGTGGTGTGAGGCGAGTGGAGGATGCGGCAGTGCTGGCTGGTGCGGGGCGTCGCTCTCATTTGGGAGCTCTTCTCCGGTGGCTTTTCGACGACAAGTTTCTGTCATCCCGCCGAACCCAAAGGCTATAAGGCAGCCACTCCCCTCCTGCTTTTTCTCTGAGACGACGTGCGACGGCACGGTAGGCCATGCTTGAATCTTCATCGTTTTGGAGAAGGTGCTAGAGGAGGTCAAGGACCAGATCGCATTCTGTTGTCTGTTCCAGTGTAATTTAATAGGGCCATGTTGTATTTTCTTTTCTTTTGGATGGCCTATCTATAATTGTACCCCACTGATGATAATATAAGCACTATCGGGGTCTTTTTAGACCCCTCACCTGTTCAAAAGAAATGGCATGGATTGAGGCATGGGGCCCTCCTCCCTACTTCTTTTAACTTGGTCATGGATGTTCTGCACTTGATGATCGAGAAGTCCACGGCCGATGGCTTGTTCTTGGGCCTCGCCAATACTGGTCTACAACATTGCACCTTGATGTACACCGATGACGTGGTCACCTTTATCCAGCCCACCTGGCTTGACCTTTAGCTCACACATGCCCGACCATTGTGGAAGTTTTTGGAGTGGCCTCTGGTTTGCGCATTAGTCTCACCAAGTGATACTTACACCCCATTTGATGCTCCCCAGAGCAGGTGGAAATGGCGCATGGTATCTTGGGTTGCGAGGTAGCCTCTTTACCTTGAAAGTACCAAAAATTTGCTAAGTGAATCAAATTTATTTTCTAAGTGGGGGCAAATCACTCATTAGCTTAGGATAATACAAAGAGACCACAAATTGAGTGGGGGCAGCTGCCCCCCATATCTAACACTCTGCATCCGCCCATGGCCTTGGTGCGCTAAGCTCATGAACCGTGGGAAAGGACGATTATGGTCCAAACTACCCCTCTCAGCTATGGTGGTACACCTTTGATGTCTCTTGATGTACCTCCAAATATGCTTGTGGCCTTCACCATGATTTGTCAGGCCTTCATGTGGAAAGGATGATGAGAGGTGAACGCGGCCACTACTTGGTGGCGTGGGATGAGGACACCACACACAAGTGCTTCGGGGGGCTTGGTATACCTAACCTTTGCCTCCTTAACCTTGCGCTATGTTACTAGTGGGCGTGGATTCAGTGGACATACCCCACCAAGGCGTGGGCTGGGTTTGACCTGCAGCTCCCCCGTCTCTCTGTGGCCCTCTTTGATGCGGCAACGATGGTGCAGTTGTGGGATGGGGAGAGAGCAAGGTTCTGGCATGACCGATGGTTAGACGAAGCAAAGGTGGAGGACATCACCCCCAACTTGGCCACCTTGGTTCCGATACACAAAGCTAAGGTATGAATGGTCAAGGTGGGGCTCTCTGGTACATGGCTAAGAGACTGCGGGCTCGACTTGGGGGAGGCAGCCCTTAGAGAGTTCTTCATACTTTGTCAAGTGCTTATTGTGATCTATCTTACACCTGATCAGGAGGACACACTTCGGTGGTGTTGGTCCGAAGATGGGGTCTACTTGGTGATGTCAGCTTACAACGCCTTTTTCATTGCTCGGACACGATATACCACGATCTACCAGATTTGGCGCTCTAGGGCCCCCTATGGTTGCAAGTTCTTTGCGTGGATCATTTCTAAGCTTCATGGACTGCCACGACCTGTGACATGCCCGCTTTGCGATCAGGTACCGGAGACGATTCAACACCTGCTCCTGAGGTGTGTGGTAGCCCGGCAAGTTTGAGTGTGGGCTCTTAACCTATGGGACAGGCTGACCTGGTTGCCTCTGCAGACACCGAGCTTCTTCGGTGGTGGACCTCTCGACCTTGTCCCAAGGAGACGTAGTGGGACCTTTGGACCTCTATCATTTTGGTCTTCTGGTGCATCTAGCGACACCACAACGATGTGGTTTTCAACGAAGCTAGGCTTGACGTATAAGCCATCTTGGTGAGGATCAGAGAGAAGTACAACATGTGGTGTCAATCTAGGCTTTTTTGTAGTGACCCCTTTGGCTTTGTGGAGTCGGTGCCGTTGCTAAGGGGAGAGTAGGTGACGAGGGTTAAACTCGGCAATGTCCTAGATTAAGGACTTTAGATCAGGGGAAGAGGGTGTCAGATGAACTCGAAGGTAAAGTATCAGGCAAACAAGGCGATGTTGTGTATTTACAAGACAAAACTTAGTACAAACTAAATCTGTCATAACCTCGCAGATCCCTCATGGCCCCTTTATATGGGTGGCCAGGTATCGGGATCCTATCGGGTTTGGTACAAACTCGTGCTTATGACGGTTTACATAGAAGTTTCCTTATTTGAATAAACTATGATTCGACTTCTACTCTAAGCCATACTCTACATGGGCATTGACCTGAATAATCACCGGGGTACCAATGACATGGGTCTCGATAGACATACCCTTGTTAGTAGGATTTGTGGAACTTGAGAAGCTGCCACCACATGTTGGCAGCATTTTTACGGTTTTCGGCGTTGTCTCTTCTATGTGATTAATACACCTCTCATGATGTATTTTTTTAAAAAAAAATGTTACAAACATAACAGTTGTTTTATATATTTTTTGTTAGTCATGGCTTCATTTGATCTGGACTAGAGGCCAAACAACGATATGCTCGGATGTGCCAAAGGGATGAAGGTGCCTAGGTGTGGTTGCGGCCACGCTTGCAAGGTGAAGACATCCATGAACTTCTCGTACTCTAAATGTAGAAGATTTTTTAATGAGTGCAAGTTATGCTCACGGTTCACCCCTTTTAGCGTGGCACCTTCGTCCGTATACCAGTATGCTTTAACACAGGCGAGCCAAGTGTGTTCATTTTATTGTCGCCCCCAAAAATTTTGTGCATATTATTAGTGGATAGATGCAGAGCAACCAAAGCAAGCAAAACATGACAATGCACATACTTTGGCATGTCGGAGGAAAATTTTCAAGACGGCTATGTGTGACCGAGAGACGACAAAAAAGATGAAGGTTTGGCAAAAGTTCAACTCAAGAAGAAAGAGCAAACGAAATGCAACATGAAGGTGGTTTGTGAGGAGAAGAGTCACTACAACGCTTCCTATGGAAAATACCCGAATGGTCACGGGTATTGATGAACCCGAGTTTCAAAATGCCAAAAATCGTATTTATAAGTTTTAGAAAATTCAAATAAACATGTACATATTTTTTTTTGATAAAGAGAATATATTAATATCAAGAGATACCAATTACACTCAGTCTCTGCAACTACGCAATACCTAATGGTCGTACGGATGTACCTAGCCAAAAAATAAAAAAATAAACTAAGAAAAGAAAAGCCCCGCTACGGTACTCCAGCCCTTGCAGCAACAATACATCCACCACCAAGACAATACATGAACTTCAGGCTCTCCAAAAGCGACGCCTCTAAGAAGAAGATAATGGACTTTCTATGATGACTTTAAAAATAGTTGTGCAAAATTTCAAGAAAAAAATGGGATGTATGCTGTCTCCACAAAAAAGAAGATAATGGACTTTCTATGATGCAAATATGTACTATTTCCTTAGGCATTTTAATATCTTTGCGTAATTTACATACTTTCGAGTCTAAGTTTCAAACTTGGCATGCACGTACAGTATACGTCCTCTACATACATGGTTTTTTCGTATTTTTTATTTACAGAATTTACCACTCATCCGGATTCTAGAATACACACGTTCTGATTTTTTTTAAAACGAGGTAAAAGCTTTGCCTTTTTGATTAATTAAGAAGAAGAGAGTTGCCCAGTTAATTAACGAAAAACCGGGCTAAAACCAATATAACATGGGCAAAGCCCACACAACACCCCGAACTAAGACAAGGTGACATCCTACCAAAGCCGGAGAGAAGATGTCGTGAGTGCTATGGAAGGAGCAAACACAGGACACTCCAATGAAGATGAAGAAGCCAACCCTCCAGATGCGCCACACGATGCCGACGACCAGCATCGAAACAACCTCATCGCCAACACGACAGAAGGTGCGATGCACTCAACACAAAGAGCCTTCGGGGCTGCCACCCCGACATCCAACTACTCCACCACACCCGGCAAACCACCAACACCATCTTCTGGGACCGCCGTCCCGACAGACCACCGCTCGAGCTCGAGCCGCAATGCCGCACGACCCAGCCACCCGCAGTCCAAGCTGCACAGGAAAAACTGCTCGTAGACCACGGTCGGCGCACCAACATCTGGGGCCGCCGCCCTAGCCTAAAAGTCAAAACTGCCCCCTCTGAGACAGGTTGACCGAGCCGACAGCCTCGCTGCACTGGCGACACAAGACTGTCATCCAAGCCAAGCAAGCACCTGCTCCACCTTATGAAGCATCTGCCCGCTGATGGCTTGTAAGTACAGCCCGTTGGGAATCCCAAGAGGAAGGTATGATAAGTACAGTAGCAGGTCTTCCCTCAGTAGTGAAACCAAGGTTTATCGAACCAGAGGAGAAAGCCAAACTTCAGAAGGTGATGCTTGCTATCTTCGCGACACTCCGGACAATGGCGCCAGAAAACTGCTGGTGCGTAGTTCATGTAGGAGCTTCTTCACCTAGCAGCAACGTGAAACCTGCATAACACAAACAAGTACTTTGCTCCCAACTTACGATGAGGTTGTCAATCTCACCGGTTTGCTGTAAACAAAGGATTGAGCGTATCGAGTGGTAATAGGATAATAGTATGCAAGAAAAGTAAACAGTGCGAGTAAAGTAAAACGGTAAAGCTATGTAAAGGAAATTGGACCAGGGTCCACAGTTCACTAGTGGTGTCTCTCCATAAGATAAATAAAGCATGCTGGGTAAACAAATTACAGTTGGGCAATTGATAGAGTAAAGATAATGTACATACATCACGAGGATCACAATGAGGCTTACTCTGGGCATTACGACAAAATACATAGACCGCCATCCAACTGCATCTATGAATAAAAATCCACTTGCGGGGAATCATCCGAGGACCCCTTGAGTATTAAGTTGCAAGCAACAGATAATCGCATTAAGCAAAGTGCGTAATGTAAACAAAGCAAATGTCCTTAGACACAAGAATGTTGTTTTCTCCCTAGTGGCAACATCACATCTACAACCTTAGAGGTTTCTGTCACTCCCCCAGATTAAATAGAGGCATGAACCCAACTATCGAGCATAAATACGCCCTCTTGGAGTTACTAGCATCTACTCGGCCAAGATAGCTACTAGCAACGGAAAGCATGCAAGATCATAAACAACATAGAGATAACATAAGATATAATTCAGCACATCAACTTGACATAGTACCAATACTCATCGGATCCCAACAAACACAACATGTATGATTACATAAAGATGATCTTGATCATGTAGGGCAGCTCACAAGATCTAAACATGAAGCACATGGTGGAGAACACAACTATCTAGCTACTGCTAAGGACCCATAGTCCAAGGTAGACTACTCACACATCACTCCGGAGGCGACCATGGTGGTGGACAAGGCCTCCGGTAGGGATTCCCCTCTCTGGCAGGGTGCCGGGAAGAGCTCCTGGATCCTCCCGATCTCGAATTAACGACGGCGGCGGCTTGCAGTATGTTTCTGGGAAAAGCGATCCGTCCCTTAGGTTTTTCCCGTCAAGGGGTCTTTATAGGCGAAGAGGCGTCGTCAGGAGGTGGACCAGGCGGGCTCACCATGGGTGGGTGTGGCCAGGGGCTGGGCCGCGCCTCCCTGTGGTGTGGCCAGCCTCTGCCCCCCCTCTGTCTCATCTTCGGTCTTCGCGAAGCTTCGGTAAAAATAGGAGGTTCGGCTTTTGTTTCGTCCAATTCCAAGAATACTTCCTGTGTAACTTTTCTGAAAGACAAAAACAGCAGAAAATAGGGAACTGGCACTGTGGCATCTTATTAACAGGTTAGTTTTAGAAAATGCATAAAAATGCCATGAAGTATAACAAAACACTAAGCAAATGGTGTAAGAACAAGCATGGAGCATCAAAATTATAGATACGTTTGAGACGTATCAAGCATCCCCAAGCTTAACTCCTGCTCGTCCTCGAGTAGGTAAGTGATAACAAAAGAATAATTTTTGAGGTGACATGCACCATCACAATCTTGATTATCAAAGTAAGCATTGAGTGCTGGGATCAAAAGAACTTAAAACATGGGCATAAAAGACATAATCTTGACAATAAGAACTTAGCAACCATGTTATAACATGAAAAGAAACACAAACGAAAGATCATGAATAATGAAACAATAAAAGTCAAATGTGTGTTCAAATCATATGGAAAAACATAGCAAATAGTTTTTAGCTTGTCCTTCATAGAATAGCAAAACATAAATGCATAGGACACCTTCAAGTTTAAGAGGGCGACTAGATACAAATAATTTGAGAACAAGTGAAACCATAATCATGAATCAATCAATGATAACTTTGGGACAATGCACATTAAACTCAGAATGGCAACTATGCTCTCTTAGACGGTGCATAAAGGTAGAAGGCAGTGACTCAACATAAAAGTAAAAGAAAGGCCCTTCGCAGAGGGAAGCAGTGATTGCAAGTTTTATAAACCTTCAAAATTATGGTACTTACTAGCTTTGAGATCTCATTGCCCCCATCATAGGTATCTTGAATGGTTAAAGTAAATGCAAGAACGTTTATGAGCATATGCTTGACAAATTATAAGTTGAAAACCTCGTGTCCCGTGAAGTACGAATACCCAAACCTCATGGTACTCGACTTAGAGTCCCAACCAAGCTCTTGACATTGTAAGTATACACGTATCATCGAGAACCGCCAACATGGTACCTCCTTGCCCGATGACATGGAACAAGCCCACATCAAAATGATAGGACAAACAGACAATAAACACCTCGGCATCTCTTTTATTTACCATTGGTATAGCTTTTTATTTTAAGATGCGCCGTCGAATGTCCACTATGGGCATGCTGTAAATTTCCACCATGAATGATGCATGGCTTAGATTAGCGGCCCATGCGTTCCTCTAACACGTATACAAACTCCATGATCCCACAAGATTCCCAACTTATTTCACATCGCGAGTATCCATAAACAAAAGATCACGATATCAACTCAAATAAGAGAAGTGCAATGTTGAAAGCTTACCCCATGATGGCATAGTTTGGCTAATTTCCAACTTACAACTTGCAAGCATAACGTCAACATAAAAGAGCCACAATGTCAAAATTTTAAAAACAAGAAAAGTAAAGTGTGCCATCAGGTTCGTGAGAGCTTTACTGACTAATTTTCACATAACACCAAAAGAGTTTAATTTGATGGATAGATAAAAGCAAGTCAAATGTACTTTGGAATAGCAAATTGCTAATAGGTATGTATGGTGGACACATTGGAATAACTTGGTTTTTGGGATTTTGATGCACGAGTAGAGCTCATACTCAGTATAAAATGAGGGCTAGCAAAAGACTGGGAGCGACCAACTAAGAGAGCAACAACGGCCATAATCATGCATAGCGACAAAACATCATTAAGAGAAGCATAAAATGGCATCAAAAGTCAAAAACTAAATGATCATAAAGGCTTATGGCAACTTTGTATGAGTCAAACATGTTGTAAGCATGCGCCAAGTCAACCCAAATAAAGCATCAAGGAGAAAACCAAATTAATGCTTCCAAATAATAAAAACAACGTATGATTTTTTCAAAGGCTCATTAAGCAATATCAGTCATTTGAGACAAGTCATGCTACAGCAAAACCACTAAGCATACTAACAAAATGACATCAAGTATGGCATGAAAAAGTCCAAGCCGCAGTCTAAACAAGCTCCTTTTTGTACCACCTTTTTGCATGAAACTTTTTCTCTTTTCCAACACCATTCAAACCTTTTTGAAACAACTCTTTTGATGAATACCAACATAGACCAGAGGTCCAAATACACCTTGATGCAAAGATATAACAAGATCTGAACAAAAATCAAGGCGAAAAACGAAAGCTAAACGTAGTTCTAAAAAAAGAGAACACTCATTGAACGATAAGAGTAAAAAACGGAGTGTTCTTGGCAAATGAAAAGCAAGCAAATCTCCTCCAAAAGAAATTTGTTGGGGTCCAACAATTTATTGCAGCAAACAAAACAAAAGAAAACTGAAAACAAAAGTAAAGACGCTCCAAGAAAAACGCATAGTGCATGAAGCAATAAAAATATAGTGTTTTGAAAGGTGGCCTGATTTTTGCCGATGAAGAAGGGGTGCCTCGCGGGCATCCCCAAGCTTTGACGCTTGTACCTCTTGTATATTTCTTGGGGTGACATGGGCATCTCCAAGCTTGAGATTTTGTCCATTCTTCACCTCATCTCATCATTCTTCAATCCCTATACTTGAAAACTTCCTTCATACAAAACTTCACACAATTTTATTAGCAACATTAGCATAAATATAATAATGAATCAACCCTTTTTGTTCAGGTTTCAACTCAAAACCACCACATATAAAGTATATACAACTGTAGCAACTTCCCCAAAAGTTCCGTGATCAAAAGAACTCAAAAAGAAAGCGATCGAGAGGCAAACATAAATAGTGGCAGAAATCTGTCAAAACAGAACAGCTGACAAAGATCGATTTTTTCGAGGACCTTCTGTTGCTCAAATCAAAAAGTGTAAAACTAATGAAAGTTTGGATATGACCTGGGGCATATGCACAAGAAATCGCAGGTCAAAAAGATATTCTGAGAATTTTCACGAATTTTTATGGTGCAGCACCGAAATCTGTTTTAGGACAGCAACTTTCCCAAATCTTACCTCCCTCAAATTAGAGGTTCTTCTTGGCACAAAAACGAAATAAAAAGGATAAGGAGCGGTTATTACAGTAGTAATAACTTCCAAAACTCAAATAAAAGAAAAAGTACTGAAAAGAAAATAATGGGTTATCTCCCAAGAGTGCTTTTCTTTAACGCCTTTGAGCTAGGCGCAGAAAGTGCGAATCAAGTATTTTCGAAAGAGGCATTTAGATCAACGGTTTCCTCAAGATCACCACTTACCACACTAGGAACTTTAGAAGTTCCCGAAGATGATTCAACCTGCAAGTCACTCTTAGTTGAACTAAAAGTCTTACCAATCTTAAAAACATGCTGCGGTTTAGGCACAGACACCTTGGGAACATACATAAATTTTTGCTCTTTTCCAACAATAGCTTTCTCCTTCTTAAACTTAAGAGAAGAGAAAATTGAACTTAAAATTTCCATAGATTCCTCTAGTTTACCTATCCTAAGGTTTTGACTATCAAGAGTAGTGCTATCCTCTAAAGCACTGTTTCTCTTACTGATACTTTCTATCGATTCATTAACTCGGCTAGCGTTATCAAGGATACTTGGCAAACTTTTTTCTAAAGAGCTAAGTTTTTCTAAAACTTCATCTAAAGTGACCTCAGTTTTAACAACATGGATAGATGGTACTCCCACTAAACTTTCAATTAAAGTACATGCCAAGAGCGGGAGTACCCAGAAAATTACCTCCTGCAAGAGTATCAAGAACGTACCTATTCCAACTAGATATACCAACATAAAAATTTCTAAGGAGGATCATGGTGGAATGCTTCTTCGTACACCTATGATGAGAATTGCTAATACGGTACCAAGTATCTTTCAAGCTCTCTCCCCCTTGTTGCTTAAAAGTACGAACTTCAACTTCGGGATTACTAATTCTAACAAAGCTAAAAGCAAGTAAATAAAAGCAACTATAAAGGAAACTAATTTTTTTTGTATTTTTGATAAAAATATGCAAGCAAAAATAAAGTAAAGCAAAACCAAAAACAAAGTAAAAGATTGTGCGTGTGAGACTCCCCTTGCAGAAGTCTTCTTTCTCCCCGGCAATGGCGCTAGAAAAACTGCTTGATGGCTTGTAAGTACAGCCCATTAGAAACCCCAAGAGGAAGGTATAATGAGCACAGTAGTAGGTCTTCCCTCAGTAGTGAAACCAAGGTTTATCGAACCAGTAGGAGAACGCAAAACTTCAGAAGGTGATGCTTGCTAGCTTCGCGACACTCCGGACAAGGGCGCCAGATAAACTGCTTGTCGGCACGTAGCTTTTCACCAGCAGCAATGTGAAACCTGCACACAACACAACCAAGAACTTTGCTCCCAACTTACGATGAGGTTGTCAATCTCACCGGTTTGCTGTAAACAAAGGATTGAGCGTATCGAGTGGAAAAGGATAATAGTATGCAAGAAAGTAAACAGAGCGAGTAAAGTAAAACGGTAAAGCAATGTAAAAGAAATTGGACCAGGGTCCATAGTTCACTAGTGGCGTATCTCCATAAGATAAATAATAACATGCTGGGTAAACAAATTATAGTTGGGCAATTGATAGAGTAAAGATAACGTACATATGTCATGAGGATCACTATGAGATTCACTCTAGGCAATACGACAAAATACATAGACCGTAATCCAACTGCATCTATGACTAAAAATCCACTCGCGGGGAATCGTCCGAGGACCCCTTGAGTATTAAGTTGCGAACAACAGATAATTGCATTAAGCAAAGTGCGTAATGTAAACAAAGCAAATGTCCTTAGACACAAGAATGTTGTTTTCTCCCTAGTGGCAACATCACATCTACAACCTTAGAGGTTTATGTCACTCCCCTAGATTAAATAGAGGCATGAAGAGGCATGAACCCAACTATCGAGCATAAATACTCCCTCTTGGAGTTACTAGCATCTACTCGGCCAAGATAGCTACTAGCAACGGAAAGCATGCAAGATCATAAACAACATAGAGATAACATAAGATATAATTCAGCACATCAACTTGACATAGTACCAATACTCATCGGATCCCAACAAACACAACATGTATGATTACATAAAGATGATCTTGATCATGTAGGGCAGCTCACAAGATCTAAACATGAAGCACATGGTGGAGAACACAACTATCTAGCTACTGCTAAGGACCCATAGTCCAAGGTAGACTACTCACACATCACTCCGGAGGCGACCATGGTGGTGGAGAAGGCCTCCCGCAGGGATTCCCCTCTCCGGCAGGGTGCCGGGAAGAGCTCTTGGATCCTCCCGATCTCGATTTGACGACGGCGGCGGCTTGCAGTATGTTTCTGGGAAAAGCGATCCGTCCCTTAGGTTTTTCCCGTCGAGGGGTCTTTATAGGAGAAGGGGCGTCGTCAGGAGGTGGACCAGGCGGGCTCACCATGGGTGGGCGCGGCCAGGGGCTGGGCCGCGCCCCCCTGTGGTGTGGCCAGCCTCTGACCCCCCTCCGTCTCATCTTCGGTCTTCGTGAAGCTTCGGTAAAAATAGGAGGTTCGGCTTTTGTTTCGTCCAATTCTGAGAATATTTCCTGTGTAACTTTTCTGAAACACAAAAACAGCAGAAAACAGGGAACTGGCACTGTGGCATCTTGTTAATAGGTTAGTTCTAGAAAATGCATAAAAACGCCACGAAGTGTAACAAAACACTAAGTAAATGGTGTAAGAACAAGCATGGAGCATCAAAAATTATAGATATGTTTGAGATGTATCACCCACCCTGAGTCTCGAGGCCGCCGCCTTGACGCACATCCACCACCCGGGGCCGCTGCCCCGACGCCCACCTTCCTCGACACATGAGCCAACCTGCAGACCCGCCGTGAACCTGTCACACCACTAGGGCCAAAAACTCCAAGGCATCGCCTTCAACAAGGAAGTGACGCATCCATCACTATCGCCCGCTCCAGCAGGAGCTTAGGTTTTCACCCGAAGAACTTGAAGCAACTTGCGTCAATCAAGATAGAAGCTCCACAACAACGCCAACAAGAAGGAATACGACACCTGCTAACGTGGGAGCAGACGGTCCTTGTGCGTGGTAAATAACCAGCCCGTTGGGAACCCCAAGAGGAAGGTATGATGAGTATAGCAGCTAGTTTTCCCTCAGTTAAGAAACCAAGGTTTAATGTCGGTCAGGAGAGGAGAGACAATGACGACTGAAGGTGATGCGGAACCTGCACACACACAAACAAATACTTTGTTCCCAACTTGCGATGAGGTTGTCAATCTCACCGGTTTGCTTGAAACAAAGGTTATGAGCGTATCGAGTGGAAAACAATATAGTATGCGAGTAAAGTAAACAGTACGAGTAAAGTAAACATGTGATAGCAATATGATGGAAATAGGACCGGGGTCCACAGTTCACTAGTGGTGTCTCTCCATAGATAAAATAACACATGCTGGGTAAACAAATTACAGTTGGGCAATTGATAGAATAAAGATAAACGTGATATGTCAAGAAGATCACTATGAGATTTACTCTGGGCATTACAACAAAATACATAGACCGCCATCCAACTGCATCTATGACTAATAATCCACTCCTGGGGATATCAATCCGAACACCCTAGAAGTATTAAGTTGCGAACAACAAATAATTGCATTAAGCAAAGTGTGTAATGTAAACAAAGCATATGTCCTTGAGCATATGAATGTTGTTTTCTCCCTAGTAGCAACAGCACATCTACCACCTTAGAGGTTTCTGTCACTCCCCCAGGTGAAATAGAGGCATGAACCCACTATCGAGCATAAATACCCCCTCTTGGAGTCACTAGCAACTACTCGGCCAAGATAGCTACTAACAACGGAGAGCATGCAAGATCATAAACAACATAGAGATAACATAAGATATAATTCAGCACAGCAACTTAATCATAAACACCAATATTCATCGGATCCCAACAAACCAAACATGTAGAATTACATAACGGTGATCTCAATCATGTAAGGCAGCTCATGAGATCTAAACATGAAGCACATGGTGGAGAAGACAACCATCTAGCTACTGCTATGGACCCATAGTCCAAGGTAGACTACTCACTCATCGCTCCGGAGGCAAGCATGGCGATGAAGAAGACCTCCGGTGGCGATTCCCCTCTCCGGCAGGGTGCCGGGAAGAGCTTCTGGACCCTCCCGATCTTCGGGTCGACGGCGGCGGCGGATCGCGATGTGTTCTGGAAAACTGATCGGGCACTTAGGTTTTTTCGTCGGGGGGTATTTATAGGCGAAGGGGCGATGTCAGAGGGGGAGCCAGGCTCCCTCACGCGGGCCCCGCGCGGCCAGGGGGCTGGCCGCGCCGCCCCTGCATGTGGGGCCCTGGTGGCCCCCCTCCTACTCCTCTTCGGATCTCTGGAAGCTTCCGGGTAAAATAAGACTTCAGGATGTGGTTTCGTCCAATTCCGAGAATATTTCCTGTGTATCACTCTGAAACACAAAAACAGCAGAAAACAGGGAACTGGCACTGTGGCACTTCGTTAATAGGTTAGTTCCGGAAAATGCATAAAAGTGCCACTAAGTGTAACGAAACAATAGGCAAATGGTGTAAAAACAAGCATGGAGCATCAAAAATTATAGATACGTTTGAGACGTATCAACACCCAATACTTAGGAGCTAAGGTTCCTATGTGGCTTTACTTATCCATTTATTTTAATCATGACAAGTGGAATTTGTCACTAAATGGGCTTTGGGCTGAATTGGACTCATGGGCTGATTTGCATACTCAAGTTAAAACTTAAATTGCAATTGTGGATAAATCATTTTAACTTCCATATTAATTAAGTGAAAACTTAATTATCACTATGGATGAACAATGATTTCAAATGTGCTTGGAATTTTCTAAATATTGGAATGCCATTGCACTGACTAAAATACTAGGCTAACTTTCCTATTAGAGACTAATTTTAAAGAGAAGGGTCTATGTGGAGAGGTGAAATGGCATTTGAATTCAAAGTAGATTATTTGAATTCTTTTAACATTTCTCAACACACACTTCAGTTCTCCATTATTTCTTTAGGAAGTGTTGGGAAGATTTGTGTATTCATGTCCCTCACATGAAATACCTAGGGTTTGAATTTTAGGGTTCCTATTTTGAGAATGGTCTCAAATAGTATTTTCCAATTTGGGAGTACTTTATAATATCTTGTTTAGATCAAAAGTTGAGTTAAGACATTACAAAGAATTTTAATTGATTTGGATGAATTGATTTATGTGGACTTCTTTCCTATGAATAGCTCATGGAAGTATTTCATGATTTGATCACACATGAAAATGTTGATCCTTAATCATTTCCACACTTCACAATAGTTGGTTAGAAATACTTGTCAATGCACAATATATTGGGAACCTTTAAATGGAAATCTTGTTCCAAAGTAATTTGGAATACACTTGATTTTTATCAGGTTCTGAATACACTAGAAAGGGTGCAAAGATAAATATAGATTGGTTCAATATGATGAAAGGTACTTTATAAGATTCCAAATATTCTCATTTGAGTTAAAGATCCTTATAAAGAATTTGGATAAGATTAGTAGTAGATTTACTACTAATAGATTGAGATGAGGTAAGATTATTGGAATATTGAAATTAATCACTTTGGATTCTGTGTGTGTTTTACCCAAGACTAGAGTATGGATAAAACTTGCAATATTAGGATGAGGTTTCTGTTCCTCAGAGTTGAAGATTGTCTCATCATAACACTAAGTGATATGTGAGCTCACGGATTAGAGATTCATTTATCTCCATGAATATACTCATAGAATTGATCACAAGTGTGTGAGGTATATTTCATCTCAACACAATTCTGGAGTATAGGGTTTGGAATACTTGTATCAATGTACAAGAGGATAAGGAAGATATGTTCTCACTCCATAAAAATAGAGTAGGTCTCTTTACTACTTTAGGATAGGTGTTTTATTCCATATATACTTGGAATAAGATCAAGGTTTGATTAGCTAGATAGACTAGAGATGATTCATGTTGAGATCCACTAAATAGGCTTCTTACTCAATACTTACTCTAGGCTTTGTCTTTCTATTGGATGGACTTCTATTAAGTGAGTTGACACTAGGCTTAGGAATACGTCCAATTGTTTAACTATTCTATAACGCCTCACTTAATGAGTTATCTACTCCTACTAAATCATAGTAGAAGAGTTTGGTTGGCTACACTAAAGTGGTATTGGATTAGGATATAGTGGTTTGTGGATTCCTAAGAATGAATGGTTGAGCTTTATATACAACACCTAGGTTTTATGATTCTCTAAAGTCTCTATAGCTTATTGGAAAAGGTTATGGATAGGTTCTTATATTTGGTTGAACAAGTGCATGGTTTAGGAGTGTATCTATATATGGAAGTGTTTATCAAAGAGGCCTTGGTTTGGACACTCTATGGTTTAGGTATGCTTCTTCTAGAGAAGAATATTGAGCTAAGGTTACTCATGGTATGGGCTGGCTTTGGAATAGGTCTACTCCTAATAAGATATATTTCTTGGATCTCTCAAGAATGATCAAGGATGTGTAAGCATTCACTGACAAGATAATGGATTAGATATGATCGATTTACAAGTTAGAGACTTATGATAGGTTTGAAATAGATGATGTTTAAGATAGGATAGAATAAGGTAAGATATAGAAGATGATTTGTTTCTTGTTTTCTGAAGATTGTTTTTGTGTTATTGTTCAAGTTTTATTATGAATCCTACTTCTACTCTCCTAACACAAAAGTTTATCAAAGGTCAATCAAAGTTTACAACACTCTACTTGATGAACTAGTCCTAAATCATTAACTCAAGTGAGACTTCAATCACTTTGACAAGTTCTATCAAAAAGTTTTAAATTTTTCCGGATTTTCCATGCATGAATGCAATGGACACATCGGTGTTCTACTAATTTATGGTCTCCAATACTAGGATATTACATCGGAAAACCTTGGAGTCTTTGGGAGCATCTTGAGCGAGATTAAAGATCGATCAAGGATTCAAGGTGGAACAAACTTCATCCACGAGAGAAGAGAGTCAAATTTTGAGGCTCACAATTTGGCAAAGATGGCTTCGACTTTGCCTGTGGGTAGATATGTGTGGCTGCTAGAGCCACCAGAGCGTTTGAACGTGCCTGTAATTCTGAACTTTTGAATAAAGGTGTGTGTGTGCGCGCTAAAAAAATCAGTAGCCAAACGGAGGAGACTTTGAAACGGTTGCCAAGAATCTGATAGAGACCCATCGTGTTCCATCAGTAGCCATACGGGGGAGACTTGGGCTTCGGGCAGCCTGAGCATGAGAAACTTAGCAGCCGCATTGTGATCGCTCTTGTGTGCAGGGTTCCAGAAGCCAGCTATTTTTGGGACTACAACTTTTGGCACCCCTGTTTGGTTCAGGCTTCTCTTAACTTATTGTAAGGTCCTCTTCTATGCTAACAGATTTACAATGTTATCTAGTTCATACTCAGATGCTTAGATCTGTAAAAGGGGCGGACTCCACATTTATAGAAAAACTAAACGGCAACAAAAATGAACCGACCTCCTGTTTCACTTCTAATTCCAGTTCTCCAAATGCATGACAGTGATACATCAGTGTTCTCACTTTCTCAGCTACCCTTTGTCACGCGGAATTAGAATTCAAAGACATGAATCCATCAGTTTCAAACAAAAAACGGCTAATGAGTTTAAAGTAAAAGAACAAATGTATACCATCCCTTAAGAATTCACATCTAATTTGATGTGTGAATGACCAATCCATTGAGAAATGGTGACAAGTAAAAAAAAAGGTTGAAATTTGGGTATAATCGTCTGGCAGCGGTTTGCATTCTGCAAAGCTATACATCAGTCTACTTGATGACCTCAAAAAATAGAACTTCAGGCTGGAGCTTGCAGTCCTTGAAACGTTCTAGCAAATGCTCCCAATTATCTTCTGTCTGCATAAAGAATGTTCACATCAACAAATCGAGAAGTCAGAATCAAATGGATAAAAGAAAGAATACAGGGACTAAATCAAGACCTACGATTCACAAACCAATTACCTCGACAGTCCCAAAGTCATATATGAGCCACTTGTCATCGTCGCGGGCAAAGCAGATGTAGCGCTCATCAACATAGCAGATCTGTAAGAGTTTGGAATGCAAGGTGGCATAAGATAAATGCTAAGAAGTTGCAATGTACTTGCAAAGAATGAATATCCTCGCACATATAAGCAGCAATATTAAGTAACTAGAGCATCAAACCAACCTTACAATACGCCTGTAGAAAACTCAAAGCAGCAGGAGAGTGACTGTAGTAAAATATATATAGAAAGAGAAAAAAGTGTGCAGATAAAAGGTTACTCCAGCTTACGTTCTGCAAACACTCCATGTGATTTCATGAGACCATTTCCTACTAGATATGAAGGGAAGGAAAATAATGCGAGATATACTTTGGAGAAAGCATCAGAGGATACAAGATCCAAACATGTTACCTACATATTATCTCCAATGTTCAATCAATGGAAAGTTTATACAAAAACCTTAGCAACATAATGATAACACATGCTGTTGATTCTTCCCAAAATCCTTCTGTTGAATCTCTCAAATATTTCATATCAATGAAGTAGAGAGGAGAACATATACCACAGATAGGACCAACTTGACAACTTTGCATATATCTCCTTAAGTACTTATATGATACCACCAACTTAGATATGACGTCTCATAGTCAAACCCCTTATTCTACTTTTTACATAGCAGAAATGACTTGTCAAGGTAACCTAGTCAATTTGAACGTGGTTACAGCACCATTTATTACCGTGCTCCATTTGGTTCGACGAAAACAGTCTTAGACTAATAACAACTTGGTCCCTCATACTTTATGAGCATAATACGCCCTCTTACCCAAATTAATTGGCACAGTTTAGGACTTGTACTAGACATAGTGTATGGCTGCGCCAATTAATTTGGGCCGGAGGGAGTACAACACTTATGCTGAAAATGAGAAGCATAAAAAAGCAACATGTAATATCTCAGGTCAATGAGTATCCAATACAAGATAGCTGATTGATCTTAACATTCCAATTTAGGAGAAAATAATAGTTTTCTGTGGACATACCATGGAGGTGACAGTATACATAGTTGAAGAATCAGCACTTTTGCAAAAGAATCCAGTGTCAAGGGGAGACGTGATGGCAGCCAGGACTTCAGAGAGTGTGTCCTGGCTTTCACTGCCACCCAGCCAGTTCAAAACTGCAAAATAATAGCAAAAGAAGTAAAATGGTGAATATTTTTGGTGTAGTGTTAGACTTGGGTTACAAAATATGTTGTGTAGCGGATATTGGCAAGAGTTACAAAATCTCAAATGTCTTTCCTGTTTTGGCAGAAAATGGGACAGAGAAACTGTAACTTATTATTCGAAACAAGCCACTTTACCTATTGTAAAGAAATGTGGTGTGTTTGAAAGCAACAGATCAATATTCAACAGACTTCCACAGTCCTCGCAATTGTTATCCTTACAGAACTGTTCATCTAATAGAACTGGAAGCTCTGCAAAAGACTTGATCTGCACAAGAACAATGATAACCTCCAGTCAACATGTCCTACTTACTAGAATACTTTTGGATCAGATATCCACCTATACAAGCTTGGCTAGACAGAAACGGTACTGCATACGGCATACCTTTGTTGTTTGAGGTGAACCAGCATCAAGTTTATGGAAAAGTGTGGTATATAAGTATTCATCAGAATACTTCCCACACTTGCAGCTCATTTGCGCATAGAATTTGATCCCAAAACGATTATGTGTTGGGCATATGCAATCTCCGCACGTGATTGGGTTCACCACATGTTTCTCAGTCTCCTTGTTTAAACTAAAACGTGAACAAGTTTCTGACATATGCAATCCAATGAGAATTGTGGCCACAATCTCAGAAGCAAAATTTGTCCCAGCCTGCAACAAAAAATTGATTCACAAGGTTACCTTGTGAAGACAAACATGTGCTTTCGTAATCAAATAGGACTGAATCAGAATGCAGATCCTTTTAGTTCAATATTTTTCACATAAGTCAACAAACAAAAACAATGACCAGCAGAGCTTACATAACAAAGAATATAACACAACATACCTGAATTTTCCCGTTCTAGTGTAAAAAAAAACCACATCTCTAATCTATGTATTGGTGAAAACAGTAACAAAGCTCCAAATCACCACAATGTAAATAATGAACACAGACAAATAAAATAATCTAAAGGTAACAGCAGAACCAAGCCGGATTCCAGACACTGCTTTCACATGGTAAACTAACATTTAATAAAAAATCAACAGAACAATCGTGATGGTGATTAAGGTACATACCTTTTCAGAAAAAATGGTGCAATCTACTCCGCAGAGAAGGGTCTTCATGTAAGTCAGTACAACATCCGTTAAGTGGTAGTCATTTTTCTCCCAAGAAGTGAAAATTTCATAAAAATGCTGAGCAATGCAGATATTGTCAGCTGATGGGATCCATACAAGTGGCTCAATTAGAAAATTATCTCTGAAATGCCTCAGATTGCACAACGACTGCATGCAAAGATAGGAAATTATAAGCTGATAGATGAAAAATCAAATGAACACAAGATTGGCTCAAGATAGGAAATTATAAGCTTCTCTTATTACCCGTATGACTAGGCTCAAGATAGACATTTCTTTATCAGCATTGTTCTCGTTCAAAACATTAAGACTTCGTTCACAGCTGGAGGTGCTTGCCATTTCCTTGACAGATTGGCCAGAAGTTCCTGTGTTATGTACGAGACTGTAAGAAGTATTCGTAGCATTACGGAACATATTTCATATTTGTGAAACGAGAGCATATAATTTGGGCAACAGGAACATATTGGATTATTCAAGAAAGTATTGTTCAAGGGGTTAGACTGAATGGAAATTTTCCATTGGAACTAACTGCAAAGTGTTCCATAGGAAAACCTCCGAACGTTTCAAATCCTACATATATAATGAACTCTAGTTGATAATCCCTAAGAATTGAATCTTAGATCAGCTAAATTTATTTCTCTCTTGTTTAGAAATTTAGGTAGGCGTGAGATATGATTTTATTTGAAACCAATGGAACAAAGCCCCTGAAGAGTCAATGCCAAATTAGTTCAAGAATTAACCGTGATATCAGCAAAATGAGAATACATACTAGAAAATCATGCAATCTCGAAACATATCTTGAGATATAAACCACGCATCTAGGTCACATTTCTGTCGTAATTCTACTTTACAGAGTACAGTAATATTACTTTTTTCATTTAATTTGTACATGACAGGTCGTGATTAGTGGGAAGCAGTACTATTTGAGATGGACTGATGTTTCAGACTTGTAATGTAATTACAATCTCCTTTTGACATATAAAATAGAATAACAAGGATCACTTGTGCTGGCAAAAGATGTCTAGCTGTCACCTTTTTTTTCTAGTTCCACCTCTGCAATTCTTGCAGCACTGCTCAGCTCACTTTCATGAACGTCAATTGGTGGATCCGTAGATCTTTGGTCTACCATGGTCTCAGAATTGCTCTCTACAACATGGACCTCACTGCACCATTAGTAAAATCTGTGAGCTTCCTTGCATAGTTCAGAAAAAGGAAGGAAGTTTAACAGACTAGTTCTATTTGCTGTAGTATATGTCAGATGCAAAAAGTTGAGAAGAACATGACTGAACTCTAAAATTAATTATTTTCTATAGTTGTAACTTGCTAGTTCCCATTCATCAGTTTCTGTTTTTCTCATAGGGGGTAGATACTCAGGTCAACCGTTAGATACAAATGGGATTTGTTGAAAGCATAGATAAATATCCCAGTCATCGATACTGACTGTCTACTGGCTACAACATCTAATATGGAGACTTTCATAATAAGACAACTAGTATGGTGACTGTCATTGCAGAGCCAAGTACAAAAGTAACAGAACTATATAGAAAGAGTAAGCCTGACATAGTATAATATTAAGGATTGCCGATTTTGTACCTTTCTTCACATTTTTCACCATCCTTAAGTGTCTCGTCTGAGCACAAAGGCTGTAAACAATTTCACCATGTTAGTTTTTCAGCTTTAAGCAGATAAATTAACACATTAACACATCTTAGGAACTGTTCCTCAAAAATAGTTTCCGTACAAGTCGTAAAGGCAAAAAAATAACCTGTAAGTTATCTGTCTGTAGATTGTCACCACTTTGATTGTCAATATTGCTGGTGTGTGAGGGTTTTGAGCCATGTATCACAGAAACATTCCTGTCAGGCGCAGTAGGAACATTACCGAATATAATATCGATATTGGCACCACCAATGACCCAACCAAGATCCTTTGCACTAAGAGCAATCGAATTTTTCATTTGTATCTGCAAATATGGTTATCAGTTAGCACACGATACGAGCAATGGAGCAAAGGAATTGTTAACTAGAGAAATGAAGCATTCCATATGTTAACACACCCATTGGAATGATCTCGCAAGGGGAAGGATAACTTCACGATGATCCAGAGCAGAAGTTTCGAGGAACTTAAGCCACAAGTCCTGTATTGCAAAACAGAGCTCCTCAAACTGCAATTTGAAACAGAGTCAATCATTAGTCTGATAAATATTACTATCAGCGGAACAACGAAATAAGAAAGATTGCTAAACTGAAACCATGTCATGTAGAAGTGCTAGACCTCAGTGCTAAGTGTATTTTTAGGCAACATCCTCAGCTTCTTCTTAATATCCTCAACGATCTCAGCTCCTTCACTGAATTTCCTTCGTCGCATTTCAGCAAGGGGTTCTGCTTGGATTCCAATAGATGGTGAAAGGAGCAAGGATTCAAGCATAGGTTGCACCCTTGGTAAATGGAAGATGTCATGCTGGTCTGAATCATGACCGAGAGTTATCCCATTGAGAGAGTCATCATCCTTTGATGTATATTGATAAAGATCTGGACCTAAGACTGAGTCTGACTGCAGCTTATCCCAGAGCACATCTCGGTGCTTCCTGCGCATGTGTACCCAGAGCGATTCAGCATCCACAAACTTTTTGCCATTGCAACCGGAATTGGGGCAAATGAAGAAACTCCATGAACCCTGATTCTTGAGGAAGCGCACCGCATCAGATATGGTCTTTGCTGCTGCCGACTGGTCGATTCCATCATAGTGCTCCTGGAGCCTTTCAACCCTCACTGATATGACCCCGTCAACCCTCTCGCGGTGCTGCGTGCTCTTCTCGATAGAGCTCCAGCATAAGGCAGCCACAACTATGATCCGCTTGAGCAAGATACGGAGCTGTTTCTTGACAGCAGATACTCTGGCATCACAGTCTGCGCCAGGAACGGATACAGTAGGAGGTATGTCGTCCAAACTGGGGTCAGTGGGCTCCTCGATGCGAAGTGCTCGGCGGCACTCCCTCTCCGATTCATCAAAATCACCCAGGGCGAACAAGAGGTTGGCGTGGAACAAGGCAACGAGGTGCGAGGAGTCGAATCTACCTGCCGCATCAGAGATGACGGCGAGGGTGCCTCGCAGAAGCCCCTTCCTGCGAAACCCCGGATCGAGGGCACGGGCCTGTCCCAGTTCGATGGATACGCGGAGCAGCTGGGCGCGCACCGAGTAATGGTAGGTCTCGGCGAGGAGCTTGGCACGCTCTCGGAGTTGATCAGGAGTGGGGTCCTGGCGGAGCAGCTTGGCGGCCTCCAAGGGGACGACGTCGTCGTTGATCATGGCCGTGAGGTCCTCCATGGCGGCGCGGGCCTTGTACAGAGCGTCGCTCTTCCTCGACTTGGCGGTGGTGCCTCCGACGACGTCGTACCCCACGTGGTTCACCGCCGGGTCGACGTGGTTGGCGGTCGTCGAGAGGACGCGGAACAGCTCCATCATCGCGTCGGCGTACCGATCGTGGGCGGCGAGCGCCTGGGAGTGGAAGACGCCGGTCATGACGCAGTTGGGCGCGATCCGGGCGGCGGCGGAGAAGGCGTCGAGGGCTTGGCGGTGGTGGGACGCCTCGAGCGCCGACGCGGCCTCGTCGTCGCCGGGGGCCCTGTCGTGCCACGCCATGCCAGCGGCGTGGACGTGGAGGGTGCCGGCGATGTTGAGAGCGAGCGCGGAGTCCGGGTTCGCCCGGGCGAGCACGGTGGCGCAGGCCATCGCCTCCTCGTTCTCGCCCGCGCTGTGGAGGTCCAGAGCCTGCCGAGCCAGGCTGCGGAGGCCGCGAGCCATCGCAAGGGCGCGCGGCGGAGAAGGGGCGGGGCGCGCGAGGTGCTCGTGGAAATGCCGCAACGGAGGAGAGGGCGGCGGTGGGTGTCCGACGGGGACCTAGGGTTTGGGCGGAGGAGGAGGAGGCGAGCGGGAGATTGGGCGGAGGAGGATGCGGCGGTTTTTGGTCGGTGAAGCAGGCGTGCAGGGGAAGGAGGAGGTTTTGTAGCGGCGTAGGGGGGAGAAGGTGTGAAGATCAAGAAGAGACGAGAAGCAAGTGCACGGCAGAAGAAGTTTGTTACAGATTAATCCCTCTGCCCACTAGAAAGAGTTTGTTACAGAAGTTTGTTACAGATTATAATCCCTCTGCCAACTAGAATGGATAGAATTATGGGTTAATTGGATCTATGCCATTGTAACTTGGACGCGGCTAGCGGCTAGCGAGCACTCGGTGCTGATTAGTCTAATTAAGCACTCGGATGCTGATTAGTCAATTCAAGCACTCGGATGCCTGTTCGCTGGAATCAGTACGCGCCTTCTCCTTGGTGAGCCCGTCCTTCCGCCTAACGCGCGCGTAGGGGAGGCCAAGGCGCCGCGTACCTTTCCACGGTGAACCCCGCGCGCCGGAGATCGAGTGGGCAGCCGTCGGTGAGAACGGGGCCTCGGGCAGTCGGCGCTCGGCGAAGCAGAGCTCGGGATGAGCTGCTGGGGAGGATTTGGATCCATAGAAGGGGGCGCCGGAGTTGTGGGATGTCAGGGGAGGCTCGCCGATAGTGTGGGATGGCGGCGTGCAGAGTGGCGGCGCTATTTGTGAGGCGTGGCGGCGGGGGAAGCCGAGGGGATCGCTGCGATGGCGCGGCAGTGGAGGTAGCTGGAGGGCGGCGGCGGTAGGAGGTTTGGGAGGCAGAGAGGCGCGCCGGAAGTTGGGGAGCGCGGCTGCGGGGGAACCAGGGGCGGCGGCGCTCTTGCCGGCAGGTGACTGGGGAGGGCGGGGGTTGAGGCGCTGAGCGCAGAGGAGCAGGCAAGGCCGCAGTCGCGCTCGGTCATGGCTATTTCTGTTTCGTGGTGAATCCATTCGGGAGAGAGATAAGAGATCTTATCTCTTCGTTTCTTTTACAATTCAGTCCTCCAACTTTAATGATTTAGCCAGTACTAGTAGTACTTTCCTGTTTAGTCTTTGTAAAGCATAGTTTAATGTTGTTTTTTGCTCCTTTCGCCAAAGATTATGCTCCAATATTGCAGCCTTTTTACATTTCGATTCCTTCTTTTCGCCGATGTACACTAAGCATGACGGTTCACTTGTTATCACGCCCTCCTCATTGTCGTAGGTTCTGCGTCGATCAAGGTGGTGTTGTACCTCACGGCTGCGACGAAGACAACAAATTATTTCTTCACACATGTGCTAAATTGTATTTTTGCAGACAGTATTATTGGATCCATATATGATCTAAGTTGTTTTTCACACACAATAAACTGTTCTCTCACATATTATGTGAAGTCTTTTTTTTGTAGATAGTAATTTATTGCTTCACATATATGTGCTAAGTTACATATTCATCATTGCTAAGTTGTATATCTCCTAGGCTAAATTGCATACTTGATCTATGAAGTTGGTGCTCTATGCAATTGTGGCAACAACTTCTTTGAAAAGTGACAATAACTATAGCCTGCACCAAATGCAACCCTGTGGGGGTTTGGCTGCAACTAAAATGCCAACAACAACAAGTTTGCTTTTTTATCCTAAGCTGTATTTATTTATCAACTGAGTTGTAGCCAAAACAAGCAAAGTTGCATGTAAAAGATGATAGCTTGTATTTTGCCAACAAAAAATTGTTACTTCACATATGTACTAAGTTGTATACACCATATTGCTAAGTTGTATAACCCCTAATGCTAAGTTGCATACCCATCTATGAATTGCTTACCTCTACACCGAGGGGGCATCAACTTATGTCAAGAAGTGGCATCAACTATAACCTATACCAAAATCAACTTAGGGGGTAATGCATGCAACAAAAAAGACCACCAGCTGCAAGTTGATTTATTTATCCAAAGTTGCACTCATAAAATAACTAAGTTGTAGCTGGAACAAGCAAAGTTGTATGTTGGAGATGATAAGTTGTATTTTGACTACAATGGATTGTTCTCCCACTGATGGTCGCCTACTCGAGCTTTTGCTGCTAGCGGCGTTAGGGTTGAGGCCACCGCAGTGAGGCAATATCGATGTCATGATTACATTGCATACCAATTATTGTTTAGTTGTATGACCACTGGGTTTAAGTTGCAATCATTGTCTAGCATAGTCATAGTTGGACCATACATAGTTCAATTCTTGTCTATATTTAATCCAATTTGGACAACTTTTTTATTCATCATTGTACAACTAGGGTTAAGTTGCACTCCAATTAGTACAAATTATGCTAGCACCATTTATGGTGATGCTGTGCATCACATTGTTATGAACATACCTATCCCCACACCCAAATTGTGTTATGTTACTACCAAATCGCTGGCACTATGGCTGTGAAGTTGAGCACCATTTGTTGTGAAATTTCCTATCATTATGTGCCTGAGTTGACCACCGCTAGTACTAAGTGGACTAGCACTACGCCTAAGTTTTCTACCACTATTATTAAATTGGTTAACATCATTAGGGTTAAAGTTGTGCACCATTGTCGTGAACTTGTCTATTAATATACCTAAGTTGCCTACCTGTAGTATTAGTCGGCTAACATCACTATTGTAAAGTTGTGCACCATTGTCAGAAAGTTGGAAAAGCAAACTCGTACAAAAAAATTATGGAAAAGCAAATTTATACAAAGAGTTGCTTTCACTACTTCATTGTACATTTTTGTAGCCAATTTAGTTATCAAGACACTGGTTTAGTAATAACAACCACCAACTCCACAAAACCGAGATCATTAACTTTGCAATAGTGGTTTGCCAACCGTACTTTCTAATGTTGTTGGTAAATTGGTTTCTAAGGTAGAGAACATAGTAGTAACAGAAATACAACTTCGTAGAAATTAGTGTGCAACTTAGGTGCCACGGTGGGCAACTTCAGGATAATTGTATGCCACTTCACAATAGTGATGCTAGAAAACTTAGTACTACTAGTAGGAAACTTAATGACAGTGATAGGAAAACTTAAAATGATGGTGGGCAACTTCACAACAAATGGTGTTAGCCAACTAGTACTAGTGGTGCGCAACTTATGTGTGGTTCAAGGTGACTTAGTACTAGTGGTAGGCAACTTAGGTGTAGTGGTATCCATCCTCGTTGTAGGCAACTTAGGTGTGATGACTAAACCTAGTAGCTGATGTAACTTAATTTACTATCTAAGATAATTGAATCATGTACAAGCAACTTATGAGGTGCATAAAATAAACTAATCAAAAGCTACCCAAAATAGGCTAGCTAATAGAAAATATAAATGCAAATGTATCCGCTCCGCCTACAACTAATATGGACAATGGATGTAAATTGGGATAAAAAACCACTTGCTCATGGTGGACTCTTTGTTGTAGTCATATCAACAATGAGTTACTTCTGCTGCAGGTTATAGTTTTTGCCACTCGGGTGTAGAGCTAGGCAACTTCACATGGTATGCACCTTAGCACCAGGAATATACTACTAAAAAAATAACCGATATACTTAGCACTAGGAGTATACAACTTAACAAAAACAGGTATGCAACTTAGCACATGTGAGAGGCAACAAATTACCTTTTACAAAAAGAGGACTTAAACATGTGTGAGATAACAACTTAGCTCATATATGGAACCACTAATACCATAGTTAGTGCTTAGGCATGTAAAGAAAAAAACCATAGTTATTGCTCATCGAACAAGTTGGCCAGTACATAACAACACCAAATCGAATGAACTACCACTAAATCATCCAAACCGGTAGTATATCTTCCTTGAATGGTTTGTTCTTTTTGGTGTTCTAGTTATGTTTCACTGATGTCGGCGGCGGTAGGCTGAGCTGCGAGAAGCCAAAGGGGTGGCTCTAAGATCGCCTGTGCCAAGCCCTTCGTCCAGGCAGGCTAACGGGTTGTGGGCCATAGCTCTAGGACAACGCGGAATGTGGGATGGAAAATTTACATTTGGGGTACGCAACTTTGCACTAGTGGGGTATGTAACTTAGCAACAACGGTAATATAATTTAGGACTAGTAAGGTATACAACTTAGTACTAGTCAATATACAACTTAGGACTAGTTGGTATACAACTTTGCAATAATGGGTCTCCAACTTAACATTGTTCGATATACACCTCGACACCGAAATGAATTGTGTCACCATCACCTCAAAGTTGCGTTGAAAATGTTTTCGAAATTCATCGCCGAGCACTATCCCACCGACTCATCTCAGAGCCGTTGAGGAGGACAATCACAACAAAGTTTGTCAGCAACTGCGTGGAGAGTGGTGTGCCTTGGACAGTGATAATGTTTTAGAGGGTAGGATAGTACTATTAGATATGTCTCAATACCTTAACTAGGGGATCTAAAAAAAATACGTAGACATATGCGCAGATGCAGTAAAGTTTGAGGACCGAAGCAAAAAATAGCCAAAGGATAACTTCCCCGTGTTCTTCCTTTCTCTCGAACAATTTCAGTGCGTGGCGAGAAAATGCCCGTGCCTTCGCCATGGGAGGGACTCCCCGTGCTTCCCGGACCTCGCTACCTGGAGGGCCGGCAGCAGCTGCCAAAGAAACTGAGCAGCTCAGCACCGCCGTTCCTAGCCTCGGCCTCGTGGGGTATCTCCGCCGCTCTGCTTGTACTGGTCTGGGACGGCCCGCACCGGGGGGATGGGGCAGCGAGAGGCGCTGCGGCCAGTGAGAGGTGGCGGGGCTAGGCCGGTGGAGTCTTCGGAGATGATGGGAGAATGGAGAGGAGCCAGGCGGGCGTCATGGGAGAATCATGGTGGAGGTCGCCTCGAGCTCGACCTCAAGCAGCAGGCGGTCTCGAGTAGATCCCAAACGAGCAGGCGGGAGCATCTTGTAGGGCGCGGCGACCGGTTCCAGCATGGAACTGTCGACGGTAGAAGCGGCGAGAGGATCTCTCTCGGCCTCTGCCTCGGCGTTCCTTGGCCGGCGGCGGGAGCGCGCCAGAGAATTGGCCTGCGGCGTGGGACCGCGGGAGACCTGACCGGCAGCGGGCGGCGCGGGAGACCTGGGCCGGCGGCGAATGGCACGGGGGAACCTGGTAGGCGGCGGGCGGCACGGGGGAATCAAGCCGGCGGCAGGCCGCGCGCGGGGAACCGGACTGGGCGTGCGGGTGGGGCGTGCGGGAGGTGGCCAGGTGGAATTTGTCGGAACACAATGTGTCACACTGTTCCATCACGCGGATCGGACGGACTAGAATCGAGTGCTCGGAGTACTACCTAGCATCCGAGTACTTTTTAGCAATTGGGTTGTAACTTTTACATTTTGGAAAAATGCCATTATAAAAACAAGACTTGGAGATATGCCACTTCAACCTCTTCATACCTCTATCTTTGCCATTGTGATCACTACCAAAGCAATATACGGTCAATTATACTAGAGGAGGAACCGTATTTGTGAGGGGGAGAGGGGGTGAAAAAGAAGGAACATGACAAGGGGAAGGGAAAATGGCTCTGTTTAACTCAGGAAAACCTTGTAATGCATCTTGATTTTAACATTGAGATGCAACTTAGTTTCAAGGGGTGTGTCTCCTAATTTATCTTCATTTTAGTATGTGAAATATCTTAGTTTCAGTAGTAGCATCTTGAATTGTACATTAGTTTCATCTTGGGTTGTGTATTAATTTCAGTTGTAGTATCTTGTAATCGATCATAGCTGTAGCCATGGGTTGAATCTCATAATGCATCTTACAACATTTAATATAAATAGTCAGTTACATAATTTGATCGAGTTTTTCCTTAAAAAGCGACAAGGTAACCAAGCTCCGAAAAGCGAAGATGTGACCGAGCACTGCAAAGTGACAACATGAACGAGCCCTAAAAAGCGATGATGTGACATGGCACTAAAAAATGAAGACCTGACCAACCAAACACCATGAGGTGACCAATCTTCTATTCCATGTCAAACTTCTGACACAAAGGAAATGATGAACTATCGAGCTCCTCACCACAACACTTCCTATGGACAATACATAATGATCATGGGTCTTAATGACCGCAGCAGACTCGATATTCTTGAGATGAGGCTGTTCTGGATTGAGTTGGCAACTGACCTTCTCGCAAAGAGGTCGCGTCGGACCAGCCAACAGCTGTATGTATTTCCCCGCTTCCCTCTCTCTCCTCCCTCCCCCTCCCCCGTTGAAAGTCGCATGTGCCCTGCCGGCTCCCCTCTCCCTCTCCTTCGGCAGACTCGTTGGTCAGAGCGACGGGGAGAGGGGAGGCCGACCCCCCTCTATAGCTTGTAGTTGTAGTGTGTGCGGGCATGTGTCGAAGTTGGGCTTCTTGCATGTAGATCGGAGCGGTGCTCCAGATCCCGATCAGATCTGGAGAGTAGGGCTTCTCTGCTTCTTCCTCTTGCTTCAATGGTTGAAGCCGATGGTTTTGGTGAGTGGAGCCACTCCTTCTAATAAGATCATGTCTGGGTGCCTGACCTGGCGTTGGAGTTGGGGTGATGGTGGACTTCCTCTGGCTGGCCTCGGTGGAGAGGGGAGGAAGCTGGCTGCCATGGCTCTCTCTAGCGCTAGGCCATGGCTGGGCAATCTCCAGAGGCAGAAGGTTGCCGCCAGTCCTACTCTGGCCGGCCGTGGAGGCGAGGGGAGGGACTTCGGTGGTGGCCGGTTCTGCTGCGCTGGAGGTTGGCGGTTTGGAGGCGCGGGTGCTGCACCGCGCTGGGGCGAAACAACGACGGCGAGCTCTCCGTCGACATCTGCTGCTGGAAGGCAGCTGCCCCATCTTTGTTGGAGCTCTTCATCGGCACTGTCTAGTCAACGGCATGGTTCCGCCTAGATGTCGGTATCAATGGCAGTAGGGATGCTGCTCCACCCCTTTTCACCAGTCTGCCGGTGTAGGGCGTTCTTCCTCCTGGCCTTGGTGCCGATTTGGAGGATCTCTGCTTCTGAGGCGGTGTGCTCCCGCTGCTCCACCCCAAGTGGTCATGTCCCCGGCAGTGGAGCAGTTGACTGCGCTCGGTGGCGATGGATCTGCAGAGAAGAAAGAGCAAGGAGGTGCCCTAGACCTGGTCGCTTTTCGACTTGTAATTTTTAACTTTCTGTTGGTCCTTTCTGTAAGGTGTACTCCTCCGTTAATATAAGCAGCATCGGGGTCCTTCCGGACCCCTCCCCCGTTCAAAAAAACAGATGTATGTGGACCGCATCGGTAGCGATGCAAGCGGGATCCCTCCGTATCCCACTTCTAGTTCAAAATTTAGGTCAAAAATTTAAAATAAAACTTCCCAAATAAACTAGAAGTGAGATTTTGGTGGGATTACCAAGTCATCACCTATGATCCCTCGACCGTGTCGTCGTCTTCACCAACCATATGGCATCATTTTTGGCACCTCGGCCGACAACCACCGCTATGTCTCACGACCACCTCTACGTCGGGCATTCCACCTCTACATCCCTCCTAATTCCAGTATTCTGAAATCCTAAAAATGATACATCAAAATGTTCCTGCTTTCACAGCTTCCTTTTGTCGATACGATTGTAAGATAAAAATGACGTGTTGCCATTATACGTGGCATTAGGCTCATCCATCAGTTCCAAAGAGAAAATATCACAAAGCCCTTTGTTCTATATTTATACCATCCATGAAGAATCTACATCCAATTTGATGTGCGAGTGAACAATCCATGGAGAAATCACATCAACAAGAAACACCGAAATGATGACAAGTCTGACAGAGGTTTGCATTCTGCAAAGCTATACACCAGTCTACTTAATAACCTCAAAAAATAGAACTTCAGGCTGGAGCTTGCAGTCCTTGAAACGTTCTAGCAAATGCTCCCAAGTATCTTCTGTCTGCATGCAGAATGTTCACATCAACAAATCGAGAAGTTGAAATCAAATGTCTAAAAGAAAGAATGCAGGGCCAATATTAAGACCGACAATTCATTGGCCACTTACCTCGACAGTATCGAAGCCATATGTGAGCCACTTGTCTTTGTCATCGCGAACAAAGCAGACGTAGCTCTCATTAGCACAGCAAATCTGCAAGAGTTCAGATTGCAAGGTGGCATAAGATGACTGCTAAGTTGCATTGTACTTGCGAAGATTGAATATCCTCGCATATATAAGCAGGAAAATTAAGTAACTAGAGCATCAAACCAACCTTACAATACGCCTGTAGTATAACTCAAAGCAGCAGGAGAGTGACTCTAGTAAAACATAGAGAGAGAGAGAGAGAGAGAGAGAGAGAGAGAGAGAGAGAGAGAGAGAGAAGTGTGCAAATAAAAGGTTACTCCAGCTTATGTTCTGCAAACACTCCATGTGTTTTCATGAGACCATTTCCAATAGAATAAGAAGGGAAGGAAAATAGTGCAAGATATACTTGTGAGAGCACCAAAGGTTACAAGGTCCAACCAGGTTACTTACATATGATAGTTCTCCAATGATCAATGAACAGAAAGTTCATAAAAAACTTAGCAAGATAAGGATCACACATGCTGTTGATTCTTCTCAAAATTCTTCTGTTGAATCTTGTAAATATTTTGATATCAATCAAGTAGACTGGAGAACATATGCCACAGATAGGACCAATTTGACAACTTGCAGTTATCTCCTTAAGTAATTATATGATATCACCAACTCAGATATGACGTGCCATAGTCAAACCCTTTATCCACTTCTTTAGAAGTAGCAAAATTGCCTTGTCAAGGTAACCTACTCAGTTTCAACCTGGTGACAGTGCATTATTACTGTGCTCCATTTTATTCCACAAACCTTGCTTCAATCTTAGACTAATAACAGTTTGGTCCCTCTCAGTTTGTGGGTATAATATACTCCCTCCGTCCCAAAATGTAAGCCTTTTTAGAGAGGTAAGTTAGCTATCTAAAAAGGCTTACATTTTGGGACAGAGTAATAATATCTATGCTGATAATTAGAAGCGTCAGACACATCTCAAAATTGACGTAGCATCCAGCAACAGCCAAGGAAGAAGTAATAAAAAGAAGCAACAAAACTTATACAGTTTCAGGTCAATGAAAATACCAACCATAGATGATAACTTTATAGTCTTTCTTGGATTACCTTAAAATGAGAATCATGATAAAAGTATTTGTTCAGTTCTATTACCAGTCCAATTTAGGAGAAAAGAACAGTTTGCTGTGGACGTACCATGGAGGTGACAGTATACAGAGTTGAAGAATTAGCACTTTTGCAAAAGAATCCAGTGTCAACGGGAGACGTGATGCCAGCCAGGATTTCAGAGAGTATGTCCTGGCTTTCACTGCTACTCAGCCAGTTCAAAACTGCAAAATAGCAAAAGAAGGCAAGATTTCGATGGTGAAATTTTTTGTTGTAATGTTGGATTTGGGTTCCAAGATATGTTGCGTTGCAGAAATTGGCAAGGGTTATAAATCTCGAATGTCATTTTGTGTTGCACAAAAAGGACCTCGGAAATTGCAACTTATTATTTGAGACAAGTTACTTTACCTATTGTAAAGAAATGTGGTGTGTTTGAAAGCAACAGATCAGTATTCAGAAGACTTCCACAATCCTCGCAGTTGTTGTCCTTACAGAACTGTTCATCCAATAGAACCGGGAGCTCTGCAAAGGACTTGATCTGCACAAGAACAATGATAGCCTCTAGTCAACATCTCCTACTTGCTGTAATACTGTTGGATCAGATACCAACTTATACAATATTGGCTAGACAGAAAATGTACTGCATACCTTTGTTGTTTGAGGTGAACCAGCATCAAGTTTATGGAAAAGTGTGGTATATAAGTATTCACCAGAACACTTCCCACAGTTGCAGCTCAATTGTGCATTGAATTTGATCCCAAAAAGATTATGTGTTGGGCATATGCAATCTCCGCACGTGATAGGGTTCACCACATGTTTCTCGGTCTCCTTGTTCAAACTAAAACGTGAACGAGTTTCTGACATATGCAATCCAATGAGAATTGTGGCCACAATCTCAGATGCAAAATTTGTCCCAGCCTGCAACTGGAAATTGACCAACAAGGTTACCTTGTGAAGGCACAAAATGTGGATGCGTAATCAAGCAGGACTGAACCAGAATGCAGACCTTTTTAGTTCAACATTTGATACTTCACACATACCACAGCAGACATAAACATTTACTAGCAGAGCTTATACACCAAAGAATATAACAACATACCTAAATTTGGCTCATTCTAGTGCATATATTTCGTGTCAATATCCAGCATGTGTACAAAACAAAAAACAAAAATACCAAATTAATTCTGGTATGAACAAGGAGCGTTTGCTTCTGCTATGTGGAAAAGTACCATATCTATATTCTTCTGAAAACAGTCACAAAGCAACAAAATCACCACAAACTAAAAATGAACGCATGAAAAAACATTGAATGTAGCACATCAGCATCAGAGCAGACTATATAGCCTCTGCTTTCACGTGGTAAACTAAGTTTAAATCAAATTTTATTGCAACAAAACGATTATACAAATATATACGAGGGAGATTAAGGCTCAAACCTTTTCATCAAAAGTGGTACAATCTATGATTCCACAAAGAAGGGTCTTCATGTAAGTCAGTACAACCTCCGTTAAGTCATGGTCGTTTTTCTCCCAAGAAGAGAAGATTTCATAAAATTTCTGAGCAATGCAGGGATTGTCAACAGATGGAATCCATGCAAGTGGCTCCGTTAGAAACTTATCTCTCAAATGCCTCAGGTTGCACAATGACTGCACACATATATAGGAAATTATAAGCTGGTAGATAAAAAATCACATGACCACATGCAAGTTTCTCTTACTCTTATGATTAGACTTAAGATAGACAGGTCTTTATCAGGACTTTTGTTGAAAACTTGAAGACTTTGCTGGTAGCTGGAAGTGCTTGCAATTCCCTTGACAGATTGGCCAGAAATTCCTGTATTATGAAACCATAAGAATTATTTGCGATATTAGACAACATGTTTTATAATTGTAAAAACAAGAGCATGTATTTGGAGAACGGGAAAACAGTAGATTAATCTAACAGGTATTTTTCAAGAGGTTTAGACTGAAATCCTATATCGTCAAACAACATCTAATATTAAATTCCTAAGGATTGAAGTCACATAATTCCTAAGACAATCAGACTAAGGCATTATCTTTTAGTTTCTTCCCTGATTTAGATAGGCGAAACATTATCTTTTAGTTAGAACACCAAAAGAACAAAGCTCTTGAAAGAGTCTATGTCATATGTGTTCACGAATTCACCATTCTATCAGCAAATCAGCAAACGGGAATAAGTATAGCATAGTTCTTACCTAGAAAAGCATGCAATTTCAGAACAGATGTTGACACCATAGTGAAAATCTCGGAGCAGATCTCAAGCCACGTGTGCTCTTCACATTACTATCACAATTCTATTCTTGCAGTTACAGTAACTTTGCTTATTTTTAATTTGTACATGACAAGCGTGATTAGTGGGAAGCAGTTTTTATGGACTGATGTTTAAGACTTGTAATGCAATCACGATCTGCTGTTTCCATAGAAAAAAGAACAGCAATGGTCACTTGTGCTTGAAAAATTTGCAGTCTAGCTGTCACCTTTTTTATCTAGTTCCACCTCTGCTATTCTTGCAGCAATGTTCATCACACTTTCATCAATGTCAGTTGGTGGATTCGAAGAACTTTTGTCTACCATGGTCCCAGAATTGCTATTTACAACACGAACCTCACTGCACCATTAGCAAAACCTGTGAGTTTCCTTCCGAGTAGTGTATTTCGAATGAAAAAAAGCAGACATGGGTCTCTAATTAATTTGTTCGTGTAGTTGAGACCGCTCTTTTCCATTCATAAGTTACAGTTTCTTCTCAAAAGAGTAGAGAAGTCAAGTGAACGATAAAATACTGATGAACACATAGATAATCTAACCAAAATATCTCAGTGAGTGATACTGTCTAAAACATCTAATCTTTAGACGTTCAAACTAAAAACGTCTAGTATGGTGATAGTCAGTGCAGAGCCAAGCATAAAAGTAGCCACAACTACGTAGAAAGAGTAAACCTGCAAGACAATAATATTGGATAGTATATGTTGTACCTTTCTTCACTTTTTTCATCAGTCTTAAGTGGATCGTCTGCACAAGAAGGCTGTAAACAATTTCACAGTGTAAGCTTTGATTTGTGCAGATCAAATGATTAAGTATTAGCACATCTCATAAATTATTCCACAGTTATAGTTTCAGCAAAATATAAAAATGTTTGATGGTAAACAGAATAACCTTTAATTTTTCTGGCTGTAGGTTGTCACCACTTTGATGGTCAGGGGCAGCAGGAGCTTTACCAAAGACAGCATCAATATTGGCAGCATCAATATTGGCATCACCAATACTCCTTTGACGTTCATGTACAATATAAGCAATCCAATGTTTCATTTCTATCTGCAAAGATGGTTATCAGTTAGCACACGAGGAGCAAGCAGCAAATGGACATAGCTAAAGAAACCAAGCATTCCAGATGTTAACAAACCCATTGGAATGATCTTGCAAGGGGAAGGAGGACTTCACGATAATCCAGAAGAGAAGTTTTGAGGAACTTAAGCCACAAGTTTTGTATTCCAAAACGAAACTCCTGAAACTGCAATTTACAACCAAGTCAAGCATTAGTCTGATAAACATTATTATCAGCAGAACAGTGAAATAAGGAAGAATGCTAAACTGAAACCATTCATGTGGAAGTGCTAGACCTCAGTGCTAAGTTCATCTTCAGGCAACATCTTCAGCTTCTCCTTAATGTCCTCAAGGATCTCAGCTCCTTCTCTGCATTTCCTTCGTCGCAATTCAGCAAGGGGCTCTGCTTGTATTCCAATAGGTGGTGAAAGGAGCAAGGACTCAAACATGTCTTGTACCCTTGGTAAATGGAAGATGTCATGCTGGCCTGAAGAATCTTGACCGAGAGTTATCCCATCCAACGAGTGATCATTCTTTGATGTGTTTTCATACAGATCTGGACCTAAGACTGACTGCAGCATATCCCAGAGCCCATCTCGGTGCTTCGTGCTCATGTGTACCCAGAGCGATTCAGTGTCCACAAACTTTTTGCCATCACAACGCGAATTGGGGCAATTCAAGAAACTCCATGAGTTCTGCTTCTTGAGGAAGCGCTGTGCGTCAGATATGGTCTTTGCTGCCGACTGATCGATCCTATCATAGTGGTTCCGCAGCTCGTCGACCTTCACTGATATGATCCTGTCGCGGCGTCGTTGCGTGGCTTTGATAGAGGGCCAGTATAGCGCGGCCGCAACTATGATATGCTTGAGGAAGACGCGGAGCTGCTGCTTGACAGAAGATACTCTGGCATCACAATCTGCGCCAGGAACGGATACAGCAGGAGGTATGTCGTCCAAACTGGGGTCAGTCGGCTCCTCGATGCGGAGCGCGCGGCGGCACTCTTTCTCCGACTCATCAAACTCATCCAGGACGAACAAGACCTTGGCGTGGAACAAGGCAACCAGGAGCGAGCGGTCGAAAACAACAGCCGCTTCAGAAACCAGGGCGAGAATGCTGCGCAGACGCCGCTTCCTGTCAGCTGCCAGATCGAGGGCGCGGACGTGTTCCAGTTCGACATGCACGCGGAGCAGCTGGGCGCGCGCCGAGTACGGATATCTCTCGGAGAACAGCTTTGCGCGCCGTCGCAGTTCACCAACAGCGGCGGCATCCCCGCGGAGCAACTCCGCGGCCTCTGCGGGCACGACGTCCTTGTTGATGATGACCTCGAAGTCCTGCATGATGGCGTTGGCCTTGTACGCAGCATCGCTCTTCCTCTTCTTCGAGGTGGTGTCGCCGAGGACCAGGTCGTACCCCACGTGGTGCACCGCCGGGTCCATGTGGTTGGCCTCGGGGATCGAGCACACGCGGAAGAGCTCCAGCTGCGCGTCCGGGAGGCGGCTGCAGGCGGCGAGCGCCTCGGCGTGGGCGACGGCGGTCATGACGCAGCTGGGCGCGATCCGGGCGGCGGCGGAGAAGGCGTCGAGGGCGAGGCGGTGGTGGTGCAGCTCCAGCGCGGACGCGGCCGCGTCGTCGTCGGAGGCCCTGCCGTTCCATGCCGCGCTTCCGGAGTGGCGGTGGAGGGAGCCGGCGAGGTTGAGAGCGAGCGCGGAGCGCGGGTTCGCGCCGGCGAGAACGAGGGCGCGGGCCAGCGCCTCCTCGTGCTGGCCCTTGGCGTGGAGCTCTAGAGCCTGCCGGGCCTGGGATCGTAGGCCGGGAGCCATCGCAAGGGCGCGCGGAGATTGTGGGCGTGGATGTGCCGCCGAACCGCCGCGGCGCGAAGGGGAGAGGCACGCGAGGTGCTCGTGGAAATGCCGCAACGCGGGGGAGGGCGGCGGCCGCCGGTGGGTGCGAGATGGTCGGCGATCTAGGATTTGGGCGGAGGAGGAGGCGAGGTGGTGCGGAAGCGGGAGGCTTGGATTGAGGATTCGGCGGTGCGGCGTGCAGGGGAAGGAGGAGGGGGTACTTATAGCGGCCTAGTCAGGGAGAAGGAGGAATGGAAGACCAGGATGAGCGTGCTGCGTGCGATACACCGGGGGAACGGAACGACTCTGTTCACCTTTCTTTCTTCTTTCCCCCAAATTCTTGTTGGCGAATTCTTCTTTCCCCCAAATTTCTCTGCGTCTTTTTTAGGGCTTGTTTGCCACCTATTATTTTATTTTATTTAATAGAAATAAAATGAAATGATATAATGATATCATTTCATTTTGATAAATCCACAAAAATAACAGGGGATATTAAGGTTAGGCATGAGATGAAAACCCATAGAATTTCAAATAAATTCCATAATCAATTCCGTGATAGCCAAATAAGTAATTGTTAAAATCATAAATAAATTTTTTGATTCTAGCCCTAAATGATGGGAGCCAAACGAGCCCTTAAGGAATTTCTCATCCACATCAGATTTTTTAAAAGAAATTTCTCCGTGTCAGAATTGTTTTTGCCATACTTTTATTTTGCCTAATGATATAAAATCTTAACAAAGTACTCCCTTTATTTCAATGAGTACGGTTTATATATATTTTAAAGTCAAGCAAAGTAAAGTTTGACTAAACTTTTACTAGAAATAACTATCACAACTATAATGTCATATAGATATCAAATAAAAATATATTTCATAGTGCATCTAGCGATATATAGTTTGTAATGTAGATGTTAATAATTTATTCTAGAATCTTGGTCAAACTTTACATAGTTTGATTTTTTAGAAAAAAATATAGACCATATTCATTAAAACGGAGATAGTATGAGAAGTCGCCGTGTATGAATGAACAAATGACGTGAGTTACACCGTCTTAACGATTTCTTTAAAGAAAACATTTGCATTAATGGGGATATCATACTGCATGTCATGTTGGCAAAAATCTGATGTACCATAATAATTTTGTAAGAAGAGAGGTGAGAGTAATATTATAATTTATATTGTATCGTAACACATAAAACTAGATAATTTAATGACAAATAAATCACATACACATATTTGTATTGAGATTCTACAGAAATATAATATGATACTGATAAAAGTGATATCATAAATAGTATCATATGCATGATACTTTCCATCATGATCGGTCTAACTTAAACGTGGGTGCTAGCTCTCTTGCCTGGCTACTATGCATGCATCTAAACCGTCACTATCAATTGTTCCTTGCGTGGCGAAATAAGACATTTCCAGAACACTATTTAAAAATAGTGACATCATCTGATTTCGCTATTTAAAATATTTTGTAGTCTTAGCCGTCTGCTTAATTCGCAATTAGTTTTCACCGTTGGGTTTGTTTCAAGGAGATGTTCCAATCTAGATCCTACATGCGTATATTTCATAAAGACTCTGAATGTGAAAAACAAATGTTGTCAAAACATACCAACATAATGTCTAGTTTTGAAGATCTCACTGAGACAAAGAGACGTTAAAGACGGTTGTAAATCGATTTCACGGTCTGGGAGTTGTTTTGAAGCAAAGTATTGATGATGATTTTGGAGCAGCTGAATGGTATCAGACCAAGAACGGAAGATGTACAGATTTCATGTTACTAGTCTGGACAGTCTCGTCCGTTGTTCTGCCTCTGCTAGAACAAGCTACGAGCCTACGACGTAACTGATAGTAAATGCAACTATACAACAGACATATGTAGAAGAAAGAAAAAAATGAAGTGTACATGTTGGATCCAACTGATGGCTCAGACTAACCAGGAACAAATGGGTGCCCTAACTCCTAAGTGTGTGTTGTGTATTTAGTCAAAGATGTAACAGCAGCTCTGCACCACGTCTTCAGAACATTGCAGGGCAAGCCCCAGTTTCGACCCCGAGTACAAGCTACTTAGATGCATAAGAGACGGGGAGATGCTGTGTGAAACTGCCGTGTCTATGTGGCAGCAGTTGGGGTTCTACTGCTGTGATGACCCAAAGCACGAGCGGCAGCAGGCTAACTAGGTGCTCAATCGCTCACTGCTGTGCACCCACGCTCTTCATCTTCTATCTGCAACATAAAATGGAGACGCTCTATCAAAGTGTTATTTGTAAGTAGCACAAGTTCTGTTGGGATGTTGAACTGCCATCTGCACGGTCGAATCGTGATTATATTTACTACATGAAGATTTGATATTAACATCTTATCATGACTAGATAACACTTATTTTTGCACCTTAATTCTGTTTGTAGTTCTAAATTTATATAGCAGACTGGATTTTTTGTTGTAAAAACTAGAAAACCCTTGAAGGAATATCAGAGACATAGCAATTGGTACGGAACTCTGGTGTGAACATAGAATGCTTTTGAACACTGGCACTTGTTCATGAAGTAATGGGCTAATGACATGAATCAGAACTTACGTTGCCCGAGTTTGAAAGTGAGGATCGGAAATGAAGAGTTCCCTTTGTTCGTCCGTTGGATTTCCCAACCACCGACAGAACATCCACGCTGCCCCAGCAACGGATGAAACAGACAGGATCGCCAAGATGCCAAAATGGGAGACATCATTGGCAAGTATAGCCATTGCAAGCATGACCAACTCTGCAAGGCTTGCAATTGAAACCTCCATTCCTCCAATAAGATTTGCTTTTGAAGCAGGAACTCCCGTTTGGATTATCTGTGTCCCCACAACATCATAAGACATGTGCCCTAACCTAGATAGTGCCTGCAAATTAACAAGAAACAAGCAGAATTTTTACTCTATTGTATTTTGCTTAATTATTAATCAAGATAATTTGTAGCTAAGATGTAATTCTCACAACGGAAGCAAGGAAAATGAGTAGAGGTGTTCTCTGTGAAATGGATCCAGCCCAATACACTGTGAGGGCAACTGACAAGAGTGAAGCTTGAAATATCAATCCAGCTGCTCCCGCCTGGTATGTATGACATAAGTACTTCACGTCAATTGCGAAAAATAATATAGAAATGGAACCATACACATCGAGAAGAAAAGCTTTTTGTGTTTTCTCAGAAAAGAAGAAGAAATGGAAATACTAACAAATTACAGGTCCAAGTCCAACCTTTAGAATGCCAACTCTTTTCACCAGGCTTGAGGAGATGAATGTTGCAACAAGGCCCATAACAGAACACAATCCACTAAAAGCACCAACAATGGATGGACTAATACCTGTTAAACATTGGTTATTAATTTCAAGACACTTATCTGGAATTATAAGTTTGAGCTGGGGAAGTGAATCATACCACGATGCATCAACAATGCAGTCATTATGGCGCCAGGGGCAAGTGCTACGTTGAAGTTCAGAAACACGGTAGCTACACTTGCAGGCAGAACTGTCTGCTTCTTATACTCATTCCAGCCATGCTTGATAGAACCCAGGCCATTTTGAACTGGACGTAAGAGAGAATATTAGACAATCCACAAAAACAAAACTGAAATAATGATCAACGATCTAACTTCCTCACTGGATGACCCCCTATGATATATATGCATTAGGGTGAATTGCTAGGTTTTCTGCTGGGGTGTTCTTTTGCTTTGTATGAAGAAACATCTATTGTTGCACTCTTGTAACTTGTTTTTTCAAGCTTAATGATAAGAGTGCAAAGCTTTTAAACGTCTCCCATATAGATTTTCTCACCTATTTTGCGGACATCCAGTAGATCAGCACAAATAGATTCATCACTGGGGGTTCTCGACGTATCAAGCGCATGACAGGAGACGCTGTTAATTACATGACCCAACATAACCTAAAAAATACCATACATCATCTTGTGAGTATAAGTATATGCTACATCTGCCAATTGATGATTCAGCTTAAGAACATATACGCATTTTACCAGAAGGGGAAAACTGCTTATCATTAGACCACAGGAAATCTTCAAACAGGTTACTGGGTCATATTTGGTCAGTAGAAGACCAAAAACTGAAGCACCAAGGGTCTGCAACATCCAAAATAGTCACACGTGTTATGCAAATGCAACTGTAGTTTTTCAACTCAGCTATAGACTAATGGTTGCATGCAGACAGACTAATAGAATAACAAGATCAACCTAACAATGATATGCATGTTCAATAACGTTAGAATAATCCCACCTCACAAAGAAGATCAATCCGATTAAGCATAGCATTAGCTTGAGCTAGTGCAACAGGCCTGTTTGTGCCTGCTAGCTTCACACAAAAAAAGAACAGTAAGGGAGTCAATTCTCAGTTGGTCAACTTCAACAAGAAAGCAAGCTACTCTTATATCTTAAGTGTTCCTTACGATAACAAGTTTTCAATATAATATTATAATGAAAAAGAAAGAGCCTACAAATAAAATATGTGTATCAGCAACCGTACCAACACAACCCAGTCCCTCTCCATGGAAACTCCAAGTGCCAATCCTGCAAGCCTTTCAATAGCTCCGGCCGCCACTAGTGCAATGAACCAAGGTCTGAGAAGCAAAGCTGATGTAGAAGCATGGCCCATGTTTTTCAGAGCATAGATGACCATGGCAGCTGATATCAACTGAGTAGCTACCTGCCAAAGCGGTTGAGCAGAGAACTGGCATGAATTATTTTGCATTGGCATAACATTATAATCTAAAACAGTCGATTTTCTTTGCTTGTAATAAAAGAAAATAGAGAAGTGAACATAAAGACAAGCACCTGGACAGCATTCAATCCTGTATACATGGGTATTCGAGGGAAATGATCCATAAGCTTGCCAACTATTGGTGCCCCAACAAATACTGAGAGCTGGATATCATAAAACAAATCAGGTTGCTGATTCTAGTGATATCTCTTGAGTATAGTACAGTGACAAGTACCTTTCCGAAAAAACCGACAATAGCGACAGGCAATAGGCTTGGATGAAGAATTGCCAGGGCAGCAGGCCAGGCAAAATTCCAAAGTTGCTCCACAAGGTTACCAAACAAGTAGCTAGCATACAGAGCTGCATCAAGATGTTAAAGGGGGTATTAAAGTTCAACCGTAGATAGATCAACGGGAGGCTTGCCCTTCCATTGCCTAGAAGATAACGTAAAAATGTAAATCATGGGATCAGATATGCACTGATTGTCCAAATGCTAGGCCTTGAAAACTAGAACGTTAATCATCTGCAATTTCAATTTATTAACTTGCAGACATTTTGATTACATGCATCCAATTTCATATATATAAAAAAGTACATCACTAGGTTTTTTTTGCGATGAACAGTATTAAGTGTTAACTGCATAGCATAGCGCATAGTGTAAACGGTACCATAAAACCCCCCTTACCATATAGTCCAGCAGGGTGAGCTGGAGTAGCGGCCAATGTGTGTTGCTCTCCTTCAGACAATACCTGCATTATAAACCGACTATAAGAAGAGGACAAAGGAAAAGGCATTTGACAAACAAAGTAGATGAGAAAAGAGGATCATTACAGGCAACTCTTCAAAATCGATAGGAATGGGAGTACTATCATGCAGTGGAAATGGACTGGAGTCGAGAACATCCCCTAGAATATGAACAACTGGAAGGGAGCAGCCCGGTGGTAATGATGGGTGATCTTCAAAAGCCTCTTCCTCATTTGCATTGCTAACCTCGACCTCAACATTTATCACATAACACCTTCGGACAAAATTGTCTAACCTGGCAAAACACTGGCATGTTAATTTAAACATAAACACAACAACATCACAAGTTTAATCCACTAGCATTGTTGATGTTTTATTAATCGAATTGTTCACGACCTCGATGGATAATTGGATCTATGAATCAGCACAGATACTCAAGCAAAAACATGTCAACAAGACACTACTGACAGTAACTAATTTCCCCTTTTCCTTACAAACTTCATTATCATCTGGAAAAAGGATCAACTAAAACACGAACACCACCTGCATTACCTAGTTCCTATACCGAGCTTCTAGATAATCCTAAATATGTCCCCACCTTACTACTTTATCTATTCACCACCAACAACACACCAAGCATCCAACTTCACCCCGAGCTAAAATCTATCAACCTAAACTTCAACATCTCGCTTGTAATCTGCGTCACGCTTCCAGCGGGGTAAACCTCTCACCCAGCAGAGCATCTCAAACAAACCAAGAGGAGCAAGCAGTCACCTGAGCGCGCCGACGCCAGGGGAGGTGGGCCTCAGGCGCAGCCTCGGCACGCCGGAGAGGGACCTGCGGCAGAGTAGCGTATGCGTAGACGAAGCGAGGAGGGCTGAGGCGGCGGTGACCATTCCCATGGCTCCTGGGCGACGGCGGCGGCGGCGGCGGCAGCGCGACTACTCATGCATGCAGCCTCTCCAGGACCGGGTGCCGGCGGCGGGGTCGCGCTCGGAGGAAGATGCCGGAGCCGGTAGAAGCGTGGCCTGCACCCCGCCGGCCGTTGCTTATCCTGATGAGGTGGAGGCGGAGGTGGAGGAGGAGAGAGAATGGAGCGCCAAGTTGCCAACTGAAGCAGCGGGGAAGAGAAGGGAGGGCCGGAGAGGACAGAGGGGGAGATAAAAGGAGGTCTGACGGCCGTCCGATTTAGATCGGACGGGTGGTGATTTTCGGTAGGGTTGCGATTTTTGATTTGAAATAAGGTTGTTTGTGACTGGGAAGGCGTCCGCATGTCACTATTCTGAGACGCTAAAATTTGATTCCACTTCACTAAATATCCAATATATTTTTCTCTGAGCTAGACTTCACAACTTTTCTTCCACCCTACTATTCACTTTGAGCCTCCACTACTAGGAAAATCCTTATCCATGGGTCCATTATCTGTGGAGCGCTACGTTTCGGTGCTCCACAGATAAGTAGCCGTGGCGCACCACATATACATGCTCCACAGATATCTTATTATGCGTGGCGCACCGAGGAAGGGATGCGTCACTGATAAGTAGGCCCCACCGAGCACCAGGGCCTGGGGTGTCAGGCCCCCATATCCGTGGCGCATGGATTTGGGGTGCGCCACGCATAGGGAGGATAACCGTGGCGCACCACATATATATGTGCCACGGATATAAGTGGGCCTACCCTCTGGAAAAGGTGACAGACATATCCGTGGCGCATGTATATGTGGTGTGCCACTGTTATATATATATATATATATATATATATATATATATATATATATATATATCTGTGGAGCGCCATTTTGAGGTGCGCCACGGATATATCGTACCTACCACCATAAAGGTGCCATCTCCCCCTACCTCCCACTTTAAGCCTCTCACTCCCATAGATCTAGCTCTAGTTTCTCTTCTCTTCATCCCCATTTTCTTCAACTATTTCTCCATTTTAGATAGCTAGCCAAAACTTGGATTTGGATAGATATGTAAGGATTGACTTCCTCCTCCTCCCCTCCCACATATATCTAGCTCTCCTCCCAACTAGCTAGCATATATCTTGTCTCCCTCAATAGTTTGGCTCTCCGCTCACGGATTCGTCGGTAACTTGTCTAATATGTGAGTATATGGTTGGATGAAAACATGTATGCTTGTTTCCTTGTGGCGGCCGACGCGCGGCACGTATGGCGGTGTGTGATATATATGGCATATGTGTTTTGTATATGATCGAGAGGGGCATGGATGCTTGTGTATGGTTTGTGCAGGTACCGGCGCGTGGTGCATGGATGATTTGCTAGAAGAATGGGAAGCGTGCCCCGCGCCGGGAAAGAAGCGCCCGAGGGTAAAGCCGCTGCGAGGTGTATGGAAAGCGAGGTCCATTTTCTGGGACCTGCCGTACTGAAAATACCTCCACACGCCTCATAGTCTTGATCTCATGCACATCACGAAGAACGTGTGCGAGATTCTAGTTGCCACTATCATCAACATGCCGGAGAAAACCAAAGATGGGCCAAAGGCAAGAAACGACCTGATCAAGCTGGGCACCAGGAAAGAACTTCATGGAGGACGCCCCGATGACGCTGATGATGATGAGACGCAGGCGAATACTCAAGGTCATATGTGCAAAAAGGCTAAGAGAAACGACTACTACTGCCCACCTTCCTGCTTCACTCTTAGTGAGCCGGAGCTCCACCAGTTTTTCAGCGTCCTCCAAGGAGTCAAGCTTCCTACCGGTTACAGAGGGAAGATATCACGATACCTGGACGAAACGAAGAAGAGGTTCTCCGGGATGAAATCTCACGACTGCCACGTGCTGATGACGCAGATACTTCCAGTAGCGCTCTGAGGGATCATGGACGAGCACGTACGTGAGACGCTGTTTGGCCTCTGCAACGTTTTCGACGTCCTCTCTAGGAAGTCGATCGGCATGAAGCAGCTCGAAAGGCTACAAGGTGAGATCGTCATGATACTATGCGAGCTCGAGATTTACTTCCCCCCCCCCCCGCGTTCCACGACATCATGGTGCATCTGCTCGTCCACATGGTGGATGATGTCATCCACCTCGGGCCGCCATTCCTCCACAACATGATGCCGTTCGAAAGGCTGAACGGCGTTCTCAAAGGCTACGTTCGCAATAGGGCGCGTCCGGATGGAAGCATAGCCAATGGCTTCCTGTCCTACGAGTGCATATCATTCTGCTAGAATTATCTACAAAACGAGGACGAGGACGTCCCTATTGGTCTGCCAATCAGGAGGCACCTCGGCAGGATCCATGGGTTTGGTCACCGCGATGGCTTCGTCCCCATGCACGTCGTCTTCCAAGCCCAACAACCAGACTTTGACAGGGCACACCGAGTCGCGCTACAACACCTTGAATTGGTCGCACCTTGGGTGTTAGAGCACAAAAGCTTCATTGAGAAGAAGTTTAGTGACACGGGCAGACGGAGGACGAAGGGAGACGTAACTAGAGAGCACAACTCTAGCTTTACGCGTTGGTTCAAGGAAAAGCTACTCCAGCTTCATCATGGTAACATGCCTTCCACGAAAGAGGAAAAACTCTTATTCGTCTTATCACAGGTGAAAGAGCATCTTCTAGCAAAATGTATTTTTGGGTGTTTGTTGTCAATACTCAGGTATCTAACCCTGTGTCTCAGTTTAATCTTGATTATAGGTGAAAATCAGAAGATCACTTGTTGCTGGCGTTTCTGCCCCGGAGACTTCGGGTCTCCTTCCCGGAGACTCCGGTGTTCACACGCCGGAGTCTTTGGTCAGGGTCCGGAGACTCCGGCCTAAGCCTCCGGGGTCGTTTTTCGCCGAGTGTCGCTCGTCCCAGATATGGGGGCGGAGACTCTGGGCGGAAGCTTTTCAGAAGCGTGTCTCTGGCCCAGAGACTCCGGCCTTGTCGACTTACCCCGGAGACTCCGGGCTCTGGACCCCGGAGACTCCAGGCTCTGGACCCCGGAGTCTCCGGCCTAAAAAGGCAGCAACGGCTAGTCCTCAGCTTGGACTATAAATAGTCTTCTTCCACCTCAAGACTGGACTGCGGCTTCCACTCTCTCTCCACCATTGCTCCAAAGCTTCAAAGCTCAAGATCTCTCTCCCTAGCCAATAGAACTCAAAGCCCTTTTGGGATTTGAGGGAGAAGACCTAGATCTACACTTCCACCAAGGCGATTTGATTTCCCCCCTCTCTTTGTTGAGGGGCTTGTTACTTGTGTGATTCATCGGATTTCTAGCCGGAAGAAGCCGTCCCCCAAGCTTGACTTTGTGTGTAAGAGCTTGGTGGGCCTATTGGGAGCCTCCAATTGAGTTGTGGAGCTTGCCCCAATACTTTGTGTAAAGGTGTCGTGCCGCCTTCAAGGGCATCGCTGAGTGGAGCGTGAACTCGCCTTTGTGGCTTGTTCACCGGAGAATAGGGTGAGCCTTTGTGGCGTTGGTGGCCTTTGTGGCACCACACCTCTCCAACGTAGACGTACTTCCCGTAACAAGGAAGGAACTACGGGAATACATCCTCGTGTCTTCGTGTCTTCATTGCGGTGACCTCTATCCTTTACTTGTGCCTTTACTTATATTGTTATTGCTAGCTTGCTTGTCACTCTAGGTAAATTCACTTAGTGTCACATCTAGAGAATTTACCTTCGTGTCTAGCCTTAACTTGAAAAGAATTAAAATTATTGGGTAGCTCCTATTCACCCCCCCCCTCTAGTCGCTCATACGATCCTTTCAATTGGTATCAGAGCGTGGTCTCTTATTCGGGCTTAACCGCCTAAGAGTTTGAGCGACCATGGAAGGGGATAAGAATAAAGAAACTCCTCCCGAGGATAATCCTCCATCTATCTCTTCCTCTTCAATCTCTCGTGAGGAGCATTTGGCGTCCTTGAACACAATGCAAACCACTATGAGATTGGAGATGAAGGCTATGTTTGAGGAATATTTTGGAAGAAAACCTTCCGGGCCCACCGACCCAAACACCACACCTAGTGTGGAACTCTCCTTGGCTAAGGTGAAGCCACCTAACAATGGCTCCACCTCCGCCGAAAACAAAGGTGACCCTCCTAAGGAAGATGATGGTCCGGCAAAGGGTGCTAACATTCCGCCCCCTAACACTTACTCACCTCCGCCGGTCCATTATCCTATGCCACACATTAACAACATGGGTTCCCCTCCTAAGCTTGATTCTCGCAATTTTATTAAATGGCAAGGACTAATGAAATCTCATATTTCTAGCTCTTCTACTCATTTGTGGAGGGTCATACAAAATGGCTTTGCACCTCATGATCCTCTCAATTTGACCGGAAGGGAAGAAGTTGATGAGCAACTCAATGCCACCGCCAAGCATCTCCTTCAACAAGCCGTACCAGATACTCATGCGGTACACATCAACAACTTGAACACTGCCAAGGAAGTATGGGACTATCTCACTATGCTCTTCATTGGGAATGAAAGTATTCGGTCCTCCAAGTTTGATGAGCTCAAAAGTGAAGAAAGGGATTTCATTATGCGTGATAATGAGACTCCCGATGAGATGTACCAAAGGATCTTGGCTCTTGCAACGGCCTTGACCGGGTTTGGGTGCAAAGACAATGGTGATGACTATATCAAGCGTATGTTCATCACCTCCATCAACCCAAGAGAACCCATGCGATCCGAGATAATCCGTTCAAGACCGGATTTTGGGAGTATGACCTCAAATGAAGTTCTTTGTGAGTTCACCGCCTTGTCTATCTTGAAGAAGAACGCGGAAGAAACTAGAGCCCGTGTTCTTGCCGGACAAGGAGTTCACAATCTTGCTCTCAAGGCCAAGGTGGTGTCCAAGCAAGGAGAAGGAGAAGAAGAAATATATGAAGAAGAGTGTTGGTCTCCGGAAGATCTCAAGTTTGCACTTCATGAACACTTGGCTCTCAATGCAAATGCCTTTTGGGATGCCAACAAGCACAAGACGAAGGGATCCAAGTTCAAATCCTTTCCAAGAAAAGGTGGTGACTCTAAAGTGAGGCATTGCTACAATTGTGGAGGAATCAAGCACTTCATCGCCGAATGTCCTTATGAGAACAAGGAGGACAATGAGGGTCGGCTCGTCCCCAAGCGCCGGTCATCAAAGTTCTACCCATCCAAGAAACATGGGAACAAGGACAACAAGAAGAAAGGAGAAAGGGTATTGGTGGTTCATGAGGAGTATGACTCCGAGTCCGATGATGATGACTCCGTTGATGAAGAGAATGGAGAAGTGGCCGCCATTGCCATTGTCTCCACACCACCTACATCCCTCTTCAACTCAATAAATGAGAACGCCATCATCACCACTCACAAGTGTCTTATGGCTAAGGCCTCGGAGGTAACCTCATCACCTACTCCTTCATCATCACATTCCAATACTACCTCTTTGGATGATGTGAGTAGTCTTAAGATTAAGAAAGAACTAGTTTCTTGTGATGATTTTCTTGCTAACATGAAGGGGCCAACCAAGGTATATGTTGAGACACTAATGTGTGAACTTGGTGATGCCCATGACACCATCAAGGAGAAGGAGGAGTTGGAAAGATTAGCCGCCGATGATATTGGCTCTCTATCAATTGAGCTCGAAGAAGAGCAAAACTTGAGAGTCTCTTTAGAGGAGAAATTGTTGGGACTAGAAGAGTCTCATAATCTAATCTTGTCAAAACTCACTAAAGAACGTGACCATGCCCTTGCTATGGTCAAGTTGCTTAAAAAGGAGAAAGTTGAATTTGACGTTGGTCATAATGATCTTCGTGAGAAGTTTGAGAAGCTTGAAGAAGCTCACAAGGCTTTGGAGGGCAAATTCTCTCATCTCACCAAGATTCGTGAACAACTTCAAATTCAACTAACTATTGAACAATCTAAAGTTCCCCCAATGCAAGTTATTGAAGTTCCTTGTTCTTCTAACTCTATTTGTGATCATAGTGATATCATTGAGGAGAACAATAGGTTGAAGGCCGATCTTGCTAAGGGCCTTGCCACTTGCATTCAAGGAGAGAAGAATCTCAATGATCTCTTGAACAATCAAAGATTGTACAAAGGAAAGGAGGGCCTCGGTTTTGTTGTCGAGTCCTCAAATAAAGGGGATCTTTGTTTGGTGGCCGAGTCCTCAAAGAAGAAGAAGAACAAGAAGAACAAGAAGAAGACAAAGCCTGCTGCTGCTCCTACTCCTCATGTCCCCTTTGATATTTGTTACACCGAGGAGGAGTGGGAGGAGCTGAATGGAAAGAAGAAAATCAAGGAGACCGGAGTCTCCGGGTCAAAGGCTCCGGAGTCTCCGGTAAGTTCATCTACCCCGGAGTCTCCGCCCCCAAAGACCGGAGTCTCCGGCCCTTCTCATAATAATTTTGCAGGAAAATATAATCCTCATTATGTTCTTCTTAGGGACTATTATGGTGATGTCTATGCTAAATATGTTGGTCCCCATAATGGTTTCATTGAATATGCTATTTGGGTACCTAAGATTCTTGTGACTAACAAAAGAGGACCCATTCAAAGATGGGGACCTAAAACCAAGAATTAATCTCTTGTAGGACATTGCTTCCGGAGGAGTAAAATGGATTATTGATAGTGGTGCCACAAGCCACATGACCGGAAGCAAAAATATTGTGGAAGATCTAAAGCCCAATACTTCAAATGTCACGGTCTCATATGGTGATAATTCATCCTCTAAGGTACTTGGTTTCGGTAAGGTGGTGATCACTCCGGACGTGTCCCTAGTGAATGTCATGCTTGTCGAAACCATTGGTTATAATCTACTTTCCGTTCATCAACTTGCTACTATGGGCTATGCCACATATTTTGATGTTGATATTGTGGTCGTCATGTGGAGTAAGTCTCTCAAGGTTGCCTTTGTTGGGTATGTCGAAAATGGCTTGTATGTGGTGGACTTCTCGGAGAAACCCACTACGGCCGCGATATGCCTAATTGCTAAGGCCGACGTGGGATGGCTTTGGCATCGCCGGTTAGCCCACGTCAATATGAGAGCTTTGCAAAATCTCTACACCAACGGCCACATACTCGGACTAAAGGATGTTTCTTTTGCCAAAGATCGTGTTTGTAGGACATGTATTGAAGGAAAGATGCATGAAACAAGTCATCCGAGCAAGACTATTATCTCTTCCAAGAGGTGCTTGGAGCTCCTTCACATGGATCTCTTTGGACCTCCCACTTATGCAAGTCTTGGTGGCAAGAAATATTGCTTGGTAATTGTCGATGACTATTCAAGATACACTTGGGTTTATTTCTTTGAATTCAAGAGTGAGACCCAACAAACCGTCAAAGACTTTGCCACCGAAGTTGAGCGTCAATTCAATACCACCATATTGACTATAAGAAGTAACAATGGCACCGAGTTCAAGAACTACTCCCTAAATGAGTTTCTTAGTGATGCGGGTATCAAACATCAATATTCCGCTGCATATACCCCGCAACAAAATGGAGTTGCCGAGAGGAAGAACCGTACTCTCATGGATGCGGCAAGAACTATGTTGGCGGAGTTCAAGTCTCCATACAACTTTTGGGCCGAAGCTATTAATACCGCATGCCATGCCACCAACCGGCTTTATCTCCGCAAGAACTTGAACAAGACTCCATATGAAATTCTTACCGGGCAAAAGCCCAACATCATGTACTTCCGGGTATTTGGTTGTAAGTGTTTCTATCTCAAGAAAGGTGTTCGTTTGTCAAAATTTGATTCTAAAGCATTAGAGGGTATCTTTGTTGGTTACTCCACGGACTCACATTCCTATAGGATCTATAGCAAGTCCACCGGGCATGTTATAGAAACTTGTAATGTGAGGTTCGATGAGGATAATGGTTCCTTTGTAGGACAAAGTTGTGTTCGTGATGTAGGTGACGAAATTCCTCCCCAAGCCATAAGAAGAATGGGTGTCGGATTCTTCCGGCCCATTGAGGGACACCTTTTGGCCGAAGGAGAAGGACAATGCTCTACACATGTGGAGCCTTCACCTGCTGAACACACACAGGACATTGACCAAAGACAAGCTGCACACCCTCAACCTCAAGATCATCCCACCGAGCAATCTTGCCCGGAGTCTCCGGCCCCTGTGGTCCGGACTCTCCGGCCTATACCGGAGTCTCCGGGTATGGATACCGGAGTCTCCGGGGGTGATCAAGCCTTTGATGAAGATCCTTTGGAATTCCGTGGCTATGGGCCACTTGATGATCAAGGCAATCCACTTGATGGTCATGGCGAGGACCAGAACAGTGATCATGAAGATGATCAAGTAGTCTCTCAAGAATCTCCTCTTGAGGCTCGCACTCGCCGTGAGAAGAAGCTTGAGTCCATTCTATGATGAAGAAGCATATCCTTGGAAAATGTGGTTGGGAGTGTTCGTAAAGGTGTCTCCACTAGGAGGCAACTTTCTAACTTTTGCTCTCATCATGCTTTTGTCTCTTGTGTAGAACCCAAGAAAGTTTATGAGGCGCTTGAGGATCCGGATTGGCTTGATGCCATGCATGATGAACTCAACAACTTCGAGCGCAACAATGTGTGGACTCTAGTAGAAAGGCCTAAAGATTGCCGTAATGTCATTGGGACCAAGTGGATCTTCAAGAACAAGCAAGATGCAAATGGCATAGTCATTCGTAATAAGGCAAGATTGGTGGCTCAAGGTTTCTCCCAAGTTGAGGGTATTGACTTTGGTGAAACTTTCGCTCCCGTTGCCCGTCTTGAATCCATTCGCATCTTACTTGCATATGCATCACATCATAACTTTAAACTTCAACAAATGGATGTTAAAAGTGCATTTCTCAACGGTCCCTTAAATGAATTGGTTTTTGTGAAGCAACCCCCGGGCTTCGAAAACCCTAAGTTTCCTAACCACGTTTACAAACTTGATAAGGCACTCTATGGCCTCAAACAATCCCCACGTGCGTGGTATGAGCACCTTAAAGAGTTGTTGGTTGATCGTGGTTTTGAAATTGGGGTGATCGATCCCACTCTTTTTACTAAGAAGGTCAATGGGGAGCTTTTCATTTGCCAAATATATGTTGATGATATTATATTTGGTTCTACTAACAAAGCTTTCAATAATGAGTTTGCCAAGCTCATGACCGACAAGTTTGAGATGTCTATGATGGGGGAGTTGGAGTTCTTCCTTGGATTTGAAGTTAAACAATTGAAGGGAGGGACTTTTGTGAACCAAGCCAAATATACCCAAGACATGCTCAAGAGGTTCGAGATGATAGGAGTCAAAGGTGCAAAGACTCCCATGCCAACAAAGGTTAATCTTGATCTCGATCCTAATGGTAAAGAAGTGGATCAAAAACTCTATAGATCTATGATTGGTTCCTTGCTTTACCTATGTGCATCTAGACCGGACATTATGTTAAGTGTGGGAGTATGTGCACGTTTTCAAGCCGCACCAAAGGAAAGCCACTTAGTGGCGGTCAAGAGAGTCTTTCGATATTTAGTGAATACCCCTAACTTTGGTCTTTGGTATCCAAAGGGAGCAAGTTTTGATCTTGTAGGTTACTCGGATTCGGATTGGGCGGGAGATAAAGTGGAACGGAAATCAACCTCCGGGGCTTGCCAATTTCTTGGTAGGTCGTTGGTGTGTTGATCATCTAAGAAACAAAATTGTGTATCTCTCTCTACCACCGAAGCCGAATATGTAGCCGCGGCTAGTTGTTGTGCACAACTCTTATGGATGAGGCAAACTTTGAAGGATTACGGTGTCATTTTTGACAAAGTGCCTCTTCTATGTGATAATGAAAGTGCAATCAAGATCGCTCACAACCCGGTGCAACACAACAAGACGAAGCATATTGAGATTCGTCATCATTTCATTCGGGATCATGTCAACCGTGGAGATATTGATCTATCTTATGTTGGCACCAATGAGCAACTTGCCGATATATTCACGAAGCCTCTTGATGAAGCAAGATTCCGGGAATTGAGGCATGAACTAAATATCATTGACTCAAGCAATGTGGCTTGAGCTAGGTGCATTTACTCCCATACTCTAACTTGTGTGTTGCTCTAGATGTGGGCATGGAAATTGGGGGAGTGCGGTCCTAACAAATTGGACTATCCCTCCCCCCATTATGCCGATAGTAAGCAAATTGTTCTATCTTGTCATTTGTGGCAATTTTGAGCTTAATTGATGAGTTTTGGTTTTGGGCCCAAGATATATCTTCGCGGTGCCATACCGTTATACTCAAACATGGTGGCCTCGGCCACCGACCTCCTATGTGGAGGTTTGTTCCCATTTGCACCTCATTTGCATGTTTTTGCCTTTTAATGGGAATGTGTTCATGTTTGGCCTTAATTGAGTTTTATTTGCATTTTTGCAAACTTGAACACTAAGTACCACTCAGTGACCTCTTTCTGACCCAAGCCTATCCCTTTCATCTGAAACCACTTCATCTTTCGAAGAAACATGCTCAAATTTATAGCTGTGTGATCTGGTCAAGGCAGGCCGGAGACTCCGGGTTTTGCACCCCGGAGACTCCGGTGTCTGGTGGCCGGAGACTCCGGGTGACCAACCCCGGAGACTCCGGCCCAAGCAGTTTCTCCCTGGATCAAAGAGGGTCGGGGTGAGGGAAACCTCAACGGTTCCCTCATTCACCCCCTTCCCTCAAACTTCCCAGGGGCGCCGCCGCCTTCACCAAGTCGCCGCCGGGCGCCACCCCGGCCCCGGATCCGCCGCTTGCCGCCGGCCATTCTCCTCCTCAAGCTCCCGGAGACCTTCTTCTCCGGATTGCTTGCCATTCCATGGAGCCCTCTGGTAAATCTCCTCCTCCTCCCATCTAGCTTTCCTAGATTTAAGGGATTGGAAGTGTTTGCTAGTTTCTGCTCATGGGATGCTGTTAGTTCGGCAATTTGAGTCTCTAGCAACCTGTGGAATCGATCTAGTGCAAATTCTTGAGCTACCCCATGCCTCCTCTGCCTGCCCTCGAGTTGCCCGGAGTCTCCGGGGTTCAAACTCCGGATACTTTGGAGTCTCCGCCCTTTAATGGCCGGAGACTCCGGGGTCAGGCACCGGAGACTCCGGTGTAGATCTTTTTTTGTTGTTTTGGCTCCACAAGCTGCTAGTTCCTTCTCTCTGAGCATGTTTTTGACTTTTCTCTTGCTACTTCGTGTCATTTCCCTCACAGGTAGTAGTGCAGGTGGTCGTCGCAAGCGTATCCCGAGGAAGCACACCTTTGACTATGATCCGGCAAAGGATTGCTATGTGGAAAGACAGAGTGCTGCAGAAGTTGCTAGGGATGCTCTGAGGGAAAAAGCTCGTCTAGCTCAGCTGGCTAAGGAAGAAAGGGCCAAAAAGGCCAAGTTTGATAACTTGCCAACACTCAGGGGCATGTCACTTCCCGAGTTTGCTGATATGAGGAAGAGGGAGATGTATGAGTTGCCAAGGAACACCAATGACCACTGTTTTCATCGAAGGGAGCAAGAACTGATTTGCACCGAGCTCTATGCCAACCTCACCCACAAGGTTTGCCCTCAGAAGGTGATTGATTTTGAGCATCTTCACAAGAATGATTACTTCAAGGAAGCTTTGTGGATCACTGAAAAGCTTGGTCTACACCCGCTCATGCAACTCAAGCAAGATTACAACATTCTCCTTGTACACCAATTCTTTGCAACACTTGTGTTTGGAGATGGAGAAGAGCTTCCCATGACATGGATGACCGGTGATCAAGTTATCAAATCCAACTTCATTGAGTTTGCAGAAGAGCTTGGTTACCCATTCAGTGGGAACCATGTGCCAAGTGGTGCAAGGATGCACCTCTCCGGAGTTGCCTACAATAAGAAGGCGCTTGCTCCCCTCTATGGTAAGCTCACAAAAGCTGCCGCGGAAGAAGGCAAGAAGATTGTCGTTGGGGAGGCCTATGGTTTGAGGACTAGATACAACATTCTTCTCCGCTTGTTCCGTGAGAACATTGCCCCAAGTGCGGGTAATTTGGATGCTCTTCGTGGTGGCTTGGTCAACCTACTTGCCTACTCTCATGAGGTCTTTTGCAAAGGAGAAGAAGCTCAAGTCCAACCCATTGACGTCATGGACTTCATCCACCGGGAAATGTATGAGTGTATTCTTTCCAAGAAAGCCCCGGTCTATGCTCCATATGTTATGAAGCTTATCAAGAGGAAGTCTCCCAACTACACTCTTTGTGTTGACGTCTCCAAGTTGTTTGAGCATAAAACTGTGAAGCCTCAAAAGAAACCGGCACCGGGAGTGACCAATGAACCCTTTGCCTCCGCTAGTGAAGATGAAGAAGATGAAGACATGGAAGGTGATGAGGATGATGTGGATGAGGAAGGAGAAGAGGGTGAGGAAGAGATTGAAGTGACTCGGACCGCTCCTCCTTCTCCACCAAAGAGGAGGAGCAAGAATGCTAGCAACCAGCCTTTTCCCTCTCGCAACAAAGAAGAAGTCAACAAGGAGATCAAGAAACTATCTTGGTTCAAGAGGACCATGCTTTGCATGGGAGTGGATATTTGCAAAGAGCAGCACAACATCTACATTCAGAACAAGCATATCACTCACAACCAAGATTTGATGGTTGAACACCTTCGTGCTATCCGCAAGCTTCCTCCTCCAGAGCATCCTCCTTCAGACTCAGATGATACTCTCAGCTATGGTGCTTGGAACAAAGAGATGGGCAGCTCACTCCAATGGGGAGATTTTGAGGAAGTGTCCAAGCCCAACTATCCATCCTCCTCCAGTCGTGGCAAGGGTCCTATGCGTGATGATGAAGATCCTTCATATGAAGGCAACGACGAGGACGACGACGAGTGACTTGTTGGGACGTGTAGCATCGCTCGTTTCCCCTTTTTGGTGTCTCGATGCCAAAGGGGGAGAAGAGTTCTATTAGCATGATTATCGGGGATTTGCAAGGGTCGGGCACAAGCATTTCTTTTGTGTTGAGCTTTCGTTTGCCTATGCTTGTGCTCTCTTCTAGTACTTAGTTCTTTAAAATTTGAACTTCGTCGTTCTGGTACCTATCTTAATATGGTGTGAGACTTGTGGTGTGCTTTAATGTAATAGACATGCTCTATTACTTCATATTGTTATCTATGTAGCATGCACATGATCGTGGTTCACTATTTCAGGGGGAGCTTTGTGTCTAGTATGTGTGCATTTGCATCAAGTTTTTTTTATATAACTTGCACACATCTAGGGGGAGCTCACCCTGTATGGTTGATCTTTACTTAAACCTTTGTATTGTCATCAAACACCAAAAAGGGGGAGATTGAAAGAGCATCTTCTAGCAAAATGTATTTTTGGGTGTTTGTTGTCAATACTCAGGTATCTAACCCTGTGTCTCAGTTTAATCTTGATTATAGGTGAAAATCAGAAGATCACTTGTTGCTGGCGTTTCTGCCCCGGAGACTCCGGGTCTCCTTCCCGGAGACTCCGGTGTTCACACGCCGGAGTCTTTGGTCAGGGTCTGGAGACTCCGGCCTAAGCCTCCGGGGTCGTTTTTCGCCGAGTGTCGCTCGTCCCAGATATGGGGGTGGAGACTCTGGGCGGAAGCTTTTCAGAAGCGTGTCTCTGGCCCGGAGACTCCGGGCTCTGGACCCCGGAGTCTCCGGCCTAAAAAGGCAGCAACGGCTAGTCCTCATCTTGGACTATAAATAGTCTTCTTCCACCTCAAGACTGGACTGCGGCTTCCACTCTCTCTCCACCATTGCTCCAAAGCTTCAAAGCTCAAGATCTCTCTCCCTAGCCAATAGAACTCAAAGCCCTTTTGGGATTTGAGGGAGAAGACCTAGATCTACACTTCCACCAAGGCGATTTGATTTCCCCCCTCTCTTTGTTGAGGGGCTTGTTACTTGTGTGATTCATCGGATTTCTAGCCGGAAGAAGCCGTCCCCCAAGCTTGACTTTGTGTGTAAGAGCTTGGTGGGCCTATTGGGAGCCTCCAATTGAGTTGTGGAGCTTGCCCCAATACTTTGTGTAAAGGTGTCGTGCCGCCTTCAAGGGCATCGCTGAGTGGAGCGTGAACTCGCCTTTGTGGCTTGTTCACCGGAGAATAGGGTGAGCCTTTGTGGCGTTGGTGGCCTTTGTGGCACCACACCTCTCCAACGTAGACGTACTTCCCGTAACAAGGAAGGAACTACGGGAATACATCCTCGTGTCTTCGTGTCTTCATTGCGGTGACCTCTATCCTTTACTTGTGCCTTTACTTATATTGTTATTGCTAGCTTGCTTGTCACTCTAGGTAAATTCACTTAGTGTCACATCTAGAGAATTTACCTTCGTGTCTAGCCTTAACTTGAAAAGAATTAAAATTATTGGGTAGCTCCTATTCACCCCCCCCCCTCTAGTCGCTCATACGATCCTTTCAACAGGGCCCCGCGATGAACGTGTGGACCTATCAGGCGTACGATATCAATGGTTACACATTCTACACCAAGAAAAAGGACCATAGCAGCGAACACCAGAACTCGGGGGTCACGATGTTGTCCTACGCGGACGAGGAATCCACCGTCAATGAAAGGTTCTTCAGGAGGATCGAGGAGATCTGGGAACTCAACTACTGTGGAGAGAAGATGCCGATGTTTCGGGTCAGATGGGCCAAGAACGTCGAAAAAGAAGGCCGGTACTTCACCACCATGGTCATACCCGAAGCCAAATCCAGCGCGAACGTCCAGGCGAAAAATGAGCCATGGGTACTGGCGAGCCAGGTTGATCAATGCTTCTTCATTATCGACCCGGTAAGGCCTAGCCGCGTTGTCGTTAGGAGGGAAAAAGGAGCATCATCGGAATAGAGGGAGCGGCCACCGAGCAAGACTTCGACAAGTACGGCGATCCCGAGATAGAAGATGAATTCGACAAGTACTTCGACAGGCCTAGTGATGCCACTGGAAGAAGGAAGACCACCCTACCCGCTAAAGGATGCCCGTACACGAGAAGAAATCCCCATGTTTCCGGGCTCAATTATTCAACCGTGACGAAGAAGGGCAAGAAGATCGTGACGAGTCGACGACGGTAGCTCGTTCGGAATCGACATCGGACAACATGTGTCATTTTTGGAGGAACAATCATATAAATGATTTTTGGTTTTTTGTAACAATGATCATAAATATGATTCATGGTTTTTTGTAACAATGATCATATACATGATCGATGGTTTATTGTCTAAAAAAATTCTTGCATTTTATTTGTTACAATTTAGTAGTTTCAAACTTTGTAAAATGTATTTTGGCTAACAAAAAAATAGGTGGGAGGCCCAGGGTTCAAACCTGGTGAAAGGGCATTTCCCTAATAAATGTATTTTGGTGTTTGTTAACAACATTTGGTGAATTAACCATTCTATTTAAGTTCTGCAGATTTTCTAGGTTAATTCAGGATCTCGCGGAGGTTCACCCAAAAAGGGAAGAAAAGATCGAAGCCCGTAGTCCAGTAGTGCAGTTAGGGTTTAGTTGTCTTATAGGGTGCTTTGCGAAGGTGGAATTGGTGGAGAGGGGATCCTCGAAGTACTGCTGTTGCTACTTCTAGGGCGGAGACTCCGACCCTGGTGGCCAGAGACTCCGGCCTAGGAGTGTCGCCCTAGCAATCCTCCCAGTTGGTCTAAGCAGAGACCAGCCCGGAGTTGGGCCGGAGACTTTTGTCTCTGGCCGGAGACTCCGGTCCCAGCGGCCGGAGACTCCGGTCTGGCCAGCAAGGTAAGGGTGGGCTAGTGGGTTGGTCTAAGCAGTGACCAGGCCGGAGTTGGGCCGGAGACTTTTGTCTCTGGCCGGAGACTCCGGCCCTGGAGTCACTTAGGGTGGAGACTCCGGCCCTCCTGGCCGGAGACTCCAGCCCTAGTCGACCAGCAACGGCTACATTTCGAGGAGGAGTATATAAAGCCTTCTTCTTCCTCAAGAGAAGGCTGCGGCTTCATCTCTCTCTCCTCCATTGTTTCAAAGCTTCAAAGCTCAAGATCTCTCTCCCTAGCCAATAGAACTCAAAGCCCTTTTGGGATTTGAGGGAGAAGACCTAGATCTACACTTCCACCAAGGCGATTTGATTTCCCCCTCTCTTTGTTGAGGGGCTTGTTACTTGTGTGATTCATCGGATTCCTAGCCGGAAGAAGCCGTCCCCCAAGCTTGACTTTGTGTGTAAGAGCTTGGTGGACCTATTGGGAGCCTCCAATTGAGTTGTGGAGCTTGCCCCGATACTTTGTGTAAAGGTGTCGTGCCGCCTTCAAGGGCATCGCTTAGTGGAGCGTGGACTCGCCTTTGTGGCTTGTTCACCGGAGAATAGGGTGAGCCTTTGTGGCGTTGGTGGCCTTTGTGGCACCACACCTCTCCAACGTAGACGTACTTCCCGTAACAAGGAAGGAACTACGGGAATACATCCTCGTGTCTTCGTGTCTCCATTGCGGTGACCTCTATCCTTTACCCGTACCTTTACTTATATTGTTATTGCTAGCTTGCTTGCCACTCTAGGTAAATTCACTTAGTATCACATCTAGAGAATTTACCTTCTTGTTTAGCCTTAACTTGAAAAGTATTAAAAATTTGGGTAGCTCCTATTCACCCCCCCTCTAGTCGCTCATACGATCCTTTCAATTGGTATCAGAGCGTGGTCTCTTATTCGGGCTTAACCGCCTAAGAGTTTGAGCAACTATGGAAGGGGATAAGGGTAATGAAACTCCTCCCGAAGATACTCCTCCATCTATCTCTTCCTCTTCAATCTCACGTGAAGAGCATTTGGCGTCCTTGGACACAATGCAAACCACTATGAGATTGGAGATGAAGGCTATGTTTGAGGAATATTTTGGAAGAAAACCTTCCGGGCCCACCGACCCAAACACCACTCCTAGTGTGGAACTCTCCTTGGCTAAGGTGAAGCCACCTAACAATGGCTCCACCTCCGCCGAGAATAAAGGTGACCCTCCTAAGGAAAATGATGGTCCGGCAAAGGGTGCTAACATTCCACCCCCTAACACTTACTCTCCTCCGCCGGTCCATTATCCTATGCCACACATTAACAACATGGGATCTCCTCCTAAGCTTGATTCTCGCAATTTTACTAAATGGCAAGGACTAATGAAATCTCATATTTCTAGCTCTTCTACTCATTTGTGGAGGGTCATACAAAATGGCTTTGCACCTCATGATCCTCTCAACTTGACCGGAAGGGAAGAAGTTGATGAGCAACTCAATGCCACCGCCAAGCATCTCCTTCAACA